>OY747713.1:38545460-39145460 GCA_963556495.2 Valencia hispanica | reverse complement strand
ATTCTTCTCTTTTGCCTCTTCGCTTTACTGTCACAGCGCAAGCACCAAATACGAGAAATCTATAAGATCAAGCAGCGGCGAGTGCGCGCTCGCGTGCACAGCTTCCTAATGAACCAGGTGCGTTTTGAATCCTACCCCCGTGACCTTTCATCCCACCGTAGAGGTGATGCCGATAAGTAAACCCAACGCCATCACTAAGCCAACACCGTCTGCCCTCCGGCTGTGCGAGTGTGCGCAAGATGACAGTTCGGGGATTTAGGGAGCGGTGAGTGAGAGAAACGAGCTGAGTTGTGAACTTTGAGCTGTGGATGCATGTGTCAGTACACGCGTGTGTGCTTGTTGGAGTTCGACATGAAGACGACATGGATTGAGAGGTGATAGGGGTTTGATACTACATCGAAGCTTTCAATTTTTATTCTTCAAAGGAGCACTAGTCCTACACATCCAGCAACCCCCCCACATCACCACCACACAGCGCCAATTATTTTCTACTCTAACAACGTGAGAGTTGAGCTCATACAGAGCGTACAGTACAGTAGCAGACATGTCTAACCCCCCCCCCCCTCACCCTCAACCAATGAGACATGACACTTTGTGTGCAGCAGCAAGATGTCCTCGAAAAGCAGGAATCCTGTTTTCTCATTCGGCGAGAGAGGCTTTATTGTTCCTTTTTTTTTTTTTTTCTGAGTTGTGATTAAATAAATTACACCAGACTGTGGCAACGGTTGCGTGACAGTGACAAACAAATCATGCTGGGCTTCAAGCAACAACAAAAAACACTTTGAACAAATGTGCAATCCCGTATGCCTGAAGGATTCTGAGAAAACACAGACGGGAAAAGCACTGTGACCACATGCTAACGACTGATAGCTTCTGTTGTCTAGCCTAATTACTCAGACATACTGTAGTTTTGAAAGCTAATACTGGGAGTATTTACCAGAACGCCAAGTATATTCAGACATCTCACTTGGAGCTCTTTGTATTTCTCCTCTGCATGGTTAAGTTGTAGTGTAGAAGGAAAGTCTTGTTCTTACTTAAATATTAATTATCCTAAAATATTTAAACACAGCCCATGTTCCTAAGGAATCACTGCACAAACTCCAAACACTACATAGTTTTATAGACATTAGATTACATGTTATAGTTCATTTCCCTTGGCTGTAATCCAATATCCGGTTGGTTAACAAAATATTAATTCTATCATTCTTTTAGAGGTACAATGAATACCTAACACCAGCCACCCCGCTGTGTATTTATTAACTGTAAGCAGTAAATAATCATAATTAACAGTAATAAAGGCTTGAAAACATCAGTCTATGTGGAATTAATCCAGATAATGTTTCATTTGGTGAATTTTCTTACCTAAATAAATTAACTATTGTCATCGACTGTCAAGTGGGAAGTGTAACAGAATAAAAGTACGCTGCAGCGTCTCTACTACTGCTGCATCCTCCACCTATAAACAGTAAAATCAATGTGCAAAAACACTCTGTTTAATTCAATACAATTTGGTGGTAAGTGTATAACACTTTAGTTTCTATTCGTATGTTCAAAAGGCATTTAAGGCTAATTTTACAGTGTGTGGGGGAGGGCATGTATTTTAAAGGGGTTCTAGAACAATGTTTTTTGACAATTGGAAAATGTTGTTTGAGCCTCTATATACCATATCAAACTTTGGTTGGGGCTAAAAATGACGCAGGAACCCTGATAAATGGGCAAATAAAACCCCATAGTAAAGCCCTACAATGTAAAGGTTGCCTCCCCCCCCCCCCCCCCCCACTCAGCTAGGATATGAATATTAAATGAGCTGCGTGTTAATTGTCCAGTTTACCCCAATGGCTCTTTGAAGCTAGAAACTCTGTAGATTACAAGTGTGCTTCAACATTTTCCTTTGTCTTTTACCTCGAGATCAACAAGGACATTAGCAGTAGCTTGGGCCTGCGTTGTTCTGCGGTTCGCACACAACGATGTGGTGCATTACTCCCAACGTTTATGTACTACCGACGCTAAAGTGGGTTGGGACACGAACATTTTTTTGGTATGGTAGTTGCCTGCCTATATTCAACAACAACAACAATGTAAATGCAGTTTGGAATTCTAGAACCCCTTTAATATAGGATCCACACGCAGACTGCATAAAGTGCCTGTATGTGCGTGCAACAGCTAAACACAATAACCATCAAGCTTTCCATGGGGGAAAATGTTGTGGGTCTTTTAAATTATCAAGAGAAAATCTTTCATTCAACCTCAGATAGAGGACAGTTAAACATATTGATGAGCTGCGCTCCTTCAAGTTTGTCACGTTCGTCATGCTTGAAACAGAAAGTAAAACCGACGGCATGGCCTACATTCTGATTTATTAGGCTCCACTCACATACAATTAAAATGTTATTTACAGATGGTCAGTTGGTCCTTAAAACCCTGTCAAGAAGCCACTTCAACGTCGTGAATCCCACACCCTTGATCCCAGTACACTATTCAACCTAGGGAGCTCATTAGACAAGACACAAGATGTGATGCTCCTCTGACACGGCTTCATTTCCTTTTGTTTAAACTCAACTTGCATAACGCATTTTTCAACACGCTACTATACATGGCAAAGCAAGCACTGTATAAGTGGTTGAGATGAGGTAGAAGTAGATCAAAATGAGACAGAAAGAAGTGCAAAGTAGATAACAAAAAGTCCTAAAAGTTGTTTCATCTGATTGTATGCTAAATAATGGAATGTGCCAACGTGTGTTAGAAAGTATGATGACAGTTTCCACCATTAACATGGTGGACATTGGCAGGTATACGCTCCACCATATGTTTCCAGCATAGATGATGGGGTTTTTAAGGAATATTTGCTGTCTTTAGATTCAACAGCACAGTTTAACATTACAGTAGTACATTATATCTTTAGCACTTTTATCAACAAAGTTACATGTTTTCAAGAAAGCATAAGGTGAATTTGACTGTGCACAGCGAATAAACATGGGATATTATTGTAAAGATGCTCTCGATTTTTACAATTGCAGTGTAGCAAACACTGGGCATTAATGAGAACTAGCATTCAATGGAGAAATGTCAGCAAACAATGTGCTATATACATGCATCACTATACTTTTAGACCTGCTTCACATTGACAGCTCCCAATGACCTTCTGATTTCAGCTAAAAAAAAAAAAAAAACCTTAAGCTGAACCTACATTGTGTTGCCTGACCAGAAGCAAATGTCACATTGACAAAGTTAGCTACTTTTAGTGGTGGAGCAGCATTTATCTTCTTAAGAGCCTGACATTTCCCCCAGGAATCAATGGAAACTATAAAAAGAAGTCCAAGAGAGTGAATAATGGACTTAAAATACTTTTGTAGGCAATGACACAACTCTGAGTGTAGTCTTATGGTGTGTCTTAAGAGCATTTGTAAGTTTGGACAGGAGCATGCGAGTGCATTGTTAACACAAGTTTAAGGTAATGATCAAATGTGAGAAAGTGTTTTTGTTTTGTTGTACTCAAATAATTATACAACCAGTTACAAAAGTTTTAACTTTGTAACTAAGTACAAATCTACCGACATATTAAGTTAAAGCAGCTTAACAAATGTAAATGTTAACTGTAGCATAGTATTGTTTATGTGGCTTCTGTTGAATAAGTAAGTGGAGAAATAAATCCCCACGACAATATTTCTTAGCAGTCTTGAAGAATCTGGAAATGTCTAGAACTTGATGCAAGTATGTTCCAGATCCAGATAGGTATACATAAAAAAACAGTATACAAAAATATTTTTATTTACAGACTTTATTCCCTGTTATTTTGTTTCCATGAAAATTCATTTGTTTGTATCTGTTGATCCATCCATCCATCCATCCATCCAAATTGTGAACTGTAAAATTAGATGATTTTGTAGGAACCACACAATTATAATTTTGCCATAATTATTCTCCCCCCCAAAGAAAAATCAACATAAAATGTATGTTGATGTACAGTAGACGCAGGATTTATGTGTAATTTGCAGCCTTTTGTTGACAAAATGCAAATTCCCAGCACATTGCTGGCTACATCTTAAATAAGCATATGATTTTCTACCACTTCCAGTTCTGTGGGAGACAAGAAAAGCTACTAATGTAAAAAAAAAAAAAGAACAAAGGACCTACGGAAGCCCGCAGCTCCAAAAGAAAGAGCAATCAGGGGTGATACATTGGCAAATGTCAAACAAGGATTAATGGATTAATAACATTGTTAAGTATCCTCAGAGTATTGTCTCTGCTGAAGTTTCCTATTTTTACCAGACCTGCCTCTGTCCTCTCGCTTCTTCACTGCGCTAATAGGGAGTGTGAAGGGTGCTGAGGACGTTAAGAACCAATCTCACAGACAAAAAACTCTTGGCAGAATTTAATCTCTCCGTCCTCTTTCTGTCTCTGTCTGACAGCAGTGCTCCCAAGCTTCGTACGGTGTGTGTGTGTGTGTGTGTGGGTGTGTGTGTGTGTGTGTGTGCGCATGTGCAAGTGTGAGATGGTGGGGTGTTCTACAGTCTGGGTTATTGGGGCTTCCATTAAACCACAGTCAGCGTAATCAGCAGAGAATTATGGGTGCTTGGGGCAAGAATTCTCTGTAAGCCTTTTTCTAGGTTTGTGTAGGTCTATAAATGTGTGTGTGTGTGTGTGTTAGCCTGCCCATGTGTGTCGGTTGGATGCATTTAAATGTGTGCACTGTCTCTGTGTGTCATTGCGTTAGTGTGTGTGTGCATTGACATGAAAAAGGAGCATTTTCTCCAAATTAGGATTTATTTTTTTCCACACAGTGGACCTGAGCTGAGTCCTCTTAAAATAGCACTTTGCTTAGGCCAATTAAAATATTCCAGGACTAATGGGGCTGCTCCAGCTTTTCAAACCATTATCTGAAAAACACCTCACGAAGAAACTATGGACAAAGTGCATGGGCGGCGAGTGTTAAAGTGGCAATCGTATATTAAAGTGTCTCTCCAGCCAAGATTAGTCATTTTCTAGGATTTTTTTAATATGCAGTTTATCAGATTTACTTTTATAGACACTTTTCACACCTCTTGATGCCGTTTTTCTCACTTACAGGTGAGAAATGTTAGTCTCTTAAGAAAATCTCTAAGCATACCTTTGTCTATCGGCTGTGTTTTCTAAAATAACACGTAGCACTGCTTGTAAAACAATACTCGGTAAAAGTGAGTGGCTTGTTCTGCCTTTCCTGATTTTTGTTTTTGTTTTTGTTTGTTTAATTGAAGTGAAAGGTCTGCCCTAACTTCCACAGGGAGAAGTTATGTTTTATTCCTGCTTTTTCAATGGCTTCCTCATCACAAAACACTAAGCCCTATAGAGGTTTGACCCAGGTAGACTGAAGAGGTTTCCCTCCACACTGGGATGAAACCTCCCTGCAGTCTACAGAGTCTCGGAAGACCATGTGAACTTTGCTAGATTGTGGCAAATTTGGAAATTGCAATTTTAGGATCAACCGTAACTACCACAACCTGTAGCCTTTAAATATATGATTTTTTCCGCCACCAAAAACTCAAAACGTTCTTCATTATCCTAAGAATACGCCCATCTATGGGCTTTCAAGACGTCTACGTGTAATCAAGCTGGTGTGTGGGTTCCATACACCTGGGGAATTCTTTGAACAATGAGTAGAGAGTCAGAACCCAAGGGCAATGAAAAAAGATAGAACTAATTTTTAATGAATTTAATTTCCACTTAAAGAAAAAACAAAAACTTGTTGAGAAAATGAAACACTGTACATATTAAACCTTAATTGGACAAAGTTCCTTAACCTTAAGTACTTAGGAATTGAACTAGTATTTAATAAAAAGCCCTCAATTAAAAAATTATAAAATCTGTTTAATTTCTTTTTCTATAAAATACTTTTTCTTTCTTTTTAACAAATGTAACTATACTTGTTTGATCCAGGACAACAAAGAGAGGAGCTTCCCGATCCGGTTCCACCACCATCTTTCAGTGTTTTGCGTAACTCTGGTGCATCAAACCCTGCGGAGGTCCTCGGTTTGCAGCTACCCTAACCCCCAGCAGTAGGCTTCTTCATATTGCCACACTGCAAAGAACAACTCTCGGCTTGGTGAGATCGTTTTTCTGTAGTCAGTTAGACGAGCTCATGTCCATAGGCGCTGCAGAGTCAAACACCTTACAATAAATGAGGCGGTTTGAAGCATGGTAAACTACCACTGCTGCTCCCGCTTTGTCACTTTTGGGGAATGCACTACGCTCTTGATGCAACCCAGAGGACCTGTCCGTAACTCTACGAAGACCATCAATTGTTCTGGCTGACTTTTATTATCATGATGCAATCTTAGTTTGAATTTAAGAGGAACAAAGTAAGTTTTGTACTTTACAGAAGAATCTTACGTTCCACTGTGTCACAGAGGTGTGACTGTCTTTGTCTCACCCCCAGTAGGCTTTATAGTCATCTAAAGCAGACAACAATAAATCTCTATCCATTGCCGTTTCCTTTTCCTTTTCTAACACCAGAGGTAGGATCGGAGCCCAATACTGATGATTGGAAGTCAGTCCGCACGATGAATCCCAGATGATTAGACATTTTATTTGTATTCAGCAACTTGTTACTCAATGGAAATAAGGATCCACACCTCAATCACTGAAGCCGTATGCCCATAATAATTACTCGAGAAGGCCATTAAGACAAAAAACCAGAGTCATGTCTTTTGCATACCAAATGTATCGAGGAGATGGATAACTGTGGAAGAATGATATGCTGTATTTCGGGGAGCTGGCATTGGTCTATTACTCAACTCCCTCCGCTCATCCACAGGGAAATTAACTGTGGCGAAGCAGCATTACATGAATTACTAAAGTAATCCTGTACTGACACTGCCCTAATCTTCACAGGGATATACGGGATCAAATCACTGTCGGCTTATTTCACTGGATATGTAAAAGTACATGCAGGTGATTTGAGAAATTGACAATGGAATAAGACCCAGTGACAAGGGAGGGCGAAGCATTAAGATTCTGGAGGCACAAATCTAAGGTAATACAGCCTGTCTGCACCTTTGTGAGAATGTAGTGGTGCTCTAAGCGACAAGCATATCTCCACAAAGTAGTCTGGGTTAAATATGAATAAAGCACAAACACACTCACACACGAAAGCTGCTGATTATTTTCTTTAGGTTGCTGGGGCAGAGGTTGAGTAGGTTTAAGAAAACATTGAGTCAAAAACTGTCACCCAGTTTGTTTTAAAAAAGGGACATTTTTGTTTTTGGTAAATTATGATTAGCGTAGGTATTTCTATTCGCTAAATGACAGAATAACAAAGAAAAAGCATTTTCAGAGGGTTTTTTTTTTTTTTTTCTTCAATTAAATGTTAACTTTTATCAGCATTCAGCAGAATTGCTTTTTAAACTGTATCACTTGCCTTTAGCATTTTGGGGATTCTTATACAAGCATTTCACTACAGCCTGTGGGAAGTTGGGCCCATTAGAACTGAGGCAGGTTTGTAGCAGTGTTAATTTTGACCCCCAATTTTTTTTTTTTTTTAGTTTTAGTCTTTGGACTAAAATTACTAATTTTTGGGTTTTAGTCAAGACTTAGTCATTTGATTTGTTTTAGTTTAATAATTTTAGTCGACTAAAGTAGCAGGCAATTTTAGTCGAGTAAAATATGTATGTTTTTTTCTAATGCAACAATTTTGAACTTTGTGTAGAGCATGGCAAAAATATCTACTTGGAACTGTAATTGATTACACAGGGCCCAAACCATTCTAACCACCACTGATCAGATATAACACACAGCTAAGAACAAATTATATATTTAAATTATGTGCAAAAAAAAACATTTCACACACTATAGAAAAAAATAACATAATTACAAAATAACTAACAAACATAAGTGGATAAGAAACGAATTCCTAAATGTAGTTATTTTAAACCAACTTTAGCTTCGTTAAGTAACATGACAAAGATGATGCGGTTATTTTATTTGCCTAGCAAGTACTTTTCAGGTCGTCACATTTACTGCGATAACGATATTAGCACGTTCTAGTCTTCAACATTGTTTATCCCATTAAAACAAAACAACTTCTGAGCAAAATTACCTTTAAGAAAATATTGAAGTGGTCATTCTGTAAATGCCTCTTCACATGTCGTGCTCTTCCCATGAAAAGCTGCTCTGCATTCTTTGCACTTGATTTTTTTTTGTCGTTGTCATATGTGAAATGGGTCCATAAGTCTTTTCTTATTTTTCTCCCGGCCGTGGACGTTTTCTACTTTTTATCATAATCTGATCAGCTGTAGTCCTTCCGGGAGCTTGTTCAAACATTGGTTAGCTCGCTTCACCTCCCGATAGGGCAGACTGATTGGTTCTCGTCTCATCTAGTCCCGCCTGTTCCTTTTGTTGAGTGGTTCTTTTGTCTGTTCCTCGCGTCTTTCCGGTCTTCTGATTGGATTTTCGTCATTTTTTTATTTTTGTCTCATCTTTTATTTGTAAACAAAAATGTCGATCAATTTAGTCATCGTCTTAGTCTTTATCCAAGATTTTTTATTTTTTTTCGTTAGGCTCTTGTCTCGAAAAATATATTGGTGACGGAGAAAATTACGAAAATATTTTGTCAACAAAATTAACACTGGTTTGTAGGCTTTCTTTTTTTGTGATGGACACTCCAAAATGTTGACTGTATTGTTCTTAAATCACTCTGGGCCTTTTTCCACCAGCTGGTTCCAATGCTAGTTTGGCGTGAGAGCCTGACTCGGAACAGGTACTTCGGTTTTCAACCACCAAAGCACTTGGTTCTTGGTTCCAAACCGATGCTTAATCAAGCACCAACTCCTTACTGGGTGAGAGCTGGTGCTTGCTAACAACCACTTTTTTGCTTCTTTTTTAGACAACACAATGACGCAGCAGTGAGTGGGCCCTGTGCCAGTGGAAAAATCAACCGGTGCGTTGAATGAACCGGCTAAGAACCAAGTAAGCACTGGCTCCAAACACCAAACTAGCACCGGTTGTTTCTGGATTTAAAAGCCCTATTTGTTACTAATGTGGTGGCATTGCTTAGTCATTTGTGCCTAAGCTTTAATGTCCTGTCTGACTATGTTTCAATATTTCACACGGTAGTGTTGTTTCTTCATGGTGTTCTTTATTACATTAGGTGTACTAGTTGCTCAACATCATGTTTCCACGCTCGTACTTCACACTTGGGATGATGATTTCAGGAATGTAGCCTTCTCCCTTTTTTCTAAAAATGCAATTATAGTCATTATGGCCAAATAATGATCCTCAGACCAGAGCACATGTCTCCAAACATTTAGCTTTTTTTCCATTGAGTGTATTCATCAACTGTAATCTGACTTTTTGTGTTTTTTTTGGGAATGATGGCTGGTTCTTCTGAGTGGCCTCTCGGCCCATGTTCGTACAAGACTGATTTCATTGGGTATGGTGAGACTATTAGCAATTTCAACCAGCACCTTCCTAAGGTATTTTCCTTTTGTTCTGGGGTTGACATATATGTTTCATACCAAAATATGTTTTGTATCCCTGGGACACAGTACCTGTTTCCTTCCCGTACAGTATATCTGGACAAACTAATGTTTTCAATTGATCCATATCAATGTTTGAACAGCAACATGTGGCTCCTTAGGCATCAGGAAACTGTACCCAATGATGAACCAGGCTTGTGGAGGTCCACAGTTCCCTTCTGGATATCTTAGCTGATTTTTTGCTTCTGCATGTTTCCTCCATTTACCTCAAATGTTGTGAATTGCCCTATTATAAGCTTACAAAGGCATGACATCATCATCTGAATTGTTCTAAATTGTTTAAAGCCATAATAATGTTAGTGTATATAAACTTTTGTATCCGAAGAGATCATTACAAAAATGGGTTCTCTTTATTCTGGAATTAGCTAATGAAAATAATTTTGATAAGCCTTACAGATCTACTGTCTGATTCAATATCAGAAATGTACAATAAGTACATTTTTGGAATCAGTGGTATGTTGTTATAAAACTGGAGGTTAATTAGTCACTTATAAATAGGTGTGTTCCTTTAAACAACCGATCATAATCCAGAGAGGATTTTTGTCCTAATTCTTGGCTGGTACTCAAGCTGGTTTTGGTCCAGGACTTTTTTCTCAGCTCCTTACTGGATTCTTTTCTTCCTTTATCCATCAATAAACCTGCAGTTAATCTCCCTCGAGGTACAGGCTCAGGTCAGAAAATATTTCAATCTGTGCAGTTTTTCTTCTAGTCTAACCCCTTATTCCCATCTTGTGCCTCGGGTAGTATTTTTTTCTTTAGGTTAGGTATGCACTTTAAAGAACTTTTTTTTTTATACAGAGCAAACTAGCATTCTTTGAGGAGATCTCAGCAAAGTACACTTTTCCCAAAACCGCTCAGATATCTCCTTCAGCAGCTTGCATCTTCCATTCATCGTGGAAAGTTATAATCTCTTATTTTGAATCAACTACGTTGAGCAACTCAAGCCCTCTTTGGGAAAATGTGCATTTGAGAAAGACTTAAAGGTTTCTGTTTCAGACAATGTTTGGGGTTCTGTGGTTACTTTTAGAAATTCAACATCACAAGTTCTAAGTTCAGTTCATGTAGTTGAAACTGAAACAATTCATATTCATAGGTCAGCTCTTCAACAGCCTGAACTCACCTCACAGACCCGACTTGACATGTTTCAATCTTTTTATGAATAAATCTTAATATAATATGTAGATCACAAGATCAAGTGTGATCATATGGTAGTGTAAAGCAATTGCAACATATCCTTTACCAGCTTTTTTACATGTGTTCAATTCTGCATACTTCACAGTTGGGATGGTGTTCCCAGACTTACAAACCTCCCCATTTTTCTTCCAAATGTAGCAATAGTCATTATTAGCCAAACAGTTCCACTTTAGTTCATCAGACCAGATTTGTGAAGCTCCACAATTCTCTTCCCGATATCCCATCATGTCACACAGGGAAGCAGTGTGTTCCAGGTGTGGTCTTAAATGCATCCACAGGTGTGCCTAGAATTAACTAAAATGTGAAAATCAGAAGTTTCCAAAGCCAGGACTTCATCATCATCTCCTCTTTCTCTTGTTGTTCAAAGAGATGGTAATCATTCTGTATGTAAACTTCTGATTTTGAAGACATTAATAAATAAATCTCTTGACATATTCCTTTTTTTCCCCATTATTGTGGCATTTAGCAAATAGAATTAATTTAGGTCATTTAGGTAAAGCAGAAGAAGTTTGGTCTTAGTTTAACCTCAAACAGTGAGAAAAAGAGATATATACCTCTTTTTATTTGGTCTATATAAACTTCTGGTTTCAACTGTGTACTATATTTAAAGGGAAGGGGAAGGTGTTGTTGTATAATTAGAAGGGAGGGGAAGGGGCTTACATTATCAATAGCAGCTTCCACATAGACAGAAATGTGTATGCATAATAGCTTGAACTGAGCCCGGACACAAAAACACCCATACACAACATTCTCCACGACCTTACCTTTAAGGGTAAATGTCACAACTTCACAAAGCTGCAAATGTTTGTCCTAGAAGTTGTTAAATTTTAATCTTTGATTAATTCCTCAATAGAGCCAAGGAGAGCTGCACTCAGTTCAAGTCTGTCATGTAAAAAAAAAAAAATGGTCAAGTTCATAGTTCTTTAAAAGTGCTTATTCAGTGATGTTTACGCACAAAACTGCCTGCACACATTTTCAAAAATTAGAATCACTTTCAAAGCTTACCCTTGATCTGTGCACCTCTGTGCCATCACCTATGTAGGCTTTTTCTCTGTGTGCTGATGTTGAGCCTGTGAAATGACCGAAGAATGATTTAACGCAGGGGTCTCCAACCCTGGTCCTCGAGAGCTCATGTCCAGAAGGTTTTAGATGCATCCCTGCTCCAACACAGCTGAATCAAATAATTGAATTACCTCTGCAGCATGCCATCAAGTTTGCCAAAGGCATGCTAACAAGCCATTCATTTGATACAGCTGTGTTGGAGCAGGAATGCCTCTAAAACCTGAGAGGACAGTAGCTCTCGAGGACCAGGGTTGGAGACCCCTGAGAGTAAAATGGGATTCTGACAAAACCTGTCTTTGGAAAGACATCAATACAGTATATATTTCTGCCACTGAAATGACCATTGCTGTCATGCAAAGAGAGATTATTAGCTGTATGTTGTGAAGCTTAGTTTCTCAGTGCAGTAATATTACCATGTCTTTGTGCCTTTAGCAAGGATTGATGTGTTAATGATTGGCCAATCTCAGCTTCTCGATCAATAACTCCCGTCTGTTCTGTAAAAATGAGGCAGTCCTTGGCCCCCTGCCTTTCCAACTGATGGACGTCAATTCTTGGCTAATATCGTCAGTGGCCTGAGGCGATGGCGGCTAACAGTGCAAGTGTCAATGGATGGAATCAAGCAAATGCAAAGGTTTTGTCTGCCCGCTGCAACGAGGATCTAAGGAGTATTTTGAAGTTAAGTAGCTGAGAGAATGGATTGGAGTAGAGAGACATGCAAGGAGATTATCTCATTTTACCACTGTAGGACTGATGCTGATTCAGGCCCAGACAAGGGGATGGAGGAAGATTACTGGAAGCTTTTAGAGTATCTCTCGAGAAAGCTCTTGAAAGAAGGTTTTATACAAAACATCAAGCAATATCTAAGTGCTCTTTGTAAAAGTCTTACCAGTGCCCTCCTCTTTGTAGCACTTTGTGCTTCTTCTCTCTGCATGTCTCCCTTTTTGTCGGATCACCGGGGAGATTGCAAGCAAGGTTTTGTCAAGGACGTTTGCTAATTAACATTCTCCAACACAAACCCAAAGCGGAGGTGAGGAAGCCAAAGAACTCATGTGAAACAGGTGCGGCGGGGCGCCGGCAAAGCTTCGTCGTCAGACCAGACGTGTTTGTCTCCTCCATGGCTGCGCGGTTAATGATGAATGATCTCCTCCCTGTCTAAACGCTTGTTGTCACATCCCTGTCAATGAGGCTGCGACTTACAGTCTTGCAGGAGTAATGGGGTTGGCACTGCTCCAGCCCTTCGACAAACAGCTGAAAGCCAGAGGGAGATAAGTGAGATGGAAATGGGTTTAAAATGACAAACGAGTCAACAAGAGAAAACCTTCTTCCATCCAGAGTTCATTCCTTTTTGATTCAATGGGTAATGCACAGATTGGATGAGATTTACTCAACTATAGTCAACTATAATCCTTTTCAGGACTCTATGCAGATGCTTGTTTACCTTTAACAAAATTGTTGTATTACTTCAGAGAGGTGCAGCTGAATACAAAGCACTAAGTAACATGTGGCTGTCATCTTTCTCACTCTGGCTTTTCTGCTGAATCCCGCAGCACCTCAGCTAAAACTCTGGGATGTTTATCATAGCTTTCTAATAAAACCATATGTCTATTGTTTTTTGTGTTGCACCTAAACGTTTCAGATCATCAAACTAATTTCAATATCAGACCAAGATAAAATGAGGAAATAGAAAATGCTATTTTTAAATGATATGTTTTATTAAGGGGAAAAAAGCTATCTAAACCAGCATTGTCCTGTGTGCCGTCTTGTTAAAGAAGAAGACAACCCTTTTTGGTTCAGTTTGAGTAGCCCCCCCCCACGTCTATTTACTACCACACCTGTAGAATGAAGATATCACTTGAATAGAACCAGTCCGAAATCCCGAAGTATGCGAAAAACCTTTAAAAAATCAACACATAGTGGTCTAATCCAAACAAATTCAAGCCCAGAAGAGAAACAAAGTCTTTGACACCTCCCTGTCTGGTAATGGTTAAAAAGTCATTTCTAAGGCCCTGGAACTCCAGTGAGCTATTAGAGCTATTATTCATAAATGGAGAAAATGTGGAACATTGGTAAACCTTCCCAGCAGTGGCAGGCCTACCAGAATTACTGCAAGAGTGCATCAGCGATTCATCCAGGAGGTGGCAAAATGATCCAGAAAAACACTAAAATCCCTGCAGGCTTCACATTCCTCAGTTAGGGTCAGGGCTCATGATTCAACATCTAAGCCCAGAACATATCTTAAAGCTGCTATCCAGAGTATTTGAGGGAGAGCGAGATTTTTTGAATTCCACTACCAAGACCCCTTCCAAACATTGCGGAAAATCCTGTTAAATCTGGCATAAAAAAAGAACAGCATCTCTAGAATAGAACATTGTGCTTGGTTTAAAAAAAAAAAAGCCCCAAAATGAACTACTTACAATAGCCTAGTCATGTTCTGGACCTAAATCCAATTGAGGTGCTGTTGCATGCCCTTAAAGAGTTCGTACTTGAAAACCCTCCAATATGGGTGAATTTAAAGAGTTCAGCTAAGAATACTGGGTCAAAATATCCTCACAGCCAGGATAAAAGACTTCTTACCTGTTAGTGACACAACCAGTTATTCGGTTTAGGGAGCAGGATTTTTGTATCAGGCCAGTTTATAAATGAAATCATTATTTGAAAACTGCTTTTTGTATTTACTAAGGTTATCTTTGTCAAATTTTGAAACAGTTTGATGATATCAAACATTTAAGTGTGGAAAAAAGAGAAAGCTGTAAGCGGGCAAACACTTTTTCACATCACTCTTTGTATTTTATGTTTGTGACTTGAATAAACAATAGATAATTTGTTAACATTTTGCTGTTTTGGTCCTACATTTGACAAGAGGCTATCAGACTGCTGCTATTCATAACTAATATTTAGCACATTTCATAGCTCTTTCTAGATTTAAGTTTTAATACCACAGAAATGTTTCCTTCAGACTTACAATGTGATTATTGAATCATAAATATGTGGAAAATTTATTGGAATAGTAAAAATCTTGTAAAAAAAAATGATGAATAATATAAATGTTTCATTTTTATTTTAATATGTAATTTACTGAACTTTGTTTATCTAGGTCACATGGCTGTCAAAGCTAATCTTGTTGAGTACATGGGTCTTGACAAGCATTATCATTAATATCCCCACTGTACTGTATACTATTTCTTATATATTATGTAAGAGAAAAGTAAGCGTTCAGGTTGCAGATTTGTTAAATAATGAAAAACATAAAAACAATTATGCATCCAGTAAAATAAAAGAGGAACCTTTGATTTAGGCAATATCATCACATGAGCATTAATAATCTTCATAATAGTCTTCATATCTATATTTTTTTTTCTATTTTTTTTTCATTGTACATCAAATGTTTTTGTCTTTTCTGCTTTCTTTTCCCTTTTTCAGTCCATCGATGCGAATGTACAGACAATGCCATTAAAGATCCTTCAAACCACAGATTCTCAACATCAGCAGAGTTCCCCTATTACTTGAGAGATGTTAAAATAGCTGCCCGCCAACAGTGCTTTCAATAGACTCTGAAGATAACTCAATTCACCATTTCAAGTATTACTGGTCTGTATTTAATTGCTATTTTGTGTGACAGACCAATGAAGAAGAAGAAGAATGATTCATGTTTTTCAAAATTCTTTGAGAAAAATCAGAAAATGGTTGCAGGAATCTGCATTCAGCCTCCTTTCCTCTGATACCCCTAAATGAAATCCAGTGCAACCAACTGTCTTATGAAGTTGCCAAATAAATTTCGTTAGAGAATATGAGTGAATAAAAGGTATCATCCCCACCATAAAACATATGGGTAGCAGCATCATGCTGTGGGGATGGGTTTTTTATCTTTAGAAGGCCAAAGAAGTTGGTGGAAAATGGATAAGAAAAGCTACAAAAGCCTTGCATCTGAGATAGAGGTTCACCTTCCTGCAGGACAATGAAAATAAACCTACGTCAAAGTTGCAGTTAAGTAGTTTAGGTTAAAGCATATGTATGTTTTAGAATAGCCAGACCTAAATCCAGCTGAGAAAGTGTGCTAAGACTTCACATCCGATGTTCACAGACATTCTGTGTTTAATCTGATTGAGCTTCAACTGGCTTGCAAAGAAGAATGCACAAAAATGTCAGTCCGGCAAAATGTGAAAAGGTTAAACGGGAATGAATACTTTAGGAAAGGACTGTGGCTGTCCAATAAAAAGGAAACCCATCCAACCTGTGCAATTCTGACTCTTTTTTCACAAAAACTCACTTGCACTAGCTTGTAGGATAATTTCGATTTATGATTTGAAGCTCAGCTTTTCGCTACAGGTGCCTTGGGTGTTAAACACATTAAACACATTTGTTCTTCGACTGCATGGTGGTGCAGTTGTTAGCATTGTTTCTTTAAAGCTAAAAAAATAATAATAATCCATGGTTCAAATCCCAACTGTATGGAGGATGAATGTTCTCTCTGTGCATGTATGGGTTCTCTCCAGGTACTCTGAAACATGCCTGTTAGCCCTTTCTGGATAACCACTGGAGACCCGCCGCGAAGACATGTTTGTGTAAACAATGGATGCATATTTGTTTCGAGTCACTTCAAGCTAAAGTAGCAGAATCCATCTTAATGTGGCTTTCAAAACCTCCAGTGATTTGAAACAGTACTCTGTTTTGGCACCCGTCTTCATCAATAAAGCATGAATGCAAAGTCCTATTTAATTATGTGACTCGTGAAGCGGGACAGAACTTTACATTTCAAATACAGGACAGTAACTAGTCCGTGACTGGCTGCTGTGATTGTCAGCCTTTGTTGGCAGGTCCAAATTGGCATGAAACCCATGCAACTTTTCATCTCTGAATAACACTCTTGAATAAGAACCACTCTGTGATAATGAATAATACCCAGAAGAGGAGGTAAAATAAATTGAGTGAGCACACTCGAGCTGCTATCTTTCGGCACGCAATAACAGTAATCGGCGCAGCATACACTTCAGCGAGAAAAGGTAAACAAAAACACATTCAGGAGGTTATATTTTAGTGTCATTCACTGGGGGATTCCAGACTGAGCAATATTTTGAGAAATGGTAATGAAAAGAGGGGTCATGCAGAATAACAAGCCTGTATTTAAAACAGAGAACTCGTTGGTTCTCTTTGAAAATAGAAAATAATCTATTTTCCTTCAGCATTTGCTGAAAAACAGTGAATTCGGATGGGTTTTTTTTCCCCCTAATGAAGTCACATTGAGCACCGTGTGTGTTTGATCACAGGATCAGGTGGGATCTTTAAAGGACCCTAGATGAACACCTTTTTCTGGGTCAAAGAAAGGAAAAAAAAAAACTTGAAATTCCTGTCGGCCCCGTGAGCGTTGGGAGTCTTTAACGAGGACCATAAAACGTAACGAGCTGTCTTAACCTTGAGGCCAGCACAGGAGGCGGACACTGTATGCTGCCCTGATGAAGGTGATCCCATCTGCCTCCTCACCCCCTCCCCTTTTCCTGAAACCGGGAGATGTTTCTGCCATTGAACAGAGAGACATGGCAAAATGAAAAAGGGGTCAGCCGCTTCTCAGTGATGACACGAATCTTGAGCCTTGCTTTGACTGCCCTCCTGCATTCGGAATTGTCACAGTTCGCCTTGTAACGTGTGGTGGTCACCGCAGTGGACAGCTTTTTAAAAGCCCTAAAAAGCTTGTATGTGTGGGAGTATGGATATAAGCCTATTCATTGGGACCGAGTAGGCCACACTATATACTACCCCCTACTGGTCGACCAGTGTACGTTCACAAAGATTTATTTGAACACACATGGCTAGGCTACCAGACAGAAAGCCAGAGCACCTTGTGATTGTTTTTCCAGTCCTTCTACATACAAAATACCTACATATAAAATCCATGCAGGTAATAATGAATAATAACACCATCAACTAAGAAATATGGACAAATATATATATATATATATATATATATATATATATATATATATATATATATATATAGGTGCTTTTCTGTTCTTAAAAATATTGAAACAACATTGTTTCTGAAGCATATAAAGAACACATTTCTGTTATTAGACAATATGTTTGCAGATTAGCAGAGTTTTTTAAATCTTTGCATGTACAGTATTTATATAACACCCCCTGGCTGTTTGTATCTGTTAAATTCTTCTGTATACTTCGTTTTTTCATGTGTTGTATACTTGCTATTTGTTCAATAAAGTTCTTCAAAAAAAAAAACACCTGCGCACTACGTCAACGTGTTAATGTCCAGCCAACCATGTAATATGACGTCATAGCCAGGCGCAGGCGTCCGAGCAGATCTGGTACCTACACCGGCTCCCGATCAAGCAAACAGCTCCACTGTCAGGTTTCCACAGACTCAGTGGCTGACCCTAGAGTGTTCCAGATAAGTATTCATACCCCTCCACAGGCGTCCAGACCCCCTCGCCTTTAACTGACAAATTTTGTTTACCTCAACATCAGACAGTAGAGAGAATAGAGCTTATGTTTCATTTTATGAAAATTTCATGGCTGTGAATATAATGTTTTAGCCGTATATATTTATTTGTCACCGACATGCCCTAAAGTCTGAACATGAATCATCCACCTGCCAGAACTGGTTAAAAAAAAAAAGTACGAACAATTTAAGTTAACAAAAAAATCATTTTTATCTATAAAAATTATTTTTGAAGACGCTGAAAGTAAAATTAATGATGAATCAGAATTCATACATGAAAGGTTAATTTGCTGGGTATAAAGCTAAGAAGCAACCCTATGTCAATAGTGATGCAGTGAAATGATTATTGGCCTGAAGGTCTGCGTTTGGGTCAATCTCCCCACTGTTTTTACTCTCTCTTTTCTCCTCTCCAGGTCTGCATCCTTATTTTAAATCTTTACAAGGCATTGATCTGAAGCCTACAGAGCACAGAGTAAATCTGAATGCCTTTCATGCCTCTGCAACACAGGCCGGCTCCTCCAGAACGCTTTCAAGACAAATGAAGAGCAGAATAAACAGAAAAATGAAGTTCGATTTCCTTGATTCTGTTAGAAAACTACATTGGACTTCTGCACTTGATACGGAATATTTTAGCGTGCGTCGGATTAATTATTTATAACAAAGAATTGATTATGGCTGCTGGCTCCTTAGAGTTAATTCCAGCGCTGATGCGATTGGAAATAAAAGTGTTTCCTGAGAGCTGACAAACTGACAGACTGACAGCGAGCAGCGAAATTAAGTTTTAAATGATGGGAGCGAATAATTCCAGCCGGGAACCTTCAAATCTTTATAAGATGACTTCAAAGCGAAGACAGCGGCTGAGCACATACGTACACACACGCCGACGGCTCTTGTGTAAACCAGCATTCGGAGCCGATTCTTAATAATTAATGTTTGTCGAGTCGAGAGCGCATCTACATCCATTCATCTACAGCCTCTCTCCCTCAAGACAAACGCAAAGCAAAAGGCCCCGAATGAAAGCCAATCCAGCTCCCCCCCACACACACACACACAAACACTACTTACTCAAGAATCTGTGAACAGATGCATAGTCATTCAGATGAGCACACACATGCAAACAAACAAACAAACAAATAAACAAACAAACAACACTGGCATACACTGACAGTGGAATCCAGACATGGGGAAGAGGAAAACAAACACAACCTAGCAACAGGCCAACGTACAGGGATGCAACCGTATGCTGTCAAACCTACAAATAAGCCTGCAATTTCTATGCTTCTGTTACACGCACACACACACACACACACACGCACACACACGCACACACACACACACGCACACACACAGTTGTCTGAATGTAGGACCAACAAGTCATGGTGACATATTTATTAGCTTGGATTCTGTTTTTGGGGGATTTCAGTTTCTGGGACAAACAACAACAGAAATCCTGAGGAGATGACTGCACGGATCATTCCCTGTGAAGCGCCTTGATTCAATATGTTTTAAGGATTTCCTTCAAGTTTGAGAAGGTGCCAACTGCTTTAAAAATAGATACAACCAAAAATTACCCCTTCGAAAAATACGCTCAAACGAGCACAGAGCCTTGACATGCTAAAATGCTCTTCCATCTTTAAGGAGGGAGAGAAACCGAAGCAGGTTTTTCTGACTTAGCTCTACAAACATATGTCAGTTATAAGTATAGCTCTATTAGATGCTCATGTGGTAAGTAGTCAACAAAAAAGTACCTGAAAAAGTGAAGCATTTTTGAGTGTTAAATTTAACTCACTATTTCTAAACAGGTCATGATGTATATTTCATGGACTAAAACGATGTTTTGGCCACTGGATTGAGTGTATTACCGATGAATGAAGTCAACAATTGTTGACTTACAGTAAGTTGAATATTTTTCAACTCCTCCCCCTCTTTCCTCAGCCGCATTGTACACTTTAAACATTGACAATGGGACGTCTGGGGTACCAATGAACATCATCTTCTGCGCCTCTGTTTCATATATTGCATTTGTATTGAGATGACAGCTGTAACGTTTTCTGTGCAACCTGACTTGTTTCTCCATACTTATGCCTGGTTTCCACTGAGCGGTACGGCAGGGGTTGTTGCGGTTTCGGTATGGTATTTTGTGGTATTCATGAGAGTGTTTCCACCACCAGTTGGACTCTCACTGGGCAGGTGGGGATAAAGTCAAATGCCTAATGTGGCTTCATACTAGTGCGATGACAAACATGATCCTCTAGTATGTCTCGTGCTTGTCGCAAGCAATGATAATGTCTCCCAATCAAGGGACTGTGTTGCGTGACGCCAGAAGCTCCACCATAACTGTTCCGTAACATTGTCTTATGGACCTACAACTGAAGGGGGCCCCAGAAATAGTTGTATGGACCACTTTTACAATGTAAACAGACAAAATGGCATACCGAACCACACCGACCCGTGCCATACCGCTCAGTGGAAATGAGGCACTACTAATCATAAACCATTTTGCATCGTTAATGCTTTGGGACGAGTGTGTAAACTTTCCAGTCTGCTACAGTCTCAGGACAAAGTTGATTGCCTGATGCCTCTGTCTCTATTTTGTAGATGTTTAGGCTAAAAGTTAAAGACTATGGACACAGCCTATAAGTAACTGGCCTAATTACCGGAATTTTTGGGCTATTGAGCACACCTGAATAAAGGCCGCATGGGACTGATTACATTTTGGAGTTGATCCGACATGAAGTGCGTATCCACCCACCGACCAGCAGTGCAAACCTCTACTCCTCTCCCGTGTCAGAAAGCACAAGCGACACCCCTTGTACAAGAGCCCCAAATCTCCACTCTCAGCTGGAAGAGCGCAGCGGCAGCACGAACACAGCTGTGCGTCTCATTAAGAGACATTTTCTTGGAAAAGTTCAGAAAATTAGATTTACATAACAACATGGGGATGGGGGGGAATGTGTGGCCCTGGCGGATGGTCTCACCATTGATTCATTGATGTCAAGCTTACGTGCAGTAGCTCTATTTCCTTCTTTGACAGCCAACTTGATTGCCTTTAACTTAAAAGCTGAATCATATGCATTTCTTCGTGTGTTTTGCATGATGAGGTTGTGTGAATGAAACTAACGGTAGTGTCCTCTTCGGCGTATAATCTTTCCCCACATCTCTGTCTCACTTTTACGCTTCCTGCAATAGTGCCCCCCGGAGGCCGTTCGGCAGTAAAAATCTATAAATTAGCCGCATTGTTGTGAAGGACGCAGGGTCCAAAGTGTGTGAAAAAAGTAGCGGCTTATAGTCTGAAAATTATGGTAATCAGAAAATAAGTCCAACTCCTTTGGCATGTCAGCCACTCCAAGCATTCCATATGCTGAGGTGAGTGACTCTTCATCAGCGCAGACTGAGCGTAGCATAAGATTAAGCAACACATATTTGGTGAGTGCTACATGTGCATAGCACTTCATAAAGTCTGTAGCAGTGACAAATTTGCAGGAAATCTATTATATCTAAGCTGTGAAATACATGAAACTGAATTTTTTCAATATCTCCAGAAAAATCCCTAGAAGCCTGACCTAGCTGGCGGGTCAAACTATGCATGGGAAAGTTTCAAATGTGTTGAAAGATGACGCTGGATCTTGAAGCTGCATTTGATATTACTGTCAGATACCATTAACATGTACAATAAATAGCTCTAATTGGACCACATTTCTCAAATACAAATTTTGTATCGCCACCACAACTATTATAAAGTGTGGTTTGATGCATGCTGATGTTTGGTTTTATTGGACTGTTGTTCCTTCCCAAGAAGTATAGAGTTGTTTTCCACATTTCTTTGTTTGAATCATTCTTATCACCAAATAAAAAATTATTTGCTACCACTGTAGTTGACTGTCTTGACAAGCATCAATAACTTGCCTGTCTAGCTTGATAACTGCCTGGCATTTTTGCACATGTTGATTCTGGTTATGTACAAGACCAAAAGACCAAAGAAGGATGCTATATTCCAGTGGAATACTTTAAAGGGATATTCCACCCCTAAGTAAAATTGTGTCTGTTGCCATATTCCCCAGAGTTAGATAAGTGAGAAAAAACATTCTGCAACCAGCCCAGTCATTCTTCTAATCTGGCAGCAGTATGTTTGCTATAGTTTAGGATAAACAATGCAAGTGAATGGGAGCAACTAGCATTTTGTGTACCAAAGTTATTAAAATTACTCAAAAATGATCCTGATTATTCCTGGTGAACTCAATAATCATAAGAAGTAAGAAGTAATACGAAGGAATTACAGGTGCCGATTTAGTCTTGGGACTACATTATGTGTAATATCAGAAAATGAGATTTTGGCCTTAGTTATTCAACTAAATGCTAAAAGCAAACACATTTTGCTGAATTTGTTGTTGTGTGTCAAGAAGTCAGGAAAATATGGAAGAAAAATAGTCTCAATAGAATCAGAAATGTTTTAAGATATTGAATTTATAACACTTCATTTTAATCCAGTGCAATTATGTGTATGTATTTTTTATATACTTTAAATACAGCAAACAATTTCCCCTTCAAAAATTTGCCCTCAAATGTGGTGACCTTCTGGTGACCCATGCCAAAGCAATCAGCACTAGGTCTAATCAAATTATTTTATGCTCCTTTGATAGTGTGACAAACAGCCCAATGTACTGGTGTCATGTGATCAAAGGAGCGTAATTTGAATGGCTGAAAGCTGCTCAACTCGATCTAGTGCTGATAATTTTGACTTAGGTCACACGAAGGTCACCAGATTTGCAAGTGAAATGTTGAAGGTGAATGTATGTGGATGAATTCTTGCAGGTGAAATTTTTCCTGGCAAATTTGAAGTAAAGAAATATTTTACGTCATTGCACAGGATAAGAATTCTGTGTTATAACTTCAAAAAGTCTGATTCTAATGAGACTACGTTGGTTCCATAGGAAATGGCATGCACACTGTGAGTTGAAATGAGAAATAATTGTATTTACTCCAGAAGGGGAGTTTTAAAAATAAATAAATAAATAAACGTAGAGTGAACGTTCACATTAAAATGTCATATTTTGAAATAAACATATAAAACTATCCAGGAAAAAATATATATTTTTCGTTTCGGTGCAGTGTCAAGTACTGGGTCCACTGGGAACAGGAGGGATATTGCACAGACAGATTATTGCGCTTCGGGCAGAGGATAAATTATAAATGATTGCACTCGAGAGGTGGGAATAATAAATAAAGGGACCACACACAGTGTCAGATATGTAATTATTGCACTTGAGGTGGGCCAGGCCACGTAATAAAAACCAGTCATAATGGTTAAAATATAAAGCAGGCAGCCACCAGTGAAAAGCACAAAGGTCAGCATGTATTAAGTGTATATTTACTGTGGTGCGTCTCGGGTCGAGTACATCGTTGATATTTTTGTGGTGGGAAAACTGCTTTTCACTGTGGTTGTGCAGACACACCGCACAAAGCTCTGATAAATTTGCCAGACAGCAGAAGGATGAAGACACCAAGGCTGGGGTGAGATGCGTCTCTGCAGATGTTCAAGACTTTGCAGCTGTAGCTGAAAGCTGTGAGCCAATCATCCTCTGAGTCATTTTAATGATGCGCTGGAGAGCCTTCCTGCTCTCAGAGGTGCAGCCAGAGTTCCACAGAGTGATGCAGTTAGTGGCGATGCGCTTCGTGGCACAGCTGTAAAAGTACATCGGCAGCTGTTGCAGGGGTTGGGCTTTCTTCAGGCTCCTCAGGAAATGAAGCCTCTGAGGACCTCTCTTGGCCATCTCTGTCGTGTAGACAGACCGGGTCTTGGCTCATGTGGAGCTCAAGGAGCATGACTCAGTCAACTGCCTCTGTTCTCTGCGGTGATGCTGACGGGAAGACGAAAGTTTGTTTTTTGTGTCTGAGATCAGTTTTTCTGTTTTAACTGTGTTGGAAGCAACTTTTCCGTCCTAGTTAGAAGTTCAGAAAGTTCTTAACATCGTTTAAAACTTGATATTTGCCCCCTTGAACTGCTGTCCTACAGTTTCCTATCTTACCATATTTACTGGTGTATCAAGCAATGACTGTTACACGAGTCTAATCAAGAGAAAATTAAGTAAACTTAGCAAAAACATCAAATCATGTAACAATTTATGCTCCCTCCCCTGTTTGTATAGTTTGTGTTAATTGGGATGAAGGGTGTAGGATTTAGTGCAAGTCAACTTTGTTTGTTGACTTGCACTTTCAACAACAAGGCAATTCAAGATGCATTGGGTGATTAGGGAATAAAATGCAAGCAGCAACAAAACAAAAGTCAAAGCATAAAACATAACATATGACACATTAAATCATAAGACATTCCAGCTATTATTGATCGCTTACTCAAAGGCAGCTCTAAGCAGATGGGTTTTTAGCTTTGATTTCAAGGAACTCAGTCGGTATGTTTACATGGACATCTAAATCACATTTTGGTAATAAATAGCTTAACCAGAAAGGGAGTCTATCCCAGTTTACATGTCACTCAGAAAATGTAATTATTGAATGAAGTGCATTCGACTCTGTAAAGCTTGTTGGTGACATGCGCCCTTTCATGCTGCCATTCTTCCAGTTGGCCTAGAGACTCCGTCAGATAGTAAACAAATGCTGGCAGCAGTGAAGCAGATGGAGTAAATGGAGGATATGCACAATGAGCGAAGAAATAGACAATAACAATGCTAAAGCACAGAACATTTCATAAGTATTGTACAAAGTCTGGAAGCTGCCATGCGAAGCCTAACCAGACAAAGGAGAAGGAGCACCCGAACCTTACGACGGCAACTTACATTTTCAATGAGAATAATAGGGCCTGGTGACCGAACACCCGCGGCAAAGTGGAGGTGAGGTATTGGAACGAACGCCTGCTGGCGGCGACATAACAGCAGTACACCTTATGCTGGGTACACACCAAAATATTTTTTACATCTTATAAGATTTTCAAAATGTCATAGACCACAATTTAACCGTTTTGCTCCTATATTGTGTGGTGTGCCATGAAATGACAAAGACAGCACACCACACACAAACAGATTTTCTTGACTGTGAACACAGGAAATCCCGCAAAATCTCATGAGACTTTAGAATAGGCATGGCGGGAATATGCAGGAAGAAATTGCAATGATAGTGTTTGGAATGATTTTCACAGAAAAGTCACGAAAAAAAAGAAATCTCTGCTGTCCACATCAGTTTCACTTTATGCTGCGCCATGACTGCTTCTGTCTTTCATCAACTCGCTTTCTGATTGGGTATTGTTTCGTTTCACGTGATAGTCTCCACAGCGTGCACGCGTTTGTCCTCGGAGTTCCCCCCACACATCTGGATTTCTGATCGTAAATATTAAACATGTTTAATTTTTACGATTCACGATCGGGGCGGCTCCAACATTCTTCCGAGCAGGTTCGGACACTCTTAACACACCTCACACCAATGGAAAATCTGATATAAATATTCTCTAGAGCCATCAAGATAATCAGGACATACAGTAGCTACGATTGTGGGAAGGGGGGAAATTGGCCCAAAATCAGCCTGATTGTCTTTTGGTGTGTACCCAGCATTAGTCAAATCAAATTTTAGATGTCACCCCACCTGAAGTCGCCTCCCTTGATAGCGCCTTACATCACGTCGCTTCACCCGTCGTCACCTTAGGGTCTAAACTTATAGCTTTTTGTCAGCTTCTGGCCTTAAATTTACATTTGCAAATTTAACATATCACAATAACAGTATCCTGATAGCGTCCCGATAAAAATGTCGGTATCCACATTTATAAAAAATGCTATTAATAGGCAAAATCTAAACTAAATTGGGAAAAATAAATAAAGACAATAAAGTATTTTTGAATTGAATTGAATTGAATGCCAGATCAAAATTTATGTTCAACTCTTTGGAGTATTTGTTAGAATCCTCCTGTCTAAGCAGACCCTCTGTTAACCTCTCTCCATCTTTACATCACTCAAACCAACCAAAAATGATAAGAAGATCATTAAATGTTTAAAATTGGATAACAGTTTAATTTACAGCCACTACATTGTCACATTGTGTGTTGTTGTCAAAATGATGGATAACGAAGAACTCTAAAGCAACCAATATGTTGCTGCTGAATATAAATCCTTTTCAAAGAGTTACACATAGTCACTGTATTCTGTGCGGGCCCAGGCGGGCCGGGTCCGATTTGATTGGGAGGTAGCTGGAGTGGGGTTCAAAAATCTTAATAATGGCGGGTTGGTAAGTAGGACCCGTGCAGGACTCTGCTACAGTTAACTTTATTCTTTTACTGCACTTGTTTTGTATATAAACAAATACATGAGACAGGGGAGGAGACGTCAGATGAGGTGGCGAGGTGTCAGCTCTATTGACCAGAGGCGGGTAGTAAATAGATACATTTACTCAGTTACATTTACTTAAGTAACTTCTGAAAAAGAGTAGTTTGGAGTAGTTTTACTAGACCGTACTTATAACTTTTACTTGAGTAATATTTTTATGAAGCATTGCTACTCTTACTCGAGTAGCAAGTTTCTGGCTACTCTATAGAGTACATGTACATGTACCCACAGCAATTACCTTTTCTCAATGAAACTGAATGCTTATTTTAACCAAAAATGCATGGGACTCGCACATACAGTTTATGTTGAAGTGAGACCACTTTTTTGTACACAAGCTTCATCATTTTAACATTATTTTCTATCTGCTGAGGCTGTTGTGGCATTTGGAGGTCAAGTCGGAGTACCTTACCCTGGTCTCATATATATACATTACCTTCTGTAAGTATTGGTTTAGTTCATTAGTTTTACCTTGAAAAAAATGGATTTGGAAAAAATGTTCTTCTTGTCAATTTTTTTTTATTTCACTATCAAATCATGTATTTCTATTAATTTGAATCTTTAGATTTCGGACATAACTTTGTATTTTTGTCCGATTACATAATTTTTAAAATTAAATATGTAATGATCTCAAAACACATACTCAATACTGGAGTAGCCTTTTTACCAAATACTTTTTTACTCTTGAGTAATTTTTTGGAAGACTACTTGGTACTTTTACTTGAGTAAAAATAGGTTGAAGTAGTGCTACTTTTAATTGAGTACGATTTGTGGGTACTTTACCCACCTCTGCTATTGACTGGCGGCAACGTGATGTGAGGCGACGTCAGGTGAGGCGTCATCTCAAACGTTAAGAAAAATTAGCCTTAAATTAAATATGCAAGGAGAAATTCTTGGGGAAACGAAATTAATTTTTATGTGGCTTTGAAGACAAACCGATCTCAAAGATTGTTGCATTACTGGAAAAAATGGGCCAAAAATCGCACAGTGTATGCCCACCTTGCTCCCTGGATGATGCGCAGACAGGCCCGAGCCATCTGAGCATTCATGCATGGAGCAGGTGACGCTGCAAATTTAGAACACCTTGCATTGAAGAGATGCGAGTTAATCAGTTACCTTTTGATACTGCACTCACTTTCTAATGTTAGTCTTTATTGAACGTAACATCAACCTCTGCAAAGAATGCTGTAGCATCCGCTAGAAAGAAACGTGATTGTATAACCGAACCAGTTTGATTTGTCAGTTGGACTCACTCCAATCATTCAGTACACTTTGTGAATGCATCTTCATTTATGGGAGCAGACTCTGCATTGTATTACATGAAACTAAGTAATGGTAGTACTGCATCACCAGAGCATCATTCAAATATCTCTTGCATACATTTTGTTGTGGAAATTTCTCATATTTATGGGAAATGTGGTATCTCTGTTTTGCAACACCCATATAGTGACATTTTTATATATGTCCAACTGAAACAGAAGATCAAATTATGTATGCCACTGTATTTGATGCATAGGAAGGTGACCTTGGTGGATTATTTACCCTATCACACAGGATGTTGTGATAGGGCAGAAGGGATCAGAATCTGGAGTATCATGTCTAGAGTGACAACATCAAAAAAAGGTTGATTATCTCAGGTTCTCCTCAGCTAAAACACAAAAGACCTTCAGCACAGTTTCAACCTGTCAGTTTCTACTCTGGTTGCCTTGTTTTGGCCAATTTGGTTAGGTTTGAAAAAGGTAATAGTAAAGAACTTTCATTACGAGGCCTGGATCTTTCTATGTGGCGCTTCCAAGTCCTCCTTCTTCGTGCATTTTTTTCCCCTAAAGCCTAGTTTATACTTCTCCACAGTTTTCAATGACATCTGCATAAATGCAGACTGTGGTAGAACCACGGTGCTGGTTCTGTTGGACCTTAGTGCAGCATTTGACACTGTTCATCATGATATATTATTGAAACGACGAGAGCTGGTTCGAACTCTCTGGTACAGTACTTGGCTGGTTTGAGTCTTACCTAAAGAACAGGGACTTCTTTTTTTCAGTAGGAAACTTTTGATCAGAATGATCAGAAAACATATGCGGAGTGCCCCAGTGCTCCATCCCGGGGCCCCTCTTATTTAATATCTACATGCTCCCACTAGCCCAGATTATAACAACGAGTAAAATTAACCATCATATGATACTCAGCTCTACGTTTTGATTTCACCAGGTGACTTTGAACCCATCCAAACCCTAAGTAAATGCATCAAGCAAATCAATGGATGGATGTGCCATTACTTTCTCCAGCTGAACAGAAATACAACAGAAGTAACTACTTTTGGATCTAAAGCGGAACAATCAAGAATAAGCACACAGCTTCAGTTCATACAGTAATAAACTACTGATTGGGCACAAAATCTAGGTGTAGTAATGGACTCAGACCTGAACCTCCAGGGTCACATAAAGGCAATAACAAGGTCAGCCTTCTATCATCTGAATAACATTTCTAGAATGAAAGGACTGATGTCGCAACAGGACCTCGACAAAACTCATCCATGCTTTTATCTTTAGTCTGATTGATTACTGCAACAGCGTCCTCACAGGTCTACCTAAAAAGTCAATCAGACAGCTGCAGCTGATCCAGAACGCTGCTCTTCACCTCCTCACTAGAACCAGGAAAGTAGAGCACATCACCCCAGTTCTAAAGTCCTTACACTGGCTCCCTGTAGCTCAGAGAATAGACTTCAAAATACTTTTACTAGTTTATAAATCATTGAATGGCTTAGCACCAAAGTATGTTGAAGATCTAATGTTACTTTACCACCTTTACTCTGTGTGTGTTTTCCCTTAATCATGTAAAGCACCTTGAACCATACCTTGTTGAAAGTGTGCTATACAAATAAAATTGCCTTGCCTTTGACGTTGACATTCTTCCGAGTGGGCTTTAGCGTCACACAAATAGTAAGCAAATGCTGGTGGTGGTGAAGCAGGTGGAGTAAAAGCAGGATATGCACAATGAGCAAACAAATGAACGACAATAATGTTGCAGCACAGCTCATTTCGTACGTACTGTAATGGTTGATTGTGTTACATGTGTTGTTGTCGTACTGGTGTTGTTATTCCAGTCGTCACTGATGAACAGTGTCTCCCACCCCATGCATGAAGATGTTGCTGAGCTGCAGAGCTCCTTCAGTGCCAGACTCCTGCATCCTAGGTGCATGAAGGAGCGTTTTCCCAGGTCCTTCCTACCTGCAGCTGTTAGACTCACTTAGCTTTTATTTGCACTGTTGACTCATTTAATTAACATTTCTGCTGCTGTTATTTGCACATCCGTTTTTCTCAGTTTATATTCTGTTAACGTCTTGTAAAAATTACGTTTACTTTTTGACTTTTATTGCAGAACTACACATGCACATTCTATAAATATTCTGTTTTTAAATGATCTTACGCAGTTACACATTCTAATGCCACTTTTAATAACTGCACAGTACTCGTGTCCTTAATCTACATATATTATTCATATTTCCGTTTTTATACTTTTATTACCTTTCTTGTGTGATCGTGAGTGCTTCTATTATCTGTCACTTTGCTGCTGTAACAGCCAAATTTCCCCTTTGTGGGACAATAAAGGATTATTCTATTCTGCCACTTCAGTTCGACTTCAGCCGGACTAAAGTGTATATATGCATTTCAAAAGTCCAAATTTAATCAAACTAAGGCAATCATTTGGTTTTCTCACTCTGCCTGTAAACCCACTGAGAGTTCATACCAGGTTCCTGTTTTTAATCTTCATTACAAAGAAGTTTTGTAGATAAATTTTGCATGTAAAGATAACAGTCTACAGCTCATCTATCATGATTATTGGAAGGGAAATTATCAGAAAGGCTAATAGAGACAGATACAAAAACGCAGTTCATCTCTGAAACTGACAAAGCAGCAATTCTGGAGCTCAGTTTCTTTTTTATACATGCAGATAAATATCAAAAGGCATCTGTCTCCTTTCTTGTACAAGAAATAAAAACATTATCTCCTGTCAAAGCTGTTGAAGCTCCCTCTAACCATACACCTTCCATCCCCACTTGAGCTGTTGTAGTGTCAAGCAAATACTCTCACAAGAGTATTAGTTTCCGCATGAGGGGATGTTGGAACTTCCTCGAGCTATTTAGAGGCATCTCCTCTGAGGCTTTGTATTGTGCACCAGGCAAGAACTGGGTTATGGTTTGCGGATTTAGCATCTCTCATTTTCCAGAGCAACGCACCCATTCAAGTTTGCTCTGCCCAATTCTTCACTGCTATGACTGAGGGATAAGGTGCTGGTGAAGGAGTAGTAATAGGCTTTTCGTGGACAATGCTAACAGTGTATGTGAGGGTGTAATGGGGGGGAGGGGGCTGTTTGCCTCCACCTCCAACACCTTCCAGAGATATGCGTGATTGTGGTACACCCAGCCGCTGTTAAATGGATAATCTTGGGGTAATTAACAAGCCTGTGCTTTACATTTTCTTTTCCCCTGATCAAGGACGTCTGACGCTCTTGGGAACAAAGGAATATCTTATTTATATTTAAATCCGCCTGTAATTTACGATGAATGATGGAAGCATATTGCCTCCTCAGCTTTCATTGGAAGTCTTGCATTCCCAAGCGTCCCCAAATCCCTCTTGCTTGTATAATCAACTTTTTTTTTCCCACCTTCACCCATCTGTTACTAGTTGCCCTTGTCTTCTACTATACCAGGAGTGCCCCAATCAACCAAAACCCAATTCATGTAGGATTTCTGTCGTCAGAAATCTAAGACTTTCATCCATCTTTCTTCATTTTCTTCATCTCCTAGACCGCAGTCCCTTCCAATGTAACAGTTCCTATTTAAATACCTGACCGCTTCCTCAGCTTTGACTTGAAATTTTCCATTCCCTCCATCGGTTTTTGCTTGTGTAATAAGACAGTTCTCAAGAAATGTGGAATTGTCTTCTCCTCAGCAATCTACCTCCTCCTCATCTTTCCTTATTTCCCAGACCCCATATAAAAGGGTATGTCTGTCCTAGTCAAGCATTCACATTAAAACACCTGACCATTTCCTCTACTTGAAGACTACTATTTGCAGGCACCCCTTAAATCATTTCAGCTTGTATAATACAGTCTCTCAGACCTCCACCCAGCCGTCACTTGCTGCAAGTATCTTCCACCATTCACAGAGTGTCCCCCATCAGCCATCTTCCACTTAATTCATCTCTTTCACCACTGCCTCAGCATTCCCTGCATCAGAAAATCTGCAGTTTTCTTCTCCCCAATAATCAGTCTTCTCTTTACCTTTTCTTATTTCCTAGGCCACAGCCTAACAGGTATTTTTCTCTAACCGTTCACAGTCAAACACCTGACCTCTTCAGATATCTCCTTTCACCTGCCACTACAGTAACCCCCCTCCCCACCACCACCACCACCAACCCTCTAGTTTGAGGAAAAACTGCTATCTGCTCTCTCATCCCAGGGCACCAGAATGAAATTGCTCCTCCAAACTCATTCCACTTTAACTTCCTCCTCTTGTGGACAATCTCATAGCTCCTTTTACCTTCATTTTTTCTGTCAGGTCACTCCCCGCACATCTCTGCGCCAGAATATCCCCCCCCCCCCCCACCCTCCACAACATGCATTTCTTTCTCTTCCCTCATCTACACCCTTCTTCGTTCCTCCTTCCCCCTCACCCCCGCCGCCATGTCCTCGAACTGTCCCCCTGCACCCTGTACGAAGGGACCCATCGGTTTATCAAATCCTCTATCCCAATTACGAAGTAACCTCCTGCTGCAAACGGGCCCTTACATCTCTGCCTTGTTTCTCTCGCTGACCTGAAAATGCCTGAGCTACCCCTACCCTTTGCTTCCCCCATCCATCCTTTTTTATTAAGCCCAGCCGCACAGCAGCTGAAGGGTGCCTGATGTTTGATCGCTTGTTAACTCACATCCAGAGCAGACTCTAATTATTTCTGGCATTTCAGAGGGAGTTATTTTGTATTTGCCTCCATATCCAACCCCCACCACCACTGTTGTCATATCTTCCCTTAGGTAAATTGGAAGGGGGGGGGGGAAGCCCTTGATGTTAATATGAAAAAGAAGATGTTAGTAATGTTAGAATGTACCAACCTGGGTGATTGGAGCTGACAGCCAGAACTTTGGCCTTGCTCTTAAGATGAAGATCAGACAGACTCGAGGATGTCTGTTCTCCTTAGAGGCATCGGCATTTGAATATTCAGGACAACAGGATTGGACAAAAGCAGGAAATTGGCCTCATAGATGGAGGCACGTGAAAGAAAGTTCAGGCTCCTCATATGCAAATTCCAGTTTTCATCTGAGAGAAAGGCAGTTTTTTTGCCAGCATCCCAAAGAAGCAATAGGGTTAAAAATTGAATATTTTCAATAATCCAATTTGTGTGGTTACAGCTTTTCACACAATGAACAAAAAGGCAAGTTATTAATGGCCTTAATGCAAACGAGCTGAAAAGTCAATGCACCTGTTTCTATTAAGCATCATGATTTACTTAGATGTGGCTATTTTTTATTTTTGCCTTTGCTTCCACTTCCAAAATATATGAGTGTTTATTCCTTTTTTGTTTCATCTTTTGTCAACTTGGGGTTGGAGGGAGGCAGGGGTTTTGCAAACCTCACGAGTAATATGTGTGCAAAACTAATTAGTGCCAGCCATGCTGTGAAGGAAGCGCAGGGATTTTTTTTAAAATGTTTTAGTCACCGATAAAAAAAAAAGAAAAAAAAAAGATAAGACGTGTCACAAAACTCTTTGGCAAAGCTACTCTTTATAAATGGGGGGAGGCAGATCCTTCAAAAGTTTTGTGAGAATAACTTGAACTGCGGAGAAGCTCCTCGCTTTTAACTCGTCTCCCAGACCTCCAGCCGTCATTTTCAAAAGAAAAAAAAAAAAAGAGACAAGAATACAAGAAAATAAACCTACGTCTACTTATTCACCAGTAATGTAGTTAGATTTTGGAAGTGCTCCAAATTTTCTGTGAATATTGTATTTTTGTTCATTTTGCAGGTGTTTTACCTGATTAACTGTTTTATGTGAACTATGTATAGTTTTATTAAAGGAGTCATGACCTGTAATTTTCCCTTTTCCATGAGAAAAAAGGTATGTTATGATTGCCTAACGATTATACACTGCCGATATTTAAAAGTGAAGCGTTTGTTTACCCCTGGGTTCGTCAACCAGCCCACGTGCACGAGCACTCAAATACGTGGTTTTAATTTCTGGCCGACTTGACGTCAAGTCGGCGCAGGATATACCATATATAGACATCGCAGACCTACCTATGCTGCAGGAAGCCCGTCCTCCCTCTCTCCCTTCTCCCCCTCATATTCAGTCGAGCGCCGCCATTACTGAATTCTAGTGATGGGAATTCCAGCTCTTTTTGGAGAGCCAGTTCGTTTGGCTTGGCTCACCATAAAGAGCCGGCTCTTTCGGCTCCTCAGATTTTCTGTTGCTTAAAGTGTATTTATTACCAAAATTAATGCAAAACGATGTGTACCAAATGTACCAAAACAAGCGCGGGGGGGGCTCCCAATGACGAGCCAGCTCCCATCTTTCACTTCAAAGAGTTAGCTCTTAGAGCCGGTTCGTTCGCGACCGACACATCACCGATTCAAAGTACGAACTCCACCATGAAAGATGCAGAAAGTTTCTTCACGCAATGATTCATGAAAAAGACGTATTCGTGTCAGCCTTTTATTTTAATCAGCTAAATCAGCTAAAACAATTTCTGCCAGAAACGTAGTGCAACACGTGAGTTGCTCCGTTGTTGACTGCCAGAATCAATATGGAAATATTTTTTCTATTTTTTGCGCCGGAATCCTTTACGAATTTGGGACAATATCAGGCGAAGTTGGCATCGAAGCTCCGTTTGGAAAAAGGGGGAATTCCAACAATCAGAGACTTGCCTGCAATTGAAATGGTAAGGCTGTGTTTTTATTGCTCTGCTGTGTGTAACAAACAGCAGCTAACTGCTAATGTGGCTATCGTATGCTACCGGGAGTAGTAGATATGGGTTAGATATGCTGAAAGCGTTACCTGCGGTGTCAACCCCTCTCCTTCCTGCCACCAATCAATGCGTCCCTCATTTGCATTATTACAATGCTCGTGCACGACAGCCAAAGTATCGCATCAGATCTCGCGAGACAATAATGCCTTCAGAAATAAGGGTCAGAGGAGCTCTGTGTTTATTTTTATCACTTTTTTTCAACTTTTCTTTTTTAGAGGGGCCTGAAAGACTCTAATAAAACGTGGGTTTCTAAGATAATACTAGGTTATGACTCCTTTAAGACAGTTTGGTTTTAAATTTGTTTTGTGATTTTGTGAGGCCCTATAAATTATGTACAAGTGGAGTTTAATAAAACTAGAGTATCATGAAAAAGTTATAGATTTTTTGTCACTCATTTCAGAAAGTGAAAGGTATATATTGTTTACATTAATTACATATAAAGTGAAATATGCCGAGCCTTTTTTTCCTCAAATTCTAATGTTGATGATTATAATTTCAAAATAAGGAAGCCCCAAAATTCAGTGTGTAAGAACATTTTAATATTACATAAGATCATTAAAAAGGAGATTTTTAACAGAATTCACTCCCCAAAATTCCTGAATCCCTGTCACAAGGCTGTGATTATCCCTGTTGCAACTTTTTTTTTTTACCACACCTTTTCCTTTCACTCATCTTTCTATGACTGTGCTTTGAGTTTCAATGTATGCTATATATTACAACATTCACATTTTGTGAGACACTGAGTTGTGGGATTCCATTATCTGTAAGCCATAATAATAATTACAAGAAATAAGGGCTTGAAATATTACTCTTTGTGTTATCAATCGAAACAATATAATGAGTTTTACTTTTTCAAATGCGTGAAAAAATATTAGGATGTACCTGTATGTAGGGGTGGGATGAAACTAGTTAGCTGACCAAAGTGCCTCCATTCAACTTAACTCTTTAAAAAAAGAACTAAATCTTTTTAACACTCAACATCCATATGCATCTTGCTATGGCTGGTTCAGGAGGACCAGTTCTTGTCTTAACTTAGCCCAATAACTATACTGAAATCAGGTGTCTTTTAGCCCATGTTCTATGAAGATTTAGCCTAAACCAAGATGTTTAAAGTTAACTTTTGTTAGCCCATTTGTTCGACGGCAACAACTTTTCAACCATATTCATACACAAGTAGACGTCTTCATGTGGGCACCTTTTCACTTTTGATTTCAGAAACATTTTCTAGTTTAGACGGAAGGAAATGTCAACTTTTTTATGTCTTAAAGAAAATTACTCCTTGGGTAGGTGACCCCTGTCAAAAGTATATATGTCTTTACAAGTAAATCAATTCACTTTTACTTTTCCCTCCACTATTCAACTGAACCAAATCAAAGAGCCTGGGTTTAAACTCATCCAACCTATGCAGCCTTTTATATTAGTCCTGAGTCCTGAGGCCAATGAGTTGATTTTTCTACCTTTCAGTGTTTTTGCATCTTGGATCAAAACTCTGCCAGTTTGATAGGGAACATCTTATGTCGTAGATGCTGAAACGAGGTGGCTGAAAGATGGCTTCTTCATCCTACTGTGTCTCTATAGATTTGGTGGTGGAGACATTTCAGGTGACTTGCCTGCACCGTGTTTACTTATTTGCTTCACTACACATGCATCATTTGAGAGAGAGAGAAAGATAGATACCCTATTTAAGATGATATTGTCAGAACCTCTTGCCCTGAGACCCACAGACAGGTTGAAATGTGCTTGTTCATAGTGTTTACTAAGCTATAGCAGGTTTTCACTAGCCAGCATTGAGAAAACATATTTAAGCTTAACTTAACCAGTATAGCATCACAACATGCACAGACAAGCACAAAAAGTTGTGAGAAATACAATTATCCACATTTTGAAGTCTGGAGATTGGACAGGTTAGGTGCTCGGCATTGTGAGAAGGTATAGTTTGATCAAACTGTTACTTTTCTGCTTTTAAGCTGTTTTTATCCATAAATCCTGTGCTTTGCTGTCTGAACTAAGGAAACTTTGATTCTCAAATGAAATCAAACTGCAAAACTTAAAATTACAAGACACCTACAAGATTTGAGCTGCTGTCTGAAAGGGGGAAACTGAGTAGAAACAGAACAAACTACCCAAGCTTAACTCTTAGCTTTACTTCTTTTGGGTACTACTTCATTTGCATCAAGACCCAATCACAGCTATATTACATTCAAGTCTTCTGGAAGATACTCAGGGCTCACTGTTTTGCATTTCAGCATATACTCTTACATGAGCAGGGATAGACCATTTACCTCCATTACACAGCAGCAGCTGCATTACGTAGATCCCTCTTAAGCCCATTGCGTTGCCCTCATTAGTGGTATTAATAAGTAATTCAGCTCTCTAACTTCTCTTTCCTTTTCGCCATGTCCTATCACTGTACTATGCCTGTGGATCTTCAACCTTTAGTGGCCTATTAATTGCTTTCCTTTCTGAATAATTCCCCCTAGCTAGCAATATTGCCGGACACATTGTCACTAGTGGATATGTATGACACATGGCTGGTGAGAAGTTAAATGGGTAGGCTAAATGATGCTCCGTGGCCGGGGTGATGATTCCGACGATAATGACCGCAGTGATAAAGGACGCTTCTCTAGTCTAATAGTGTTTGATTTCCCCGTTGGCCAGCGAGGGGAGAGATAGGAGGTATCAGGGTTGTTCATCCAGTGTGAATGACCTTTAATTTCACAACAAGGCCCCGCAGATAGCAGACGCATCTCTCTCTCTCTCTCTCTCTTTCTCTCTCTCCCTCTCCAACCCTTCATTAGATCACCGAGGTTGGTTGCAAAAGTGAAACTTTACTTGGCTGCAAGCTGGAGAAGTTTACAAGGTCAACCGCCATCATTGGGCTTATGAATTTCAAATGATCTCTGTCTCTTTTGAACACGTCATCTGTGGAATCACTGGGCAAAAACATAAAATATGTAAGTGCGTGGTCTAAAATCAATATCTGACCTTTAAGTCAGTCTGCAGGAAAGTAAATCTGAACTATAATAGTCTTTCAGATTCTGAACTAAAAACACCCACACAGCCTTTCTTTGAGTGCCTCGCATAACGATCCAACTGTTCGACACCTTTCACCAGTTAGCACAGAGTTGATTTTCACTGAGTTTGTGTATGGCTATTTAAAAAAAAAAATGAAATCCAAAAGTTTATGGCACAACTTGACCAACTTCTAAAGTTCCTGAAGTGTGGCAAAGGTCTGGTAAGGTAAATTCAATTTAGTTTAATTCAGTTTATTTATATAGTGCCGATTCACAACAGAAGTCATCTCAAGGCACTTCACAAGAAAAGGCATTTCAATACAATCATAAAACATTCCAATCAATTAAAAAAGTTTTCTATTGAAGGAACCCCAGCAGATTGCATCTAGTCATTGACTTGAGGTTGTGGCCCACTGATGCAGACTCCAACCACAGCAATCCCTCAGACTGAGCAAGCATGTAGTAACAGTGGAGAGGAAAATCTCAACCCAACAGCCTAAGCCTATAGCAGCATAACTACAGAGATAGCTCAGGATGACCTTAGCCACTCTGACTATAAGCTTTAAGTTATGGCATTAAAGTAAACAGAGTGTCTGCCTCACGGACTAAAACAAGGAGCTGGTTCCACAGGAGAGGAGCCTGATTACTAAAATATCTGCCTCCCATTCTACTTTTAGAAATCCTAGGAACCACCAGTAAACCTGCAGTCTGAGATCGAAGTTGCTCCATTAGGAACATATGGAACAATCAGATCTCTGATGTATGATGGAGCTTGATTATTAAGGACTTTATATGTAAGAAGGAGGATCTAAAATTCTATTCTGGGAATGTGATCTCTCCTTTTAATATTCTCGCTGCAGCATTGAAGTAACAAATGCATGGACTAGTTTCTCAGCATCACTCCTGGAGAGGATGTTTCTCATTTTAGAAATATTCCGGAGGTGAAAGAAAGAAATCCTAGAAACCTGTTTAATATGGGATTTGAATTTCATGTTTTGGTCAAAAATAAGGTCGAGGTTCTTTATGTTATTACCGGAGGACAATTGAGTAAGAAGTTTCTTTTTTTAGAGCTTCTGGTCCAAAGACGGCAACTTCTGTCTTGTCAGAATTTAAAAGAAAAAAGTTTAGAGTCATCCACGTTTTGATGTCCTCCAGACACGCCTGTAATCTACCTTACTGAATGGATTCTCTCATAGGTTTTGTGTATGAAGTTAGTTCTTTTCCTTATTCGGTTTAATTATCATTTTAATGTATTTATTTTATGACACTTCCTTGTTTTCATATTCCCTCCTTGCTCTTAGATGTTTTCACCTTTTGTTTGTGTCCACCTTCTCATTTGTTTTTCCTTAGTTTATTTCTCTTTAGATAGTTTCCTAATTTATTTCTTCCTTCTGTTCTCCAGTGTTTCCTTAAGTTCCCCTCAGATTCCTCCTTAGATATATTATCTTTAGTTTTCTAGTTTAGGATTGCTTTCTGTTTCTTATGTGTGTTCCTTTCCTGTTGTCTCCCTGCCAATCTGCTCCTGACCCAGTTTTCACTGATCACCATCACCTGCAACAGTTTCTCTTAATTAGTCTCAGCCCTTTCTCTGTCACTCCTCACTCCCTCCTCAGTATATATCCTGCTCTCATTCAGTCACAACTCGCTGGTCCGTTGTCTAACTTCCCTGTTTCGGTTCCAGTGCTCCCTATTGTCTCACTTCCCTGTTTCGGTACCAGTGCTCCCTATTGTCTCACTTCCTGGTTTCCCCGGTTTTGTACTTACAAAATACTCACTTACCTGTGCCTCGTTCTTTTGTTTAATTAAATCATTTTTCTTTATTTACTTTGTTTGGTTCCTTTAATTAGCAGCTAGCATGACAGATTCATCAGGATTTATGGATAAATATAGCTGTCTAATGACTTTACCAATTGGAAGCATATATATATATATATATATAAACTCAGCAAAAAAAGAAACGTCCTATCAACTGCTTTTACTTTCAGTAAACTTAATGTGTGTAAATATTTGTATGAACACTAAAAGAGTCAACACCATAAGACATAAACTAAAAATGTTTCACAGACATGTGACTAACAAAAATAGAATAATGTGTCCTTGAATGAAGGGAGGCTCAAAATCAAAAGTACCAGTCAGTATCTGGTGTGGCCACCAGCTGCTTGAAGTACTGCAGTGAATCTCCTCCTCATGGACTGGACCAGATTATTCAGTTCTTGCTGTGAGATGTTACCCCACTCTTCCACCAAGGCACTTGAAAATTCCTGGACATTTCTGGGGGGAATGGCCCTAGTCCTCACCCTGCGATCCAACAGGGTCCCAGACGTGCTTAATGGGATTGAGATCTGGGCTCCTCGCTGGCCATGGCAGAACACTGACATTGCTGTCATGCAGATACTCACGCACAGAACGAGCAGTATGGCTGGTGGCATTGTCCTGCTGGAGGATCATGTCCGAATGAGCATGCATAAAGGGTACGACATGAGGGAGGAGGATGTCTTCCCTGTACCGCAAGGCATTGAGATTGCCTGCAATGACAACAAACTCAGTCCGATGGTGATGTGATATACAACCCCGAACATGACGGACCCCCCACCTCCAAATCGATCCCGCTCCAGGGTACAGGCCTCGGTGTAACGCTCATTCCTTCGACGATAAACACGAATCCGTCCATCACCTCTGGTGAGACAAAACCGTGACTCATCAATGAAGAGCACTTTTTGCCACTCTTGTCTGGTCCAGCGAAGGTGGGTTTGTGGCGGCGTTGTTGCTGGTGATGTCTAGTAAGGACCTGCCTTACAACAGGCCTACAAGCCCTCAGTCCAGCCTCTCTCAGCCTATTGCGGACAGTCTGAGCTCTGATGGAGGGATTGTGTGTTCCTGGTGTGACTCGGGCAGTAATTGTGGCCATCCTGTACCTGTCACGCAGGTGTGATATTCGGATGTACCAATCCTGTGCAGGTGTTGTTACACGTGGTCTTCCACTGTGAGGATGATCAGCTGTCCTTCCTGTCTCCCTGTAGCGCTGTCTTAGGCGTCTCACAGTGCTGACATGGCAATTTATTGCCCTAGCCACATCAGCAGTCCTCATGCCTCCCTGCAGCATGCCTAATACACGTTCACGCAGATGAGCAGGGACCCTGGGCATCTTTCTATTGGGTGTTTTTCACAGTCGGTAGACAAGTCTCTTTAGTGTCCTGCGTTTTTAGAACTGTGACCTTAAATGCCTACTTTCTGTAAGCTGTTAAGGTCTTAACGACCATTCCACAGGTGCATGTTAATTAATTGATTATGGTTAATTGAACATGCCTGGAAAACATTGTTTAAACCCTTTACAATGAAGATCTGTAAAGTTATTTGGATTTTTACAACATTATTGTTGATATACCTGAAAAAGGGACGTTTCTTTTTTTTCTGAGTTTATTTATTTATATATATATATATATATATATATATATATATATATATATATATATATATATATAAGAATTGGTCCAAGCACAGAACCCTGTGGTACTCCATAAGTAACTGAGTGTGAAGGCGATTTATCATCAGACAAGAACAAACTGGAATCTGTCGGACAAATATGATTTAAACCAGCCTAGTGCTGTTCCTTTGATCCCTGCAACATGTTCAAGCCTTTCTAAGAGAATATTATGATCGGCTGTGTCAAAACCAGCACTGAGATCTAACAAGACCAGGACAGACACAAGTCCGTTATCTGAGGCCATGAGAATATCATTAGTAACTTTCACCAGTGCTGTTTCAGTGCATTGATGAGCTCTTAAACCTGAATGAAACTCTTCAAATAGGTTTTTTACTATTTATGTGCTCACAGACTTTATTAGCAACTATTTTCTCAAGGATTTTGGATAAGAAAGGAAGGTTAGATATAGGTCTGTTATTAACTAAGTCATCATGATCGAGGGAAGGTGTCTTAAGTAAAGGTTTAATTACAGCACCCTTAAATGTGGCATGTATCCATTTACTAAGGATAGATTCATCATATCGAAAATGGTGCCAGTAACCAAAGGGAACTCTTCCTTAAATAATTAGGTTGGGATCTGGTCCAACATACAAGTTGAAGGTTTAGATGTGGCTAATATTTTGATCATTCCAAAAGCTTGACTGAATCATAACAGTCCAAACACAAATGAGGTTCTGCAGTTCTCTGAAGACTTTGGCAATCCTTGAAATACCACCTTATTTTGACTTGCTCTCAGGTGATAAGAACTTGGACTGGAAGATTCTTTTTAGGACTTGGACTTGGCCTGTAGGACCTAGCGACTCGACTTGGACTAATCCTACGGGACTTGAGTGGGACTTGGACTCGAGAGATGGTGACTTGACTACGACACTAGTTGAAAGGTTATGCCAGTAAATCCCAAGAAAATATTTCTTCATACAGTAGTTTAAATCAGAGAACAGCTTGGATCAAAAAAACATACATACATACATACATACATAAAAAAGTTAGATTTTGATCTCATATTACAAGATGATCCGCCTTCCACATGTTTGCTGTGTCCCTGACATTATTTGGGGCAAACTGCAAAGCGTTTTGGCACTAGATTTATGGAGTAAAGCTTACAGTGTGCTTGTTCTGTTATGAAACCATGTATTGTTTTCCTTACACTTCAAAATTATGTGCTACTTTGTGTTGCTCTATCATATTAAATCTCATAGGATATAAAAAAATACTTTGAAGTTTTTAGTTGTAACATCACAGACACGGTATGCTGTTTTTTTTTTGCTGTGCTCCACAACAGCAGAGCAGAGAATGAGGACATGAAGCTTGTCTCAATCTTCCATTTATCCCTCGCCTGTTTTGACAAAACCCAATAACCGCCCAGTGTCGCGACAATAAGCCTCAGATAGGAGGAAAAAAAGAAGAAAGAATAATACTCAAGTGCTATGAAGGGAATCTGTTGTTATCAACGCAGCGCTCCAGAGGATAGCCGCAGCAAAATTCCCAATGGCCCGAGGCTGCCCAGTCAATGGAAATGAAAAATACAATCTTTATCTCCTTCGTACAGCTGCCCCTATTGACCCCCTCTTTGTCGGAGAAACATGAAAAATGCTCACCAATAGGAGAGGGCCCACAAGGGGAGGATGAATCCTAATCACTTCCGAACATGTGTTGCCGCGATACTGTCATGTTCCCTGGGAGGCGGTAGTTAGTATTACAGCACAATCCTGGTTGGACTCCATGGGAATTCCTATATGAATATGACAGCTTTGTTTATGCATGAGCTCCTTTTGGCGGGGAGGTGAATATGCAACACTAGGGCTTCTACAACACCTGGACTGTTTACAGATAAATTTGGACATGAGCTATCTGTCTGTGTGAAGCTGTCAGTTTCCAAATTGTGTTTTGTTTCCTGCTTGTCTCTGCTGCTTTTCTCTCAGCCCTTGTCTGAATTTCAGGGACAGTTGATCTGTCTCCTGTAATGTCACACCATGTATGAGTGGAAAGAGAAGAAAATCTTTTTTTTCTTCTTAGAAACACTGGCAAAACTCAGCATCACTCTATTTCACCATTTGTCCCATTCAGTCTGGCTCCTTGTATATGATATACATTTCAAACCAGATATTTACATGAACTATGAAAAGACACTAATCTTTTTTTGTTTTCACTGTCTGACAATAAATTACTACAGTTTTACTCTGTTTTAGGTCCATTAAGATTATGAAAAATAGTTTTAATGTTTACTAAATGCCAGAATAACGAGGAAATGTGAGATTCTTTTTTTAACTTTCTTCAAATTCAGAAGGTTTCGTTATTTAATTTTTTTAAAGAACTGCCTTTTTAATTCGATGACTTTTTGGACATCGTTCCTTAAGCAAACTGTAGTTTGTGACTAATTTGGTGGTACGACAGAGCCCTGCAATGCAGGAATTTCCCTTTGGGATTAATAAAGTATATCTGTATCTGTATTGTGTCAGGAAGGCCCATTTGTGCCCAAACCTTAACTTCCTGGCTGGTGTCTGGAGATGTTGCTTTTATATTTCTACATAATATTCTTTATTTATAATGCCATCTATTCTTTGAAGTGTACCAGCCACTCCTACAGCAAAATACCTTGATAACACAATGCGGCATCCCACATACTTCACACGGAATAGTACAATGGCTGAACATTCCTACGCTGTTTATACTTCTGTATAATTGTTTGAAAAGATGAGGGTGAAACCTTCAGGAATCTAGAAGCTGTAGGCTACCCAAGGATGGACAAGCTTTGTGGAGATCCACAATTCCTTTCCATATATCTTGGCTGGGCCCTTTTTGATTTTTCCATGATGTCACACAAGTCAGCAGTGCGATTGAGAGATTGCCTTTAAACATTCCACTTTCAAAAGTTTATCATCATGCCTTTGACCAAATTGTAATATGTGAAACTAAATTTGAAGAAAGAACGAAAAAAGTCATTTATAAGGTATAGAAAATATTATTGTATTTCTAACTGATCCTCATGTTTTGTCCGATTTAATGTTGGAGAAAGGGGGGGGGGGGGGCGTTGGAATGTGTCCTTTTATACAGTGCATGTAAACGTCTGCTTTCGCTGCAATTAAAACCATGAAGTAGCACACAAAGGTCTCCGTTCAATTAGTGCTCTCGAGACGCTGGCCCGTTTCCATTCATTTACGGTGGAATGCTGACAGAAGAATCAGACAACTTTGATGTGATGTTCAGCTCCTCCAAAGGCTCAATCAGTCACCGTGGCGACAGGAAGCAGATAGAAACTGGAAGCAAGACGGCAGCGGAGGCGAATGACAGACATGCCTGTTGGGTAATCTGACACTGTCTGATTGGGAGGCCCAACTCCTCCTCTTGCTCTTCTGCTGTTAGTTACAGCTGCAGATCCCCTGCTCTCCTTCTTGCTACCTGCATCTGATTGTTGCACTTACTGCTTAAAAACGTTGTAATTCTGATCTCGTATGAATCTATTTGTCCCTCCATTAGGAGGGGGTATCTCTCGAAAGGCATGGCAAGAAAAACAAGAGCGCATAATGAGAGCAGGGACCATTAAAAAGGCTTGAAGGCCCCTAATATGATAAATTATACACAGCTTGGAAGACATACTTACATTCTGCTTGCTGCCCGCTCGTCGCGGCCAACACACTTAGGCCCGTAATGCATGGTTAATGGGACGACTGGGAATATTGCAAGAGAAGGAAAAAGCAACTGAACATAGCACTTGTGGTTTAAAATTTGTGCTTTACGTTCACATAGGTCAGCAGCCCAGAGTTCATTTATCATGTTGAAAAATGTCAATTTACGCCACTTTTCCCCCCCCCGCTCCTAGAGGATCGGTGGGTGTTCTTGTGAAATTGTTCAAAGAAGAACAAATGAAGAAAAATGAGCCACTCATGTCACATATTATCAGGTGCTTTACTGCCAGACAAGTTTTATTTATTTTTTATTTTTTTAAGGAAAACGCACCTATTCTGGATAGTACAGTATTGGCTGGACGTGGCTGTGTGTGAGTTCAATTCAATATCTCATTACTTTTGGTGTGAATAGGTTGAATGGAGACGATGGTCGGTGTGTGTTGACGATACGCCAGAGTACATACAATAAAAGGCCAGCGCTTCTGTCTGATATTAAGTATTGATTTGGTAAGATTGATCTAAACAGCGGCCATATTAAAAGAACACTGAAAGAGAACCAGTGAAGCACAAAGTCTTAAAAAACAAGAACTCATCTGAAGATGAGGTGGGGAAAGAGAAAAAAAAAAAACAGACTACAGGATCAACAGCAGATACCTGCGAATGCGCCTGAGGCTAAAAAGATGAGAATTAAAGAGGAAGACCAAAGAAGTGGAAGGAGAGCGTGAGGCGTAGAGAGGGATGCTTCACGCACAGGGTGACACTAATTGGAAGGGCTGGTGGTGGAAGCTCAACATGGATTCCCATACATCTGCAGGAGCCGGATTGTGGAAGCTTTCACATTGCTGTGGCAGGAAGAAGTCAGAAATGTTTGTTTTGGTGTCCAATCTTTGCCCTTCTCCCGCGGCTCTCGGTGTTAACAAGAAGAACAGGATGGACGAAAAGGTGGGGTAAGGAGACAAAGGGAGAGCTTGGCGGATATCCTCTTCAGATCCCTACCTTCTCTACAGTGTCTTTGCACAGGTTTTCACACCCCTTGAACCTTTCCACATTTTTCTCGTTACAACCATAAACTTTTATTCTTCTTGGATGCTTTTTTGGGGGAGGGGATTTTATGTAATAAGCCCACTTTACTCTTAGACTCTTAAAGAAAATCTAGAGCAACCAATTGCCTTCAGAAGTGAACCAATTAGTGGCTTCCGTCTGTGTAACTTAACCTGAGAATAAATGTCACAGGGTTAACTTGGTTGATTGTTTTGGGGTTTTTTCTAACATGCTTTTATTTGTGTGTTTTTCTTTTGTTTACTGCTTGGACAGGTAGGACTAACTAACCCACACCTGTAAAAATTCAACTACCATCCAACATTTTTATACTTCTGTGGTCGCCATCTTGCCAACGAACACTGGATTTCAACCTGATTTCAACCGTCTCCATAGTGAAGCTCTGTGTTAGCAGCGTCATTCTGCGGGGCTGCTTCTCTACTGCAGTAACAGCGAACCTGGTCAGAGTTGATTGGAAAATGAATGGAGCTGAAACCAGGGGCAATCCTGGGAGAAAAACCAGTTAGCATCAGCAAAAGACTTGAGATTCAGCCAAGACAGCGACACGAAATTTACAGCCAAAGCTACAAATGAAATGGCTTAAATCAAAACAAATTGATGCGAGAATGGCTGTATTGAAAGTCCTGACTCACATCCAGATCAGGTTTTGCTAACAAAATACTCTGTAGAACCACCTTTCACTGTAAGCACTGTAAGAGTCTTTTTGGGTTTGTCTCCACCAGCTTTGCACATTCTACACCGAATTATTTTCTTGTTCCTGAATACAAAACCGCTCAACCTCAGGCAGATTAGATGGAGAGCGTCTGGGAGCATCAAATTCAAGCCTCAGTTCGTTTCAGGTCTGGATGTTTAATAGAACATTTAAACACATTCATATGCATCAATCTTGCATTCCATTGCAGCTCTGGTTGTATGGTTAGGGTTGAAAGGTGGACCTCTGCCCCAGTTTTAAGGTTTTTTGCCTCATTGACCTATATTTGGCTCCACCCATCTTCCCATTAACAGCGACTCATGTTTCTGTCACTGCTGAAGAGAACTATGCTCACAGCATAATGCTGCCACCACCGTGTTCTTCTGGTCGGGATGGGATGTTTGAGGTGATGGCTGCCTTTGTGTTTACTTCTATTCTTGCCTGTGTTTGAATTTGTGCCATGCTCTTTCTGTTTTCACATGATGGATTGAACAGTTCTCTGTAAGACATTCAAAGCTTGGGATGTTACTTTTGAAACAAATATCCACGTTAAACGTCTTCACACCTTAATCTCTGACCCGTGTGGTGTTTTCCTTGCTCTTCATTATTCTGTTTGCTTACTAATGTTGTCCAACAAACCTCTGAGGTCTTGAAAGGCAATTACACACGCTGATTTCCTGACATGCCGTCTTCGTGACAGGCTGGTTGGAGCACGTGCTCCTTCTCAGCTGAGTTCCATTAGCTTATTAACCTGCTGCTTATCTGTGCCCCCCCCCATCCCCCAGAATGTTGTCAACGCCAGTTTAGTGACACTGTTCTAGGCTGTGGCCTTATCCTAAGGAGGAATGACTTCTCTTGCCTTGAGACTCTGCCCTGTCTGACTAACCCTGTTCTTCCTATTTTCAGGGAATTCGTCTTTACTTATCTGCCTGCCATGTCTATTTGTCACCAATCAGTCAACTCGGTGAGCCTTTCTTATCTTCCTGCCAGTCAGCCCTCCTTTTACCTGTCAAGCTGGCTGGCTTCACAGTTTATTTAGAACTCGAGCTCAGCAGTTAGCTCAGTGCAACAGTTTAGCAACCTGCCTAAAATCTTGTGTTACTTTTATGAAGATAAATTTCAGCAATTAGCTTTTTATTATAACACCATGATTTTTATTCCTACACGCCATTCACCTGTCTGTTGGGATAGATTTAAGAAAACATTCACGGAAAGCTAGACAAATCCCCCTATTCAGTTCAATTCGGTTTATTTATATAGCGCCGATTCACAGCTGAAGTCATCTCAAGGCATTCTACAAGAAAAGTTATTTCAAAACAATCACACAAACATTCCAATCAGTTTAAAAGTTTTCTATCTAAGGAATCCCATCAGACTGCATGGAGTCATTGACTGACAGTTGCACCTCGTTGATGCAGACTCCAACCACAGCAATCCCTCATACTAATCAAGCATGTAGAGACAGTGGAAAGGAAACCCCCCCCTTTAACAGGAAGAAACCTCCAGCAGAACCAGGCTCAGTACGAGCGGCCATCTGCCACGACCGTCTGGGGGTTTGAGAAGACACGAACAGAGATGCTGAAAGAACAGAAGAACTGATGTAAGAGTACTTATTCTCCTGAACCACTATTTCTGAGGGCTGCTGTCAACCTGAGATTGTCCATAAGCACCGTGCTTCAGGTCCTTTAAGACACAAAGATACTCATGTAAGAGGAAATTCAAACCAGCACTGAATAATTTGAAAAAGGAACTCGCTGTGGTTCAACAAAGAATAGCTGGAGATGGATTTTTTTTTAAATTCTTTTATAAAGGTGTGAACTGACAAAATAGGCGCCTTTCGCTGGAGCAGAAGAATGTGACAGCGGTTATGTCTCTAAAAGAGACATTGTGCCATTAACTTCTATTATTTTAGGCATGTGCTAGCTGGAACTTATGAAGCTGAATACACCAGTTAACCCACCCTCTCCAAAACCTGCTGTCAGAATTTAAAATGTGCTTTCCTGAAGGTGTTGGGAACAAGCTTTTTGCTTTCTTGCTTTGGTGACAGCCTTAATGTCTTTAAGATGCCCATGCTCTTTTATCAAGGATAATACTTTATCCCACTTTAGTGCTGAACTAATTATCTTGCCGCCATGGACCTAGAAATGGTTTCATTTAGAGCAAGTGGTTTCCTTGCCTCCTTTAAATGTTGATAAAAGACTTTCTAAAATGTGAGATTTATAATGAGTGATGGTGATTCACCAACTGAAAAATGATACATTAGGAGAGATGGTGACCTTAACATGGGGAGCTCAAGAAGCTGAAAAAAAGGCTCATGTTGTTGCAATAAAAATTTAAAAATTGTTAAAACTTCTAGCTTCTTTAAAATAATAAATTTCCTAATATCTGTTATAACTTATTTCTTACCCTGAAAATGACATCCGAGATCCCTGGAGATAGATAGATAGATAGATAGATAGATAGATAGATAGATAGATAGATAGATAGATAGATAGATAGATAGATAGATAGATAGATAGATAGATAGATAGATAGATAGATAGATAGATAGATAGATAGATAGATAGATAGAATGGCTTTCTGTTAATGTCCTTATGCATGTAAGTGTAATGAAATATTTGTTTTAGCAAAGATGAGTCAATACAGCTGTGCAGCTAATAGAAAATTTTCATTTCAAATATCAATAAATCAGACAAGCATGATTAGCTGTATTTGTATGGGAAATAAATCTATAAATAAAATTTAGTAATTACAAAAAAAGGGAAAACAATAATAGCCATTTTTTAAAGTGGTACATATTTAAACCCAATACATTTAAAATGTACATCCTGCACCCTCCAAGTCCTCCAACAATGATGGTGTCATGATCGCTCTTGCTTTCCTGGCCCACATGCAGAACACAGATTACAACCAAAAGTAGATTCAAAAGTTTATTAAAAGGTTTGTAGATTGTTCTGGACCAGGGATGACCTTTACGGAACGGATCGACAACCAGGAAGCCATCTGGGTATGTTTTGGATGATCAATTTTTTAAAACTGTGGTCTGTTTTCATATGCATGGCTTGCAACTCTGTATGATAGGTCTAACAATCTAAGGGGGGAGGAGTTGCATTTTTCTAAAATTTTTGTAGCTGTTCCTTTTTTTTTTTTGCGAATTGATTCAGATTCTCAAACCCGAGTTGGCATCTCTGGTACATGTACAGAGCAACTGGTAAAGGCTTAAAGTTTAATAGAGTTTTGGATTGAGGCTCTGTGTGGTGCAGTGGGAAGAGCAGGTCTCCCATTTATGGAGCCTACCAGTCCTCAACATAGATATTCTGAGTTTCATTTCTAGCCTGGGAGATTTCTTGTTGACACTTTGATTATCTGCCCTTTTCCCTGTCTGATAAACTGTTGAATAAAGACCACCATGGGACAAAAAATTGGGACTGACTTGAACAATTTTTTTTCCCACAGTAAAGTGTTTCTGAATGGCGAGAGTTGGCTCAAATATGTGTAATGGTCAGGGAGTTCACACATAAGAACCGTACCATACACTGTTTTAGCACGCTGGTATTGCATGTCAGCCCTTATAGATGCTCCATGGAAGTACATGTGAGTAGGAAGGATGCAGACATGCCGTCCTTGGGGAGCAGACCTAGCTATGCGGGTCAGGGTGGCTGTGATCTGAATGGAGAGCATTAATATTTAAACACAGGCTCCTGAGAGAAAGATACTGTAAATGATTCATGAGTTATACCATGAGCTCTCGGCAGCAAAAGCTTGATGCGCTGTAATACACAGATTCCTCGCTTCTTATGGCCGCCTGTGCTTATGTGTCAGATGTGTTTTACCTCATGACGAATTGACTTATTTTCTTGATTAATAGTTCTTCTTCACCAGTTTCCTATTATACTTTTTAGCTGTCAACTTCTTTTGTTTCATCTGCAAACATGCCCGTTAGCTTTCAATGCCTCAGGACTTTTTTTGCAGCTACTATAAAAGAGCTTGTGGAGAATTTCCTTCGAACTGTTCTGTACCCAATGACATGCCAGATGAAATAAAAGAAAATGTCTGTATGTCTATGTGCATATTCATGGAAATGTAACACTCATATTTGCATTCTAGCATTCTGTTGGCAGACACAGATTGAAAGGGGCAGAACAACTCTTTTATTGAAGAGAGAAAACCATAAGAATTTGACCAGATAATCAGGGCAAAGATTTAATCAGTAAGATTTTATTAAACTAACTAAGCATTAGATGTGGAACTATACACACAAGACAGATGATATTAGAAACAAAGGGAAGGTTTCACAGACTACAATCTGGGCTTTCAGACTGAATCTAAAGTGGCGGAAAAGCATTGAAAAAGCAGTTTTCTTTTCTGTTTCATAAAACGGATGAAGATTGCTTGAATCCCGAAGTGTGTCTCTGTAGTTGTAACATCTAGTTAAGGTTTAACCAACCAAAGTGTTTCTGATTTTGAAACAGAGATGCTACCATGTGGTTTAGAACATGAAAAAACTTTTAAGTTTAGCCAATTAAAACCTCTGATGCAGAAACAAATGCCATAATGGGGCGGCATATTCTGAGAGTGCTTGAAACTTTGTAGCTTTACTGTCATTTTTTTAAAATTCTTTTTTTATTTTCTATTGAGTACCCAAAATGCTGCCAAAACTAGCGGTTTCTGATTTGGGCCATATGGCTTTCAACCAAGGGCACCAGTGTGTCAAGGAGCAACATGGATGCTCAAAAAATAGAAATTATCCACCCGTTGCATAGTGTAAGCACTGTAAATATTGCTAAACTCCACAGCTAGCTAATGATGCTGATTCAAGATCAGAAATCAAAGCTAAAATAAAGGGTAACTGGTCTGAATTTGATCATCCAAAGTGCAAACTGAATCTCTGAAAGAGACTTTAAAAACACAAATTCGTGTTCAAAAAATAGCTTTTCTGGCATCAAGACATCCTCAGATTCATGAAAAACATGAAAACAACTACGTATCGACTGGTCAAACCTGGAGAGGATTATTCAACACATGTTAAAGATTCCTAAAAAATACCATTTGGGTTTGTGAAGCCTGTTTCTTTTATAAAAATAGAATTTAATAAAAAAATCTCCTGTCACATTCTGCCACACAAAAGGAGGGCCTTGTCCATTTAGCACAAAGATCCTTTAAAAACAAGGTCTCGCGCCATGTGAGTTGTATGCTCTACCAGTGTACAAACTGAATGTGACTTTTAATATTAATCCAGTCTTTTTTCAACGATTTATTCAAGAAAGGCCTCCTTATCTGTTTTCCCAAAAAACTAACAAATCAGTGAATCAGTGACTGGAGAAGGATCCAACTGCGAAGCTTCATTTTCAAGCCCCACCACTCTTAGCCTTAAAATGACAGGGTAGGAAGAAAAAAAAACAGAAGTGGAGATAAGGTATTATGCAGAAACACATCTGTACACACAATTGTACAAATGTGAATCCTTATTAAAGTATCACACATGCTTGCACTATATGTACTCGTACTAAATTGTTTTCACTACATGCATATGGATGTCCTTATGCATGTAAGTTTAATGAAATATTTGTTTTAGCAAAGATGAGTCCATACAGCTGTGCAGCTAATAGAAAATTTTCTTTTCAAATATCAATAAATCAGACAAGCATGATTAGCTGTATTTGTATGGGAAATAAATCTATAAATAAAATTTAGTAATTACAAAAAAAGGGAAAACAAGAATAGCCACTTTTTAAAGTGGTACATATTTAAACTCAATACAATTAAAATTTACATCCTGCACCCTCCAAGTCCTCAAACAATTATGGTGTAATGATCTCTCTTGCTTTCCTGGCCCACATGCAGAACACAGATTACAACCAAAAGTAGATTCAAAAGTTAATTAAAAGGTTTGTAGATTGTTCTGGACCAGGGATGACCTTTACGGAACGGATCGACAGAATGCACTGGAGAGAGGTAAGTAGAAGGGTGAGTTCCAGAATGGATGGTTTGAATGATAAATATTTGAATAATCAGCTTACTGGCAGATAGGGGGAAATAAACCAGAGAGGGGGGTGGAGTCCCGGTCGTCTGTGGGGAGTGTTGAAGATGGATCCAGAGGGAGCGGCTCCCCGGAGGCAAGTGGTGGAGGGCGGACAGGTGGAGGCTGCAACCAGGGATTGAAGCTGCAGGTGTCTGACGTGGAATGGAGTTTGTGTACTCAGAGAGCGAGGAAGCAGGTCCCGGTGGAACTGGGAGACAATCAGGTAAGAACCTTCGAGAGGAGCACAGGAGATATTACCGATTAGATAATAAGCAGAGCTTAGCGGCATGCAGGGAACAAGGAGGGCTAGACGTACCGTGGTAGGCAAACACTCAGGCGTCGAGTGTCAGACAGCCAGCTTTTTAAGAAGCTAGCCTGATGATGATGGAATCCAGGTGTGGTGGCAGGTAGCAGCAGGTGGCTCTGCCCTCCAGTGATGGTAAGTAGATCCATGCTCAGGTGGCGCCCTCTGGAGGAGAACTCAAAGAAGACAGAAAACAGGCAACCCAGACTTCGTGACAGAGGAGATAGTTAAGGATTTTTTAAGAGCTTATGTTTAAAAGGTTATAATCAATTAATATATTACCTGCACTATGTACATTTCTTGAATGAATCACTTAGTTTAAATCCAGATTCGCTGGCCCTGGAGGCTGAAGCTAACTGCTCACCCAAGAAGGGGCCAGTACCAAAACAAACGTCTAATGTCTTTGCAGCAAATACAGTTTTAAAAACCGGTAAATTGTCATCACTTTTTCAGATCACAATACGGATTTCTACACAGGAAACAGTTGTAAGAAGTGATTCATTACGAGTGATCTTCTTTTGTGACAGACTCCCTAAGAATTAAAAATGTACACATATTCCTTTGGGATGAGGGGGAGTAAAAGCAATTGAAGTGGGTAACATTTGGGCAATATTCAAAGGGTTGTTTTAAAGAAAGAAAACATGGAACCAATAAAATTATCTTTAGAGTTTTAAAACTCCATAGTGAAGCAGGTTAAACTGCCTTACATTAAAGAATTTCAACACTGATTAATTAAAAACCAAAGGCCACTTTGAACCAGCTGGCTTTTCACAACTTAAAAAGCTCAGTTTGACTTTTTTCTCCAGCCATGTGCTTTAACACTTTTGCTCTGTAGCCTTAGTCTTAAATCTTTCTAGTGAAGCTGAGAATTTAAAAAAACCTCTCCTTGTCAGCTTTTATCCTCCTCTGTTGTTAAAACATCCTTTCACTCTACAATCTGGAAAAAGAAACGGGACTCTCAGCAATACTAAAATACATATTCTTTGAAATTTGGGGGACTTATAATTTCTTCTGACTAAGAAAATGAAACCGTAATACCGGTCAGTTGTAAGGTACTTTACTTACCTAACACACCTAACACCTTACAAAGTCTGACACATATTCTACATTAAAATGATTCCTTACAAAGGACAGCCAGACACTACTTGCCTTTTTTTGAGTTCCACCTAGCATAATCCCTTCAAATAAAAGATCAAATGGCTCCATGAAGAAAGTCATTCAAGAAAATAATTTGGTTCTAAAGGTGTTATAGCAAAACATTAACATATTTTAGAGTTTACAGATCAATGGATTTTTAAATATATATACACTACCGTTCAAAAGTTTGGGGTCACCCAAACAATTTTGTGTTTTCCATGAAAAGTCACACTTATTCACCACCATACGTTGTGAAATGAAAATAGAGTCAAGACATTGACAAGGTTAGAAATAATGATTTGTATTTGAAATAAGATTTTTTTTACATCAAACTTTGCTTTCGTCAAAGAATCCTCCATTTGCAGCAATTACAGCATTGCAGACCTTTGGCATTCTAGCTGTTAATTTGTTGAGGTAATCTGGAGAAATTGCACCCCACGCTTCTAGAAGCAGCTCCCACAATTTGGATTGGTTGGATGGGCACTTCTTGCGTACCATACGGTCAAGCTGCTCCCACAACAGCTCAATGGGGTTCAAATCTGGTGACTGCGCTGGCCACTCCATTACCGATAGAATACCAGCTGCCTGCTTCTTCTCTAAATAGTTCTTGCACAATTTGGAGGTGTGTTTTGGGTCATTGTCCTGTTGTAGGATGAAATTGGCTCCAATCAAGCGCTGTCCACTGGGTATGGCATGGCGTTGCAAAATGGAGTGATAGCCTTCCTTATTCAGAATCCCTTTTACCCTGTACAAATCTCCCACCTTACCAGCACCAAAGCAACCCCAGACCATCACATTACCTCCACCATGCTTAACAGATGGCGTCAGGCATTCTTCCAGCATCTTTTCAGTTGTTCTGCGTCTCACAAACGTTCTTCTTTGTGATCCAAACACCTCAAACTTGGATTCATCCATCCACAACACTTTTTTCCAGTCTTCCTCTGTCCAATGTCTGTGTTCTTTTGCCCATCTTAATCTTTTTCTTTTATTGGCCAGTCTCAGATATGGCTTTTTCTTTGCCACTCTGCCCTGAAGCCCAGAATCCCGCAACCGCCTCTTCACTGTAGATGTTGACACTGGTATTTTGCGGGTACTATTTAATGAAGATGCCAGTTGGGGACCTGTGAGGCGTCTGTTTCTCAAACTAGAGACTCTAATGTACTTATCTTCTTGCTCAGTTGTGCAACGCGGCCTCCCACTTCTTTTTCTACTCTGGTTAGAGCCTGTTTGTGCTGTCCTCTGAAGGGAGTAGTACACACCGTTGTAGGAAATCTTCAATTTCTTAGCAATTTCTCGCATGGAATAGCCTTCATTTCTAAGAACAAGAATAGACTGTAGAGTTTCAGATGAAAGTTCTCTTTTTCTGGCCATTTTGAGCGTTTAATTGACCCCACAAATGTGATGCTCCAGAAACTCAATCTGCTCAAAGGAATGTCAGTTTTGTAGCTTCTGTACCGAGCTAAACTGTTTTCAGATGTGTGAACATGATTGCACAAGGGTTTTCTAATCATCAATTAGCCTTCTGAGCCAATGAGCAAACACATTGTACCATTAGAACACTGGAGTGATAGTTGCTGGAAATGGGCCTCTATACACCTATGTAGATATTGCACCAAGAATAGTCATTTACCACATTAGCAATGTATAGAGTGTATTTCTTTAAAGTTAAGACTAGTTTAAAGTTATCTTCATTGAAAAGTACAGTGCTTTTCCTTCAAAAATAAGGACATTTCAATGGAGCCCCAAACTTTTGAACGGTAGTGTATATATATATATATATATATATATATATATATATAAATCCTTTGATCTGTAGAGCACTTTCCATGATAAAATCAACACAAAGTGCTTTACATAGTAAAAACAGAAAAAATAAACAAATAAAACCCATTTAAAGCTAAATCGATCTTACACAACCAGTTAAACTCTCAGCACACACAAGACACATACACACCCTGTCCCTACTCCTTTACTGCAAAAACAATGCTCAATCCATCTCTCTCTCTCTAACTCAGTGTTTCTCAAACTTTTTTTATCATTCCCCACTTTGGACAAAGGAGCATACACAAGCCCCCCCCCCCATGCTTTTATCGCCCCAACAGAATGGTGACCATGCCTGATTTTTAAAGTGTTTTATTTATTTAAATAGCCGAGTTAGTCTACAAGTTTTTAAGGGTATAAATTAGTTGGAAAAAGGGGTTACGCACTGGTATAAAACCGGCTCAGAAATATATGCTGTCAGTAGTTCCTACATGTAGAACTTCAGCTCACAGTTGGAGAAAATAACAGTTGTAGTTTTATCAAATTTACAAAGCTTTCAAAAGTACAAAATAAAAATAAAAAGTAATAAAATAAATAAAGAGCAAGATACTCATCCCTGTATTTCCTCCGTGGTTGACCGTGTGACTTCTCTTACTCTGAAACGTTCCCTGATCTTTTTAGATATTTGTACATTTTGTAGATGGAATCTCTGATAATGCGGCCACTTCAGCTTGTTTTGTTCTGCTGCGATATATTCCAACGTCAAACTCCCAGCCCGATGTTCCAGGTCCCGGTTCTGTTTACAATGATGATCACAATTGCTAATTTATTTGAGTGTGTTTAATTTTGTGAGAGGGGGGAGCTGGTTGATTTAATTTACAGTGCATTGAAACATTCACAATGACAGAATCTAGGGGGGGGGGAACTATTTCAATCTCATTGATGTCACGCCCCACCTGCAATACCTCTGCGCCCCACTAGTGGGGCTCGCCCCATAGTTTGAGAAACACTGCTTTAAGTGAACATACAATAAAAATAAACATCTATGATGAAAGCACTGTGAGAAAACAATGTTTCGGAGATCCATCCACACTGGAAGCCACCCCTTAGTCACAGAAGAGTAACCACAGGGAGAGCCATGATCAGGGCAGGCAGATTTTCACAGCACAGCCGTAAGGCTGCTGTGGAGAGCCCCGCCCACCACGACAAAAGTGATCCCATGGCAGCGACCTCCATGGCTAAACTGGCAGGGCTCCCAGCACAAAGGATCCACATGAAGGAAACACTGGAGTTAGTCTGTATAAAACAATTCCTAAAAACACTTCAATAACACAAAATAATAACAATAATTTAAAAAATAAATAGATAAAGAACAATAAAAAATAACAATAATTGAAAATACATAAATAAAATAAAGAATGAGATAGGATAAGAAAATAAAAATTAGATCAAAAAAATAACTCAATTAAAAGCCAAGCTAAAAAGGTAGGTTTTGAGCTTCTTTTTAAAACCATCCTCAGTTTCTGCGGCCCTGAGGTTCTCCGGCAGGCTGTTCGACAGACGAGGGCCGTAGTCTGTGTTATAGTCGTAGTTCGTCACATGTCTTTGTTCTGACTTGTGGAAAAACTAAAAGGCCAATACCAGAGGACCTCAGGGATCGTGAGGGCTCATACTTTAAAAGAAGGTTGAATAAATAAGATGGACCAAGACCATTAAAACATTTATAAATGAATAAAAGAACCTTAAAATCAATCTTAAAACACAAAGGGAGCCAATGCAATGACTTTAAAACTGGTGTAATGTGTTCCCATCCCCTGGTCCTTGTAAGCACACGTGCAGCTTAGTTCTGGAGTAGTTGTAGACTTGAAATACTCTTTTTGGGAAGACCAGAGAACAGCGCATTACAATGATCTAATCTACTGAAAATAAAAGCATGCATCAACACCTCTGTGCTGGCAAGAGAGAGAAATGTTTGGACCCTGGCAATTTTTTTAAGATGATAAAATCCTATTTTAGTTGTAGTTTTGAAATGAGGAATAAAATTGAGCTCAGACTCAAAAACGTCGCCAAGATTTCTTACACAATGAGAGGGTTAAAAAGGTTGCGGTTCTGGTAAAATAATCTCTCTCTTGTCTTCAGGACCGTTGATTAAAACTTCAGTTTTGTCCTGGTTGACCTGTAAGAAGTTCTCTGCCATCCATGACTTGATATCTAAACTATTCAAAAGTACATGTACTGGCTCAACGTCATCAAGAGACACAGCAATGTAAAGCTGTGTATCATCAACATAGCTATGGAAATCAATGTCATGCCTCCTGATGACTTCCCAAGTGGCAACATGTAGAGATTAAAAAGTATTGGGCCTAACATGTATCCTTGGGAAACCCCACACTGAATGTCATGGGTTCCTGAGGAGTAAGTATCCATACTCACAATTTTTTTTGATCTATGAAATAGGAGGAAAACCATTCAAAAACAGTACCTGAGAGACCCTCCAGACTTTTGAGTCTGTGCAATAAAATGTGGTCGTTAATTGTGTCAAAAGCTGCGCTTAGATCCAATAGAAACAAAACTGAAATTTTCTGTGAATCCAAGTTGCACCTGAGGTCATTAACAATGTTTATAAGAACTGTCTTGGTACTGTGGTTTGTCCTAAAACTAGATTGATATTTTTTCTAAAATACTGTGTTCATTTAAAAACTCATTAAGCTGAATAAAAACTTTTTTCTATGATTTTACTTAAAAAGGGTAAGTTTGATACTCGATGGTTATCAAGAATGTTAGGATCTAAATTACTCTTCTTCAGAAGGGGCCTCACCACTGCTGTGTTAAAGGCAGTTGGGAAAACCACCTTCTGAAGAGAGCAATTCACAATGTTTAAAAACTCAACCTTTAAAGAAGCCATAAAATGTCATAAAACGTGTTGTGGGAAGATGGTATAAAAGGCAGGTAGTTAAAGTGAGAGAAAACTCCACCAAGTATCTTTGCATCAACCAGGACAAAACTCCAGTGTTTCCTCAGATAAAAACTGTGCTTCAGACATGTTAATATTAACATTTTGCTGCGATAAAAGGTTGCATCTGATAGCACTAATTTTGTTTCTGAAGTGGTCTGCAAAGTCCTTACATGTAGCAACTGTAGCCATACGTTATAACCAGGTCCAGGGTGCGTCCTCTGTTGTGGGTCAGCTGTGTGACATTTTGCTTAAAATCCGTACAGTTCAACGGATTTAAAAACTCTTTTGTATGTGAATTAAAACTATCTATATGCAGATTAAAATCACCAGTTGTTCAGTTGGATAGAAATTCAGAGAATTCTTGAATAAAACAGGAAGGAGGCTTAGGTGGTCTGTAAACTTGTAACATAGCACATAGACGTTGCTAAAAACAAAGGCATAATGCTCAGCATAGCACCTAGGTTTATCTCCTAAGATGCATTTTCTTTTGAATACTTTAGATATGCTCCATGAAAAGCAAAGTCAAGATACATTTTCTGCAAATCATTTGGAGTTACATTCCACAGAAAAACTCACACAGGTGAATCTGTGAATACTGAATAGTCGGGGGTCCACTGTAATGTTATTTTCAGGCCATTGTATTGACATTTTAGGAGCATTTAAGTGGACTTTACAGGAGGGCTTTCTATGTGCATCATGTATGGCACTATATTGTTTTTTTATTATTATTATTTAGATGTCCAAAAACCTTTGTAGCAGTATGGTTTAGCTGGAGATTAAATTGCAAATGTTACAGTATTGAATGCCTTGAGAGTTGATGGCGGAGCCTTATTTACTTAAAATGGTGTATCTCATCTCAGTGGTGATTTTAGTCATCTTGCAATCCAAAAGTTGAGGGTTGAAATCCAGTTTCCGCCTTCCAGGGGGAAGCTGGATTTTGAAAGGTGGGTAAGTTGTGAAGCTGAATTTTGACAGGTGGCCAATAAAAAACGTCAGGGGCACGCGTCTTACCTCTGTTTACCCCCTCTGTTTGTCAGTGTAGTGGTATGTCTATTCACCAGAAAAGAGATGGATAAAGAAGTCTGAGCAAACTGTGTCCAAGAAAGAGAAGAGGAGAATAAGGAAAGAGATGCATGGTCAAATAGGTCTGAAGTGGCAGCAGTCGGCCCTGATGGAGACTGAGAGGACAATGAGGAGATAAGAGTTGAGAAGGTGCAGGAGCAGGCTGCTTTCACTTTGTCGAGAAGGGGCCAAGACGGATCGAGAAAAGGAAAAGGAGAAAATGAATCAGGGCTTGACAAAAAGGATGAGCGTGCCTCCACAGTGGCAATATGGAGGCAGAGAAACAAAAGGCAGAAGGAATGAATGTGGCAAAAAAAGGGAAATTTATGGAAAAAGGAAATTACTGGGAGGGGAAGGAGGGGCGGGTCTGTGTGAATTAATGAAGGAGAGTAACTGTGCTGCGTTTCTGGAGCGGGGAAACAGGAGATGGGTAAGGTTGCCCTGTGCCTCCACAAGCACTTTGCTGAGCCACCACAGCCACTTAGGTCTATACAAGCTTAGAGCCACTCAGCACTCTGTTGTCCATTTCATCGTGTCCACAACAATTATCGTCCAACCTTCACTTACTGCTGCAATAACACAGGCAGCGCAAAGCTTAGAACAACGGAGGAGAAAGCAGAGATACAATGAGGGTAAAATAACATTAATATAGACTTTGTTAGAAGATGCATCCCAATTTGTTTCTCGATACAATCTGAACTCTTCAGGTCTAGTAACATCATTCTGGATTTTAAGAACTAAATGGCTTAACTCTGTGGAAATATTAAAAGTATTCATCTCTGTTTATTTGTTTATTTGATGATTCAGATTATATTTCATCTGGAAATGGCTTTTAACGCCTTCCTCTTTCCTGATGAAAAATGTATTTTTAAAAAAAGCAAGACGCTTGTCAAGATAGACATAAAAAGATGTCTAGTTTCAGTGTAATTATAGCAAGATGTAGCACAAAACTGACCTTGCAATGAAAGATACATTGGATTGTTGACTAAAATTTTTGGATTCTGAACCTGCAAGTCATTTAATTTATTTTGTTCATTTCTGAGCAGTGTTATAGGTGTGTTTCATCATTAATATTAATGATCTTGCCTTCTGATTCTGGCCCATCTCTATAACTTACAGTCTACTTTATATTAATGGTGATCCGTACCTCAGCAGTTTGTAGCTGTTCCTTGATCCCAAAAAAATAATGCCACAATGATTTGGTTTGTAAGTGAATAGGAATTGATACCAATGCATTCCAATGCTTCCTGCATCTTAATGATCACATGCATTATGAAATAACTGCTTAAGAGCTCTTGGGGCAGTGGAGACACTTACACTACAGATTTGCAACAGAGTTTGAGCATCAACATAGTTTCTAAATTATAAACGCAGAAAATAATGTCAAGGGAAAAAGGGTCCAACTTTCAAAGACCAGCGATGTTTGAAACATGAACTCAGCATGAAACATATACTGTCCCTTGAAACCGTGATGCAAGTAAAGAACAGAACGGAAAACAACCTGCCGCACTGCTGCCTTTCCAATTACGGGGCAGTCGTGTCGTGGAATGTATATGTTGGGTCTAAATTTTATTTACCCACTTGTATACTTAGCAACTGGTGCACTCATCACTTTATACGTAAAATTTACCTGAGAATAGCTACAAGGCGTAATACGTTTTTACAGCACTGATTTTATATATATATATATATATATATATATATATATATATATATATATATATATATATATATATATATATATATATATATATATATATATATATATATATATATATATATATATATATATATATATATGTGTGTGTGTGTGCGCGTATAATGCAGACAGTTGTTTACTGGGATTTAAATGTACAGTGAGAGTAAAGTTACCTCAGTAAGAATGAGGTCTTTGTTCACTAAATGTTTTTATGGCTCTGTGTAACCACAGATCTGCCAGAAACACCATATGAGTAATTTTTTTTCTTTTGGTAGGACAAATTTTAGGTGTTAAAAATATGTTTTCATTCCTGCTGACAGTTTCGACTGTACACTTCAGTCTTCATCAGAGTGTCATCCGACTTGTTGCTGCAGTGTCATTTATCGGCTGGCTGGTCTGGGAGCGCTGTCAAGCCATGCCCCCAGACTAGCCACATCTCCCCACTCCACCTCTGTAGGATGGAGTTCCAGGTGTGTGATAGGGTGTATGCCCCTTCATCCCGGTTGATGGTGTTGCATGCTCGCTTGCGGAATTCGAAGGACTCCCTGATCCATCGTTTGAATTTATTGGTTTCCATTGTAATGATCTTGCCCTTATCCCAGTCCATAATGTGGTTCATCCTCCTACAATGATCTGTGATGGCTGCTGATTTCTTGTTTTCATGTTCGGCTGTTTCCTTTTTTGTTTTGGTGAAGCGTCCCCTAGTTTCTTTTTCACATTCTGTCTGATGTTCTTTTTTCATGTATTGTAAGCCCTTCCTGTTTCAACGATGTATGTTGTTTCACATGATCTGCAGGGTATGTAATCTACTAAATATAGATAAATTATTATACCACAAAGACATACTTAACTTAATCAATACACCATAGGTCTTCTGTTGTAAAGAGCAGGACTCAGGAATGTAAACAGATGAGACAGGTTTATGGAGCTAGACCAGAGAACAATGCATGGGAGTGCTAACTTTTCCATTTCAGAGAGCAGTCCAGGACCTGTCCAAACAAAGGAGAAATCAGAGAAGGTGGACCGAAACCAAAGACCCGGCAAGGAGCGTTGAATCTTAAATGAAGACACCCCCGACAACTAGCCAATTAGATTGTTCCATATTGCATTGGTAATCCATTTGGGGGAAGGACTGCAACAAGATTGATCTGAATCTACGGATCCATCGATGTAAAATGAGCTGAATTGTAGTTTAATAATTACATTTCTGAACTTTATTAATTTTATTCTGAATCTTTTTTTTTTTTTTTTTACGTGTCCTGTTTGGCAGTGTGGAGCTCAGAATTGGTGTCTGAGTACCAAGTAGAAGCCCAACAGATTTACTTTCACAAGCGGAGCAGTACAGCTTTTGCTATAGTACTCCACTTGATATATGTGTGTAAAATCTTTATTATGAATTGTTGGGGTTTTTATTTCCTGATGTTATGGACACGGAGACGGAAAATTAAGGAGAAGAAAGAAGGAAGATGAAGAAGAGAGGTAGGAAACAAAAAGTCAAGAGAGAGGGTGAGTTGAAAATACAAGAGAGGAAGGGGAACAAAGAAAACACAGGAAGACATTGTAGTCTGCCTCCATACCCACAGGACGGCAGAGAGAGGGGGAAAAACAAAACAAAACACGAAAAAGGAACATCTACAAAACAAACCAAACATTGTGAACTAAGAATTACACAACCACATCACACAAAAATAGATATAAAAATACAACAACAATGTCACAGAAAAACTCATGGTACCGATTAATCAAGCTCTAGTAATGATAACCTCAGCCCAAGAATATATCCTTAAACACCAGACACCCCACATCTATGTGTGTGTGTTAGCATGCTGGTGCATATAAGGTTTCTCCATAAGAGTGTTCGATAGTTGGTGTGAGCAGGCATCAATCCGACTCCCAGGAATCGATGCAGACATGAAGGAGATCGGAGCAAAGACGTCCAAAGGACCCCCAGATCCCCAGGCGGACCCGACCGCATCCCCCAAGAGTGGAGCAAAGGAGAACCCCAGGGGAACGTCCAGCGGCTACTATGCAGGGGCCTGGGGGGTAGCAGTGACGAGCCCACGGGCCCCGCCGGCAACCGGCCGCGCCAGGGCGGGCCGGTCAATGGACCGGGAGAGCAGGGGCCCAGGGGCACCCCACCCCCCAGCAGGGACCCGACAAGGGACCGGCCGACGAGGGGCCCCCGGCACTGCAAGGGCGGCGGCCGGCCACCACGCGCCGCCTCCACCCTAGGCCAATCCCCACCGCCAACATCCCAGCGCCCCACCGACAGCCGTAGGGGACGGACAGCATCCCCAGGCCGGGCTCAGCCAGCATCTGGACACCAAGTTGTACCAGCTCCCGGGTCCTGATCCCGCGCAACGCAGAGCGCAGAGACGAGGCATCCAACGAGGGCCAGGGCCGGTCCAACCCGCCAATGAACTGACCACGCACGGTGCACACAGAACAGGTGATCAAACGAGCAGAGACGCCGGATCCGCATCCCGCCGAGCCACCGAGCAGGCACCACCCAACAATCCCAAACCTGGCACCTCTAAAAGAGGTGCCCCAACCAACCAAAGGAAGATATCGGCCCAGCGCATTGGCCGACCGACACACCGGCCCCCCCAGGCCCGGCCAGGCACGCACCAGGTCCGAACCGGATTGACCACCGATGCACCGGCAGGCAGGGGCCCCCGTCACCGGCGGGGAGTGACGGAGGGGAAATAGGCCCCCCATTAAGTGTAAGGCCTGAGGTGCGCCAGGCGAGGGGGCAGACCAAGATCCAACCAGACAGGTAGACAAAGACATACAGACACAGTCATACGTTCCCTCCCTCTTAAACCCATACATTCTCACTGACTCACCAAGACACCCAAAAAAATGACGCTGTACCCTCACTCACACACCCCATACACACTTTATGCTCCCAGGTCCAGGTACCGATGCCCCAGTAGAGCCACCAGCCCCCGGACCCGGGAGATGGACCCCCTACCTTCTAGGACGGAGACAAGCAGACCGCCAAGGGCCCCACAGTGGCAAAGCAGCCTGACAGCCCAGGACCCCGACCAGACTGCCTGTTCCTCCTCCGGACACCAACCCCTGATGGCCCGTAGTGAACAGGGGTGTGAAAAGACCCCTAGCCTCCATCCTCCAGCTCGAGTATGGTGTTGATGCGTGTTGTTATAATGTGCATTTAAAACAGAGGGGTGGGATGTGGGGAAGGCAGCCACACATCCCCCAACCCCCACCCCGAGCCCTCAGTGTCTATATGTGGTTTAACAGTGGGCACCGGCACCAGAGGTGAAGCTGATTGAACCGCTCCCCCTCTGGATGCTGAAAAGTGTGCCCACCCCAAAGTCCCTACATATGTGTCGCGTGAGAATGTTATAAGTGGGAGTGTCTAAGTTGTATATTAAAATTGGGACCCAGGACGCCACGGGATAGCGAGGAGGGAAGCCCCTCCTCGCACCCCATGTGCCCATGGATTGGAGCCTGTTGGCTAAGAAATAATGATGGAAGTTTGGTAGATCTAGACCTCCTTTTTCTTTGGTCTTCTGCAGTGTTTTTAAGCTGATACGTGGGGGTTTATCTTTCCAAAGAAATTTAGAGATAGAGGAGTTCAGAGATCTAAACCAGTCTAGTGATGGTTTACTTGGGATCATTGAGAATAAGTAGTTGATTCTGGGCAAAACCATCATTTTTATTGAAGCAACCCTTCCCATAAGTGATATGGGTAGGTATTTCCATCTAGCAAGATCATCTTCCACTTTTTTTAAAAGTGGGATGTAGTTTAGCTTTATTAAATCTGCCAGTCTTGGTGAGACATTGATACCTAAATAGGTAATATTCCCTGACTGCAGTTGTGTATTAGTTGGATTCTGGACAGAACAATTGATTAGAAGAACTGTAGTTTTTAACCAATTTATAGAATAATCTGAAACATTTCAGTAAGAGTTTATCAACCCGATTACCTGAGAGAAAAAGGTTTGTGAATGCTGGAGAAAAAGTAATACATCATCTGCATAAAGACTGATTTTATGCTCTATGTCATTGCATTTTATGCCTTTAATATTGTGAGTTTGCCTGATTGGTGCAGCTAGTGGTTCAATAAAAATAGCGAACAGGGAGGGAGAGAGAGGACATCCCTGCCTGGTACCTCCCTGAAGATAAAACCTAGATGATGTTTGGTTGTTAGTCCTGATACATGCTGTTGGTGAACTGTGTAATATTTTCAACCAGTTTATAAAATAATTTCCAAAGCCAAATTTATGTAAGGTTACAAATAAGAATTTCCAGTTAACTCTATCAAATGCTTTTTCTGCATTTAAAGATAATATATTAGTTTTAATGTTTTTACAGTAAGAAAAATCTATTAAATCTATTAATCTATGTGAATTTGTGGATGAATGTCTCCCTTTAATAAAACCAGTTTGATCAGGATGTATTATAAGAGGGGTTACTTTCTCTATCCTTTTTGCAAGGGCTTTGCAGATTATTTTAAGATCAACATTAATAAGGGATATGGGACGATAGCTGGTGGGAAACAAAGGGTCTTTACTTGATTTTAGTAGAAGACTAATGTAGGCAGAATTCATATTTGGTGGCAGTCGGCCATTTTCCTTGGTTTCCTGCAGCATTCTGTGGAATGTTGGTGCCAGAATATTCCAGAATTCTTTATAGAACTCTGCTGGAAATCCATCTGGGCCTGGAGCCTTTTTATTGGGCATGCCTTGGAGGGCCTCCTGGAGTTCAGCCGCTGTTAGTGGTGAATCCAGGGCCATCGCTTGACTTTCAGATAATTTAGGTAGTGTTATGTTATCCAAAAATTGTTTAATTTCATGATCTGATGGATTTATCTCTGGTGAGTATGAAGCCTTGTAAAATTCTTTAAATGTGTTGTTTATTCTTCCAGGATCATATACTGTATTCCCAGTCTGATCTTTAATAGCAGATATAGTTGTTTATTCTTTAATTTTAATTTGGTTAGCAAAAATCTACCTGATTTATTACCTTGTTCAAAGTTTTCTATCCTAAGTCTTTGAATTAAGAACTGGGTCTGTTTATTAATAATTTGATTTAATTCTAGCTTTGCTTTACGGATTTTGCCTAGTCTCTCCTCATCTAGAGAAGCTTCTAATGAATTAATAGTTTCTTCTAATTCCTGAATACGTTTTTTTCTATTTTCTTTTTATTTGATGAAAATGAGATTATTTTACCTCTAATCACAGCTTTTCTTGCCTCCCAAAGAATGGATGGCGACGTACCAGAGAGGTCGTTATATTCCAAATATGAGGCCCACTCTTTTTCGAAATATTTAATAAATTATTTTTCCTTAAGTAAAGAAATATATTAAATCTCCAATTTTTGCTTTGAGGTGTTTCTGTTTTGTTTACTAAAGTTAGAGAAATAGGAGCATGATCGCTTACAGCTATAGGGTGTATCTCAGTGTCTGAAATGTCAGTCAACAGTGAGCTGCTGACTAACAAATAATCCAGTCGAGAATATGAATGGTGGACATTTGAGAAGCAAGTATATTTTTTGTCATTGGGGTGAAGAGATCGCCATGCATCCCAAAGTCCATAATCGCTCATGTACTGTTTGAGTATATCTATAGATTTCCAGCTGCGCTGAGTCCCTGCTGTGCTGAGCCTGTCTATTTCTTCATTTAAACCAAAGTTGAGGTCGCCCCCAAGAAGAAGTGAGCAATCCATGTGTTCAAGGAGCACCGAGAAGAAGGAATGAAAGAATGAGGGGTCATCAACATTTGGACCATATATACTGACAATACATAACTTTTGGTTATGTAAAGATAGTTTTACTATAATAAATCTACCCTCTGGATCTGTAACTGTTTCTATTACTGTAAAATTTACATTTTTATTTATTAATATTGCTTCTCCCCTTTGTCTAGAGTTATAGCATGCAGAAAACACATTAGGAAACTCAGGGGATTTAAGATCATCTGCAGCTGAGGTAGATTTATGGGTTTCTTGTAATAAGACGACATCTGCCTTCAATCTTTTAAGCTGGTTAAAAATCTTAACTCTTTTCTCTCTGGTGCCAGCTCCATGAATATTCCACGTGACAAACCTTAGAGTAGTCATAGTTTTGAGATAAAAGTTTTAAAGTCCATATCACCATAGAAACAGATAAACACAGGTGTATTATTAGTTTGCGCTTGGGGTTGCCTGATTGAAAATCCAAAAGCCGAGATATAAGAAAGAGAGAAATAGAAGAAAGTTGTGAAGGTGTGAAGGGTGAGAGAGAAAGAAATAGTTATATTATGAAAAAATTATGTGTGTGTGTGTGTGATAAAAGAAGGAAAAAGGAGTGACAAAGACATTTGGTGATAGACGTGATGATGAGAAAAGAAAAAAGAGCCAGTATCCCAGTGCTTAGCCCTGGCCCCGCCCACATTGAGTAATGTAAACAACTTTACAGAGCTGTGCTAACATTACATTATAGTTGACTGATAAAACAACTCTTATCTGACCAGTGTTACATGACTAATAAAGCCTAGGAGTAAGCTGGGGGTCCCTGAACAGCTGCTCCTTAACATACAGTTTATCTACCGCTACTGTAGCTCTGGTGCCTTCACTGATATATTTCTTTCTGATTGGGAACAAAACACGCCTTCTATCCAGGATTTCCTTCGTATATTGATCATTAACGCTGTCATTCGTTCCCCGCAGCTCTCTGCCCTGGCCTCTGACCTGCTCTTTTTGCTTGTAATGCTCAAATTTAGCAACAATAGGTCACGTCCGGCTGTTGGGCTTCTTACCTCCTAGGTGGTGGACGTGGTGAAAAGTGATGTTTTTTACCGTGTCGCTTCTGCAATATATATATCCATGTATGTGTCCTATGTGTACAATTAATACTTCACTAAGAAATCAAATATATTATATGTTAGGTCAGATTATTTTACTGAAAAATGATTCAGAATTGATCACTCTTACTGCATAATTTGTACACAGTACTGACAGAAACAGCTTAAATAACTGAGCTTTAGTGGTTAAGCTTCATGCATTCTCTGCCAATCATGTAATAATACAGTGCAGGAGGTGTTTGAGAGATTATGCTCATTCCCACGTTTCCTGATGGCAACATGATAGAGGGACGTCTTCAGCCTCTTGTGCTCTGCTGCCACCAGGCTGCCATTCATGATTCCCCCCTCTCTCTGTGTAGCCCCACCCACCATGTCAAATCAGGGCCAAAAGTTTGAAACTGAAAAACAGGAATCTGAAAGTGTAGAAAAAGGATCTGAAGCCGGAAGAAAAATCTGAAATTCTAAAGAACTTTTTTGATCTTAATTAGAAAGATCTAAATCTGAAAAAAAATATAATCTGAAACTTAAGGGGAAAAAAATCTTAAATAATGTGTGAATGTAATGTATGAGTTACCTTATGCAAAATGGACTTTCTGGAGCTTAATATCCTGAGAACCTGTCTTTCCCTCATTAAAAACAAAAACAAAACCAATACTTCATACCAGGCGCGGTGCTATAATTTTTTGTTGTCGGTCATTTAGACTTAGGCCTGGTTCACACGGCAGGATTTTAAAATTCTAGCAAGAGATTCAGAACGCACACACGGCGATAAAAAAATCACAGATCATTCCTGTTTTGGTCCTAGAGTGTGTGGTGTGCGGCCACACGGCAATGACGAGACATCACACATGAACCAATTTAATCAAAAACATTCCAAGCTCAGACAGGAAATCTCACAAAACCTCATGATATAAAATGAGACTAAAGTCAAAGGAGTAGATAAATATGGATACCGAGGATGAGGCAATGGCAAGAGTTTGTGGACTAGTTAACAAAGAAAAAAACTAAATCCTGGTGCTGGATAAAGGAGTGGACAAAGCAGGGGCTCTACTTGCTATACAAAAATATAGAGGTAAATTATACATTTTATTTTCCCTGGGAAACGTCGTTTCACACTGTTCTCTAACTGATCTCTGTGTCTATGCAGTTGTGGACTGCGGTCAAGTGAGCGGACACACTTTAACAACAGACTCTTCCAAGGTGTATCGCTGCCTGTCACCTCGCTTTCTGATTGGCTACACGACACATTCAAAAGGCTGCATTCTCGTTTGTCTTCGCAACACACCACACACATTGTGATATCGGGCCAAGACAATCCAACATGTTGAATATCCCAGATTTTTGATCGGAGCGGTCGCAACGTCCTTACAAGTCGACCAGAGCGCTCTGAACACAACACACACTGCTGGAATATCTGTTAGGATTATCTTAAAGGGGGGGTATTATGCAAAATGAACTTTATGAACCTTAATATCCTGAGAACCTGTCTTTCCCTCATTAAAAACATGCCTGAAGTGTTGCTCTGATCCATTCATTAATGTTAGAGTAATCTTTGAGTCTCTGCTGGTAGTTCTCAGGGTTGCTGAAACACCTGCTCCCAGCTATCCCCATCTTTTCCACCCATCTCCTCCTCCGACCTTACGTACTCAGCCGAGAGCCTCGCCCCTGCAGAGCTCCCTTACCCCTCCCCACCTCACACAACTCCAGCTGAGTCCCCGGTGCAGTAATTATAACACACCAGCTGCAGCTGCGCGTCTTTTGTGGGATTTATTTTCCGACTCCGTGCATGCTGCGATGATGCAAGGTATGTGACGAACTGAAGGGGGAGTGTCAGAAAGAGTAGGAGGGTCTTAGAGAGGCACAGGCGAAAATCAGGTGACAATTTTATTGGAGTGTGTTATAGAAGGGTAATATGTGCCTGGAAGAAGCATTATACCCCCCCTTTAAACTTCAAAAAATATATAATACTGAACATTTTGAATTAAAGTTTTTTCAGAAAATTACAAAATAAAAATACCATTGAAATTTCAATTAAAACTAGAAAATTTCAGGAAATTTAAACGGGGCCTGCCACGTGGTGCGTAATCAGTCACACACCCCCAATCAGCTAGCTAAATAAATAAACTAGCTAACATGTTATCAATAGGTTCGAAGCAATGAGTAGAAAAAGTTGGGAGAAATTAAAAATTTTGCAAAAATGCTAACATGAGCTAGCATGCTAATGCTAACTAGCATGTTGTCAATAGCCTTGAAACAATGAGTAAAAAAAGTTAAGCAAAATTCAAAAATTAGCAAAAATGCTAACATGAGCTAGCATGCTAATGCTAACTAGCATGCTAATGCTAGCTAACATGTAATCATAAGCTGCAACATAATCACTACGAAAAGTTAAGAAATGTTGAAAAATTAGCTAAAATTCTAAAATTAGCTAGCATGCTAATGCTAACTAGCATGCGCATGCTAGCTAACATGTAATCATTAGCTGCAACGTAATAACAGTGAAAAGTTAAGAAAATTCCAAAAAATAGCTAAAATGCTAAAATGAGCTAGCATGCTAATGCTAACTAGCATGCTAATGCTAGCTAACATGTAATCATTAGCTACAACGTAATCACTACGAAAAGTTAAGAAAATTTGAAAAATTAGCTAAAATGCTAACATGAGCTAGCATGCTAATGCTAACTAGCATGCTAATGCTAGCTAACATGTTATCATTAGCATCAGAGGAATCAGCACGAAAAGTTAGTCAAAAACCCAAATTTAGCTAAAATGCTAAAAATAGCTAGCATGCTAATGCTAACTAGCTTAATAATGCTAAGTAGCATAATATTAGGTAAGGGGTGTGAATACTTTTCTATGTGTTAGAATACTCTCCTAAGTCAGATAAGCGGTCTGTTTTAAAAGCCCAGGCAGCAATGTGCTTAGAAATGAATGGACAATGTATTTGCTGAAGCATTATGGGAAATGGAGTTGTGGCAAGAACGAAGAATGTGCCTATTAAGTCAACTAACTTATAGTTAGAAAGAGAGAGAGAGACAGGGATACAAAGTCCTTTAAGACCGCTCAATTCGCAGCTCCACAGTCACTGACAGAGAGACAGAGACGGGCAGACAGAGACAGACAGGGAGACAGAAAGAGAGACAGAGACAGAAAGAGACAGACAGAGAGAAAGAAAGAGACAGACAGAGAGACAGAGACGGGCAGACAGAGACAGACAGGGAGACAGAAAGAGAGACAGAGACAGACAGAGAGACAGAAAGAGACAGAGAAAGACAGACAAAGAGACAGAAAGAGAGACAGAAAGAGAGAAAGAGACAGACAGAGAGAAAGACAGACAGACAACCCCTATGAATCGTCTATAGAAAATCTGAACGCTTTTATTTTGAAGAGCTTGTTTGAGTCTTATTTTGAAAGTCCATCATGGATGTCAGTTAAGGCTGATTGAATATCATATGTATAATGAAATTCTCTGAGGGGTAATCCATTAATCTAACAGGCCTTAACTCCATGTCTAAATACAGTTCTAATGACCTTAAGTGACCTTTTGTTCTCCTCAGAGGCCAGCTGTGCTGTTGCTAAGTAACAGCAAAGTCACAGGTGCATGTGTGTGTGACCCAATCAGCTGATCAGACAGTGTGGGTCAAAAGTCAATTTCAAGACATGTATGAGCACTCCACACTAATCAGAATTACTGGAAATGAATCTACAGCTACCCAAATGTCAGTTTCAAGACATGAACAAGCACTCCACACTAATCAGAGAAAAAGAGACAGAGAAAGGCAGAAAAATTCTTGGAGTGCGCTGCTTCCGCAGCGCAGCTTCCACTGACAGAACGTCACACAGACAGCTGATGTCTCAGTTCTTTCAGACCGCTGCTTCCGCAGCGGACCCTCCGCTGAGAGACAGACATGGAGTCCTTCAGAGTCAGTCGCTGACGGAGAGAACCTCTATGTGAGAGTAGTGTAATAGTAGTAATAAATGTGTATTAGATCTTTAATAGTAGTGTAAAACAATAGTATGCTGTGATATTGTATTAAAAATCTTAGGGCTTTTATTTTGTAAATATTGTTTGAGTCTTATTTTGTGGGTCGTAGTCAATTTCAATACATGTATGAGCACTCCACACTAATCAGAATTACTGGAAATGAATCTACAGCTACCCAAATGTCAGTTTCAAGACATGAACAAGCACTCCACACTAATCAGAAAAAAAAGAGACAGAGAAAGGCAGAAAAATTCTTTCACTGACAGAACGTCACACAGACAGCTGATGTCTCAGTTCTTTCAGACCGCTGCTTCCGCAGCGGACCCTCCGCTGAGAGACAGACATGGAGTCCTTCAGAGTCAGTCGCTGACAGAGAACCTCTATGTGAGAGTAGTGTAATAGTAGTAATAAATGTGTAATAGATCTTTAATAGTAGTGTAAAATAATAGGGTACTGTGATATTGTATAAAAAATCTTAGGGCTTTTATTTTGTAAATATTGTTTGAGTCTTATTTTGTGGGTCAAAAGTCAGTTTCAAGACATGTAAGAGCACTCCACACTAATCAGAATTAGTAGAAAGTAATCTACAGCTTCTATGGTAAACCTGAAGGCATAAATCCATGTTCAAATAGAGTTGGAATGAACTCTAATTACCTCTGGCTCTCCTGAGAAGTGCAGGTGTGCTGTTGCTTGGCAACTAATGGCCGTGACTAATTTAGCGTGACTAATTTGTCTCTGACATGTCAGCCACTTTGAGGCTCTAAATCCATCTCTGACCCCAAAAAGGCTTCCGAACAAATTGCCGCTGTTCGATAACCGTGCGTGGTATTGAAAAAATTCTTGAAGCGTCAGTGAGAGCCGGGTTTCGTCTTCGATCATGGAAAAGCACAACTCTCTACATATTTCACAGTCCGAGAACGAACGAGAGAGAAATGTCTTGTCACAAGGTGCAGCTTCAGACTTTCTCAATGTAAAAGTATACGCTGCTCTTCTGAAATCTGCTCAAAATGTGTCTGATTTTTTGCAAACTCGAGTGCGCTGAGAGAAAACGGTGAGACATAGAGAAATTTCGAAAAGATCGTGTGAATGTCATCGGGCGTGACTTTCACATGGCCGAAAATCAGATCAGTAGAACGAAATATGTGACCGTGACGGCGAGTTAAAAAATATTTTGGGTTCTCAATAATCTTGGGTCTCACACTCTGACTAAACGGCAGTTACACTGTCAAAATTTAAAATTTTTAAATTTGAGGCAAACTTTGGGTCGCTCAGAGGCTTATTGTGAAAAAACCGTAACAGATATCAACATCCCGTCTTCACTTCTGAAAAGTGCTCGGATATTCCTACAAACTGAGATTTCAATGGTGTTTCTAAGTGAACGTATGATTACACAGTAAATCCTCAAAAAAGTGGATTTTTTGGATCGCTCCGACTCCTGACTCCATTCATTTCCTATGGGGCTGTTTTGGGCGTGGTTTTTCGCTAATTACGTCGCCATGGTAACTCCAATCGCTTATAAAAGTAATAGCACCCATCGTGGGGTCGAGCCGCATGTTTTGATATATATATTGTGGGGGTACATGCTACGGTACGACCCGCATTAACGCTGGACGGAAGAAAAATAAATACTAGAAAATTTCAGGAAATTTAAACGGGGCCTGCCACGTGGTGCGTAATCAGTCACACACCCCCAATCTAACATGTTATCAATAGCCTTGAAGCAATGAGTAAAAAAAGTTAAGCAAATTCAAAAAATTTGCTAAAATGCTAACATGAGCTAGCATGCTAATGCTAACTAGCATTTTATCAAAAGCCTCGAAGCAATGAGTAAAAAAAGTTAAGAAAGATTCCAAAATTAGCAAAAATGCTAACATGAGCTAGCATGCTAATGCTAACTAGCATACTAATGCTAGCTAACATGTAATCGTTAGCCTCAACGTAATCACTACGAAAAGTTAAGAAATGTTTAAAAATTAGCTAAAATTCTAAAATTAGCTAGCATGCTAATGCTAACTAGCATGCACATGCTAGCTAACATGTAATCATTAGCTGCAACGTATTAACAGTGAAAAGTTAAGAAAATTCGATAAAATAGCTAAAATGCTAAAATGAGCTAGCATGCTAATGCTAACTAGCATGCTAATGCTAGCTAACATGTAATCATTAGCTACAACGTAATCACTACGAAAAGGTAAGAAAATTTGAAAAATTAGCTAAAATGCTAACATTAGCTAGCATGCTAATGCTAACTAGCATGCTAATGCTAGCTAACATGTTATCATTAGCATCAGAGGAATCAACACGAAAAGTTAGTCAAAAACCCAAATTTAGCTAAAATGCTAAAAATAGCTAGCATGCTAATGCTAACTAGCTTAATAATGCTAAGTAGCATAATATTAGGTAAGGGGTGTGAATACTTTTCTATGTGTTGGAATACTCTCCTAAGTCAGATAAGCGGTCTGTTTTAAAAGCCCAGGCAGCAATGTGCTTAGAAATGAATGGACAATGTATTTGCTGAAGCATTATGGGAAATGGAGTTGTGGCCAAAGTAAAGAATGTGCCTATTAAGTCAACTAATTTATAGACAGAAAGAGAGAGAGAGACAGGCACACAAAGTCCTTTAAGACCGCTCAATTCGCAGCTCCACAGTCACTGACAGAGAGACAGAGACGGGTAGACAGAGACAGACAGGGAGACAGAAAGAGAGACAGAGACAGACAGAGAGAAAGAGACAGACAGAGAGAGAGACAGACAGCCCCTTTGAATCTTCTATGGAAAATCTGAAGGCTTTTATTTTGAAGAGCTTGCTTGAGTCTTATTTTGAAAGTCCATCATGGATGTCAGTTTAGGCTGATTGAATATCATATATATATAATGAAATCCTCTGAAGGGTAATCCATTAATCTAACAGGCCTTAACTCCACGTCTAAATAGAGTTCTAATGACCTTAAGAGACCTTTTGTTCTCCTCAGAGGCCAGCTGTCCTGTTGCTAAGTAACAGCAAAGTCACAGGTGCATGTGTGTGTGACCCAATCAGCTGATGCTCGGCTTACAGGCAGTCAGACAGACAGACAGCAAGACAGCAATAGTTTAAAACAATAGGGTCCTGTGATATTGTATTGAAGATCAGAGGGCTTTTATTTTGAAGAGATTATTTGAGTCTTATTTTGAAAGTCCAGCATGGATGTCAGTTGAGGCTGATTCAGTCTCTTTATTCATATGCTGCGCTACCACCAATGGTAATCAACTGTTCTATCAGACCTTAAATTCATGTCCATAGAGTATTATGATGACCTTTAGTGACCTTTAATGAGCTCTTCCCCACAGAGCCTCAGACAGTGTGGGTCAAAAGTCAATTTCAAGACATGTATGAGCACTCCACACTAATCAGAATTACTGGAAATGAATCAACAGCTACCCAAATGTCAGTTTCAAGACATGAACAAGCGCTCCACACTAATCAGAGAAAAAGAGACAGAGAAAGGCAGAAAAATTCTTGGAGTGCGCTGCTTCCGCAGCGCAGCTTCCACTGACAGAACGTCACACAGACAGCTGATGTCTCAGTTCTTTCAGACCGCTGCTTCCGCAGCGGACCCTCCGCTGAGAGACAGACATGGAGTCCTTCAGAGTCAGTCGCTGACGGAGAGAACCTCTATGTGAGAGTAGTGTAATAGTAGTAATAAATGTGTATTAGATCTTTAATAGTAGTGTAAAACAATAGGGTACTGTGATATTGTATTAAAAATCTTAGGGCTTTTATTTTGTAAATATTGTTTGAGTCTTATTTTGTGGGTCGTAGTCAATTTCAATACATGTATGAGCACTCCACACTAATCAGAATTACTGGAAATGAATCTACAGCTACCCAAATGTCAGTTTCAAGACATGTATGAGCACTCCACACTAATCAGAAAAAAAAGAGACAGAGAAAGGCAGAAAAGTTCTCGGAGAGCGCTGCTTCCGCAGCGCAGCTTCCACTGACAGAACGTCACACAGACAGCTGATGTCTCAGTTCTTTCAGACCCTCTGCTGAGAGACAGACATGGAGTCCTTCAGAGTCAGTCGCTGACAGACAGACAGAAAGAACCTCTATGTAAGAGTAGTGTAATAGTAGTAATAAATGTGTAATAAGAATGTAATAGTAGTGTAAAACAATAGTGTGCTGTGATATTGTATTCAAAATCTTAGGGCTTTTATTTTGAAAAGATTGTTTGAGTCTTATTTTGTGGGTCAAAAGTCAGGTTCAAGACATTTAAGAGCACTCCACACTAATCAGAATTAAAAGAAAGTAATCTACAGCTTCTATGGTAAACCTGAAGGCCTAAATCCATGTTCCAATAGAGTTGGAATGAACTCTAATGACCTCTGGCTCTCCTGAGAAGTGCAGGTGTGCCGTTGCTTGGCAACTAATGGCCGTGACTAATTTAGCGTGACTAATTTGTCTCTGACATGTCAGCCACTTTGAAGCTCTAAATCCATCTCTGACCCCAAAAACGGCTCCGAACAAATTGCCGCTGTTCGAAAACCGTGCGAGGTATTGAAAAAATTCTTGAAGCGTCAGTGACAACCGGGTTTCGTCTTCGATCATGGAAAAGCACAACTCTCTACATATTTCACAGTCCAAGAACGAACGAGAGAAAAATGTCTTGTCACAAGCCCCAGCTTCAGAAATTGGCAGACTTGCTCAATGTTAAACAATAGGGGGATTTTCTGAAATCTGCTCAGAATTCATCTGATTTTTTTACAAACGAAAGTCCGCTGAGAGAAAACGGTGAGACATAGAGAAATTTTGAAAGGATCGTGTGAATGTCATCGGGCGTGGCTTTCACATGGCCGAAAATCAGATCAGTAGAAGGAAATATGTGAGCGTGACGGCGAGTTAAAAAATATTTTGGGTTCCAGCTCGGAGCACGACACACACTCTGACAAAGCGGCAGTTACACTCTAGAAAAGAAGAAAATTTGAAATTTGGGGCAGACTTTGGGTCGCTCAGAGGCTTATTGTGAAAAAACCGTAACAGATATCAACATCCCGTCTTCACTTCTGAAAAGTGCTCGGATATTCCTACAAACTGAGATTTTAATGGTTTTTCTAAGTGAACGTATGATGACACAGTAAATCCTCAAAAAAGTGGATTTTTTTGATCGCTCTGACACCTGACTCCATTCATTTCCTATGGGGCTGTTTTGGGCGTGGTTTTTCGCTAATTACGTCGCCATGGTAACTCCAATCGCTTATAAAAGTAATAGCACCCATCTCGAGATCGAGCCGCACGTTTTGATGTATATATTGTGGGGGTACATGCTACGGTACGACCCGCATTCCGGTGGACGGATGAAAAATAAATAACTAGAAAATTTCAGGAAATTTAAACGGGGCCTGCCACGTGGTGCGTAATCAGTCACACACCCCCAATCAGAGGTTATGCTGCCTAGCCTAGCATACTAATGCTAGCTAACATGTTATCAATAGGTTCGAAGCAATAAGTAGAAAAAGTTGGGACAAATTAAAAAATTAGCAAAAATGCTAACATGAGCTAGCATGCTAATGCTAACTAGCATGTCATCAATATCCTTGAAGCAATGAGTGAAAAATGTTAAGCAAAATTCAAAAATTAGCAAAAATGCTAACATGAGCTAGCATGCTAATGCTAACTAGCATGCTAATGCTAGCTAACATGTAATCATTAGCTTCAACGTAATCACTACGAAAAGTTAAGAAATGTTGAAAAATTAGCTAAAATTCTAAAATTAGCTAGCATGCTAATGCTAACTAGCATGCGCATGCTAGCTAACATGTAATCATTAGCTGCAACGTAATAACAGTGAAAAGTTAAGAAAATTCAAAAAAATGGCTAAAATGCTAAAATGAGCTAGCATGCTAATGCTAACTAGCATGCTAATGCTAGCTAACATGTAATCATTAGCTACAACGTAATCACTACGAAAAGTTAAGAAAATTTGAAAAATTAGCTAAAATGCTAACATGAGCTAGCATGCTAATGCTAACTAGCATGCTAATGCTAGCTAACATGTTATCATTAGCATCAGAGGAATCAGCACGAAAAGTTAGTCAAAAACCCAAATTTAGCTAAAATGCTAAAAATAGCTAGCATGCTAATGCTAACTAGCTTAATAATGCTAAGTAGCATAATATTAGGTAAGGGGTGTGAATACTTTTCTATGTGTTAGAATACTCTCCTAAGTCAGATAAGCGGTCTGTTTTAAAAGCCCAGGCAACAATGTGCTTAGAAATGAATGGACAATGTCATTGCTGAAGCATTATGGGAAATGGAGTTGTGGCCAGAACAAAGAATGTGCCTATTAAGTCAACTAACTTATAGACAGAAAGAGAGAGAGAGACAGGGACACAAAGTCCTTTAAGACCGCTCAATTCGCAGCTCGACAGTCGCTGACAGAGAGACAGAGACGGGCAGACATGCGCAGAGACAGACAGGGAGACAGAAAGAGACAGAGAAAGACAGACAAAGAGACAGAAAGAGACAGAGAAAGACAGACAAAGAGACAGAAAGAGAGACAGACAGAGACAGAAAGAGAGACAGACAGAGAGAAAGAGACAGACAGAGAGACAGACAGAGAGAGAGAGAGAGAGAGAGACAAAGAGACAGAAAGAGACAGACAGAGACAGAGAAAGAAAGACAGAGACAGGAGACAGAGACAGAGAGACAGACAGAGACAGAAAGAGACAGACAGAGACAGAAAGAGACAGAGAACAGACAGACAAAGACAGACAGACAGACAACCCCTATGAATCTTCTATAGAAAATCTGAGATTTTGAAGAGCTTGTTTGAGTCTTATTTTGAAAGTCCATCATGGATGTCAGTTAAGGCTGATTGAATATCATATGTATAATGAAATCCTCTGAAGGGTAATCCATTAATCTAACAGGCCTTAACTCCATGTCTAAATAGAGTTCTAATGACCTTGAGTGACCTTTTGTTCTCCTCAGACAGAGGCCAGCTGTGCTGTTGCTAAGTAACAGCAAAGTCACAGGTGCATGTGTGTGTGACCCAATCAGCTGATGCTCGGCTTACAGGCAGTCAGACAGACAGACAGACAGACAGAGACAGCAATAGTTTAAAACAATAGGGTCCTGTGATATTGTATTGAAGATCAGAGGGCTTTTATTTTGAAGAGATTATTTGAGTCTTATTTTGAAAGTCCAGACATGGATGTCAGTTGAGGCTGATTCAGTCTCTTTATTCATATGTTGCGCTACCACCAATGGTAATCAACTGTTCTATCAGACCTTAAATTCATGTCCATAGAGTGTTATGATGACCTTTAGTGACCTTTAATGAGCTCTCCTCCACAGAGCCTCAGACAGTGTGGGTCAAAAGTCAGACAAAGAGACAGACAGAGACAGAGAAAGACAGACATGGAGCACTCCACACTAGAGAGACAGAGACGGGCAGACAGAGACTTTCAGACAGGGAGACAGAAAGAGAGACAGAGACAGACAGAGACAGAGAAAGACAGTCAAAGAGACAGACAGAGAGACAGAGACGGACAGACAGAGACAGACAGGGAGACAGAAAGAGAGACAGACAGACAGACAAAGAGATAGACAGAGAGACAGAGAGACGGAAAGAGACAGACAGAGAGAAAGAGACAGACAGAGAGACAGACAGACAGAGACAGACAACCCCTATGAATCGTCTATGGAAAATCTGAAGGCTTTTATTTTGAAGAGCTTCTTTGAGTCTTATTTTGAAAGTCCATCATGGATGTCAGTTAAGGCTGATTGAATATCATATGTATAATGAAATCCTCTGAAGGGTAATCCATTAATCTAACAGGCCTTAACTCCATGTCTAAATAGAGTTCTAATGACCTTAAGAGACCTTTTGTTCTCCTCAGAGGCCAGCTGTGCTGTTGCTAAGTAACAGCAAAGTCACAGGTGCATGTGTGTGTGACCCAATCAGCTGATCAGACAGTGTGGGTCAAAAGTCAATTTCAAGACATGTATGAGCACTCCACACTAATCAGAATTACTGGAAATGAAGCTACAGCTACCCAAATGTCAGTTTCAAGACATGAACAAGCACTCCACACTAATCAGAAAAAAAAGAGACAGAGAAAGGCAGAAAAGTTCTTTCAGTCCGCTGCTTCCGCAGCGGACCCTCCGCTGAGAGACAGACATGGAGTCCTTCAGAGTCAGTCGCTGACGGAGAGAACCTCTATGTGAGAGTAGTGTAATAGTAGTAATAAATGTGTAATAGATCTTTAATAGTAGTGTAAAATAATAGGGTACTGTGATATTGTATTAAAAATCTTAGGGCTTTTATTTTGTAAATATTGTTTGAGTCTTATTTTGTGGGTCAAAGTTAATTTCAAGACATGTAAGAGCACTCCACACTAATCAGAATTAGTACAAAGTAATCTACAGCTTCTATGGTAAACCTGAAGGCCTAAATCCATGTTCAAATAGAGTTGGAATGAACTCTAATGACCTCTGGCTCTCCTGAGAAGTGCAGGTGTGCCGTTGCTTGGCAACTAATGGCCGTGACTAATTTAGCGTGACTAATTTGTCTCTGACATGTCAGCCACTTTGAAGCTCTAAATCCATCTCTGACCCCAAAAACGGCTCCGAACAAATTGCCGCTGTTCGAAAACCGTGCGAGGTATCGAAAAAATTCTTGAAGCGTCAGTGAGAGCCGGGTTTCGTCTTCGATCATGGAAAAGCACAACTCTCTACATATTTCAGAGTCCGAGAACGAACGAGAGAAAAATGTCTTGTCACAAGCCCCAGCTTCAGAAATTGGCAGACTTGCTCAATGTTAAACAATAGGGGGATTTTCTGAAATCTGCTCAAAATGTGTCTGATTTTTTGCAAACGAAAGTCCGCTGAGAGAAAACGGTGAGACATAGAGAAATTTCGAAAAGATCGTGTGAATGTCATCGGGCGTGGCTTTCACATGGGCGAAAATCAGTTCAGTAGAAGGAAATATGTGACCGTGACGACGAGTTAAAAAATAATTTGGGTTCCAGCTCGGACAAAGTCTCGCACTCTAACTTAACGGCAGTTACACTGAAAAATTTTTAAATTTTTAAATTTGAGGCAAACTTTGGGTCGCTCAGAGGCTCATTGTGAAAAAACCGTAACAGATATCAACATCCCGTCTTCACTTCTGAAAAGTGCTCGGATATTCCTACAAACTGAGATTTCAATGGTTTTTCTAAGTGAACGTATGATGACACAGTAAATCCTCAAAAAAGTGGATTTTTTTGATCGCTCCGACACCTGACTCCATTCATTCCTATGGGATTTTTGGGCGTGGTTTTTCGCTAAATACGTCGCCATGGTAACTCCAATCGCTTATAAAAGTAATAGCACCCATCTCGAGATCGAGCCGCACGTTTTGATATATATATTGTGGGGGTGCATGCTACGGTACGACCCGCATTCCGGTGGACGGAAGAAAAATAAATAAATAAACTAGAAAATTTCAGGAAATTTAAACGGGGCCTGCCACGTGGTGCGTAATCAGTCACACACCCCCATTCAGAGCTTCTGTTGCCTAGAACAAATTAAAAAAATAGCTAAAATGCTAACATGAGCTAGCATGCTAATGCTAACTAGCATGCTAATGATAGCTAGCATGTTATTAATAGCCTCGAAGCAATGAGTAAAAAAAGTTAAGCAAAATTCAAAAATTAGCAAAAATGCTAACATGAGCTAGCATGCTAATGCTAGCTAACATGTAATCATTAGCTACAACGTAATCACTACGAAAAGTTAAGAAAATTTGAAAAATTAGCAAAAATGCTAACATGAGCTAGCATGCTAATGCTAACTAGCATGCTAATGCTAGCTAACATGTAATCAAAAGCTGCAACATAATCACTACGAAAAGTTAAGAAATGTTGAAAAATTAGCTAAAATTCTAAATTTAGCTAGCATGCTAATGCTAACTAGCATGCGCATGCTAGCTAACATGTAATCATTAGCTGCAACGTAATAACAGTGAAAAGTTAAGAAAATTCAAAAAAATAGCTAAAATGCTAAAATGAGCTAGCATGCTAATGCTAACTAGCATGCTAATGCTAGCTAACATGTAATCATTAGCTACAACGTAATCACTACGAAACGTTAAGAAAATTTGAAAAATTAGCTAAAATGCTAACATGAGCTAGCATGCTAATGCTAGCTAGCATGCGCATGCTAGCTAACATGTAATCATTAGCTGCAACGTAATAACAGTGAAAAGTTAAGAAAATTCAAAAAAATAGCTAAAATGCTAAAATGAGCTAGCATGCTAATGCTAACTAGCATGTTAATGCTAGCTAACATGTAATCATTAGCTACAACGTAATCACTACGAAAAGTTAAGAAAATTTGAAAAATTAGCAAAAATGCTAACATGAGCTAGCATGCTAATGCTAACTAGCATGCTAATGCTAGCTAACATGTTATCATTAGCATCAGAGGAATCAGCACGAAAAGTTAGTCAAAAACCCAAATTTAGCTAAAATGCTAAAAATAGCTAGCATGCTAATGCTAACTAGCTTAATAATGCTAAGTAGCATAATATTAGGTAAGGGGTGTGAATACTTTTCTATGTGTTAGAATACTCTCCTAAGTCAGATAAGCGGTCTGTTTTAAAAGCCCAGGCAGCTATGTGCTTAGAAATGAATGGACAATGTCATTGCTGAAGCATTATGGGAAATGGAGTTGTGGCAGGTATAAAGAATGTGCCTATTAAGTAAACTGACTTATAGACAGAAAGAGAGAGAGAGACAGGGACACAAAGTCCTTTAAGACCGCTCAATTCGCAGCTCGACAGTCACTGACAGAGAGACAGAGACGGGCAGACAGACACAGACAGGGAGACAGAAAGAGACAGAGAAAGACAGACAAAGAGACAGAAAGAGAGACAGAGACAGACAGAGAGAGAAAGACAGACAGGGAGACAGAAAGAGAGACAGACAGAGACAGAAAGAGAGACAGAGACAGAGAGAGACAGAGAAAGACAGACAGACAAAGAGACAGAAAGAGAGACAGAGACAGACAGAGACAGAGAAAGACAGACAGGGAGACAGAAAGAGAGACAGACAGAGACAGAAAGAGAGACAGAGATAGACAGAGACAGAGAAAGACAGACAAGGAGACAGAAAGAGAGACAGACAGAGACAAAAAGAGAGACAGAGACAGAAAGAGATAGAGAAAGACAGACAAAGAGACAGAAAGAGAGACAGACAGAGAGAAAGAGACAGACAGAGAGACAGACAGACAGACAACCCCTATGAATCTTCTATAGAAAATCTGAGGGCTTTTATTTTGAAGAGCTTGTTTGAGTCTTATTTTGAAAGTCCATCATGGATGTCAGTTAAGGCTGATTGAATATCATATGTATAATGAAATCCTCTGAAGGGTAATCCATTAATCTAACAGGCCTTAACTCCATGTCTAAATAGAGTTCTAATGACCTTAAGAGACCTTTTGTTCTCCTCAGAGGCCAGCTGTGCTGTTGCTAAGTAACAGCAAAGTCACAGGTGCATGTGTGTGTGACCCAATCAGCTGATCAGACAGTGTGGGTCAAAAGTCACTTTCAAGACATGTATGAGCACTCCACACTAATCAGAATTACTGGAAATGAATCTACAGCTACCCAAATGTCAGTTTCAAGACATGAACAAGCACTCCACACTAATCAGAAAAAAAAGAGACAGAGAAAGGCAGAAAAGTTCTTTCAGACCGCTGACCCTCCGCTGAGACACAGACATGGACTCCTTCAGAGTCAGTCGCTGACGGAGAGAACCTCTATGTGAGAGTAGTGTAATAGTAGTAATAAATGTGTAATAGATCTTTAATAGTAGTGTAAAATAATAGGGTACTGTGATATTGTATACAAAATCTTAGGGCTTTTATTTTGTAAATATTGTTTGAGTCTTATTTTGTGGGTCAAAAGTCAGTTTCAAGACATGTAAGAGCACTCCACACTAATCAGAATTAGTACAAAGTAATCTACAGCTTCTATGGTAAACCTGAAGGCCTAAATCCATGTTCCAATAGAGTTGGAATGAACTCTAATGACCTCTGGCTCTCCTGAGAAGTGCAGGTGTGCCGTTGCTTGGCAACTAATGGCCGTGACTAATTTAGCGTGACTAATTTGTCTCTGACATGTCAGCCACTTTGAAGCTCTAAATCCATCTCTGACCCCAAAAAGGCTTCCGAACAAATTGCCGCTGTTCAAAAACCGTGCGATGTATCGAAAAAATTCTTGAAGCGTCAGTGAGAGCCGGGTTTCGCCTTCGATCATGGAAAAGCACAACTCTCTACATATTTCAGAGTCCGAGAACAAACGAGTTAAAAATGTCTTGTCACAAGCCCCAGCTTCAGAAACTGTCCGACTTGCTCAATGTTAAACAATAGGGGGATTTTCTGAAATCTGCTCAAAATGTGTCTGATTTTTTGCAAACGAAAGTCCGCTGAGAGAAAACGGTGAGACATAGAGAAATTTTGAAAAGATCGTGTGAATGTCATCGGGCGTGGCTTTCACATGGGCGAAAATCAGTTCAGTAGAAGGAAATATGTGACCGTGACGACGAGTTAAAAAATAATTTGGGTTCCAGCTCGGACAAAGTCTCGCACTCTAACTTAACGGCAGTTACACTGAAAAATTTTTAAATTTTTAAATTTGAGGCAAACTTTGGGTCGCTCAGAGGCTCATTGTGAAAAAACCGTAACAGATATCAACATCCCGTCTTCACTTCTGAAAAGTGCTCGGATATTCCTACAAACTGAGATTTCAATGGTTTTTCTAAGTGAACGTATGATGACACAGTAAATCCTCAAAAAAGTGGATTTTTTTGATCGCTCCGACACCGGACTCCATTCATTCCTATGGGATTTTTGGGCGTGGTTTTTCGCTAATTACGTCGCCATGGTAACTCCAATCGCTTATAAAAGTAATAGCACCCATCTCGAGATCGAGCCGCACGTTTTGATATATATATTGTGGGGGTGCATGCTACGGTACGACCCGCATTAAGGTGGACGGAAGAAAAATAAATAAATAAACTAGAAAATTTCAGGAAATTTAAACGGGCCTTGCCATGCCACGTGGGCGTAATCAGTCACACACCCCCAATGCAGAGGTTATGCTGCTCCCTAGCCTTGGCAGCACACTAATGCTAGCTAACATGTTATCAATAGGTTCGAAGCAATAAGTAGAAAAAGTTGGGACAAATTAAAAAAATAGCTAAAATGCTAACATGAGCTAGCATGCTAATGCTAACTAGCATGCTAATGATAGCTAACATGTAATCAAAAGCTGCAACATAATCACTACGAAAAGTTAAGAAAAATTGAAAAATTAGCTAAAATGCTAACATGAGCTAGCATGCTAATGCTAACTAGCATGCGCATGCTAGCTAACATGTAATTTTTAGCTGCAACGTAATAACAGTGAAAAGTTAAGAAAATTCAAAAAAATAGCTAAAATGCTAAAATGAGCTAGCTAAAATGAGCACACCCCCAATCTAACATGTTATCAATAGGTTCGAAGCAATAAGTAGAAAAAGTTGGGACAAATTAAAAAAATGCTTAAATGCTAACATAGCTAGCATGCTAATGCTAGCATAACATGTAATCATTAGCTACAACGTAATCACTACGAAAATAGTTAAGAAAATTTGAAAAATTAGCTAAAATGCTAACATGAGCTAGCATGCTAATGCTAGCTAGCATGCGCATGCTAGCTAACATGTAATCATTAGCTGCAACGTAATAACAGTGAAAAGTTAAGAAATTTCAAAAAATTAGCTAAAATGCTAAAATGAGCTAGCATGCTAATGCTAACTAGCATGTTAATGCTAGCTAACATGTAATCATTAGCTACAACGTAATCACTACGAAAAGTTAAGAAAATTTGAAAAATTAGCAAAAATGCTAGCATGAGCTAGCATGCTAATGCTAACTAGCATGCTAATGCTAGCTAACATGTAACAAATAGCATCAGAGGAATCAGCACGAAAAGTTAGTCAAAAACCCAAATTTAGCTAAAATGCTAAAAATAGCTAGCATGCTAATGCTAACTAGCTTAATAATGCTAAGTAGCATAATATTAGGTAAGGGGTGTGAATACTTTTCTATGTGTTAGAATACTCTCCCAAGTCAGATAAGCGGTCTGTTTTAAAAGCCCAGGCAGCAATGTGCTTAGAAATGAATGGACAATGTATTTGCTGAAGCATTATGGGAAATGGAGTTGTGGCCAGAACAAAGAATGTGCCTATTAAGTCAACTAACTTATAGACAGAAAGAGAGAGAGAGACAGGGACACAAAGTCCTTTAAGACCGCTCAATTCGCAGCTCCACAGTCACTGACAGAGAGACAGAGACGGGCAGACAGAGACAGACAGGGAGACAGAAAGAGACAGAGACAGACAGAGAGACAGAAAGAGACAGACAGAGAGACAGAGAGAGACAGAGACAGACAGGGAGACAGAAAGAGAGACAGACAGACAGAGAGACAGAAAGAGACAGAGAAAGACAGACAAAGAGACAGAAAGAGAGACAGAAAGAGAGAAAGAGAGACAGAGAGAAAGACAGACAGACAACCCCTATGAATCGTCTATAGAAAATCTGAAGGCTTTTATTTTGAAGAGCTTGTTTGAGTCTTATTTTGAAAGTCCATCATGGATGTCAGTTAAGGCTGATTGAATATCATATGTATAATGAAATCCTCTGAAGGGTAATCCATTAATCTAACAGGCCTTAACTCCATGTCTAAATAGAGTTCTAATGACCTTAAGTGACCTTTTGTTCTCCTCAGAGGCCAGCTGTGCTGTTGCTAAGTAACAGCAAAGTCACAGGTGCATGTGTGTGTGACCCAATCAGCTGATGCTCGGCTTACAGGCAGGCAGTCAGACAGACAGACAGACAGACAGACAGAAAGACAGCAATAGTTTAAAACAATAGGGTCCTGTGATATTGTATTGAAGATCAGAGGGCTTTTATTTTGAAGAGATTATTTGAGTCTTATTTTGAAAGTCCAGCATGGATGTCAGTTGAGGCTGATTCAGTCTCTTTATTCATATGTTGCGCTACCACCAATGGTAATCAACTGTTCTATCAGACCTTAAATTCATGTCCATAGAGTGTTATGATGACCTTTAGTGACCTTTAATGACTCTCCTCCACAGAGCCTCAGACAGTGTGGGTCACAATTTCAAGACATGTATGAGCACTCCACACTAATCAGAATTACTGGAGAGCTACAGCTACCCAAATGTCAGTTTCAGACATGAACAAGACACTCCACACTAAGAAAAAAAGAGACAGAGACAGAAAAATTCTTTCAGAGAGCGGACCCTAGAGACAGACATAGAGTCCTTCAGAGTCAGTCGCTGGCTCATCTCCAAAGAGACAAGAGGTGCAGCTGCTGCTTAGAGACAGACAGACAGACAGACAGACAGACAGAGACAGACAGAGAGACAGACAGACAGACAGACCCCAATAAGCTGCTATGATCTTCTATAGAAAATCTGAGGGCTTTTATTTTGAAGAGCTTGTTTGAGTCTTATTTTGAAAGTCCATCATGGATGTCAGTTAAGGCTGATTGAATATCATATGTATAATGAAATCCTCTGAAGGGTAATCCATTAATCTAACAGGCCTTAACTCCATGTCTAAATAGAGTTCTAATGACCTTAAGAGACCTTTTGTTCTCCTCAGAGGCCAGCTGTGCTGTTGCTAAGTAACAGCAAAGTCACAGGTGCATGTGTGTGTGACCCAATCAGCTGATCAGACAGTGTGGGTCAAAAGTCACTTTCAAGACATGTATGAGCACTCCACACTAATCAGAATTACTGGAAATGAATCTACAGCTACCCAAATGTCAGTTTCAAAACATGAACAAGCACTCCACACTAATCAGAAAAAAAAGAGACAGAGAAAGGCAGAAAAGTTCTTTCAGACCGCTGACCCTCTCGCTGAGACACAGACATGGACTCCTTCAGAGTCAGTCGCTGACGGAGAGAACCTCTATGTGAGAGTAGTGTAATAGTAGTAATAAATGTGTAATAGATCTTTAATAGTAGTGTAAAATAATAGGGTACTGTGATATTGTATACAAAATCTTAGGGCTTTTATTTTGTAAATATTGTTTGAGTCTTATTTTGTGGGTCAAAAGTCAGTTTCAAGACATGTAAGAGCACTCCACACTAATCAGAATTAGTACAAAGTAATCTACAGCTTCTATGGTAAACCTGAAGGCCTAAATCCATGTTCCAATAGAGTTGGAATGAACTCTAATGACCTCTGGCTCTCCTGAGAAGTGCAGGTGTGCCGTTGCTTGGCAACTAATGGCCGTGACTAATTTAGCGTGACTAATTTGTCTCTGACATGTCAGCCACTTTGAAGCTCTAAATCCATCTCTGACCCCAAAAAGGCTTCCGAACAAATTGCTGCTGTTCAAAAACCGTGCGATGTATCGAAAAAATTCTTGAAGCGTCAGTGAGAGCCGGGTTTCGCCTTCGATCATGGAAAAGCACAACTCTCTACATATTTCAGAGTCCGAGAACAAACGAGTTAGAAATGTCTTGTCACCAGCCCCAGCTTCAGAAACTGTCAGACTTGCTCAATGTTAAACAATAGGGGGATTTTCTGAAATCTGCTCAAAATGTGTCTGATTTTTTGCAAACGAAAGTCCGCTGAGAGAAAACGGTGAGACATAGAGAAATTTTGAAAAGATCGTGTGAATGTCATCGGGCGTGGCTTTCACATGGGCGAAAATCAGTTCAGTAGAAGGAAATATGTGACCGTGACGACGAGTTAAAAAATAATTTGGGTTCCAGCTCGGACAAAGTCTCGCACTCTAACTTAACGGCAGTTACACTGAAAAATTTTTAAATTTTTTAATTTGAGGCAAACTTTGGGTCGCTCAGAGGCTCATTGTGAAAAAACCGTAACAGATATCAACATCCCGTCTTCACTTCTGAAAAGTGCTCGGATATTCCTACAAACTGAGATTTTAATGGTTTTTCTAAGTGAACGTATGATGACACAGTAAATCCTCAAAAAAGTGGATTTTTTTGATCGCTCCGACACCGGACTCCATTCATTCCTATGGGATTTTTGAGCGTGGTTTTTCGCTAATTACGTCGCCATGGTAACTCCAATCGCTTATAAAAGTAATAGCACCCATCTCGAGATCGAGCCGCACGTTTTGATATATATATTGTGGGGGTGCATGCTACGGTACGACCCGCATTAAGGTGGACGGAAGAAAAATAAATAAATAAATAATAAAGAGTCCAGTTTAGAGGTGTAGAATAATAGGTGCCTTGCCATGCAATTGCATGGGAGGCAGTGCATTGCATTGCTTCGCAATGCAATGCTCTGCTTCTCCCTGCATTGCATTGGCAGGCCCCTAATAAATAAATAATAAAGAGTCCAGTTTAGAGGTGTAGAATAATAGGTGCCTTGCCATGCAATTGCATGGGAGGCAGTGCATTGCATTGCTTCGCAATGCAATGCTCTGCTTCTCCCTGCATTGCATTGGCAGGCCCCTAATAAAGAGTCCAGTTTAGAGGTGTAGAATAATAGGTGCCTTGCCATGCAATTGCATGGGAGGCAGTGCATTGCATTGCTTCGCAATGCAATGCTCTGCTTCTCCCTGCATTGCATTGGCAGGCCCCTAATAAAGAAGCCGTTTAGAGGTGTAGAATAATAGGTGCCTTGCCATGCAATTGCATGGGAGCCAGTGCATTGCATTGCTTCGCAATGCAATGCTCTGCTTCTCCCTGCATTGCATTGGCAGGCCCCTAATTAAAGAAGCCGTTTAGAGGTGTAGAATAATAGGTGCCTTGCCATGCAATTGCATGGGAGGCAGTGCATTGCATTGCTTCGCAATGCAATGCACTGCTTCTCCCTGCATTGCATTGGCAGGCCCCTAATAAACATTCAAAACCATTTGATTTTATTTTGAACCCAATTTTTTGTTTTTCAAAGTTTGCAATAAAAACTTGACTTTTGTTTTCAGCTTACATTTTTTCGGTTTCAAATATTTCTTTCAAATACACAAACATTATGGCCCTGATTTAACTCCATACCAATGCCATTTATAGTCTTGTTTTGAATTAGATGTATCATATTGATTTAAAAATGCAATCCTGATTATGCATTGTTACTAAAACAGTAATGTGTTGTTCTTGCAGTTTTAAGGAGAGTTTCATTACCTCATGCATGGAGACCAAGGGCAGTGAAGACATAACTGTCTCTCATTCTCTCAGTCTCTTTTGTGTCTGCATTGTTTTTAATCAATGTTGGAGCAGATTGCACATGTAAATGATGTGCAAATTTTACCTTCGAGCAGGACAATAACTAAATGCACAGTCAGAGCTACAATAGAATGGTTTATCTTTTGTGATCCCACTTGCTTACCTCATGAAAACTAATAAGACTATAATTAAGAGCCTCTATATAGTTCAAGTCTTTGACGCTTAGCTTCAACAAAAAAATAAAATTATCCTTCTTGTTGTCGCCCTGTCGTCTTCTTCGCTATGAATTAATATAGAAGAAAACGCTGAAAATGTTAATTTTAAGAAATCCATCTGGACAGGCGTTAACGCTCCAGGCACCGAAATGATGCAGAGCTCACAATGGTGCTATTTTCTGTCTAATGGTGTGAATAACATGGTGAGAAATGTTATAATATAACAAGAGGAGGATCGATATACTTTCAGCTGAAAAAAAAAACAAAAAACAAAATCATGCACAGCTGCAGTGGGCTCCCTGGGTGTGTCTAATGCTCACATCTCCATAAAAACAATGCTGATGAGCAGGGAGAAGGCTTTTAAAGTGCATGTGATGTTCATTACGATGCAGTCATTCCATTAATGGCGCACACACACACACACACACACACACACGGACACACTGCTATGTTGACGGTTATTACCTATATTTTGTTTACAGCTCAAATGGAAGGTAAAGAAAAACTTGTATGCTTCCCGTCATGCTTTTTTGAGGCTGAAGCGTGACAGTCTCTCCTGTGATTAATGAGTTTCTATGAATAGAAGACATAGCTTTTAAAGCATTTGACTGATGCTTTGACGATTGCCAGCACCCCAGCATGCATCACTCAAACTTCTTATTCAACTTTGCAGACAGGTTTGGTTTCAGGAACAGCAGAGCCTATGAGTAAACAGGATAGACCTGCTGACGGAAATAAACCTATGACTAGAGCTCTTCAGCCGACCAATTTCCTAACTAATGCTGTCCATATGAAATGTCTAATCGCTACAAAATTTTATGATCTTTGTTTATGCCATCATCAGCATTATGCACTATTAGATGCACACTCTGCCCCCTCCTCCTTCTGTGAGTGATACGTGGTATGTTCAGAGTCGCCGCTCTTTGGCACCTGCTTCCATCTATAATTGATGGGTAGGGCCAGAGGACATGTCAGAGCCGCTCTGCACAGCCACCGACTGACAAGGCCACACAGAGTGGCAGGGAAACACTGCGTTTCCTCAGCCCATCTACATTCGATGCACAGTTCACACGTTCCTGCACTTCTGGGATGGACAGTCACACTGGGGGAGGGAGGTAAGAAATGGAATAGAGGAGCAAATATCTTGACTTCAAGTCCTGGTTTGAAAATATCTCACTTTTCTTGTAATTGTGGTCATTGTTTCTCTAGATGGCTGTATGAGTGGTTAAGGGATGAAACATAATGTAAGAAAAGACATTACAAAATATGTTTACATTTATATAAAAAGTATGTACAAACAGATATTCAATGAGTGAACATGTACTGAAAAGGGATTCAGTTAAAAGCATTTGTCCGATGTATACATCTGAACACACTTAATATGTGATTGTGAGTAACATTGTGAAGGAAAATAATTTGTGCTTTATTTTGCAATAGTAATGCTAAAACAGTATGTCAAGATATGTTTTTACCCCTAAAGAGACTGTTGATTGCGATCCGTAGTTTAGGAGTGTCCCCAAGAGATGCAACAGTTAATTGCTTAATTAACATGAAAGTAGCCACTTAATAGCCGCTTCAAGCACTCAGCATGCTGAGGTGAGTGAATCTTCTTTGATGCAGACAGAGCACAAAACACTTGTATAATGTCCAAAAGAGTGGTGTATACTGCATATCAGTAGCGCTGGACGATATGGACTTAACATTTTGTTTTGACATTTTGTCGCATTTATTGTGATGGCAATAAAAGTGATTATAAAAAGTATTTGCTAATTATTTTCTGTCTTTTTAGGCAACTGTATAGATGTGACGGCATGTCATTGCCTTGCAAAATAAAAAAATAAAAAACATATAGAAATAACCTTCAGAACACCAGTTACATAAAGAAGTGTGATTCTGCAGTGTGTAACACAGGATTTGTTTTTGGACTTGCACAGTTTCACTTTTCATTTTTCACTTTTTGTAATATGTATGTTGCTTTTTTAAATGTACAAATACACATGCACATTCTGTACATGTTTCTCTTACTATCCTTCTCTGTTGCACATTTCTCAAATCAGAGTATGCCATTTTTATTGTTAATAACTGTACAGTATTTTAGTGTTGTAATTTTGTTCTTACTGAACAGTATACTGTTATTCTTCATCCAGTTTTTCTTTCTTGTGTGAATCTACATGCTCCTGTCACCTTGCTGTTTTTACACCTGAATCTCCCCTGAGCAGGATAATAAAGGAAAAATGCTATTTTGTCACTGCTGTAGTTTTCCAGCAGTGAACTTTGAAGATTCTCTAACCTCCCTTACTATTTGTGGAACTATGAAATACTAACATTTCGAGATAAAGACTACATCTAACCATATCCAAAGCTTGTATTCTTTTGCCTTTGTGCCTGGAATCCCAATCCACCCTCCCTCCTCCTCTTTTACCTCCAAATAGCTTTCTTTTCACCAATAGAGAAGTTCTGACTTATCCTGCTTCTTTTATGGAAAGCAACCATGAATTGCAGGTAAATGCCCCACCATTTCTTTTTCCATCTCGCCTTTATTATTAGGCGTGGTCTGCATTAGCACTGTGAACGGTGGAAAGATAAATAATAGCCCTGGTGTAGCCAAGTGACAAGAAAAAAATGGGAATTACAAATCCCAGGGAATTAGAAAGTGATGGATTATTACTTAGAAGTTCAAAAAAACTATCAAATTATTAAAGAAATGAATAGATTGATTATATGAGCTATACCAACACTTAATTTCCCTCTGGGATCAATAAAGTATTTTTGAATTGAATTGAATTGAATAACATTTATTTTAAAGATATTGTTTTGACCTTCCAGTGACTTTGACATTGTTGATTTATTAATAAAAGCTTATTTCTTAACATGGGATTCATTTTCCCTTGAATGCATGTACACAAATGAAGGGTTGGTATTTTCAACGTCTTTCGAGTGTGACATACTGTTGCTGCAGTTTTTGCAGTGCCATAAACTAGAAGGCACTTCAAAAAAAGAATCTTGGTATTTACTTGATACAATAAAAGTAGGGTTGGGCGATGTCCCCCAAATTGGCAGTTGACGATGTTTACAGTAAAACATTGCGATGGACGATGATATCGTCGGCTGGGGGGGGGGGGTATTTTTTTTTACTATATCACTATACATAGGTCTACAATTTTGTTTTTTATTAAGTAGGAAAAACCTTAATTTCGTAAACTGTAATTTCATTATTTTACTGCACTAATACATTATAAGTTGTAATACGTTGTACGTTTCAACTTGTAATACATTTCACGCAGCTGCGTCAATCACTGAAAGAAATAATGAAGTGGCCACTTAAATGGGACCCACTGCACTCACCCGGGCTTTTTAATAGGTGGCACTCAGTTGCACGTAAGGGGAAAACAAGAGACTGATGAACCGAGTTGTAAAGCACAACAATGTATTTTCGGGGTGGACCAGTCGCTGATGCCAAATAGTTAAAAAAAGAAATAAAACTTGACGTCCGGATTTGAAGGCGGTCACGATCCACCTACTACTCTAGGTCGTTCTCCTCCCAGGTAACAGCCTGTGCGGCATGCCTAGCTCGCTTCTCAAAACAGAGGTGAAACGATACTCACAGGCGAGGCAGACAATCATCTGGCTCGCGCTGCCTGTCTGCCGCGTGCAGTTTTGCTAGAGACGTGTGCGCAAGTCATCGCTCGCGGTGTTCCGGCCAGGGGTTTTTGCTGTCCTGCCTCAGCTCCTTCCATGTGCAGCCTAACAAGTTTTTGCGCACAAGTTTTTGCGCACCTGTAACAAAGCAGCTGATTGCTGCGCTCCTCCTCCTGACTCATCCAGATAAGTTCAGTTTTTCTCTCGGAGCTTCACAGAGGGAAAACAAATCCGGACAAAACACACCAAATCCACACAAACAAACCATGCAAAATAAATACAAAAATATACAAATATTTCCCACTGTGCAACACATAAGCCGCTAGTTAGCCTATATTTACAGAGCAGTCCCTGCAAAGATTTTAGTTAAACTATAGAAGAGACTATAAGATTAGTGTGTGTCTGACAGGGTGGGGGGCGTGGCATTACGATGGTGGCTCTCCATTGTGATGTCGGTCAGCCATCACGATGGACGATGTTATCGTCCATCGGCACAACCCTACAATAAAGTTATGTTTTACTTCAAGAAAAAATGTCTACTTGTGTTATTCTGTTCAAATTGTATATAAGATGCATTTTGGGTTTAAAAGTTACTAAACTGAGGCCCTTGAGTTTTTAAACTCTAAAGCTATAGGCTGAAAAGTCTGACTCACTGGCTTTAATTTGTCCCCTTTCCCCAATGGAAAAAGGACTTCCCCTCAATTGAAATGGACCAAATAACTGGAATGATTTTTGTGCAGGAAGTGTGTCCGCACTCTGAACAAAAACGGAAACCCAAGAAACTGCAAGGTTTTAAATTATCCATAGTGCCTCAGCACGTCGAGGGAAATCAGAAACATCAGCAGAACTCACACTTTGCCACATCCTCAATCCATCTCCCCTGCACAAAGCAGTGAAATCGGTGCAGAATATGCTGACACAGCAGAAGAGCCTAACAAGGATTTTCCCACAACACAATTTGAAAATATGACTTAAAAATAGAGTAAAAGGCTGTTTTCTAACTCGTAAGTCACTTTGGATAACATCATTGTCCAACATCATGGAGAGAAGGTAAGGGCAGCAAACTGTGCTTTCATTCTACTGTCAAGCAAATCTGATGTTTTGAAATATTGCTAAATAGAAAATGTCATGAGCAACATATTCTCTTTCCCCTTGGTTAGTCGAAAAAGACAGTTTAAACAAAGTGACTGTCCTTTCTAAGTTATGCAGATCTCATTTTATAAAAGCCTGTGATGCATCAGCCGAGTCATTATTTGACACTGGCAGCAAATTCTACCAAAGTCTTTCTGGTAGGGGTATACCGATGAGACGGCACACCATATTCAGTCTAACAAGACGAGAATTTGTGGGAAAACAAGTCATCTCCGTCTTTTAAAAGTTTTTAACTATTTGTTATCACTATAGAATAGATTGGATGTTGCAAAATCTGTTAATTTTATGGATTAATTGGAGTTGCTAAAGTGAGGCAGTTACAGCACTGACTCGTGTCACTTGAGTCAGTGTTGCTTACAAACAAGCATCATCATCATCATCGTTAGTTTTCTTCTTCTGCTCCGAATCTGACTTCTACTTTTCTTGATGTGTTGTCTATATGGCGCCACCTTTTGATGAAGCCTTGTGTAGTTTTCGGTACGCACTGATAGTGTTTCTGGGAGGTTCGCTAACTGGACTCACCATCCTGATTCAGTTAAGTGATCTAAATCAGTGTTCTTGGTTGGGCCGCTAGGCCAAGTTAAATAAGAACTACTTCCTTTCTTATTTAAAAATAAAAGTCGTAAACATAGAGCGTCAAGCTTAAATCAATCACCTACATATCCATTACTAATAGGGTAATATAAACTCATTTCAGAAGAAGCCACAGGCAGACAGCAACTGGAAAAGATGAAAAAGTTGTGGCTGCTAACTGGAACCAAAATGCAAACCGTAGGTGCCAGATTGTTCTTTTAGCTCAGTGGATACTCAAGTCCAGGGGGGGTGGCGCCTATTTTAACATCTAAAAGAGCAGGGGAGGTTAAAGCCTACACATCTAGACAGCAAATTCTGTTTTCACATTTGTTTCATTCTAGTTCATTTGAGTAGATTCAATGAACTGTAGGTGTGTAGGGATATAATTCTCAATGTTTTGTCTATAACATTGGCAGTAAAGATTCCATGAATTACAGACAGTGAAACTGTAATTAGGGTAGAATGATTTACAGAATATAACTAACTTGCATACTGTTGTTTTGGTACTTCACCAATTCCATGGTAGTACTTTAAATCATTTAAATGCTCCATTTTGGAGTTATCATTTATAGAATAAATGTTTCAAATTTTTAAACTGTATTTTAATACAATTCTTTTCAGTGTGTGTGACGGTTCTGCTTCTTCCTCAGATCTTCCGGTTCATCACTGGAGGGCGCAGCGGAGGCACCTGGGGTAGCAGTTCTCCTTCAGTGGGCGGAGACTAGTAGGTGTGCTCACCTGCAAACCATTAAGATTGTTTGAAGGAGGATAGGAGGAGATGGAAGCCAGTCAATTGGTTAATCGAATAGGCTACTCTTAATGCTGCTCTTAGATGTGTGTGTGTGTGTGTGTGTGTGTGTGTGTGTGTGCGTGTGTGTGTGTCTCTGTGTTGTCCTGTGATGAACTGACAACTTGTCCAGAGTTGTACCCTGCCTCTCAGCCAATGACTGCTATCCCCTGTGACCGTGCACGGATAAGTGGGTAGATACAATGGATGGGTGGACATTTGCAGCCAAAACCTGAGTGAAATAAGACTTCAGCACACAAAAACAGAAAGAAAGGGTAAAATTAGTCGCATGAAATTATGTCTGTTACATGGCAACGACGAAGACTTCCTTTTGTATGATTACAACTGGTACATCTATCGGTTTTTTACAATTGTAAATATATCTGAAAAAAATGAAATCTGAATTATTTTCAAACTGATATTCAGATACAATTAGAGCAAATCTAAAAGTAGATTCACTCTTAATAAATAATTATGCATAATTATGCAACCATCCATACAGTCTTGGGGAGGGCGCTGCTGGTCTATGGCAGTGGCAGCTAAGTTCCCTCATGCCTTGGGTCTGCCATGCACGTAATCATTTTAGTGTGGCTTGGCATTACTTTAGTTCTCGGTATCGGTTAATTCTTACCTTTACAAGAGCTGCATTTGGGTTTTCTTTTGATGACTTCAAATTCATTTTTTGTTTAAAAGATCCAGAACAATCAACATTAGGATTTTCATATATAAATAATTACTGTTTCACTGTTCCACTCAGGGCTCTCTTCAGATGGATAGAAGAGTTCACAGCCTGCTTTAACGCTGAATAGTTTTGCCTTACAATGACAAAATCCCATCACACACGTCTGGTCTGTTTAATATCTTTAGTTTAGCAGCTTAGCACAGTTTCCGTTTGATTAATATGAAAGAAAACCCTGTTTGAGAATATAAACATGTCCACATGCAATGGGATCAATCCTGTGCAATGATAATCACTCAAAAATAAAGAATGTTGTAGTTTTTTTTTTTTTGTCTCATTATTTTGCCATGACAACACATCCTTTTTCTCACACAATAGCATTACTTCAATCGATACCAAACTGCACAGGTTGTTAGACGTTCAAACATACACAGTGGTGACAAGCAAAGGCAAGCTGGCAATGTGGTTCTCCAGCTCTATCATAGACAATATTGTAATCAAGAGCTGGCTGAGAGGCTGAGTCTGAATTAATCCCCCCCTCATTTTCACTGCTTATTTAGGAGCTGCTACTCAAATCCATTTTTTCATGCTGTTGTTTGAAAGCGTGGTGCAAGTTCACACGTCACAAATTCTAAGTAGTTCTTTAATCAGATTACTTGATCAAATCAAATTAATGGTGTTGGCAGGTAACTGCTCAAATATTCATAGCTAAATTCATGTTCTAACAATTAGTTCACTCATATACTGCATCAATCAAATTATGTGTAAAATGTTAAATATTGGGAGGGAACACCATTAGTCAATTCGGATGTTATTTGCATCACTATATAGAACAATGGCCAACCTATTTACATAATTTTTCTTCTCTTATTCACCTCACAGTGTTCCTGTATAATTGACTCTGCAAATGCTGCAGTGAAACAGTTGGTTTTGATAGATAATCATATCTAAGGAGCTGCATTTTTGAAGTAACCACCAGAGAAGAAATTCTTCTGAACAGAATCAACAACACGACTGGTAGCAGACCAGTTATGATTAGAGGTTTAAGAAGTTACACGTAATGTAGATATATCAAAATGATTGTCTTTTCATCCCTGAACCTAAACATAAAATGTCACTTGGAAATACTTAAATACATAGTGTGAGGATATTAAGTATTTGATACACCATTGACTTTTAAAGTTTGCCCACCTACACCTTGCCTTGCAGCAAGAAGGTCCCGGGTTCAAATCCCGGCCTGGGGTCTTCCTGCATTGAGTTTGCATGTGGATGCGTGGGTTCTCTCTGGGTTCCTCCCACAGTCCAAAAACATGACTGTTAGGTGAATCGGTCTCTCTAAATTGCCCTTAGTTATGAGTGTGTGTGTATACATGTATAGCTATACTTGTGTGGACCAACCTTTGACAGGCCACCACCATTGTGTGGACATTTGTAGTTGTGAGGACATTTTGCCTGGTCCCCACAATGTTTAACTAGCTATTAAACTCTACTAGTTAGGTTTAGAGGTATGGTGTGAATTAGGTTTAGGTTAGGGTTAGGGTTAGGCATAGTAAAATCAATGGAAGTCAATACAATGTCAACACAAGTATAGCAAGACGTGCGTGTGTGTGTGTGGGGGGGGGGGGGGGTTGTTTGCCCTGTGTGTCTCTGTGTTGCCCTGCGACCGCCCCGTGACTGCTGGAGATAGGCACCAGCCCCCTCGCAACCCTGTATAGGATGGACGGGTACAGATAATAGATGGATGGAACATCTTGTGGTCAAATTTGAGTACTGCAGTCCATGTGGAAAAACAAAGGAGTCCACTTTCAGCCCCTTACCCCTCACCCCTTCCCCTTTGTGAGTTTCATGCCGGGTTGCCAGTTATGGATCAGCGCCAGAAGATTCAAGATGACAAGCGAAGACGAGTCATAACGGCTAAGTTTATAAGAAGATAAATACATTTCTCTGTAATATTGTGTAAAATTGAGAACGTTTTAGAGCCAACATTTTTTTTTTCTTGTGGGCTCACATGTGATTGGCTCTGGAACAAGGAAGTATGAATAATAATGGAATTATATAGCGCTATTAGAGACCCTCAAAGCACTTTACAACTACATTATTAATTCACTCTCACATTCACACACTGGTGGAAGTAAGCTACGACTGTAGCAGAAGCAAGGCCATATTGTGCCATTGGCCCCTCTGGCCAGTGTCTTGCCCATGTAGCAGGCGGAATCGGAACTCTGAACTACAGCAATGAAATGATAAAAACTTACAACTGCCCAGCCGGCAGAGAAGGAAATCCGTTACAATATAACTTTCCTTCCAATATGATTGAGACATTAGGCTGTTGTGTGATTATTGGCATCTGTGTATCCAATAGCTCCTTGTCTCTGCTGGAACAGAATTAATTTTTGAACTTTGTGTACAGGACATTAAATGACCTTTCTCCTAGGATAACAGGTCCACTGACAGCAATAATGTAGGTTTACCTTGTGTATCTTCTAAATCATAGGGAGCAGCTTGTTTGTATTTGTGGCATAAGTATGTTTTTGTTTGTTTTAATAAATGCAAGAAAAGGTTTTTTGTTTGATCAAGTCTGGTTACATTTTAAAGCTGCTATACCGAATCTGCAAAACAAGCTATCTTAAAACATGTTTTTTCATGCATCTTAACAATGTTCTAACATACAGTAGTATAGCTATCAATATTTTGTGGAGATAAAAAAAATTAAATGAAAAAAATAAATAGAGGTTCTGTCGCACTTGTCTAAAAACCTCAGGCAATAACATGGCTTGGTCTGAAATCAACGATTGAACCATCCGGTTGTCTGTCTCACCAGACACAAATATTGGAAATGTACCCGTTTAGGGGCAAAGTCCCACCTTTCTCGCTTCTGATTAGCTAGCCTGATTGATTTATTACTAATCCTAACATTCAACAACCAGTACCCAACCCTAACCTGACAAATCCTCTAATCCTAATATTCGAGGATCATTACATAACCCTAATCTGAACCATTTACATCTCAAATATTCGTTCACCAGACAACAGCACTCCAGATTTACGTGGCTCCTCCACTCATTACGCGCTCCTGCATTTTGCAACAGAACACCACTGGTGTGGGAGGTTCTCGGCTTAATAATGTCAGAGTAGGAGAAACAGCCAACTGCTACTACTTCAACCTTAGGACAAACTACCAGAGTCTCAAAAAGAAAAACGCCATTTGAAGTCGCGGAAAACAAAAGACTGGTGACTAAACTGCGACTGGTGTTTTGCGCTCTCTCGTTTACTGTGGCAATGTGCTTTCTCAAATCACGGGGGCGTGGCCTAGGGATGACAGCAAACGGGAGGGGTGAGAGTTCTGTGACTGTGTTTATGTTTTAAGCTATCTTGTTTTGCAGATTCGGTATAGCAGCTTTAATGTATGAATGTAATTTTGTATCGATTTTTGGGATATAATTCTTATCTATCCATGAGTTTGAAAGTATTTAAGTATATAAGTATGTATCTTGTACATGTTGACACTGGTTCATGCAACGCACAAAATATGTCTTTTGCATTTGCACTTTTTGCATTGTTTTTTTTATGTAAAGCACATTGTATTGCTCTAGCCATAGTGTCATAAATTAATTTTGACTTGATTTGACCATTTTTTCTTATTTCCGTTTGTATATATTATGTATTAATAAATAAAATTACCCCTCTTCCGAACCAGTACTGCAGAGAACCCTTTCACATGCTTCACAGAAAGACATTTGTTTTATGCATGTTCTGGGCAGTGGATTTGCTTCAATGGTTTTGTGTGGTTAGAGTTGGGTAGAACATCAGAATTTCTAGCAAAACAAGATTCCTTAATTGTGCTGTTTCCAAGCTTTTCCTTGAATTCAGCTTTACTTTCTAATTTCAGAGTGCAGTCATGATAGGTTATCTCATTTGAAAGTCTCCAAGTTACGATGTAGTCAAATGAGCCCCATGGGGACAAAGCCAGCCTTTTCAGTTAATGATATGACAGTCAGAGTCATCCCCCCTCGAAAGCTGTGCCAAGTCTGGCGGCAAACTCCTCTAAGGGTCAAGAAGTAAGGGCAGAGTAACTGGTGGTCTTCTTATTAGTGGGTGTAAAGTTGATGGCAGAGCTACATTCAAGAGTAGATTTGACACTTGGAAATCACCCTCATCTCTTAAAAGTGCTGATTTGCTTCGACTTTTAGTTTTCTGTAAAAAATAAAAAAAAATCACAGCAGCCCTCTTGCAGGATGGACCTTGCAACACTCATCTGACACTGCACTGCTTTACCACTGATTGATAGACACACTGAGGTTTAATTAAGGTGGATTTGGCATTTGGTCTGCCTCCCAGAGGAACCCTGTAGTGCCATTAAATGAATGGAGTAGAGCTGTGTCTGTCTGTGTGTGTATTCGGCGCAATGTATAAATGCTTAAATCCACCTCAATTATTTAAATAGCAAACAATTAAATGTTAAAGTCAGTAATTGAAAACATTATTTATAACCCTACCTAGAACCATTCTCAATATGGTCATCACATCAGTGTCATGTTTGCGTGTTATAAGGACCCAAAGGCAGCAAAGAATACAACTTAAAAGATTTATTTATAACAAAAACAAGGAGCAAACTTACAGATCTAGGAGAACCAAAAATGCAGCGATGAGGAGGAAACAGGAACTGGGCAGGAACCAGACAGGGAAAGAATGACGACGGACCGCGAGTAGTGACTGAAGGAGAGGTGAATATATACTGGGGAGGAAATGAGGAAGTGACTGAGAAGACCAATGACCAATTAGTGAGAGCAGATGCAGGTGAGAGGGAGAGAGCAGGTGGAAGTAATCAACTGGGACAGGAAGTAAAATGGCTGGGAGACAGAAGACTCTAAAGAAACTAGACAGGACAATAGGTCAAGGGAGGAATCTAACTGAAACAGTGGAGAACAGAAGGAAGAAATAAATAAGGACACCATCTAAAGAGGAATACAAATAGAAAGGAGCAAAGGGTGAAAAACATCTAGGAACAAGGAGAAATATGGAAACAAAAACGTGCAGAAATAACTGGTAGAAACAAAGAATAACTGAACATAATAATAGAACAAAATAAGGAAAAATAACTAACAAAACACAAACACCTGGGAACCGTGACAATCAGAAGGTAAAAACATTGAAGAAACTGTTTGTTTGTTTTTCTTGTTTTTTTTTTGGGGGGGGGGGTGTTTTTGTTTTTTATTAAGACCTGATATTACATGAGTTGTAATAATAATAATTTTAAAAAACGTAGCAAAACATAGGTTTATCAATTACCAAATGGAAAGACTGATTATTTTAACTGCATTCACCTCCTAGTGTTAAGTTTGAATAAAGTCTGGGAAAGACACAATCCAAAATGTACAGAGATATAGGGATAGTGATTTTTAATACATTTGAATATTATTGACAAGTTAATTTATTTCAGTAACTCAATTTATGAAGGGAAACAATTCCATCCATCTATTGTCTATATCTACTTGCTCATGCAGGGTCACGTGGGGGCTGGGGCCTATCTCTAGTCGTCATTAGGCGAGAAGCGGGGAACATCCTGGACAGGTCACCAGTCTGTCAGGGTAACACGGAAACACACAGGACAAACAAGCATGCATGCACACACTCATACCCTAAGCCTAATTTAGAGAGACCAATTAATCTAACAGTCAGCTTTTTTGACTGTGGGAGGAAGCTGGAGTACACGGAGAGAACCCACGTATGCACAGGGAGAACATTGAGAGTCCATGTAGAAAGATGCCAGGTCCCAAGGCAACAGTGCTACCATCTGCACCACTGAGCTGTCCAGTAAAGCGCTTTATTTCTGTTAAATTTCTGTTTTTACGCTTACATCTACTGGAAAACACAGCGTTTAATCTTAGAATACTATATGAGACCAATACAAAACCTTTTTAATATAGAAATGTGAACTTAGTGAAAGGTTATTTTAGTACTTGCCTAAAGGTGCTTTTAATCTAACAAAAGAGCCTCACTGGAATACAAATTCTAATTTATTGAATTTGACATTCTTAAGAGATGCAGGGTCATCATCCACACCTGGGGTGTTGTTTATGAGGTTTATAAATTGAATTTGATATCTACAGTAGATGCTTGAAATATTGTATATGGAGTATATTTGTATCACATATTTTATCCTAATGCGTTATGTTTTCTTTTTTTCAGTTTTTTCGTGTGTGTGTTTAATTTCATTATTTTAAGCTGCTCCGGTCTTACCATCTGGCAAGGGGACAAACAATTGAAATCAGACCTGGCTGTAATTGGGTGCTTTTACATTTGTGTTCTTCAAAATGTTCATCAATGCACAATGTCCCTGCTTAGTAAATACAACTAGATCAAATATTTTGCTGGTGTGCCTGTGTATGATATGAAAAATAACTGAACATAAATTGTATGCAGGACCGTCCATCTGTTAGAAATTGTAACGCTGCTCCTGTGGGAATATTCCAAACTACAGTTTCTGTACTATCTCCACCTTTGCTAATTGCATTCACCGTGATATAAGAGTGAAAGAAATGTGTTAAAAGTGCTGTATGTGTTTTCTTTGCAACCAAGAACTGTGCAAGAGCGGGCTTTGTGAAAGTGTGCATATCAGCATGGGTGAGTTTCAGTTTACAAAGAAGACAGGAGTGAAAAATATCTGTTTTCTGAAAATCTTGGCTGCTTTTTTCACTTACTTTTTCTTATTTTCCTTCTGCCTTCAATATCAAGCATTGTTTTTCAGGGTTCTTTCCGATAATTGCATCAGCACCGTCTTTCCTGTAACCATTCAAGGGGTCTTTTGTAGGGGCTAGGCAAGGAAATACTTTTACATGGGTTTCCTGCAGTCCTCTGTCAATTCTCCCACTCACACTGTCCACTCACACAGTATATCTCTCCCCACAGGGCTTGACTCGATTAGACACAAACACACACGGTCCAGCACACGGATGCTAGAAAACACACCTCAGCATGACCCTTTGACTCAATAGGCACACAGACACTTACTTTTTCAAGTTTTCCCTTGGAAGCATGCAGCATTTCTAGAATCCAAATGAAATGGCCCAGATCAAAGAGGATGTGATGCCTGACTAATCGTTTATTGATCATAAACAACGTTATATATCTCCAAGCTGCACATTTTATCAGTGAACAGAAATAAAAAAATTATTGTTTGGTGGTGGAGTTTTGCACGTTTTGTGCTTGGCAGCATTAAACCTGTCAGCTTAGACGAAGCTCCGGGTGTGGCACAGTTAAGTTATACAATCTGCTTATCTAAGCAAGTCTGTTGTTCTCTCCTATAGCTTTGGCAAGGTAGGTTGTCCATTGTGGACTATGATCAAAACACATCTTACAAATTTTGTGGAAAATCTTGTTCTTTCACATTTCCAAAGTATATGTCCCACTTCTATTACATACCGTTTTGTTTAGTGCATGTGTGTTGGGATTAGGAAATCACAGTGTTCTCCTGCGACAGGACAGGGTCACTTTCATTTATTTAACTATGTAGATATTAACTCACCACCTGGGATAAAGGTTCAATGGTCCATGAATGCCATCAAGTAGACAAATAATTAGCAACTGAGTCAATCAGAAAGAAGGCTGGGCCATTATCCGTTGGTACCATTCCAAGCATTCATGGAGACTGAATCTTCATCAGCGCAAAAAGAGCTTCTGCATAGTATATAATGAGATTTTCTAATGTTATTGTTGGGTGATTGCTGTAACATTTAAGAGGCATCTCGTGTGTACGTGCACATATGTATATCCGTGTATATACTCTTCACCAAATCTGGGTATTTTGCAATCCAGAGATCAATATCCATCCATCCATCCATCCATCCATTATCTACACCAATTATCCTATGCAGGGTCGTGGTATAACTAGATTATCTCCAGCAATCATTGGGAAAGAGGCGGATACACCCTGGACAGGTCGCCAGTTCATTGCAGGGCAATTTAGAGACAGACAGGACAAAAAACTATACAATCAATACAAAGTAATATTTTTGCTTAAGAAAAAATTGAATCTCGTGTTTCCGGTTGACACCTGTCATATCTGAGCTGTCTTTTCATATTGAAATAGAGTGTTTTCATTTGCCCATTTGAAAATATTTGTATTCTGTTCTACAACACACCCATATATTGAAAAATACAGATGCGACCATATGTAGATATCCCCTGCTCAGTTACATTTTCATCAGTAACGTTTGGCCAGATGTGTATTTTAAAAACTTTACCACACTTGTATTTGAGTGAATTATTGAAGAAGTAACCAATACTTCATACCAGGTGCGGTGCTATAATTTTTTGTTGTCGGTCATTTAGACTTAGGCCTGGTTCACACGGCAGGATTTTAAAATTCTAGCAAGAGATTCAGAAAGCACACCCGGCGATTAAAAAAATCACAGATCATTCCTGTTTTGGTCCTAGAGTGTGTGGTGTGCGGCCACACGGCAATGACGAGACATCACACATGAACCAATTTAATCAAAAACATTCCAAGCTCAGACAGGAAATCTCACAAAACCTCATGATATAAAATGAGACTAAAGTCAAAGGAGTAGATAAATATGGATACCGAGGATGAGGCAATGGCAAGAGTTTGTGGACTAGTTAACAAAGAAAAAAACTAAATCCTGGTGCTGGATAAAGGAGTGGACAAAGCAGGGGCTCTACTTGCTATACAAAAATATAGAGGTAAATTATACATTTTATTTTCCCTGGGAAACGTCGTTTCACACTGTTCTCTAACTGATCTCTGTGTCTATGCAGTTGTGGACTGCGGTCAAGTGAGCGGACACACTTTAACAACAGACTCTTCCAAGGTGTATCGCTGCCTGTCACCTCGCTTTCTGATTGGCTACACGACACTTTCAAAAGGCTGCATTCTCGTTTGTCTTCGCAACACACCACACACATTGTGATATCGGGCCAAGACAATCCAACATGTTGAATATCCCCGATTTTTGATCGGAGCGGTCGCAACGTCCTTACAAGTAGACCAGAGCGCTCTGAACACAACACACACTGCTGGAATATCTGGTAGGATTATCTTAAAGGGGGGGTATTATGCAAAATGAACTTTATGAACCTTAATATCCTGAGAACATGTCTTTCCCTCATTAAAAACATGCCTGAAGTGTTGCTCTGACCCATTCACTTATGTTAGAGTAATCTTTGAGTCTCTGCTGGTAGTTCTCGGGGTTACTGAAACGCCTGCTCCCACCTATCCCCGCCTTTTCCACCCATCTCCTTCTCCGACCTTACTACCTCAGCCCAAAGCCTCGCCCCTGCAGAGCTCCCCTGCCCCTCCCCACCTCACACAACTCCGGCTGAGTCCCAGGTGCAGTAATTATAACACACCAGCTGCAGCTGCGCATCTTTATCTTGGTTATCTTTAAAGGTCTCATGCACTCGTTTTTTTCAATGAATTTCCTGTGGTCTCTGGGCTATATGCCTTGTGAGTCATTTTCTGTGGAAATTATGCTCCCTTACTCCTGTTTCAGGAGGTTGCAGTTTGCTGGAGTAGTAGGTGTGGGGAAATGTCAAGATTGTGAGTCTTACTCAATAATACTAATGATATGCAAACATCTCTCCTGTGATTGGCTACCAGCAATGCGACTCATATGCTGCCTCCAAACAAATAACTAACAACTTATTTCACTGGTGGTGTTCCAAGACAAATTTCATCAGGTTCTTCCTTAGCTCTTCCTTCTTGGGTAAGATATGCAGCGCTGATCTCTATGTCCACAAATAACACAAGCCCGACCATGTTCTGTCATGTTGTGGAGTTGCTAACGGTTAGCTTCCACCAGCCGAGATGCGCTCTCCTCTCTCTGGCCCCCACCTTCCCGTGGACAGTCGCAAGCCGAGGTGGGCGTGGCCAGGATATTCTACTACGTAGATAACACGACTTTTTCTGACTTACTCATTTTTGCCGTCTATTTCCTTTCTGTGCTAATGCAGGCAACGGAGGTGGGACAACAGTATGACGTGCAGCATACATGTCCTACTCAGAGTGAAGGATTGTATTTCAAAGAGTGTGAGTTTTAAACGGTTTCTCAGTGAATGAGACCTTTAAAAGAGGGACAAAAGTGGAGCAAAAAGTAAAGGGACCCCCAGGGTTTATGTTGTACAGTTGAAGTTTTAGATTGGTGGGTCCAATTTTATGGGTCAGTTGCAATGTCTGCTCTTGCCAGAACACAATAAAACTTATATTGACAGTTTATTATCAAATATATACTAAGAAAAGTTGTGTTCAGCTAGTAGTCCCTGACAACAGGCAAAGTTCCTTATGGGACCCTTTTGGGTCCTGTCACAGAGTTGTTATGCTCATGTTGCAGAATTTTTACACATATCCAGAAAATCTGTGACAGCATAGCTGAGCTGAAGATCAAATTGTGTATGCTACAGTATACATGGTGGGGTCTGTACTGCTGGAGTGTTGTTTATCTAATGTAGTATCTCTAATTTCATACTTGAAGGACAAGGTAGATAGCAGGGCTTAATTTGAGCCGGATCCTACCGGAACAGGATCCCCCACCTGTTAATTCTGGCCTACCCGCGTTCCGGGAGATATTTTGGCCGATCCCGCACCCCTCTCATGTATACAATATTAATATAAAAAAAAACTATTTAAAATTTATTAAATGAAATAATAATATGCGTAGGCATTCATAGACCAAATCCCGAGATTGTAATGCTGTGTATAGAGCCCCAGGAGTTGACGTCACTTCTCCCAGCAATGCAACAGTTAAAATCGAATGGGCGCCATTGTGGCAGGCAGTCTCGCGCAGTTGTTTTTATTTGCTGCTAACCCAAACTTAGAAATGGTAAATATGGTGGATACCTGTTGTGCCCCAGGATGCGATAACAGATGCGGACGAGATAAGGGAAGAGCGTTCTATAGGACTACCAAAGATCCAGAACGCAGAAAACGATGGATCATTGCAATGAAACGCGCTAGCGATCAGGCAGAAATGAAGCTGTTTCATCTAGGTTTTTTGAGTGATTCACCTGTAATTCAGATTTAATACCGTTTGTTTGATCACTGCTCTTGTATCATTAAGTGATGCAAATTATTTAGAAATAAAAATACTTTATTTCGTACCCCGCCTCTCGCCCCTTGACCGCTGGAGATAGGCACCAGGCCCCCCGCAACCCTGCATTAGGATGGACGGGTATAGAAAATGGATGGATGGAATACTTTATTTCCTGATATGAACATACTAAATGTTGCACAAAGACACAACCTAGCCACGGCCCGTTGCTCATGGTAACCAAAATCAGTCAGCAACACAATCCTTTGCAGGAAGATTCCAGATCTGGATCCCACTAACAAAACCCCAATTGTGTCCATTTATATCCCTCCAGGCTTTTATATACTTTAAGCGATGCTCCGGAGTAGGACGAGAGAAAGTTGATCAGGAAATTGTATATGTCAGGGGATGGGCGTCATTTTAGCCGGTGACGCCAGGGATATGTCCCCAGTAATAATTATGATTGATGATTCCCCCCCCCACCACTTTTAAAAACTTGATGCGGAATTTCTTACCACCTCTAACATTCACATTTCCACATAATCAGTGTCTGAACAGACTATAATTTAAATCACTTCATTCCACTTTCTTGTACATTCATATTATACAGCAGTGGATATCTCGAGGTTTTAAAAGACTCTTAGTCCGCTGCAAACATGTTCAGGGCTCAGAGTCCTGCAATGTTGCGAGTACTCATTTAAAGATGGAAAAATACATAAATTATATTTCAAGGGTCTGGCAAAAGTTTCTTTACTGCGGGTGAAAAAATATTTATGGGATATTTTTGTTTGTTTAAGAGTCCCAAAGAGAATCGTGTTGATATAATGTGTTTGTGGAGAGAGCATGCCAGAATATTCCCCCAACTTTACGCTGACAGCAGAATGTTCCCGCTAGCTAGGCATCCTGCGCTGCCAGAGAGAGATTTTTCTGAAATTTATGAAAACTGAAATCTATTTGATGCAGAGATCACTGTGCAGAAACAAAAAATTGTCCACAGTCCCTGATTTTTACTGTGTTCTCCGTTCCTGAATCACAAATCCCGCTGCAGTAAAGTCTGTCTGACAGCGCTGGAGGTCCAGATAGCGAGAATATTCCGCTGTCAGCGCAAATTGGAGGAATATTCTGGCATGTTCTTTCCACATATCACTATATATCAACACAATTCTCTTTGGGAGTCTTAAACAAAACATTATAAATAATTATATTTTCTCACTCGCAAGCCGCCCTCATTAAAGAAACTTCCTCCCGGACCCCTGAAATTTAATTTCACAACTTTATGATGTAAAAATCTTGCGGGTCACCCGCCCTGTTGCAGTACTCTGAATTGTAAATTAGTGTTGAAGTTTCTCGGCACAGAACTGCAAGGGTTGCTATGGTGGCCGGGAAGTGCAAAACAAAACGACATTAATCTGAAACACTTTTACATTTTTACCGAAACACATTTACAAGTTTACCAAAACACATTTACAAATTTACCAAAACACATTTACAATCTTACCGAAACACATTTACAAGTTTACAGAAACACTTTTACAAAAGCCATGACCCTGAAGTGATACTGGTAACTTTATTTAGCCCAAACGGAGATTCAATAACTTAAACAAAACTGTTTTATTTAACTTTATGAAAATGCTACGAGCAAACACACATGTAGGAAGATGCGGTTTGAAAAGTAATGCTTTTCCGTTCCACAGCTGCGACCCATGCCATTCGACGTTTATTTGTTAGTTCTCCCATTTTCTGTCCAAAACCTCTTTTCCAAAAGGGAAACTGGAAAATCTTATGCTGTTAAGTTTTTGCCTCAGGTATTGTGTGACTTGGCATGGCAGCCCTTCACACGACATGAGTGTCCCATTCTGTGCAGGTTTAACACATGAAGCTGCCTTTGTTATTACACTCAATGATCCCATCGTGCACCGCACTACAGCACCCGATATGTCATCTGACAGAACTCTATTGAGCTTTGTCAGATGACGTATTGGGTGCTGTAGTGAGGTGCACAATGTGACCATTGAGTGTAATAACAACGGCAGTTTCGAACACTTTGTGTTTGGAGTTTATAAACTTGAACAAAATAAATGGGACACTCGTGTTGTGTAAAGGGCTTTCATGCCTAGTCCCACAATACCAAGAAGCAAAAAATGTATAACAACACAAGATATTTTTTCTGGTTTCCCGTTTGGAAAAGAGGTTGTAAGTATTAAGTGTAGCCTAAAATATTACACCTGTGACTCCAGAAGTTGTGGATGGGCTGCCTGCAGGCAGAGTTCTCTCAAAGTGCCTCTATGTTGTCCATTTGTACATGCAGAGTTTTTTTTGTAACAGATCTCAATATTAATAATAATAACCCAGTATGTCCATTTAATGTCTTCTGGACTTTTTGCTTTTATAGAGCACAAATACCTAGAGTTCTGGTGATGTAAATCACTCTTCATTACTAATAACATCCGTCAGAAGTACCGACATGCTTGAGCTCCGTTCGTTTCCTTGGAAGTTGTATGGATCTACGTAACTTCTCCAAATATGTATCCCTGGTGTCCTTCACAAATGTATTCCTCTAAGGGATTCGATCGCCCTTTTTCTTTGTACCCATACTTAGTACTCGAGTGTGTTTCTTCAACTTCGTCTTCTTCAGTATATCTGCTGCGGCTTCCCCTAGCAACTCGAGACTCTTACACACAAGATGGCCCAAGGGAGTGGTGGTTGCTAGGCAGGTCACTTGTCTGACAAAGCTCAATTAATCTGGGACCTATTTACAGATTTTTTTTTCTTTGTAACCAGTTCCTACAATTTATATTTTCCTAAACATGATTTAAGTCAGGCTCTAACCTGTAATCTGCTGTTAAAGTACTAATCTTTAATAAATCTTAACAATCTTGTAACAAACTGATGCTTCAGCGTTGAAAGAGAATAAGCTAATTGGACCTAACATTTTGATACTGACACTGAATCTGACTCATTCTATAACAAGAGCCATGCCCACCTTATCAGAAATTCCTGGAGTTTCGAAGTGCCAAGTCAAAAGAGCGGCAGTCATTCGACGTTGGCCGAAAAAGATGTAAGCAGGCGTCCAAACGTGTACAGGTATGTTTTCCCTATCTCTCATGCTTGTTTGCAGTATGTGTGTTTCTGTGTTTTACATGTGAAGCACAGTATGTAATGAGTTTTATCATTATGTTTCCAGATAAACATTGGATTGATGGTGCCACTGAAAGATGGTATGGGTTTGAAACCTATTAAAGGGAAAACATTACCATTGTTCACTGATCCAGAAATAGCTGCACCAGATTTTTTGGAGAAGGCTGTCTGGAAAATGAGAGCCTTCAATAAGGATATGACGGCTGGACCGTTTGTGCTCCTGTACCCGGATTGTTCAGAAGTTGTCAATGTGCCGGGGTCTGACAGACCATTCCAATTAGCGGAATACAACAAGGAAATTGGAAAGGCCTATTCCAGAATAACACTCTTCATTTGTAAAGAGTCACACTTTAAAGCAGGTTTGAAGATCTCATAAGATAGGATTAAGGCATGACAACATATTGTACAGAGCCAAAAATAAGTTATTTTTCTATTTGTTTTTTTATTGCCAGAGAACAATGAGGTTGACGACTCGGATGCAGAAATTGTAATAACTTCACGAAGCACTGCCGAGTTCAACATGGCCGACACTCTGGTATCTTTTATTTTCTACTATTCAGTGTTAATTAAGTTATTTTCATTGTCCACAAATGTTGAACTTTGTTTTTGGCTTGACCAGTAGTTACTTAAACTCTATGAAAGCAGTTACAAAACAGTTAAAGTATTGACCATACAGACAGGTATTAAATTAATTAATTCCAACCATTGGCTACTTTGTTTTATGTAATGTTATTAGATTTGGTAGAAAGAAATCTTTTTCCCCTACAAAAATTTTAAAAACAACAACAATAAAAACTGTATGCTTTCCCACTCAGGTCTATGAACCACAAAGGCACAGCACCCCAAGGTGTCAATCTCCAAAAGAAAGGTGAGAGAAAAGTTTTTGCAAAAATCATATTTTTCATCAAATTGTTATTTGAACAGTTGTACTGCATGTGGAAAAGAACAGTAAATATGTAAAGAATTAGCTTTTCCAGCTTTTAATTAGAATGCTTGGTCAATAATACTGAGAACAGGGTTAGTGATTTTATCAATTTCATCCTGTTTCAGAAATGCACAGGGACATTCGTCCTCAGTCCAGGATGGAGAGGTATATGGTCACATTTTGGCATTTGGAAATGTACTACAATGCCCAGCCAAAAGAATGTTGCACATGTATTATTTCACTGCACAACCTTTGACTTTGATTACAGGGCACATTCACTATGAAATCTTCGGTGCTGTATAATGTTCATGTAGTGTCACAATAAGTTCCATAACACTCCGTTAGTTTTTGTTCAGGCTGTTGATTTAACTAACTGAAGCAAGTAGCCTCTCATGTCTTTAACGTCAAAATGTTTGGCAAATGCCAAGATTGATCATGATCATCAGGTTTGTGATAGATTTTTTTAAGGAAGAATGAGGCATCATTTTCACACATGGAATAGCCACCATAATGTCCACACTCCTACACACACACATATATATATATATATACACTACCGTTCAAAAGTTTGGGGTCACCCAAACAATTTTGTGTTTTCCATGAAAAGTCACACTTATTCACCACCATACGTTGTGAAATGAATAGAAAATAGAGTCAAGACATTGACAAGGTTAGAAATAATGATTTGTATTTGAAATAAGATTTTTTTTACATCAAACTTTGCTTTCGTCAAAAAATCCTCCATTTGCAGCAATTACAGCATTGCAGACCTTTGGCATTCTAGCTGTTAATTTGTTGAGGTAATCTGGAGAAATTGCACCCCACGCTTCTAGAAGCAGCTCCCACAATTTGGATTGGTTGGATGGGCACTTCTTGCGTACCATACGGTCAAGCTGCTCCCACAACAGCTCAATGGGGTTCAAATCTGGTGACTGCGCTGGCCACTCCATCACCGATAGAATACCAGCTGCCTGCTTCTTCTCTAAATAGTTCTTGCACAATTTGGAGGTGTGTTTTGGGTCATTGTCCTGTTGTAGGATGAAATTGGCTCCAATCAAGCACTGTCCACTGGGTATGGCATGGCGTTGCAAAATGGAGTGATAGCCTTCCTTATTCAGAATCCCTTTTACCCTGTACAAATCTCCCACCTTACCAGCACCAAAGCAACCCCAGACCATCACATTACCTCCACCATGCTTAACAGATGGCGTTAGGCATTCTTCCAGCATCTTTTCAGTTGTTCTGCGTCTCACAAACGTTCTTCTTTGTGATCCAAACACCTCAAACTTGGATTCATCCGTCCACAACACTTTTATCCAGTCTTCCTCTGTCCAATGTCTGTGTTCTTTTGCCCATCTTAATCTTTTTCTATTATTGGCCAGTCTCAGATATGGCTTTTTCTTTGCCACTCTGCCCTGAAGCCCAGAATCCCGCAGCCGCCTCTTCACTGTAGATGTTGACACTGGTGTTTTGCGGGTACTATTTAATGAAGATGCCAGTTGGGGACCTGTGAGGCGTCTGTTTCTCAAACTAGAGACTCTAATGTACTTATCTTCTTGCTCAGTTGTGCAACGCGGCCTCCCACTTCTTTTTCTACTCTGGTTAGAGCCTGTTTGTGCTGTCCTCTGAAGGGAGTAGTACACACCGTTGTAGGAAATCTTCAATTTCTTAGCAATTTCTGGCATGGAATAGCCTTCATTTCTAAGAACAAGAATAGACTGTCGAGTTTCAGATGAAAGTTCTCTTTTTCTGGCCATTTTGAGCGTTTAATTGACCCCACAAATGTGATGCTCCAGAAACTCAATCTGCTCAAAGGAAGGTCAGTTTTGTAGCTTCTGTACCGAGCTAAACTGTTTTCAGATGTGTGAACATGATTGCACAAGGGTTTTCTAATCATCAATTAGCCTTCTGAGCCAATGAGCAAACACATTGTACCATTAGAACACTGGAGTGATAGTTGCTGGAAATGGGCCTCTATACACCTATGTAGATATTGCACCAAAAACCAGACATTTGCAGCTAGAATAGTCATTTACCACATTAGCAATGTATAGAGTGTATTTCTTTAAAGTTAAGACTAGTTTAAAGTTATCTTCATTGAAAAGTACAGTGCTTTTCCTTCAAAAATAAGGACATTTCAATGTGACCCCAAACTTTTGAACGGTAGTGTATATATATATATGTATATGTGTGTGTGTGTGTGTGTATTAATCATGAGGGGTTTTATGTTGGTTATATGGCTCAGATTCAGAATGCTGCTACTCTGGATGCCCTGCGAGACTGTACAGGTTGTCTGAGACCCATCACTGCCGTCATGGAAAAGACAGAAATTGTGTCCGACTACCTCTCATGGTATGTTGTTTACCGAAACTCCTCTGTTATTGACAGGTAACTTAAATATGAAGTATTTTCTACCCTCCAAAGTGTCTTTTTGTTTTTAAACTAAAAATGCACTATTAAGCATATGACACATGTTTGATCTCCAATCTCCAGATTCAAAGAGGGCCTCTCAACGCTGCAGTTTTTAACTGCATTACAGCAACACCCAACTTTGCTGGCTCCTGTCCTGTGCTTCCAAGACAAGCCACTCACTTCTGTGGAACTTGAGAGACTTTTCACACCTGATCTGAGTCCTCAAGGGAGTAATAGGAGGCGTCAGGAGAGTCAGACGTTGAGCTTCTGGGCGGATTACCTCCTAGACTGTGAAGGTGTGTGAATCACACTTCTATTATTTTTTGTGAATGGAGACAAATTATTGGGTTACACATGAATCAGACATAACATGACCAACTGAAAATTATATAATTCAGGTGAAATACTGTTGTAATCAACTGTAATACTGGGTTCTTGTCATCACAAAAGGGGGTCAGAAAGACTTTATTTTTACAACTCAGAAGAGTTGTTAATCTGTCATTGCTCAAAATAAAAGGGAACTCTAGAGGTCAAACACTCTAGGCATATTAAACTGGGTAGTGAAAGAGTGCACCTCCCTCATCATTTTTAGGTTAGGTGAATAAAATTGGGCTTGCAGTATTTGCAGGCCCGATTTGAAGGCTGCTTTACACGGTTATCTACAGACTTGAAACTTGCTTGACTAATTTTTAAAAAGACTGGCTTTGACTTAGACTTCATTTTCAAGACTTCAGATTTTTATACAATTTGAGACGCCTAACCTTTCAGACAACTAAATTACCTTGGTTTGTGAAATACTGTTTATAATTTGGATAAAAGTATAACTTTCTAAAAAAGAATTGCCAGCCAGTGTATGTCACAAACCTGGCCAACACTATTGCCAAGCAATGCACAGACTTCCATGTTGGATCATAAATGCATGGAAGATTGTCATCAGTGGCCTTCTCAAATTTAATGTTTAAGTAGTCCAAACCCAAGCTCTTTTGTGATCAAGGTAGATGAGGTCCCAGGAAATAAAGATATTGCCCGTTGGCCATATAAGAATTATGAATGCAATGACTTTCTTACTATTTGGGGAAGAGAGGGGAACTAGTGTTATTGACTTTTGTATCCATGTTTTTCAATTATAGAAGGCCACGCTGCTGTGACTCTTGAAGAGATCCTGATGTTTGCCACAGGCCTGGATTCCCTTTCACCATCTGGATTTGAACTATCACCAAGGATTAAATTCCTGAGTGATTCTCCATTGCCAATGGCAAATACTTGTGCCAACACAATGAAGCTGCCTTTAAGCAGCACATTTGATGTGTTCGATTCCCAAATGGACTTTGGTATTCAAAACTCTCCAGGATTTGGCTGTTTTTGAATCAAAGTGGAATGGTACTTCCGTTTTGAATAAACGAGCTTTGAAAGATCTGTCTTTCTTTTTCTAACTATTTTTGTACTCCTTGTTCTGAACATTCACATCTAAAGGTTCTAGTTAAGAAAAGAAAGGATAAAACCCACAATGGTTAAAGTGTGAAGGTGTGTTCTTTATTGTCTTGCAGATTTGACCAATGTTCTGGTAATTTTTCTGCAGGTAATTTTGATAACTTGTAAAATTTACAGTTGAGCTATTTCCTTCAGGCTCAAATACATTTCTGATGTACTCTCCCAGTTCCTTGGTTTCTGTAGCTGATTGTGCTCCATCACCATATCCAAGTACTCCTGCATTGTTTGGTCACCACAAGAAGGCATTGTAATCTGTGACTCAGGGAAGGCATCTAATTCAGTCTGTTCAACTGGAAATCCACAATCTCGCGACCCAAATCTGTGAAGACATCAGGATAAAATAAGTTTGTCAACTGCAAAGTAAAATATGGTTACACATAGTAATTCATTTTTAACTTGCTAATTCCCAATATGGCGAACATGAAAAACAACACGTAGTGTTAAAAAAAATAAGCCTGGTAATAAAAATGACGAGGGTATGCAATTAAAATGAGAAAATGTGGTTTAAGTAGTACTGATAGTGTAGGCTTGTTACTAACATGCAGGTAATGTTGGTCACATCAGGCTCTAAATCAAATTTGGGTTTAGTGCTTCAGGTGCAGTTAATATACTGTGAACAAAACCACAATCTTATCCTGCACCAAAAGTATTTTGAAATTGTTTTGATCTGAATAAATTAATACTAGAGTGTATAGCAATGATTGTAGCGGTCCAAAAAAACCTCTAACCTGTGAGGTAAGTAGTACAGTTCGTTGGGCACTCCGCCTGGGCGTGATGCTGTTCTTGAGGGACAAATCCTGTGGCTGTTCCACAGTCTCACGCACTCATTCAGGTCTCTCTGAACAACATCAGAAAAGGAAAATCTCAAAAGACACTGATGGTGATGGCTCCCATTGAAGTGTCCAGTGTCTCTGAGGTCAGCAAACAAGTCCATCCAGAACTGCGACCTACAGGACAGTATAGGCATCACTGAGAGGGCTTATTTATTCAACAAATGCAATACTTGCCCACAAATAAAAATACACCAAAGTACACTACTGAGATAGCACATTTACCTAGATTTTCTGAAGATGGACCACCAGGACTCGATGCGTTGATTTGCAGTTGATGTCCCATACATGTGGCTGGAGGCTCCAGAGAAGCAGTCACTGTGAGAATCACGCAGGGTACTCTGAATAGCAGCAAGGATACCGTTTTCTGTATCGCAATCAGTTCGCAGTCTCATTGGAACAATGCCAAGCTTTTTCACACATTCCAGGTAATTGTGAGCGATGACTCTCGGATTATTATTACTGGATCCACATTGGAGCCATAAAACCTTCCTGGAAAAGCCATCAATGCAACCCGAAATGGCGAGGCCAAACGGCTTCAGCTTATCATAGCCGTCCGCATGCCACATATAGTTCGGTCCCAAAGAGTGATATGTCCATCTAACAAATCTTCTCCTAGACCTCCTCTCACAACCTCGAGGGTTAAGCTCACGCAGAAGATTCATTACAGTGTCTCCCCTCACTCGAAGTTTGTACTTCTGCCTAAGCACCTGAGTCATTGCCCTGTAGCCAAACAGCTGTCCTGGTCCACGAAGTTCCAGTCTGATGGCGTTTCTGATATCTACTTCAGATGAAAAGTTTTTTCTGCGGTAGAATCCGGCATTATTTAATTTCATTTTCACGGTCAGCAAAGACAGGCGGACACTGTGAACCCGTTCCATCATGTCAACAATCGCACTGTATGAGTGGCCTTCGTTGAAATACTTAACGAGGCAATCCATAAAACCAGCCTCTTTTCCCTCAGCATCAGCGAGAAAGTCCAAACTATGTCCACAATCACCACAAAATGTCCCTAAAACCTGAAAATAGATTCCGCAAAACGGCCAAAACATCTCTGCAGATTGAGCTGCTGGCGGCACTGTTACCACTTTGGTCTTGTCCCGACCCTAACCTCATCCCTGCTGTATCACTTCCGGGTCATGTTTTTGTAAAAGTGTTTCGGTAAAATTGTAAATGTGTTTCAGTAAGATTGTAAATGTGTTTCGGTAAATTTGTAAATGTGTTTCGGTAAACTTGTAAATGTGTTTTGGTAAATTTGTAAAAGTGTTTCTGTAAACTTGTAAATGTGTTTCGAATCCGTGTATGGTTCGTTCTTTGGTTTTTCCGTTTCAAAATAATATCAGAAAAACCACATAATCAGTTTGTTTTTTTGTTTTTGAAAGCCAAAGGTAAAAACGTAATATTCAACAAACGTAAAAACCACAGTGATGGATTTTTACATTATGTTTTTTAACCTAAAATGCAAAATGCAAAATCCGGAATTTGTTTTTTAATTTGTTGCAATACCGGAAGTGAAGTGCTGAAACTTGTGCTAGAATATTATTTTTGCCCAAGTGCGAAAACTTGGCAAGAATGGCTGCCCTCGAGCCCTTTACAAACTTCATACGCGAGCTTTTTGAAGATGGCAAAACCCACGCTGAAATCAGTGATGCTTTGCGTCGCCATGGGGCTCCAACATCATTCTGTAATGAGTGTCAGAAGGTTCTGCATGGAGAACAATTTAAGAAGACGCAACCATGTGTCCGACGCTGACTTGGAAAGAGCTGTAATTCGTTCTGTTAATCAGGTATGTTATTTTTTAAGTTATACTTCTAATAACCTAAAGAATATCATGTTTCACTTGTGTGTCTCTGTGTTTTTATTACAGACAGGTCCGACCTACGGCCGGAAGTTAATGACTGGGTACTTGTCATCCATTGGCATCCAAGCAGGAGAAACAAGGGTGGGTAGGGTCTTAAGAGAAGTGCACCAGCCTTACCACCGTCTGCGACAACATGTAAGTGAAAACAGTTATTTTATTAAATGTATAAAAATGATCTCTGCCAATCCTAAAATAACATTTTTGTATCTATTTACTTCAAAGGGTGCGCGTAATCTAAACCCCATCCCATACCATGCAGAAAATACAGGCCATAAACTGCACATGGATCAAAACGAGAAGTTGGTTATGTTTGGAGTTACCCATGTTCTTGCGGTGGATGGGTACAGCTCAAAGATTGTAGCCCACACTACTATGCCCATCAAAAATAACCTCATTATTTATGAGAATGTGTATAGGTTAGTAACATGCTCATCAGCAAATGATATTGATCTAAATACATATTATAGCCAGAGGTGGGTAGTAATGAGTTATTTACTTGAGTAACTTTTTAATAAATTATACTTCTGAGAGTAGTTTTTCTCAGCCATACTTTTTAGTTTGTAACTATTGATATTATTCTGAAATAACTGCACTTTTACTGGAGAAAAATCATAAAACATCTATTAGTAAATCCACTTTTACCCACCCGAGTGGGTATTTGGTTTATTCTTAAGAAATTTTGGAATTTGCTTATTTTTTAAATAGTTTGTTAGTATAGTTACAAGAAGATTACAACTACATCTGACTTTAAATTTAGTTACTCAGTACCTGGGTAGCTTTGCTTGAATTAAATTATTTTAAAGTAACTGTTCTCCTATTTGGGTAAAATAATCTGTCACCTCTGATTATATTCCTATAACTGTAAACTATGTTGTGCTGTGTACTGCATGTACTATACTGACAATAATCTTATTATAGATCTGCAGTTGTCAGTCATGGAATGGGGGACCAGGTAAGGGTGGACTATAGCAAAGAATTCTACCTCAGCCTGTACATACAGGAAATCCTTTCAAGGCATAGGCATAATGTCAGCAGGCCACCTTACGTCCAGTCTACATCTTCTAGGGTATGATTCTGGAAATTAATATTAATTGGGAGTCTTCTATCTTAGTTTCTTCTAATTATTTTATTCTTACTTCAGTTGTGTAGTCTTTGTGCATATTCCAATGTAGTTTAATGTAGTTTACAGTACATTAGTTGTCTTAAGTAATTGCTGATATGTACATGTAATTATGTGCTAAATTACATGTTCTTTTTACTTTGTTATTAATGCATATTAAATGTGTTATTTTCATTCAGAATCTCAGGGTAGAGCGAATTTGGCCAGAGGTGAACAATCGTGTTAACTACCCTCTAAAGGCAGCTTTGGTGCATCTGGTGGACCAAGAGACCATTGACATGCAGGACAACACCATCAAATATTGTGTCTCTAACCTTGGGTGCCTTCTCAGCCAAATTGGATTAAACCGTGTTGTCAGTGCATGGAATGCTCACAGGATTCCAGGTTGGTAAGAATTTGTATTAGTTATGGTCACTAGATTATGTAGGACCTAATAAACCAGTCACCTCTCAGATGTGTCAGAGTGTAATCAGACTATATTATTAATTCATTTACTAGGCCGTGGCATACCAAACGAGCTGGCATCTGGTGGATGTGCTGCCAAAATGGCTGAGAACTTATTACCCAGTACAACTGATGCTGCTCATCGTTATCAGTGCGATGTGGGATCTTCTCTGCAAACGGAGTCAACCTTTGGTTTGGACCCATTTCATAATGAAGAGGACAGAAGCCTGGCAGAGCTTGAGTTTCGGACCGCTTACCCAGACCTTTCTGTTATTTTTGACTATGTTGTCAACCACAAATTTGATGTTTTCAATGAAGCACTTTTCTGCCTGCTTAATGTTACAGAGAGGCATGTGTAAGATGTAACAAACTATGAAACATTAAAAGTCTCAAATTAAAAATGTGGTTATGGTAAATTGTTTAAAATGCTTTAACATTAAGTTTTCAAAAAGACCTAGATTACTACAGTGCAATGCAACTGTATGTTTTATTGTTTAAGAATGTATGTATAAAAACATACTATACATATTCTTTAAGAACTTACAAAGACCTTTCAAGAACAAGGTACTTATAAAAACATTCCTTTGGAACAGTAGAACATTGTTCTTTTAAGAATGACAGAACTTTTCCTTTACTCTCACATATAACTGATTTTTTTTAAAAGTACAAAACAGTTACTTAGTAAGGGTTTTTGGACATCCATGAACATCAAAATAAATTCAGTATTTTTAACACTGATCCCACTTAACAAATAATGCTGCGCAGTGCAGCCACTGCTTCATCTAACCCCAAAACAGTTTGAACATGATCCTCAAAATGATCCCCACGACACTTGGGACAGTGATCATCGTTGTCCTGCCACTGCTGTAGGAAAAGTCGACAACCCAGTATACTTTGGCAGCATTCTGCAAACATTGGCTCCTTCATGGGATCTGCATAAGTAAAGTGGAAGATATTATTATGAATGCAAAGTGGTTTCTGTTTAACAGTAACATAACTCCATACACTTACCACCACATATGATGCATGCAAATGCAGCTTTGATAGATGCAGCCTGACTGGCACTGAGGCACAGAGAAGTGTGTGGACTGGCCTCCACGTACTCAAACAAATCTTTTACAGTTTTAGATATTTCCTGCAGACCTTGGGAAGCAAGAACAACCTCCTCTATTTGCTCCGGAACAAGTGGAAGTCCATTGTCCTATTGACGAGTAAAAAATAAATAAATAAAACAAACACTGTTGTTAGCAAATGCTTGACAAACTTTTTCTGCCCATCAGCTACACAGTCTAGTATTCAAATTCAATTTAGGACTTATGCTTGGGTGTGTTCATTATATAGCATGATCAACTATAATTGTAAATGGAAAATATGATTTTTTTTCTCTACTAATCATTTATAGATTTTGGAATGACAACTATAGGCCTAGCAGTAGATAGTTAGGCCTATAGTTGTTAAAAATTAGGGCTGCATGATAATTCGATAGCAGTATATATCGATCTATAGACATGTGGTGCGATAGAAAAAAACAGGGCGATAAAAAAGTTTGATAGAAAAAAAAAGTTTCCCCTTATTTTTTCATTATAGCCTATCAGGTTGCTTAATACAGCAGTCACAACCTACTCCAAACGAATCATTAACGGCCCTGCAGCAGGGCCGAGCTCAATTTGCAGCACTGGCAGGTCGGACTGGCACCTCCGCTGGCAGCAACTAACCTTTGTCTCCTTCTTTTATTCCCCCTTAGTCCATGCAGTTGTCCTTTTGGCACAGCATAAATTTTTCTTGCATGCTGCTTCCAGAAAGCAGGTCCTATAGGCAACACCAAAAAATGCAGTTGTTATTTAAGTTAAGCTTGTTTCGTGACATATTTTCATCATATGAATGGACGACAAGTAGCTATTAAGGATTGTACTATAGCAAGAAGGATACTGAGAGATATGCAGTAGAAGCAGTATTACAAACTTCATCCATGAGTTAGCAGTTTATATTAAGAAAAACTATGGTGTATATATATATATATATATATATATATATATATATATATATATATATATATATATATATATATATATATATATATGTTCACACATATATATGTGTATGTGTACTTTACCTCTTGTTCCTTCGCAGTCCATGATCTCATTTTGATGACTGTCGATGAGGACAATAGGCTCCTCCTGTCCAAGAGCATCACTAACTTTGGCTGTAATGCTGGCAACTGATGACTCAAACTCAGAGAATTTGACAGTGACAGTCTTCTGAGTTTCCAGGACCCCATCTATAATCTCTGCTGCAAAGACATTCCTACAAGAATAAAACACCAATCAGTTAACTATCAGCAAAAAAATAACAAACAAATTACAGTATAAGAAACAACATTTATTTACCTCTGCAACATCTTCAGTCCACTGGCTCTTGGAGTTAGAGGACCTGCTGTGGCACTAGAAGAAGCACTTGATGGACGACGAAAGGCAAACCTTACTGAAGGTTGGTTTGTGGCTGCTGAAGATGAAGCATCACCATCAATGATGCTTTCACCATGGACTTCATAATGGCTACTGCTTTGTAGGTCAAGGATGTCAAACACCCCATCTTCACCAGGCAACACACCGCTGTTGTCATCAGCTGTCAGATAAACTGAATCTGCACGTACCTTAAAACAAAGTCACAAGTTAAAATGATTAAGGTTAGTAAGAGCAATGATTGATTTATATAAGCCATAGCCAGATGTGCAGTCCACAAATATTCAAAAGTGACCTAAAAAATAATTTTAATTATCCTTCCCAACCTAAAGGGAACCAAACCATAGTTTTTCAATCTGGAACTCATTTCTAGCATGGCAAACGTTTATTTACCCACCCAGACAAATTTGGAGCCATTTGGATTTATCCGGAGCTGTGGGGTAGTTTCCGTTGAGCTACGGTAGCATTTCACCAATTAATCAGAATTGGCATGAAAAAATTATATTTCAGCCTGACAAGGTTTCTTTACACTAAACATAAAAACACAGGCTCCTAATAGTTAGCGTCCAATTGCATGTGAAGAAGCTGATATCAATGGGGGAGCTCATATCGACACAACAAACCCAACCACGAGCTAACCACTTAACATTATCGTTAGCTTACAGTTGTTAGATGGGGCTCAGAATCGCCGAAGATCTTTTGAATACCAAAATAATATACTTACTTGGAATATTAAAGAAATCTTGTTCACAGTGGCGTTATCGGCTCTCAGTGTGATGCGTTGACTCCCTCTAAATAACACAAACATGTCTTCGCTGTTTCCGAAGTGTATGTGAGTGTTGCATACAGACTGCAGACTTTGGATAGAAGTCAAGCCGCTACCAGTTCCGACTGTATGATTTCTGGTTCTGCAAAGGGGACAAAGCTTTTTTTTGTTTTAACCTCCAAATGCCAAAAAAATTAAGCCTTTTATTATTTTTGTAATTTTAGTTTTTCCAATTTTGATTTAAAACAGAAAAACCAAAAAACATACTGATTATGTGGTTTTTCTGATTTTATTTTGAAACGGAAAAACCAAAGAACGAACCATACACGGATTGTTTCGGTAAGATTGTAAATGTGTTTTGGTAAATTTGTAAATGTGTTTCGGTAAACTTGTAAATGTGTTTCGGTAAACTTGTAAATGTGTTTCGGTAAACTTGTAAATGTGTTTCGGTAAACTTGTAAATGTGTTTTGGTAAAAATGTAAAAGTGTTTCAGGTTAATGTAATTTTGTTTTGCACTTCCTGGCCAACGTAGGTTGCAAAGGGAACGCGTTTTATTGTTGCACATATTCTTCTGGGACGATGTATATACCAACACAGTTCTATGTGCTATGATGTGGATTTTAATGAAGCCATGCAAGCAAACAGCCTAATGATGGTTTTCAGTGCCGTTTGAAAAACAAAACACGTAAGCCTATGGCTTTCAACTTTTATTGATGGAATAAAGATACAATTTTCAACACCTGTTTATTCACTGTAGTGCGTAAACGTGAAACAGATTAATCTTTGTAGACTATATGAATAATTAATAATAATTGTCCCCAGCCATCTTCAAACCACACTTAAGTTTATGGTTATTGTCCCCAGCAACTTTTAAAACAAACTGACGCCATTGTCAGAGTATCTCAGGTCCGGTAAAAGGTCCGCCCTGACAGCTTCTGAAGTTTTAAAAAGTATCCCAGGGGCATGGTAAGGGTCGGATATGTTTAATCTTTTTAATTTCCCGGGTATATACAATAATATCTTCTGCTTTAAAATGGGAAGTAAACTCCGACGGAGTAAAATCACAGCTGGCGACGTTCATTTTGGTGAAGATCCTTCTTCTTACATACAAAGCCCTTAATAATCAAGCTCCATCATACATCAGAGATCTAATTGTTCCTTATGTTCCTAACAGAGCCCTTCGCTCTCAGACTGCAGGTTTACTTGTAGTTCCTAGGATTTCTAAAAGTACAATGGGAGGCAGATCTTTTAGTTATCAGGCTCCTCTCCTGTGGAACCAGCTCCCAGCTTTAGTCCGTGAGGCCGACACTCTGTTTACTTTTAAGGCCAGGCTTAAAACTTTCCTTTTTGATAAAGCTTATAGTTAGAGTGGCTAAGGTCATCCTGAGCTATCTCTGTAGTTATGTTGCTATAGGCTTAGGCTGCTGGAGGACAGACTTACCAATTTTCTTCACTCTGCTACTTCCTTTTCTCCTACGACTCTCCAGTTGTATTACAGTACATTCTGTTATTTCAACTGTTAACTTTGTTTTCTCTCAGTGTTTTTCTCTCCATAGAAGATATACCTGGTCTGGTATCCTGCTTAGCTGCAATGCCCTGTTGGACGGGGGGCATCGACTGGGATGATGCTCCCAGTAACTGAACATTCTGTCAGGATGTGCCGGTTGTTAAAGTAAGGATCCAGGCGCAGGCGTTGATGAAAGGTGAAAACCAAGATTTAATGGTGCGACAACACAGAGAAGGGTTTTGTCCATAGACAATGATCCGGCCATGAGTGAAGGATCAGACGGAACTTAAATAGGGCAAACAGATGAGGAGAATCAGGTGAGGCATATCAGGAACAGGTCCAGTGAATAATCATAATCAGGGGCAGAGCTCTACAGGCTCTGACAGGACGCCCCCCTTTCCAGGTCGGATTCCAGACGACCTACAAAAAGAAAAAAAATAGTCTCCCATTGTGGGTGGGTGGAGGGGGCCCACGGGAGGTGGGCCCCGAGTCCCAGTATGAACGGCTCTGGAGGTCAGGCAGACGACCAGGTGGACGTCCCCTGGCTGGACGGCGGTCGGGAGGACGGCCGGATGGGCGTCCCCTGGCTGGACGACGGTCGGGAGGACGGCCGGATGGGCGTCCCCTGGCTGGACGACGGTCGGGAGGACGGCCGGATGGGCGTCCCTTGGCTGGACGACGGTCGGGAGGACAGCCGGATGGGCGTCCCCTGGCTGGACGACGGTCGGGAGGACGGCCGGATGGGAGTCCCCTGGCTGGACGTTCCAGCACGAGATGGTAGCCGGGCGGACGGCCCGGTGGTTCTCCCTTGGCTGGATTGGAGACAGGAGCTGGGTTGAGAGGAGGTGTGGGCACAGGAGCCCCGAGACGACACGGTGGCGTCGGAAACTGAAAACTCAGGCAAGATGCAGGCACAGGGGCCTGGAGACGACGCGTGGGCGTTGGGGCCTGAAGGCTCAGGCAGGATGCAGGCACAGGGGCCCGGAGACGACGCGGTGCAGGCGTCGGGGCCTGAAGGCTCAGGCAGGATGCAGGCACAGGGGCCCGGAGACGACGCGGTGCAGGCGTCGGGGCCTGAAGGCTCAGGTGCGGTGCAGGCTTCGGAACCTGAAGGTTCAGCCGAGGTGCAGGCTGCGGAACCTGGCGGTTTAGCCGAGGTGCAGGCGCAGGGGCCCGGAGACGACGAGGAGGCGTCGGGGCCTGAAGACTCAGGCAGGACACAGGCACAGGGGCCCGGAGACAACGCGGTGCAGGCTTCGGAACCTGACGGTTCAGCCGGGGTACAGGCTTCGGAACCTGGCGGTTTAGCCGACGAGCAGGCGCAGGGGCCCGGAGACGACAAGGAGGCGTCGGGGCCTGAAGGCTCAGGCAGGATGCAGGTACAGGGGCCCGGAGACGACGAGGAGGCGTCGGGGCCTGAAGACTCAGGCAGGACACAGGCACAGGGGCCCGGAGACGACGCGGTGCAGGCTTCGGAACCTGACGGTTCAGCCGAGGAGCAGGCGCAGGGGCCCGGAGACGACGAGGAGGCGTCGGGGCCTGAAGACTCACACTCTGGAGCTCTGACTTGGAGCTGGCAGGACTGGGCTCAAACTCTGGCGGCAGAAGCTGAGCTGGAGCAAGAGGAACTGGAACAGAATTTTGTGGAACTGGACTGGCTGTAGATGGAGAGCAGAGTGGAGCTGAGGCAACCAGAACTGGAGCTGAGCAAACTGAACCGGATGGAGCGGGAAGAGTCGGAGCGCAGGTCGAGGCTGGGAAAAGTGGTCGTGGGCCAGCAGGTCCGACCTCTCCCGCAGAAGTTGGTCTGTTCCCACGGCGCCGTCGTCTGCTGCGAGGTGGTGACGGGCGCTCATGCCTGCGGGGTCCGGTTCCGGGAGGACAGTACGCCAGCCTGGAACCGATGAGGGAAGACTGATGCTCCACGCACTGCTCCGGGCTGGACACGCCAGGCAAAACAGAAACGACGCCGATGGTGGAGTATGGAATGATGTAGGTAACTTGATCTGAATCTGTCTCATCCTCCTCATCTGTCTCCGACCAGTCCGAGAGGGGGGCAACCAGCGCAGCCAGAGGATGAAAGACGCCGCCTGACTTGACAGAAGTGGTTGCTGCGCTGGCTGCTGGAGGAGCGGATCGACCCTCAGTTCTGGTCATCAGCTCTCTGGCCGCCTGATGAGCCTTCTCTGCCTCCAGTGTCAGACCCGCCAGATCAAATGGGCTGAGAATCGGGCGCAGCAGAGGAAGAAGCTGTCGGAGCGTCTCGGTCTTCGTCAGGCGCATCCAGGGAGCCGTGATGGTGGGAATCGCGCGCAGCCGTGTCCAGACTAGCTCGGTGAGGAGATCCACCGGCGGACATGCCGCTGGAAGAGTGGATCGCCCTCCAGACCAGGTGGGCTGCTTCCGGGCTCCCTGGTCAGCAGACTCCACCTCCACCTATAGATCTGTGTAGTCATGAGGGTCCAGGATCGGGCGCAGCAGAGACAGAAGCTGGCGTAGCGCCTCGATCTCCTCCAGGCGGATCCAGGGTGACGGGAGGGTGGCAATCGTTTTGAGCTGATCCCACACAAGCCAAGCCAGAAAATATGCCGGTTCGTCTGCTGAATCCATTTCAGGGCCGGATCATTCTGTCAGGATGTGCCGCTTGTTAAAGTAAGGATCCAGGCGCAGACGTTGATGAAAGGTGAAAACCAAGATTTAATGGTGCGACAACACAGAGAAGGGTTTTGTCCATAGACAATGATCCGGCCATGAGTGAAGGATCAGACGGAACTTAAATAGGGCAAACAGATGAGGAGAATCAGGTGAGGCATATCAGGAACAGGTGCAGTGAATAACCATAATCAGGGGCAGAGCTCTACAGGCTCTGACACATCCACTGTGTCCTGTTATCAATGTTTTACTTTCTGTAACAGAAAGTTCTCTTATATCAGATCTTCTGTTCTTTCTGTGTTTCTGCTCTGTCTTCTCAAACCCCCAGACGGTCGTGGCAGATGGCCGCTCCTACTGAGCCTGGTTCTGTTGGAGGTTTCTTCCTGTTAAAGGGGAGTTTTTCCTCTCCACCGTCGCTACATGCTTGCTCAGTATGAGGGATTGCTGAAGGATTGCTGTGGTTGGAAAGTCTGCATCAACGGGGCCCAACCACACGCCAATGACTGACCCAATCTGCTGGGATTCCTTAAAATAGGAAACTTTTTACTGATTGGAATGTTTGTATAAATGTATTGAAATGACTTCTTGTTAAGTGCCTTGAGATGACATCTGTTGTGAATTGGCGCTATATAAATAAACTGAATTGAATTGACGTTCATGCGGGATGCGGCTCGGATGGTTGCTGAGGCAAAAACTCGGGCGTGGGAGGAGTTTGGAGAGACCATGGAAAACGATTCTGGTCCACCATCCGGCGTCTCAGGGGGGGAAAGCGGTCTGCCACCAACACTGTTTACAGTGGGGATGGTGTGCTGCTGACCTCGACGCGGGACGTTTTGGGTCGGTGGATGGAATACTTCGAAGACCTCCTCAATCCCACCGGCACGCCTTCCAATCTGGAAGCAGGGTTTGGGGACTTGGGGTCGGGCTCTCCAATCTCTGGTGCTGAGGTCACCGAGGTCGTTAAAAAGCTCCTCGGTGGCAAGGCTCCGGGGGTGGATGAGATTCGACCGGAGTTCCTCAAGGCTCTGGATGTTGTGGGGCTGTGTTGATTAACGCGGCTCTGCAATATTGCGTGGACATCGGGGGCAGTTCCCTTGGATTGGCAGACCGGGGTGGTGGTCCCCCTGTTTAAAAAGGGGGACCACAGGGTGTGTTCCAACTACAGGGGGATCACACTTCTGAGCCTCCCTGGTAAGGTCTATTTAGGGGTTCTGGAGAGGAGGGTCCGACGGATAGTCGAACCTCGGATCCAGGAGGAACAATGCAGTTTTCGTCCTGGCCGTGGAACACTGGACCAGCTCTACACCCTCAGCAGGGTCCTGGAGGGTGCGTGGGAGTTCGCCCAACCGGTCTACATGTGTTTTGTGGACTTGGAGAAGGCGTTCGACCGTGTCCCTCGGGGGGCCCTGTGGGGGGTGCTCCGGGAGTATGGGGTACCGGGCCCCTTGACACGGGCTGTTAGGTCCCTGTACGACCGGTGCCAGAGTTTGGTTCGCATTGCCGGCAGTAAGTCGGGCTTGTTTCCAGTGAGAGTTGGACTCCGCCAAGGTTGCCCTTTGTCACCGATCCTGTTCCTAACTTTTATGGACAGGATCTCTAGGCGCAGCCAAGGCATTGAGGGGATCCGTTTTGGTGGCCTCAGGATTGGGTCTCTGCTTTTTGCAGATGATGTGGTCCTGTTGGCTTCATCGGAGCGTGATCTACAGCTTTCGCTGGAGCTGTTCGCAGCCGAGTGTGAAGCGGCTGGGATGAGAATCAGCACCTCCAAATCCGAGGCCATGGTCTTGAGCCGGAAAAGGGTGGGGTGCCTCCTCCGGGTCGGGGATGGGGTCCTTCCCCAAGTGGAGGAGTTTAAGTATCTGGGGGTCTTGTTCACGAATGAGGGAAAAATGGAGCGGGAGATCGATAGACGGATTGGTGGGGCATCTGCAGTTATGCGGGCGCTCTACCGGTCTGTCGTGGTGAAGACAGAGCTGAGCCAAAAGGCGAAGCTCTCGATTTACCGGTCGATCTACGTTCCTACCCTCATCTATGGTCACGAACTCTGGGTGGTGACCGAAAGAACGAGATCACGGATTCAAGCGGGTGAAATGAGTTTCCTCCGCAGAGTGTCTGGGCTCTCCCTTAGAGATAGGGTGAGAAGCTCAGTCATCCGGAGGGGGCTCAGAGTAGAGCCGCTGCTTCTCCACATCGAGAGGAGTCAGTTGAGGTGGCTCGGGCATCTGGTCAGGATGCCTCCTGGACGCCTCCCTGGTGAGGTGTTTCAGGCACGTCTCACCGGGAGGAGGCCCAGGGGAAGGCCCAGGACACGCTGGAGGGACTATGTTTCTCGGCTGGCCTGGGAGCGCCTTGGGGTTCCTCCCGAGGAGCTGGAACAAGTGGCTGGGGAGAGGGAAGTCTGGGTCTCTTTGCTTAGGCTGCTGCCCCCGCGACCCGACCCCGGATAAGCGGAAGAAGATGGATGGATGGATGAATTGACGTTCATGCCTGCCAACATCAAATCAAATCATCAAATCAAACTTTATTTATAAAGCGCTTTTCATACAAGAAGTTGCATCACAAAGTGCTTTACAGATTAAAATGACCCCACATAAAACCACCTTCCCTTCCCTCCCCCACAGATTTAAAAGCATGGTCACACTTACACCCCCCTCCCCCAAACCCATCTCCCATGCACACACACAGTTAAAAGAAAAAGTTAAAAAGGACATTGGGCCGAGTGTAGATGAACCATGCAAGGAAACGCCATCAGAGGAGCCATCTGCCCCGGCAGCGGTAGACTAACAGCAGCAGCCGAGGCACCAACACAGGGCACCCAGTGGAGGCAAGGCCAAGACCCTCACCTCCACCCAAGCTCCACCTGGAGAGCACCCAGGGAGCCACAGCCGACCACCGCTCCCAGGGCAGAGGGCTCCCACAGAGGAAACACTGGAACGGGGATTAAGATAAATTAAAGTATAAAAAGAAACGGTAAATTAATGTGCTAAGATTAAATAGTAAAACTGATAAAAATATAATCATATAAAACATGCAGAGCAATTAAACAAACAGTGATAAATAATAATCAGTTAAAAGCTAAGCTAAAAAGGTGAGTCTTGAGCCAGCTCTTAAAAACATGAACGTTCTCTGCAGCCCTGAGGTCCTCTGGCAGCCTGTTCCAGAGGTGAGGGCCATAAAACTGGAAAGACACCTCGCCATGCTTGTGTGTCCTGACTTTTGGGGTGACAAGGAGACCGCTGCCAGAGGAGCGCAGAGACCGCGAAGGTTTATATGGTAAAAGCAGTTCAGAGAGATAAGAAGGCCCAAGACCATTAAGACACTTAAAAACCATTAAAAGAACCTTAAAGTCGATCCTGAAATGTACGGGGAGCCAATGCAATGATTTTAAGACCGGTGTAATGTGCTCCCACCTTCTGGTCTTCGTCAGGACACGTGCTGCTGAATTTTGGAGTAGTTGTAAACCTGATATACTCTTTTTAGGAAGACCAGAAAGCAGGGCATTACAGTAATCAATTCTACTGGAGATAAAAGCATGCATCAGTGTCTCCGTATTGGCCCGAGAGAGAATGGGGCGGACTCTGGCGATGTTCTTTAGTTGATAAAAACCTATTTTAGTAATATTTTTTCTGTGAGGAATAAAAGTCAGCTCAGAGTCAAAAATCACGCCCAGGTTCTTCACTTGCAAAGAGGGATTAAAAGACAGTGATTGTAGTTTTGGTAAAAGTTTCTCTCTCTGAGCCTCAGGACCGATGATTAAAACTTCAGTTTTGTCCTGGTTGAGCTGGAGAAAGTTTTCTGCCATGCAGGATTTAATGTCTAAAATGCAGTTAAAAAGACCATCCATTGGCCGTGTGTCATCGGGAGACATGGAGATGTACAACTGTGTATCATCAGCATAACTGTGTATCATCAGCATAACTGTGAAAATTAACTCCATGTCTCCTGATGATGCTCCCAGGAGGGAGCATATACAGGTTAAAAAGCACTGGGCCTAAAATTGAACCCTGGGGCACACCACATGTAATCCTGTGGACCCTAGAAGAGCAAGTATCTAAACTTTCCATAAAAGTCCTGTCTGTGAGATAGGATGTGAACCATTTGTGAACATCACCAGAGAGGCCAATCTGTTTTAAACGGGTTAAAAGAATAGTGTGGTCTACTGTATCAATGGCAGCAGTAGAACCAACACTGTCACCTTCTGAGTGCCTGCGCTCTGAGAGTCACGTGATGTCTGGAGCTCTATATTGCGATATTAGGCCTATGCCATTTGAAAGAGTCAGAGATCTGGTGATGCAGCCTAGGTTACTGAAAGATCCGCAACCACGCTGAATCTTTAAATAAAAATAACAAAAGAGTGTTAATAAAGGAATGTGTTTTATTTTTTGTAAGCTCAGATTTATATATGTAATGCTTTATGGCATGATTATGCGTTCGGGTATTGGGTTGTTGCATTGTTCAGGGGGGTGAGGCACTGTTCTGCAGGCTGCGCGCGGGGGAGTGCGCAGTTGAGTGCGCAGTTGAGTGCCGGGGAACTGGTGTGTGTCTGTAAATGGAGCTAGACAGACAACCGGTTTATGTGAGAGTTCTTTCGATTACTGTTTTGTATGGCGTGATTGCGGCCAACAGCAGTCAGCATTAAAGCTTTCGATTACAACCATTGTCTGCATCTGTCGGAGAACATTACAATATTTAAAACATTCAGGCCTGTAAGGCCCACATCATGTTTTTACACGTTTTTTTCCTGCTACCATTTACTGCGTTCGGGGACCTGTGCGCGTCTCTGGTCATGCCTGTGCTGTCATGTACTTTGCGTTCCGGCACCTAATGATTTACAAATTAAGCACTGGTAGATAGTATGTAATAATAATCTGATGGGGATAGGACTGAGCTAAAGATTAATATCAAGTTCTGGTTTCTAAATTGCAGTGCTGTTGCAAAACAATATATTGGATGTAACAGCTTATACTGTATGTATGCCTGTATGTTTACCTCTGAAGGCTAAAGCCTTGGGTGTCTGGTCTTTAGTTGTGCAAGAGAGCTGTTTGCAAAAACTGAACTGTCTAAATTCAGAGACAACTTAGAGATCTCTTGTGTCTGCTGCAGCCTGGTATTTGTCTTACAGCCCTAAACAAATAGCTGTGTTTGTTCAGATTATCTGCTCTGTATGTGTTTGATTCAGCAAATGATAAGGGCCCAAGAAAATCTCAAGGCTGCATGGGGGAAAAACAGGAATGTGCTGGGTAATAATGCAGACCAGGTATTAGACCGTAGTTTAGCTCGCTGACATTTTTCAGGGCCATTTCAATTTCTGACTTTTTCCTTATGGGGTGAAATGCATTTTCTGATTAAACAAGTTGTCCTGAAATGCTTCGTCAAAAATCTAAAGCACGTATTTCAAGCAAGATTTAAATGCAGGAAACACAAAAGTTGTGATGGTTCATTGCTTTTACTATTTAAATTGTGTAAGTAACTACTTAGGTTCAACCTATAATTTCTCTGTATACTAAGAATCCAGCAGACTTAGCAGGTTTCAGGCAAATTACATTTACAGTTTTCATGACAAAAAACATATATTCTTATAATTTAGTGAAAACCAAAATCTTTTAAATACAGGTATAACTTTTCCACATTTTGCCACACTACAAACTTCATGTATTGTCAAGATTTTATGTTAGCTCAAGTGACAGGAAAGGACATTTTATTTTATTTTTCATTTGAAAGAAGTGTGATATGGATTTAAATTCAAGCCCCTCTGAGTCAGCACTTTGTAGAACCACCTTTAAATGCAATTACAGCTACAAGTCTTTTGGGGTATTTCTCTAACAGATTTACACTTCTAGGCCAGCCTATTTGTACCCTTCATAATAACCAATAATAATAACTCAAGTTCAGGCTGACTGGATGGAGAGGTTCAATTTGTAGATTCCCAATAGGTTTTCTGGTGTGGACTTTCAATAGAGCATTAAAACACATGAGTAGGCTTTGAGCTACACCACTCTGTTGTAGCTCTGGTTGTATGTTGAGGGTCATTGTAGTTCTGGAAATTAGGTCTATCTTCAAGGATGGTCTTGACCACTCTCTCTGTTCCATCCCTCCATTATCTGTACCCATCCATCCATCCCAGGGTTGTGGGGGGCTGGTGCCCATCTCCAGCAGCCCCGGGGCGAGAGGCGGGGCACACCCGGACAGGTCGCCAGTCCATCACAGTCAAACAACCATGCATGCACACACTCATACCTAAGGGTTTTTGGATTGTGGGAGGAAGCCGGAGTACGCATGCACAGGGTGAACATGCAAACTCCATGCAGAAAGACCCTGGAACCCGGGCCTTCTTGCTGCAAGGCAACAGTGCTACCAACTGCGCCACTGTGCAGCCCCCCTCTCTGTTCCTGCAGGAGAAATACATCCTCACATAATCCATTTTCCATTCTTTCTTGATCGTCAATACATAAACACTTTAAATTTCTGCAATTTAAGAGAGATCGGAGGGTGTTTATGAGGGTACTGTGATGGTTTTAGAGTATGTGTGCGCTGTGTGTGTGTGTGTTCTCTCTCCAGAGCTGCAGGACTACTATCACAGGGTTTGACCAGGCCTAAGTACTGGAGTTATACCTGACTGCAATCTGCTCACCTACATCAGAGTCTTCAAGGAACTGTCTGACAATCATTTGATGCCTGATGGTAAACCGCTACTAGTAGCATCCAAGTAAAACCTGAGATCTTTACTAAGATTACCTAGAAAACCTTTCTCTTTAGATATTCGTGTTTTTGCCATTTACTCTCTCACAGAATGGACCTGAGCAAACACTTTCCCAATCAAAGCTCCTCGAGTGGATCCCTTACCAACTGCAACTGGTCTCAGTCTAAAATGCTTCTTCCTTCAAACCCATCGCTCACCTTCCATAACCTCCTCCGGAGTCTCCTGTGTTGTCATACACCTTCTTCCACCTCAGGTCCACTGCATGCTCTCTCTCCAACCTACCTCTACCTTCTGGAAACCTCACCCTCTGAATCTGTGAGCTGGTGTTTTGTACTGTTTCTGTCATGCACCTTTTCCACTGAAATTATCATTCTTGGAATTTTTCACTTTGAAGAACATAATTTGTAGCTAGAAGTACTAAACGTTTTTTCCCCACGACAATGGCAAACAAAGTATTTCTATCCATCCCTCTATCTGTTCCATTCCGCTTAGGTGAGTTTGGGAAACCAAGCAACTGACTGTGTTCTATGCAAAGGAGTAAAAGCTCTTCTTGTCCAATCCTATTCATCAAGTGTTGACCCATATATAATGTCGGAGGGTTGGAATGTAGATGGACAAAACAGACCAAGGTCCTAATTACTGCAGATTTAGCCTCAATCTGTCCTTCAATCTACTGCTCCATTTTTCTGTCACGAATCAGCAAGGTACGAAGATACTTGAACTCCTCCGCTTGAGGCAGAGACTCATCCAAGATTCAAAGGAGGCAATGAAACTATTTTTACTTGAGACCCACAGCTCATCCTGGCCGCTTTACACTCCACGGTCACCTGCTCCGGAATGCACCCTAAAATCTGGTTTAAAGACACCAGCAGAATCACATCATCCAAAAAAAATCAATATGAAGTCTCTTACATACCCACACCAGACCTCGTCTCCACCACAACACCTTGAGATCCTGTGAACACCATTAATGGTAAGGGGCCCCTTGCCTAGGTCAAACTCAAACTATACTTGACAATGCAGATACGGGTCTTGGCTTAGTGAAATAGTGACTAGATATCTTCTTGGCTTTTTGGTCTAACTTCAGTGCAGTTATTGTATTCAAGAAAAAAAATTATGATTTAAGCATCTCTCAAAGATGAGTTTTTAACAATCTGCCTAATCTTTAATTGAAGTAAACCTGCTCTGCATCTTAAAGCCCCCGGACGGCAGGTCTCGAGTTTGCCAAGACATGCCTTGACTACTTTAGTGGTACCCCAGCTGTAAATCCCAGACTCAAACAAAATCTGTCAATATCAAATATTGCATCTAAACCAAGAGGGGATTCATCTCGGCGCATACCCTGCTCGATTCCTCAGATTGCGAGGGCTCCCGGGATATCAACAAAAAATAAACACAGGCAGAATCCAATAATTTCAGAAACGCAAACAACTTTTGGCTCATTATCTTCTTCTATGCCTCACTGTTTTCCTTCCTTTGGGGTTGCTCGAACCCCCTGATTTTCCGCTTTGGAAGGTTTCACATCATTTTCTAGAATTTAGCAGATATTTATATCCGAATAAATAGCTGTCCAAAACCCTGTTTCTGCCTCGCTTTCTCTGTCATTTCCTCAGCCCGTCTTCCTTCATTTCTAACATTCCCCATGCATTGCTTCCTCGCTCCCCGATCCCCCTTCTTCCTCCTGTATATTGCACCTGTCTCTCAAATGCTTTAGTTATCTCCAGAGTCCTCTTTATCCTCCTCCCAGACACCCTCACTGTCTTTCACTATTCTTGCTTCTCTCCCTCTTTTTTTCTAAACCTGTCTTTACCTGACAGAGGTATATTGCAGCAAAGGTGGCTCTCAATCTCCAAGAAGTCACTTTATCATGTTGCAGTCTGCTGCAGGTAGGAGCTGCTTTAGTGGGGCCTGTGGGCAGCGACTATACCGTCAGACGTGTGCATATACTGGATCATGCGTGAACGCGATAAGACATACATATGACACTCCCCAATGCTCCGTTTTAAATCTGAGGCCATCCCATGTGTAGCATCACCTCCCCTCCATCCCCACCTCACTTTCTCTGAAAGACAGGGTGAGACTGCTGCACACACACACAACCCATCACTACATCCTGAAGCTATTAGTTCCTGACAGCATCCTCCATTCAGCCCTGTCTGCACCCCACCCGCTTTTCCCCACTCATACACACTCACACACACAACTCTCGGAGCTCAGCTCTCTGCTCGGCACGCCGCACGCCTTTAATAGCTTTCCACGCTGCAATCTAGCTGCTCGCCCGTCGAGTCAATTGGGTGTATTATATTTGTAACTGGAGGCTATTGATTGACAGACTCAGAGCGCGTCACAGGACAAAGCGCGAGAGCTTCCAACACTTCGCGCGGAAAAGCAAAGCTCAAAGGGGTTTCTATTTCTTCTCTTCCTCCATTTTTTTCTCTCAGAAACCACAACCGGCTTTTGTACATGGAAGCTTGGATGCTCACACAGACACCTGCACACACATGCTGAGAGTTGCCAAAATAAAGCTTTAAAAAAATAGCATTCTCCTCAGTCCAAGGTCAGTCCATAAAGTGGGGATCAGAAATAGACCAGGAGGCAGGAGGGGGGGATGTTGCAAGAGACAAAACTCAGGTCAGCACCCATCAGTATGCTCAGTATGTAGTCTTCTACAGTGCGAGGTGCATGAAGGGAGCCGGACGCACTTGCATACAGTGCTTTGCAAAAATGTTGAATACCCCTCAACATTTTGCACATTTTGTACAACTACAGCGTTCAGTGTATTTCAATGAGATATTATGTAATAGACCAACACAATGCAGAGCATTATAGGGAGCTAAAGGATAATAACAAATGGTTTTACTATCATTGAAGAAATAAATATGGGAAACGTGCGGCATGCATTTATATCCTTTGCTCTGATACACTTAGATAAAACCTACTACCACTAATTGCCTTCAGAAGAAATGCAAGTAGCAGATGAAGTCACCTGTATGTAATCTAGTTTCAGAATATTTGCACTAGTCCTGTGAAAGCAACAGAGGTTTGTTGGAGAACAATATTGAACTAAGAGCAACATGAAGACCTAAGACTGCAGCAAACAGGTCAGAGAAAATATGCTCTGGTGACATTTAAAGTAGGGTTATGTTATAGAGCAATATCCTGAGCTTGGTATGTCTCACAGAGGTCTGTTAAATCTATGATTTGATAATGGAAAGAACATGACACAAAGGCAAACCTACCGAGATGCAGTATATATCAAGGCAAGGCAAGGCAGTTTTATTTGTATAGCACACTTTCAACAGCAGGGTAATTCAAGGTGCTTTACATGATTTGGTGATTTAAAAAACAAACAATGGAAATTAAAAGTAAAGGAAACACACATTACACATTACACATGATACACAATAAAGCAAGCAATAATATCAAGAACAACAAGCCAGACAAGAGAGGATTATTCTAGACTTTGCTAGGAGCGTCATGATTACTCTGGAGGAGCTGCAGAGACCCACAGCTCATGTAGAGGACATGTATGTGAAAGATAAAACTAAATGTGAATGTTCTGGCCTACAGAAAAAACCCTGAAAACTCACATCCCTACCATGACAACAAGGTGGTTGTAGAATCATGTTTTGGGGATGTTTTTCTTAAGCAGGGACAGGGAAGCTAGTCTTGGGTATATGGGAAGATGGGTGGAGCTAAATATATTGTAACACCAAATGAAAACCTGTTAAAGCCGCAAAAGACTTGAGACTGGCCAGAGGTACACTTTCCAGCAGGGCAAATCTAAACATATAGCAGAGCTACAGCACAATGGTTGACATCAAATCCATGTGTTAGAATGGCCCAGAGAAAATCCACTGATAAAACTCACACACACAACTCTCCAAGCCACACATGCTTCATAAATTAAGCCAAAAGCCGAAGGGGAAACAATTTATTTTGGTGAGCAACGCTGCTATAGACATACTCCAAAAGCCTTGCAGCTGTAATTAAAGCAAAAGGTGGTTCTACAAACTATTAACCAGAGCAATGCTGGGTGGGGTGGGAGGTTGAGCTCTCTATTCCGAAATGTCAAATTTCCAAAGGAGGCATACATTCATGTTAAACAACTCTGACGTATCATCTTCTGCTCTGTGTGCTTACACTTTGCCCCCCGCCCCCCCAGACACACTCACACTTCTAATCAAGATTCATTGCTCCCAGGAGTCTCGACACCATCAGCACAGATGCATATTTGGGAGGTTTTCAATGTGAATTAGTGCTCGTCACATCATGAATGTGGCGCCCTCGAATGCAGCTCGCTTTTCATCTTCACTCAGAGGGGTTTTTCTGTAAGTCATTCACATGGTCAGGCCTCACCAGAGGTCGTGCAGATAGATAGCTGGCTGGCTGGCTGATTGTGAAATCTTGAAGAGAAGAACCTTGGGTGCACGTAGAAGAAAAAGATACTCACTGCAGCTGTTTTACTGTCAACACAGAACGTGATGTTCAGTGGCTTTACCTTGGACTCCCCACCTGCAGATTTTAGAAAAGAGTTTAAAGTGAAGTGGTCTCGAATTGCATTTCTTTTAGTTTAATAACAAAGACTAGAAAGAAATACTTTTTTGGCTTTTGCATTTATTGCACTGCTACATTTGAGCAATCTCTGTACTCTGAAAGTGCAAGAAAACATTTCCTATGCAAACATGGCTACTCTGAAGTTTGCAATTTAGCTAAAGCCTGTATCTGAGCGTCTCTTTGGAGCTTGGCATTGAAATTGTCCAAACATCTTTTGCACACTTTGCCTATAAAAGCTTTTGAGAATGATTCTGATCCGCACTTCTATTGACTGCACCACTATTTAGGTCTGCTAATTTATTACATTTCTGGGTGCTAATAAAGATTGGCAGTATTTCTTTAAAAACGTCTTTAATCAACTAGCTTGAATAAAAATCTGGTTTGTACCACACACAAACTTGGCCATTTGTGAATATTGCAGATTTTTTTAGCAATTCTTGCCTTTTTTGTAATGTTTTATATCTGTGGTCAAAACTATAAAACAGTTATGACAGATGTCATCATTTTCCTCCTCAGTGGAAAGTCTTATAGGCTTTAAATCATATACAATAGCACATATTTCTTCATCAAGTTAAATCAAAATCCATTACCTAAAATCAGTGTGGAATGAACACTAAGGGTACTAAAAACAAGCTAATTGCTCAAATAAGTTACTTTTTAAAGCAATGCATTCAATAATTCATAATATTCATAGTGTGGTGAGACCAAAAAGCATACTATGCAATTTAGTTACCATGTAGAGCATAGAATATGATGTTTGTAAAGCTTTTTTGCATATGCTCACTGTGTTGACCTAGGAGAGAGATAGCATCTGCCTTGGTGGCAGTAACAAGGAAAGACCACCAGAACAGATACAGACAGGGACTAACTTTGAGCTTGGACCCCTATCATAGCTGCCAGTTCAATGTTGTTTCTTGTTTTTTGAAACCCAATATTTACATATACTTCAGAAAAAAAAAACTTTTTTTCACTGTCAAACATGAAATCAGAATAAATCTTTTTTTAGATGAATAAATATTAACATATTTGTGAAATGTCAGAATAAAGAGAGAGAATAGTTATGTATTTTTATTACTGTCATCAAAGTCCTTAATATTTGGTAAGATTCCCCAGGAACTCTTTCACGTGGACCAGAAGTTTTGGTTTTCCCTCCACAAGCTCTCTACAACAGTTTGCTGGAATCTTGGCCCACTCCTCTTGAGGGAATTGGTGTAATAAAGTCAGGTTTGTAGGCCTTTTTGGTCGGACTTGCCTTTTCAATGCAGCCTACAAATTTTCTTTTTCAAATGGGATTGAGATCGGAGCTTGGCCACTCCAATACCTTGACTGTTTTTCTTAAGTCCCTTGTAACTAATTTGAAGGTAAGCATGGGGTCTTTGTCCATTTGGAAGACCCATTTGCACCTAAGCTTCAACTTCCTGACTGATGTTTTCAGATGTTGCTTCAATATGTCAACATCCTTTTCCACTAAACTTCCATACAGAAGGACTCAATAACTAAGCACCAGTCTTCTCCAAACCATTCTTATTCATGATGTTTTTAATTGCCTGAAGTGGCTTCTTTGCTACCCTTCTTTTCCACAGGCTGTTGTCCTAAAGGCTTGACATTACTGGGCTTTAACATACACTCGTGCCCGTCTACTGCTAACATTGACCAAGCTCTGGACTGGAGATCGCAACATTCTGTAGAGATTTCCTTGGTGGCAGATGTTCCTTCTATGCCCCTTTGAATCATCTTCAGTCCAAGTAAACCTCTCCCTTGACCATAAAAATGCAAGTGCAGTATTCTAAGCAGCAATTTTATGACAATTGAGAATAAGGTATATGGAAACAAAAAGATGATAGCTGCACACTTTTCTTTGGAGATGAACATGGCTAACACAAGAAGAACAGGATGTTAAGCAATCAGCCAGCTGATTAGACTGATAGAATGATTTCAGCTTGATTCTTTCACTGCTTCACATAATTCTTTGTTGGATGGATAGATGAAATAAATACGTAAATATGAGTTCTTTTTTTTGTTTCCAAAAATCATGAGGTTATGCAAAGATCCATCAATCTGGCATATATATCACTTGAATCCTTAGATCAATTTAGTATATTCCTTTATTAAACAAGGAATTTTGATACTATCCTAACTTGTCAATGTCAAAGTTCGTCACTCTACCCTTTTTGGAACTTTGTAATTTAGCTAATACCAAAATTTCTTTGGAGTTCATCTGCATGCTGTAGCTATGAAAACATTGGGTACCTTTCAGAGCTAATAATAGCCCCAGCAAAGCAAAGACGGGAGGAGAATTTCAAAGAAAAAAAACTTGGAAAAATACAACAATCTTGTAAAAGAGAATCCATGTGGACACAAGCAAAACACATATCTGACTTTGCAGCTGTAAACAAACAGTTTTTTTTTTATTGTTTATCTGTATTTCTGTAGGGAAAGGGTGAAAACCAGGGCAGAACAGAAGTGATCATAGGCCATCATGTGGCACTGTTTTTATAAAGAGCACCATCTGGCACCTTAACACCTCAGAGCTCAAACACCCTTGGTCATGATGGTGTGGAGGAGGCCTTAGCACACAAGGGTGTGCTGACACGCTGAACATGCTGCACATAAAGCTGATGCAGTGCCATCCAACTACAGTAGCCCCATTGTATACTCTTGGACATTCTGCAAGCTTCAAATATAACAAAGTACTGTAATACAAGACACATTTTTGGGGGACTGAATATAAACAACATGCGCAGTGCTTCATCAATCCTATCAAAGACTTTTGGGTTCTATCCAGATCCCATCTGAATTCGTCTACCTGTCAGTGGAAACCCACTCGGAAACTTCCATTCAGACACTTCAATATTCCCTTTCATCTGTGCACAGAATGGCATCCTGAACTCACCATTCAAGTGGCAACTAACTGAAATGAAACAAAGGGAAAAAAGAAGAAAAGGTAGAAGATTTAGGTCGAGCGTTAACTGTCAATACAGTACCCATGTCAGAGAGAGGTGAAGGGCATCAAGAAAGGCGTACTGGGTCCATTTACTGATGCTGCCAAATTAGCATGAGGCTCTACAAAGGTGACACCTCTCGCTAAGGTCCAGATTGAAATCTCTTGGGATGACTCCTTGACCAAAACCGCCTTTATTGGAATTCTTGACTACATAGCCCCTCTAAAAATTCAAAACAAATCCACAGTGAATGGGGTTCCATTCAAAATATATTTAAGTACTCATTGTAGAACTGGCTTTGCCTTGCACTCTGTGTTCTTTCCTTAAACTCGCTTATGTCTTCGTCTGCGAAAAATGCATATATATCCGACTGTAATTCATAAAGATAACTAAGACAGATAAATAAGTTAGTGACTATTTTAAATAGGGTAAATTTAAACAAAGATACTCAAGGAACTGAGAATTCAGGGGCATGATCACTTGGATGTTGAATGGTTTGGAAGGTGGAGGAGAACCTATGATCCCAGGGTGACGGAGGAGAAAGGACTGATTGAATGGTAGGTGAAAAGGTTGCTGACAGCTGACTGAAGGACGGCAGACAGGTAGGTGAGTGTGGAAGGGTCCAGTGGACTGATCGATGGAGGACAATAGGCTTGGTCTGACCGAAGGCATGAAGAGAAACACACTTGGAGTTCGTAGGCGAGCACATAAAGAGGCTGACAACTGGATGTCAGGAGATTGAGGAAACAAACACAAGACATCTCTGGACATGCCTGTTCACTGTTGGAATGTTGTTGTTTTTTCTTACTCAGACAAAGTATAGATCCTGTTCATCTTTAGCCTAAACAAAAATGTAGAAAGTGAGGCTTCGTTCCCCCCATTTGATCCATCCCAAACGTCTTTTAACCACATTAATCAGAGCGTTAATCAGAGAAGCCGAAAAGAGGTGGATGGTAAGTCTGAAAAAGCTGCAGAGATTCACACCTAAGGTGTGTTGTTTTCGAGAAAATTATTATTTGTGTGTTCTACAAGTCTGCCTTCATCGAAGAACAGCAAGAACAAAGCCATTTTTCAAAGATAGCTACAAGAACTACACAAGCCAAGTAAGGGAAACTGTAAATGTATGGAAGAAAGTGCTCTGGTCAGAGGAGATCAGAATGTTTGTTGAGAATGAATGTTTTAGCCTACATGCAAAATCCTCTGTTTGGCAGAAGCCTAGCACTGCACATCACTCGGAAAACCCCACCCCACCCCCACTTTTCAAAGTGCTAGGTAAAAAAGATCAGTTCTAATGATGACCTTATGTTTTTTCAACGTACAATATTATATCTGGAAACCAAAGAAGACTCAATTTGGTCTTGTCTATCTACTTTAAGATCAAAAGTTGCACACAGGTCTGAGTGAAATCTTCAATGATTCAATTTTGAACTTAGTATGTGGCCAGGGGTGCATTTCCTTTTCAACAACCCTGTGGTTTTTGTAAAAAAAAAAAAAAATGCAGCAAGGTACAAAATATGTTAATTTCTAATGCAGAATTTTGCCAAGATATATTGCTTTAAAACTAGAACGAAGAAAAAGACAGAAAAAAGTATTTTTGCACATTTAACATTTGGGTCAGAGGGGATCATGCTGGCAGACTGCAGATGGTCAGACTCATTGTAAACAGGGAGGGCATATACAAAGGTCAGAGTTTTAGGAGCTAACGTGATCCACGAGCCATGATGGCCAGTAACATCGGAGGACAGGCAGAAACAAGCGTTGACAAGAATAGTAAGCCACTTAAGAACTTAAACCGGTTTGTATCTTCAATTCTCTTTTATGTTTTTATTTGATTGATTTTCATGCGTGTTCACCACTCACCATATTGTGCTCCTTTCACTTCAGTTATGTGACATGCCATCACAGCAACCATAGCACCGATTTACAAATCCACTGCTATATACATTAAATACACAGCTAAGAGTATAAAGTCATCACCAGACCTAACCATGTGACTTGTAGCAAATTGAATTGGATGCTACATTCACTAAAACGCACCTTGCGTTACATGCAGTAATTCAAACTACAGGTACAGGTATACCTTGAATCATGTTCCGTGTGCAGGCATGGTGGCATTTGCTGATCACTCTTGGCAGTTGGGTCAGGTAATGAAGTTATCTTGCAGGTTCTGGTTGAATAGTTATACCTGAAATACCTGAAAATAAAATCAGCCCATTCCATCATCAGCCCTGGTCCTCTTATTGAACCCCTATCTGAAAACCTTTGAGGTCTTCTAAACATATGGTTCCGGACTTTGTCTGCAGCTGTAATACAAATAAACCCCAATGAAAAACAAATGGTAATAAAAAGAATGAAGAAATACACTAACAGTTGCACCTTCAGAGCATTAGCTGTACTTAGTAGCCCTATAGTCTGGTTGATGGACTAACATCTATTATGACGTCTTTCATTCATGTGTACTGTATGTGGAAGTTGGCTCGCTGAAGAAATGTGCTTTATCCATTTACATAACAACTTAAGACCAAATTGCAAAGCTAAATGAAAAACTGACTGTGATATTTAGTTATATACAGGGTGGACTATGCTGTATGTTTAATGAGTTTGGATATTTTCAATTTTAGTCATGCCAGTTGGTTTAGGTTTTACAAGTTCAAGCCTCCAGAGATCATTTCTTCACAAAGAAAGAACAACAACTTTGATTTGTCTACTCATTAACGAGGGGGCGGGTGTTAACAATTATGTAAAAATCGCATGGCTTGAACATGTTCTTCACAAGGGAGAACATGTAATCCCATGCTAAGAACATGTGTGGACATGTTTACATAATTCGTACCTGGTAAACCACATGTGAAGCACACACTGGCTTCACATGGGGATTATCAAACCTGTGTCCATGAAAATGGACACGTGAAACGAGTTTCACATTTGAAAAACATCCAATAATAAATACAAATGAAAAGCAGGACAAACATGTATATCACATAGGGAACCCAATGTGAAATACATGTGGGAAATCAAGGAACTATTAGGGACACATGTGTTTAACATGTAAAATCCCATGTGTAACATATTCTCAATTACTTAGGTATTAATAGCAGTATAAATTAAACATCCTAAGCAACACTGAAGAATTCATGAGGAGAGAACAAGAAAAAATGTAATAAAAACTCAAGCTTTTGGCTTATTTTTGATGCAGTGGCACAAGAAGTTTTCAAGTACTGCTCTACCAACTTCCTGTTTCAGCTAGCTGAATTGCAGAGCAAGCTCGTACGATAACAAAAAGGAGACAATATTGCATCTGTGTTTATTTCTATCATCTTACGACTACAGCTACTGACCTTTCACTTGCATTACCCTTTTACCTTTTACACCACTCCCATCCAACTTAATATACTGAGTATTCAATATTTCTTCTGGTATTGCTAACATTAAGTTGTAAATGCAGTTCACTTTGATAGTAGCTATTAATACAACTGTGTCTAGATTTTCTGTTCATAAAAGCAGGCCCTGAAAGCAGGAGTGTATGTACAGTGGCTTGCAAAAGTATTCGGCCCCCTTGAACTTTTCCACATTTTGTCACATTACAGCCACAAACATGAATCAATTTTATTGGAATTCCAGGTTAAAGACCAATACAAAGTGGTGTACACGTGAGAAGTGGAACGAAAATCATACATGATTCCAAACATTTTTTACAAATAAATAACTGAAAAGTGGGGTGTGCGTAATTATTCAGCCCCCTGAGTCAATACTTTGTAGAACCACCTTTTGCTGCAATTCCAGCTGCCAGTCTTTTAGGGTATGTCTCTACCAGCTTTGCAGCAGTTGGGATGGTGTGTTCAGAGTGATGTGCAGTGTTAGTTTTCCGCCACACATAGTGTTTTGCATTTTGGCCAAAAAGTTCAATTTTGGTCTCATCTGACCAGAGCACCTTCTTCCACATGTTTGCTGTGTCCCCCACATGGCTTGTGGCAAACTGCAAACGGGACTTCTTATGGTTTTCTTTTAACAATGGCTTTCTTCTCCACTCTTCCATAAAGGCCAACTTTGTGCAGTGCACCACTAATAGTTGTCCTATGGACAGATTCCCCCACCTGAGCTGTAGATCTCTGCAGCTCGTCCAGAGTCACCATGGGCCTCTTGGCTGCATTTCTGATCAGCGCTCTCCTTGTTCGGCCTGTGAGTTTAGGTGGACGGCCTTGTCTTGGTAGGTTTACAGTTGTGCCATACTCCTTCCATTTCTGAATGATGGCTTGAACAGTGCTCCGTGGGATGTTCAAGGCTTGGGAAATCGTTTTGTAGCCTAAGCCTGCTTTAAATTTCTCAATAACTTTATCCCTGACCTGTCTGGTGTGTTCTTTGGACTTCATGGTGTTGTTGCTCCCAACATTCACTTAGACTACCTCTGAGGCCGTCACAGGGCAGCTGTATTTGTACTGACATTAGCTTACACACAGGTGCACTCTATTTAGTCATTAGCACTCATCAGACAATGTCTATGGGCAACTGACTGCACTCAGACCAAAGGGGACTGAATAATTACGCACACCCCACTTTTCAGTTATTTATTTGTAAAAAATGTTTGGAATCATGTATGATTTTCGTTCCACTTCTCACGTGTACACCACTTTGTATTGGTGTTTCACGTGGAATTCCAATAAAATTGATTCATGTTTGTGGCTGTAATGTGACAAAATGTGGAAAAGTTCAAGGGGGCCGAATACTTTTGCAAGCCACTGTCACTGTGTCTTGTTATTCTACAAAGAGATTCTATTGTGTACGCTGTTCTTGACCACCTAAAATGTTATTCAAAGGCCAAATTATTATAATTGTAACCGGCGCATGACGGAAAGACTCAGTTATATCATTCTGTTTCATCAACTTCACACATGAAAGCTGTGAATATAATGAGATGACTGACGCTCTCTGAAACCTCACGGCAGCCGTTTGGCTTTGATCTGCGGCGGGCCATCTCCTGCAGCGGTGTATCTCATCAGTGATCGCTCACTGCACATTTCACCCCTTCCTATGTGCTCATCTGAACATGGAATAACCAAAGAATGTCTCCTTTCCTTCTCTACCTATTCTCCACTCAGATCCTTAAAGACCACATCGTTCAAAGCTCTCAAGTGCTCTTGTAATGACCAGTTTGGTCTCCTAATGTACGCTCTCTGAGTGTTGCTGTTCATATAAATGGACTGTTCAACTGGAGTGATGATCTAATACACCTTTGTTGTGATAAGTATGAGGGTGGCGGAAGAGTTGGGGGGAACACTAAGTGATATGATTCAGCACATGGGCATTAAATAAATAAGATTGCAGCCACAAACTGTATTTGTGTATTTAAGTAGAACTTTATGTGACACCCCAACAAAAGGTAGCACATAGTTATGGACATTTGATAGCACAATATAAGCTATTATTTCACCATTATGTGATTCTGAATATATCTTGGAAAAACAGTACAGATATCACCTGTAATCTATTGGATTGATCTCAATGGCGGATACTAGTAACCTCTTTATCATTTATGAGTGTTAACTGTTATTAATAATTTGGTTTATGTAGGGGGCGGAGGGGGGAGTAAGTCTTTGTGGTTTGGGATAAAGATTTGAGATGTTTATGACCTTTGTATTACTGTTATGTTACAGGGTATATACAGCAATCCTTACGTTAAATTTACTACTTTTTAATACCTTTTTTAATACCTTCAGAATTTTTTTAAAAACCATCACGACACTGAATTGCAAGAGTTAATCAGCAAACTTTCTATTATTTACACAGATTTTGACATATATAACATCCAAAAAAGAATAGATTTAGAGACTGATGTTGACAACATATTGCACATATTTATTTCACTTAGTAAATGAAAAAAAAAAAAAACTACATAAAATGTGCAATGGAGAGAATGGATAGTTCCAGCACACTGGCTGGCATTCACTGCAAGCTGATGCATTACAAACTGGCATCTTATATGCACTGTTGCTGATTCACAAACTGGCATGCACTACATGAACTGGTGAACTTTGCACTTGTGCTATAGCCCTAATATGAACTTGTGGGCATAAAATGCTATGGCAAGTGCCTTAATTCCATGGCCTTTTCCTCAATAGTTTTGTCCATTTTGACCAGTTCCTCTTTTTTCTCCTTGTGTCTCCTTCTAAGTGTGTTTGATTTGGTGATTAGCTGGGCCATTTTTGACCCAGCTTTCCCCTCTGCCTCCTCGGCCAATTTGTTGGCATCATTTTCAAGGATGGCACAGACTTCGTCCAGGACTCTACATTGCTGCTTGAGCTCCTGTAGTTCGTCTACTGCGGCCTTCCTTTTCTGCGTTTGAGCATCACTCTCCCTCTTTTTACGCTCTTGCTCCAGGTAAAGCCTGTACTGGGACCTTGCTGAGGCCACAGAAGCCAGCATGTCCTTGGCTAAAGCCACCTTGAGGTACCACCACAGCTACTGACATTGTCACAGATTAACCTCAGTGCCTCCAAGGATTCACCTAGAAGGTTACAGGTTTCCACCTCCTTGTTAATGGAGAAGCCCCTCTGGAGAAGCCCCTCTCCACGGTGGCTTGTCCATGTGAAAGAAGTAAAACGCTCTGGCAGAATCTCAACAGGTCCATGTAGGATGGGCTGAGGGTCAAGTGTAGAAACACATCCACACGTTGCTTGAATGACTGGACAGAACGGAATTGTTTACCTCTGCCCTCGAGAGACAGCAATGATGTAAACTGCTGAATGATTAAATCACCTACAACATAGACAAAGAAATTAAGTTAATTAATAGGTCATATAAATTTAGTAGTCCCAGTTGGCCTATCAGACCATTTGGCAATACATACATCACAACATCATGTTATAACATCTAAGAAGAGCTAAGAATGTGTAAGGCTTCTAATGAACTTATTAATTTGAAAAAGCATTGACACTTCTTGACTGTTGAGATGAGAATGCAGAAAACCATCTTGCTAACACACACTTCTCACACAAGGCTTTAATCAATCGGAATAACCTATGCACTTTGACTGTCCCTATACAATATCTTCTTACCAGCTGGGATGTCACCTTCCAAATGTTTGCCCTGGAGGAATGTTTGCACTATTCCCTTCATCTGTGTGATGCACCAATCGGGATCTCTGTGCATTCTTGAAGGGTCCAAGCATGCAATCTGCCTGACCACTTTGAATTTAAGGGGGCTTTTCTCCTGTAGCTTCACAACAACCTTATCCAGGCCCTGTAAACATTCTCGCCTGAAGGTGGGCACAGAAAGCTCACCAACCTTGAATCCTGGTTTGCTCTGAAGTTCCTAACAAATGGAAAATAATTTGTTTTACTTATTGATCCCTATTTCTTTTTCATCTTCCTATTACTATTAATTTGAGTAGTAGTAGTTGTAGTAGCAGCCTAAACGTGGTAGTAGCAGTATTAGTACTACTAAATGACAAGTTAATTTTACAACATACATCCTGGTTCTTTGTGCAGGCAACCCAAAACACATGTGCATCTCTAGGGGGAAAACAATAAAGAAAATTACCTTGATAGCAGATTCTGCTCCCAGGCCTATGTCTACACTCTTTGGGGAGACGAAGTTCTTTTCATCTGTTAGATCCATTTTGATCAGCTGCAGGGGTGTGAGGTCCTGGGTGAGCTCTTGTTGAACGAACCGCCTTAGTAAACTCTTAAAATTACAAAACAAGCAGTTAGTAATCCAACAATTTACACAGATTCACCAAATGCAATCAATTTTATAAAATATTTAATGATCTTTATGATATTTAATGGTCTGATGTGCAGGGGACTGGAACCTTCTTTTTCTCTGCAGCATCCAAATACGTCTTCAGCACTGGCCAAACTTCAACTGCCCTTTCCGCCACAGGAACGTTTTCTATGGCCACAAAATGGTAAGGGAAAGCAGGAGGACCCCGTCAGGCTAGTGAAATCTTCTCTCCTGGCAGGAACATTATGAAAGAGGAAGTGCATGGCTCGCAGAAGTTTTTCCAACTCTTATCGTTCAAACACAATGAAATAGATCTCAACATTCACAAAGGTTGGTTAAGGAGAAGCATTACTGCCAGGGATGCAAACACATGTATAGTCAAAAAAGAGAGAGGTTATCGAAGCCCCTCGCCCCACGGCAAATATCCAGATACTTGCATAATTGTGATGAATTTAATCCTTTTTAAGTTATTATTTTGCAGTGTAAGATTACAGTTAACACCTTTAAAAATTACATAAATGTATTATGTATTTTTATTTAACTTAGTGAGTATAAATCAGCAGCAAAAAGTAATTCTTGAAAAAATCTGCACAGTAATTTTATAAAATCTAAACATGTTAAAAACAAATAATATTACTATTAGTACTCTTATAAAATTCAATCAGGCAATCATACATTTCACAATTTTATATTTATATATGAATGTAAAGAATTCAGAAGTGTATATATTTATATAGCCTACGCTATACTACACAGAAATAACACACAATTAAATTATGCTTATTTTAAATGTATTGAGCAGGTTAAGTAGAAAAAATATAGGCTTTTAATAATCTTTCAGTGCGCAAAACCATGATAATATGAAACGCTTCAAAACAGACCGCAAAAAGTGTGTATGCGCATTGCGGGTGCAGAATGATGTGTTCAAAGCAACATGGAGTCATAGCAAGTGCCCATTTAAAAGTTCACGGCACAAAATGTCGAGCACACAAATCCTAGTGTATATCTGTCCAACAGTTTATTTATCATTTGTTTCTTCAAGAGTTTTAAATTCCAGTTATTGTGCGTTTGATGCCGATTCATAGTCCTTGTGTGTGATCTAACTAGCATTGAATGCCTTCAGATGACTGTCACCCAAACTGACGTGAAAAAAGCGGAGGCGCCGAAAAGTGCGCTGTTTGCATCCCTGTACTGCATCCCTGTACTGCATAGTACACATTTGATTTCAATTTATAATTGGTAATTTAGCAATTAAATTATTTAGTGTTTTTTCCCCAACAACAAAACCTTAGCCAAATATTGCATTTCTATAACTGTGATAAGTTGTTGGATTTAACAAAATACTAAAAACATAGTTTTCTTGTACCTTGAAGCTATACCCCACAGGTCAATAAATGCAGGTGGGCCTACAGGTTTCATTCAATTAACTGCAGGACTTTGGCCAATTTTATTATTTTGTGTAACCAACAGTAAATTAGCCAACATCATCCTATAATATACAAAATCTTTGTGAATAAGTAACTCTTCAAATGAGTGATCACAGGAGACTGTGTAAGTAGGGCTATATAAAAAAGAACTTACCTTTATGTGATGCAACAAATCTTCGGCCCTTCCATGTCCCAAAAACTGAGATCCAAAGTATCTGGATTGGACACGGTCATCCTCCCAGTATCGAACATGGATGTCAAGCTGTTTTTTTCTTTGACGCCTGATTGAGGCTCTCATCAAACATCAACACGAATGGCCCAGCCTTGGTGATGCTGTCAACAAGCTCTTTTTTGAAGAACGATGCTAATCCAAATCTGATGATGTACCCGGTTTTGTCTTTACCACACGTGAATGACTTGGCGATGTCAGAGTCGGGAAACATTTCTTTAAACCGCTGCGAAATTCCTTCATTGGAATTCAATGAGTGGTGTTTTACTGCAGTGTTCAGACACCACAGAGCCTCCGCGCGCAGTGTTGGTGTGGCGCCTATGGCCACCCGGAGGTCAGACGTTGCTGGAGCCGTAGCGTTGGCCAGTAGGCCTACAGTGGCCCTAATTTGCGGCGGTGGTGGTGGAGGTGCAGCCGCACAGACAGCTGAGATTGGCCAAATTAACTGCTCTCTCCGAGCACGCATTCCATTTTTATTTTTGGTGGATTGCATATGTGACCGAAGTGCGTTAGCTCCCATCCAGTTGACATTGATGTTTTTTTTACACACCGAACAATAAGCCTGCCTGTTATTCCCTACTACACGCCTGAGCCAGTCCTTAAACGCTGGGTCATTCACCCAGCTTCCAGAAAACTTGCATTTGCCCATGAAGACGACAATGGTTGTCCAGTCGTTGAAGATATGCCTTGAAGCAAGTCTAAAATAAAACGTAAGGTAGCCACTTCCGTTGAGCGTGCAGTGTTCTGAGATGATGCCGAACGATCACTGAGTATGACGTCAGCATCAAACATAAGTTGAGACTGAGACAAAAGATCTTTGATCATGTGCCCAGATATGCTAAAGCCCATATTTAAACGAACTAACGCGAACGCAGATAGAATTTCAATCAGAATAGGACACCTGATAGTCTGAAAAAATAATACCTAATTTGGAAAAAAATACCTCTGAGACCACATTTAATACTTTTAATGGCCTTAAATTTGACAATTTTGATTTATCACTTTTTAAAACTTTTTAAAGCCCCGCGGATACCCTGTGTTAGTCGACAGCATTTTATTCCTTCATTTTTCAACAGCTCAGGGGAATTCTGAAGAGGTTGGGCCAAGGTGTTGCTGTAAATTGTTGCCTATGTGTTGCTGTTGTTTAAACTGTGTAGCCCTTACCAAATATTCTATAATGGCAGAAACAGATGCTACCTCACTCTGAATTTTTAATAGTTTTTTGGGGCCACTTTGTGCATTATTGGCCTCTTGAAGTAGAACAACATGATGCCATCATTCAATTTAAATTCAATTCAAAAATACTGTATTGATCTGAGAGGGAAATTGGGTGTTGTTGTAGCTCATACTATCTAATTCTTCAAGGAGTTGTTGTAGATCATGATGGCTGTGGGCAGGAAGGATTCCCTGTAGCGGCCTGTGTTGCAGTGAAACTGAAGAAGTCTTCGACTGAAGACACTCTCTTGTTGTAGGATAGTCTTGTGAATAGGGATGGGTATCATTAAGGATTTATCGATACTACTACTCTTAACGATCTTCCTTATCAATCCGGTACTTTATCGGTATCCTTACCGGTACTTTTTTTTTTTTGAAAGACTAAAACAAAAGGGGAAAAACACAAATAATGAACTGTAGTTTAAGAATTTTTTTTTTTACTTAGAGAAGAAGGAGGCTGTTGTTCAAAATAGCCAGCATTTATTAATTGTAAGAATGAAATGGCAAACTTATGTCCATTTTCGTTTGCTCTGCCATCGTATCTGTAAGGCGAACACACACGTGAACACGCAGCAGTCGCCACTCCTTCCCCGCAGCGTGTGTGCTTGTTAAGGAGGAGTGGGCTGCAATACAGTGTTTGGCTTGTGTTTATATCTCCCGCAAAACATGAATACGACCTTAATTTTACTGTTAAGAGGACCGATAAGGCTGAGGCCATTTTTAATACCGGGTTTTGGTACACATCCCTACTTGTGAGGAGGATGTTCAAGGTTGTCCATAATTTTCTTGATTTTATGAAGAATCCTTTTTTGCATTATCATCTCCAGAGGTTCCACAGTTGTCCCCAGAACAGAACCAGCCTTCTTTATCAGGTTGTTTAGCCATTTTAAGTCTCTGGCTCTGATGCTGCTACCCCAACAGATGATGGCTACAGAGATTACACTCTCCACAACAGACTTGTAGAAGATATGCAGTATCTCTCTGCAAACCTTGAAGGACCTAAGCTTTCTCAAGAAGTACCGTCTGTTCTGTCCCTTCTTGTAGAAAGCTTCACTGTTCAGTCTCCAGTCCAGTCTGTTGTACAGGTGAACTCCAAGGAATTTACTGTATACTCCTCAACCCCCTCCACTTCTTCTACCAAATGGAAAAAGTGTTTGACTTAACTCTGTTTTTTCTGAAATCTACAATCATCTCCTTTGTTTTGTTCACATTTAAGGTAAGACGACTGTTTCCACACCATGTCACAAAGCCGTCCACCAGCTCTCTGTATTCAGCTTCTTGTCCATCTCTGATACACTCGACAATTGCAGTCATCTAAGTATTTCTGCAGATGACAGGTCTCTGATTTGTACTGGAAGTCTGAGGTGTACAGAGTGAAAAGGAATGGTGAGAGTACGGCTCTCTGTGGTGCTCCTGTGCTGCTGAGCACCTGGTTTGACACATCCTATGGGAAAAAAATGTCTTCTTCCGTTCATAGGAATGAGGCTGGAGACTGCATCTGCGTTTTTCATATTTTATTATGGCCAGTCTTAAACATGAGCCCATCTGGGCCAACACTGGAACTGCAACGGCTATCAGCCCCCCCTATTCTCCCACCAGGAACCGGAAGTGGAGGTCCCAGCAGCCCAATCGTTCATCCGCTGAGCCAAGGCTGCGTGGATCTGGGCTCGGGCATCCATCAAGCGTGCTAACGCCGGGTACGTGGCTCAACACCACTGGCGTCACCGACCCAGTCCCACGTTTCAGCCCGGAGATCTCGTCTCTCCACACGGCACCTCCGATTGCCCTCGGGGCCCCAGAAATTGACACCCCGCTTCGTGGGTCCCTACCCGATCATCCGACGCATAAATCCGGTCACCTATTGCCTCCGACTTCCAGCGTCCCTGAAGGTTCACCCTGTCTTCCACTGCTCCCTCCTCAAGCGTCACTTCACCTCACCTCTCTCTCCCTCAGAGGCTCGCCCACCACCTCCTCACCTCATCGATGGGGGTCCAGCCTACACGGTTCGGCATGTCCTTGATTCCCGTCCTCGGGGAAGATGATTCCAGTACCTGGTGGACTGGCAGGGATATGGTCCAGAGGAGCGCTCTCGGGTTCCGTCCTGCCATATTCTGGACTCCACCCTCATCGCAGACTTCCACCGCCTTCACCCAGATCGTCCGGGCCCTTCAGGGGCTGGGCCTCAAGGCGGGGGGGGGGGGGGGTCTTGTCAAGAAATCATCAGGACCAACCAGGAGCAGCTGCTCCTGATGTGATCCTCACCAACCAATGGCTGGATCTCCTCATCCATACACTCAAAAGCTCCACTCACTCGCCTCTACGATGCTCAGTCATCAGCCTTGCTCTGAAGCTTAGCTCCTGATCCGCACTAGCGCATCAACCAGAACCGTTCCAGACTCCAGCTGCTTCCTACAGCTAGGAGTTTGATCCAGGCAGCCTGTTGGAGGGGTTCCAGCAGTCCTGCTCCAAGCTCGTCCTCCACCCCTGCTCCTACTAGACCATTGGCTCCAGTCTCGCTCTGCGTTTGGAACATCCACCTTCCCAACAGTGATCTCTGTCGGATCACCGTTGCATGACACCCTGACTGAGATGGAAGATAAAACATCTGAGGTGTGACAGGAAAGCTGTGGGTCAGAGGAGGGTGGGATGTCTGTTTGGCTGGGGACAGAAGAGAAGGATGCTGAGCTAGTTCCTGAACTGAACCTGTTGAAGAATGTGTTCAGTTCATTGGCTCTGTCCAGGCTTCCATCTAATTAATCCTTCCTGTGCTTAAAGCCTTTGAACTTCTTCATCCCTAACCTGACGTCTTTGATATTGTTTCTTTGTAGTTTACTCTCCAACTTCGTCCTGTATGTCTACTTGCTGTCTCTGATCTTGACTTTAAGTTGCTTCTGTTTACTCCGCAAAAATTCCCTGTCTCCCTCTCTGAAGGCTTTTTTTGTTGTTGTTTAACAGTTCCTTCAGGTCACTGGTGAGCCTGGGTTTGTTATTAGTGAAGCATCTCAGTGTTCTCTTGTGTGTTCTGTCCACACAAAGGTTTATATAGTCAGTATGACTCAGTCATGTCATTGATGTTGTCTCCATGTGCTTTGGCAAAGATGTATCCAGTTTGTGGTCTCAAAACAACACTGCAGAGATTCTTCAGCTTCCTGTGACCATTTTCTAGCAGAGACCACAGGTTAATAAAAACAGGCATTTGCTTACCAAAAAAAAGCTAGTGAGAATCAAATATATATATTTGAAAATGATTATTCATCCTTAATAGAAACGAGTGAGCAACAGTATGGCACCTATAATTCCAACACATTTTATCGTGTTGAAATTCCTTCTAAAGTTATTTAACAAACTCAGGTTTCCAGATTTGTCTTTTTTTAAAGATAATTTTCAATGTAAAATTAAATTTCTATTCAATGACTCTAAAGAGATTGCCTGAGCACCAGGATATTCAGCCACACAGGAGAAAGTGTAATTACAAAATGTGTTTATTAAACAATCTATAGAGATAAGATTCGGTATAGCCTACGGAACACCACTCACATCTGAGGAGAGAAGGGACAGGCTTGGTGACTTGAATTTTCCAGGTGGGAATTTGTCAGGGAAAAAAGCAATCTCACTAACCTGCAACTATGGGAGAAGTACAGTAAGCTACATCTGTGGTGACATCAGAGAAGGTGGATGCCTGGGGAGATGGGGAGTCCTGGCGGAGATATATTCACAAAGCTTCTCTTCGGTCTGTGAGATCCTCCTCCATGAGCATCACAGACGTAATTTCGCCACAACTGGACCCACAATCTAAAAACCAGTAATGTGGTCATAAACAGAGAGGAAGATGTCAGAATGCTCAACAAAGGGGGCAGGCAATTTTTGGTGGTCAGGGTTCAGAACATGGTTTTTGGTCAGAAAAGGAAAAAAGAACTAGGAATGAACACTGGTTTTCTACTGACACAGAGTGGTCTATCTGACAGAGCTTATGTAGGGAAGTGCAGAGGTGAAGGCAGGGAGACAATGAAGCTGGGCTGTCTCATTCTTACACATGAACATGTTTTGATCAACAACCCTAACAATAAATTCACTTTATGTGTGTATGGATTGCTGGAAGAATTTTGCAGTGAGTAACAGGCTTCCAGCTTCCCATCTGCTCTGATTATCTTCCCTGGTCATGCAGAAGAAAAGCATCTCCACAATATGATGCTGCCACCCCCATGTTTCACTGTGGGGCTGGTATGTTCAGTGTGATGTGAGGGGGAGCGTGAGATGCTTGTGGTTATAGCTTAAAAAATGTGGAGAAGCTTCTTGGGAATAAATACTTTTGCAAAGCACTGTAAAGGAGTAATGCTCGGGGGTAATGACTAAACTCCATGTTGAGCTGCTACATTAAATATTGCAAAAACGTATGTTTTCTAGGTAACAGCTATACCCTACATAATCACTCCCTGTGTGGGTCGGGAATAAAGGTAACTCATAATCTCATTGCTATTCTGAATTTGTACTTGACATTTCTTTGATTCGTTCCAAATCTGTTCAGGCTACGCCTGTTACGTCCTGGTCAACTCGGTCATTTGCTGAAATAAAATCTTCTTTTCTCATGGTCATGTGAAAGGGCAATTTAGCACCAAACCTGCACTTTTTCATATTCAAACTCTGAACGAATCACCCAGCAACTGTTTATCTACATTAGATCTGCACGCTGCCTGAAATCAATGCAGATGAAATTGCAGGAAAAGGTTTAGAGGCTTGGGCCATGCTATTTAAAGTGCATATTGTTCTTGTTTTCCTGATCAAGGATCAGGAGAAGAGGGAAGCTTGGTATCTGCTTGCATCACTGCCTGTCTGTTTGTCAAATGATAAAAGATGATCCAGATTGTTGCACATCTGTTGGCATTTTAACATTCAAAAAGATATGAAGAGAGGTGCACATCAGAGAGTGCACAAACACTGGTATACCCTCCCTAACTTGTTTCAAACTCATTAATATTCTGGAGGAAAACATCCAGGTTTTCGATAAATGACCACATTATGTCTAACATTTGTTTGATCAAGGACTAAAATAATATCTTTTTTCAAGTAAACACCTAAGGAAATGCAGATACCAATTCACATTTAACAATTTCCATACAAGTAAATCACAATTAAAGATACTAATTATGTGTAAAATTTACTGTAATTGTAAAAGTAAAATAATAATTCATCGGCTTCTCTCGATTAAAAGAGAGCCGATGAGAAGGGTGAGACGTGCCTGAAACACCTCACCAGGGAGGCGTCCAGGAGGCATCCTGACCAGATGCCCGAGCCACCTCAACTGACTTCTCTCGATGTGGAGAAGCAGCGGCTCTACTCTGAGCCCCCTCCGGATGACTGAGCTTCTCACCCTATCTCTAAGGGAGAGCCCAGACACTCTACGGAGGAAACTCACTTCAGCCGCTTGTATCCGTGATCTCGTTCTTTCGGTCACCACCCAGAGTTCGTGACCATAGATGAGGGTAGGAACGTAGATCGACCGGTAAATTGAGAGCTTCGCCTTTCGGCTCAGCTCTCTCTTCCCCACGACAGACCGGTAAAGCGCCCGCATAACTGCAGATGCCCCACCAATCCGTCTATCGATCTCCCGCTCCATTTTTCCCTCATTCGTGAACAAGACCCCCAGATACTTAAACTCCTCCACTTGGGGAAGGACCCCATCCCCGACCCGGAGAAGGCACCCCACCTTTTTCCGGCTCAAGACCATGGCCTCGGATTTGGAGGTGCTGATTCTCATCCCAGCCGCTTCACACTCGGCTGCGAACCGCTCCAGCGAAAGCTGTAGATCACGTTCCGATGAAGCCAACAGGACCACGTCATCTTTAGATCATTGTTCTGCTAAATAAATGTGTGTTTGAGCTTGAGGTCACAAATTGATCTGCGGACATTCTCCTTCAGAAATATCTGGTAGAGACCAGAATTTATGGTCCCATTTATTATCGCAAGTCATCCAGGTCCTTCAGCAGCAAAGCAGCATCACACAGTCACACTGTGGGGTGCATTGTTGTTTTTTTCTGAAATGCTGTGAGTTTTATGCCAGATGTAATGTGACAGTGAATTATCTAGATGTTTTTGGGCAAATATGACGTGAGACCTTAGGTTGTTTTTGTCCCCTCATCCTCTGCAGTCTCTCGTCCTGTTTTTTCTTCTGTTTACGTCTCCACTGTCGCTCACGGCTCCATTAATGTTTTACCTGGGGATTCAGGTTAATTTATTTTACAGTTAGTTTTTCTAAATAAATGCCCTAATATAAACTGACATTTTGTAATTACTAATGTGGTGGATATTAATTGAGTTGGATGAAAATCAAAATAAAAGTGTGTAAAATAATTTTGCTACATTTAATTGGATTTGAGCTGAACTTTTATCTTCTCTGTAAAATATGCCCAAGATTATTTTTTTTAACTGCACTTTCACAAGTAGGCTAAATTGGATAAAATTTTGTCATTTTTTGTTCAACTTCCCAATTATCAAAACAAAAACAAAAATCTAAATACATTGAATTATGGAGTTGTAAAAGGACAAAAAGAGTTTTAAGTGCATAGGGAAATAACTATTTTATTATATTCAGTGACTTCAACATAGGTTTTGACAAATGTATATTCCTCGGCTGGTGTGCATAAGTGAGAGCATGACTATATTGTATTCACTTCACCTTATTTATTGAAATGCAATTTGCAAAAATCCTCTGGTGATTAATTAACAAAAAAGTAAAGTTCACCTCAAATCTAATTATTATTGTTAAATTGATTCCCACAATTGCAATCTGGCTTCACTCCAATTAACTTTATCACAAAGTGCCAATTTGCATTAAGGTAAGTGTAAATAGACAACTCTAAACCTACCAAGATATGACAGGCCAGGCAAGGAGAGCTTTGTTTAGAGAAACAGCCCCAAGGACCATGGTAACTCTGGAGAGGCTGCAGAGGACGGAATGGGTCAATTGTTGGATTCGGTGGTTCAGAGTTGTTGAGTTGCTGATCGTTAGGAAGGGGAAATACGCACACAGAGAAACCCTAGAGATGCAGAAGGCTAGAGGTACCACTTAGTTTAACACTCAGGCGAAGAATGAAATTGGACTTTTTCAGCCAATATGCAAAACATTATGTGCAGTGGAAAACCAGCACCGCACATCATCCTGAACACACTCTCCTGACAAGAAAATATGGATGAGGCTTCATTATGCTGTGGGGATGCTGTTCTTCAGCTGGGATAGAGAGGCTGATCACAGTTGAAAGCGAGCTACATCTTGTGACTTGCAGCAAAAGCGGATTTCTACAAAGTACGGATGCAGTTGGGGTGCTGGTTATTTTGGACCAGTGTTTTTCAGAGACAAAATGGTGCCACCCCAGAAAGGGGAATGTTTTGCAAAAGTCTTTGTCTATCATAGTCTGCTTTGAGGACATATTGCTATGTAATTCTAAAACACGATATCTACTACCATAAATTCACTTAAAATCTGCTATACTTTGATTAGTGGTCATAATCATACTCATTTTGTAAGAGTCCGGTGACAAAAAAATAGATCTGAACCTCAGACAGATCGCAGAAACACACAGGACAAACAACCATAAACACACACACAAACACACATATTTTAGAGAGACCAGTTATCCGAAGGACCACAGATTCAAACTCAGGACCTTTTAGCTGCAAGGCAACAGCGCTACCAACTCTTCCGCTATGTAGCCCACATCAGATTTTTTTTTAAATAATATAAAATATTTAAAAGAGTGTAAGGGATAGGAATGGGGCAATGCCTTGCAGAGACAATTACACCATTTTGCAGTGGGATTGATACAAATGATTATCAGTTTTTATCGCATTCTCAACTCCGTGTGGAAAATTCTATTGAAACATCTTCTTAGACGTGAAGTTTTGTCACTCGCACCGGGAAGGTACTGGAATTGAAAAACAGAGCATGAGTGCACATACCATACTTTAATTTCTTTTCTCCTCACAGTGTGTGATGTGCTTAAGATTGCCAATCACTCCACGCAGATCCTGCAGCAGTAAGTATACCAGGGAAAACTGACGTCTCTTCCTTTCAGGGCAAAAGTGGACTTTTGTTTTGTTGCTGTCGCATAAGCATCAGAGATACATGTTCATCTCTGACCTCTTATGTTTGGTTTGACAAGCTTATTAAAAGGCTGTCTAAAGGAGCGGAATATCAAAATATGGGATGGTGGCAAAAGAGAAGAGAAAAACACAGCAAGGCCAAGCAATGCAGAGATCTTTGTGTTATGCAAAACCCGTACTTAGGCATGAATATGAAGGTCTTCTCTTTGAGGCACGTCACGCAGTTGTCATTGTCACATCCGGCAACATGCCAAACAAGGTTAGCCAGTTTCCATCCTTTCACACTCTGCGGCTAAGACACAATGTTTTATTAAAATCTGTTCAGAAAACGACGTGTCTCGGTCTCTTTGAAAAATGCCGTGGCTTTTCACGTGAGAAGAGAAGCTAACAAGGGATGGAAAAATAACACTGAAGGCTGACGAGTCATGAATGACAAGAAGTTCCCAGAGTAAAATTAAACCTAAACAACAGCTTTCCATGGAAATGATCTGCACACATAAGAGTGATGTTGGTATTTTTCATTGCAAACCAGCCATACAGGTATGATAGTGTTTGAAAAAAAACAGTGTTCCAGTTTCAACGTAAGAAATCAGCTAAATGTATTATTCAGTGGTTTGCATGGGTATCAGAAGGTGAAGCAGCCTAAATAGCCCCTTTATTGGGTTTAAAGTTATTTCAAGCCTACTTACATCTAACTACCAAAAAAATGATACAATAAATACCTTTCAGTCTCATTCAGTTCATTTTTTATCCTCCCTGCTGTTTTATTCTGTGTTTTTGTGAAGGCTTACAGTGCATGGAGAAACATATAACCACCCAAATAACATTATTTATCCCAGGATCCCTGCAAACAGTTGCTTTAATATTACTGCTATCGTTTATTTACGCTGTTTTAAAGAACTAGCGGAGCTTGTGAATGCTTCCTGTTAAATGATCTTTCATGTGCACCAGCACCTCGAAACCAGAAGTTAAACACATTAAACATATTAAACAAACAACGGTGTAAAAGAAACGAATCCAAAATGGTATTTATGCATCCATGGGAAAATAATCAGCTGTTGTGCAGCACACTGACCTGCTACTATGGTATCAACAGGTTGTATCAGAACAAATTGTGGTAAAACGAGACAATAATGACAGTCAGACTGTGTTATTCTGATACTATTCAGATATTCTAGCCTTGTAACTTACACTGTTACAGTTTTCTGAAAAGGGGCCTCTTTGGGGCTTTTTCCACTGAGCTGGTTCCAGTGCTAGTTCAGCGCCAGAGCCTGACTTGGTTCTTCCACCGCCAAAGCTCCCGTTTCTTGGTTCCAAACCGGTGCTTAACCTATAGCACCAACTCCTTGCTGGGCCAGAACTGTGCTAGCTAAGAACCACTTTCTACCCCGCTTTTATGGTGACGTTGCAGTGATTTTGCATACTTACCTTTCTCTGCAAACACATTTGCCACTCTCTGTACCTTGTAATCAGTCTTCGCAAATCCAGCAAAGTGTGGAAGCATAACAGCAACAATTGTAAGAGCTTGTTGAACTCCTCCATTTTTAAATCTCTCTCTCTCTGTTCGTAAGCTTCTTGTTTTCTTCTCCCCATGTGGGCAAATACAGTTGCATTGCAAAACTTTAGATGACATTATGCTACTCCATACACATCCTGACAGAGGCAGAGGGCTCCCACAGAGGAAACACTGGCAGGAAGATTAAAATAACAGATTAAAGTATAAAAATAACGGGATATGTATGATAAGACTACACTGTAAAACACTGAAAATATAAGCAATATTCAGTTAAAAGATAGGCTAAAAAGGTGAGTCTTGAGCCTGCTCTTAAAAACATGAACTTTCTCTGCAGCCCTGAGGTTCTCCAGCAGCCTGTTCCAGAGGTGAGGGCCATAAAACTTAAAAGATGCCTCGCCATGTGTGTGTGTCCTGACTTTAGGGATGACAAGGAGACGGCTGCCAGAGGAGCACAGAGACCGCGAAGGTTCATATGGTAAAAGTTGTTCAGAAAGATAAGAAGGCCCAAGACCATTAAGCCACTTAAAAAACATTAAAAGAAGCTTAAAATTGATCCTAAAACATACAGGGAGCCAATGCAGTGAATTTAAGACAGGTGTAATGTGCTACCATCTCTTGGTCTTCGTCAGGACTATTTACAGTCTATGGTCAGGACACGTGCTGCTGAATTTTGTAGAAGTTGCAAACCTGAGATGTTCTTTTTGGGAAGACCAGAAAGCAGCGCATTACAGTAATCAATTCTACTGGGGATAAAAGCATGCATCAGTGTCTCCGTGTTGGCCCGAGAGAGAATGTGGCGGACTCTGGCAATGTTCTTTAGTTGATAAAAACCTAATTTGGTGATATTTGTAATGTGAGGGATAAAAGTCAGCTCAGAATCAAAAATGACACCCATGTTCTTCACTTGTAAAGAAGCTTCTGAGATCCTTTACCCTACGTCATGCTGTCAAGACAGGTTCTAAATGATTTTGTTGGTCTACAGGTCAGACATTACTCAGGCCTAGGTGGTGCTGATAAAATCAAACAAAAAACAAACAAAAACATGATGAATCACAGTTAAGTCATGAATTTTAGAAGGGGATAGTTTTACACAGAACCAGTTTGGTTTAGGATAGCTTCTTCTCCTTAAATAAATAAACGGTTGGGGAACTGCACTGTATATCTACCCAATCTTTTTTGTGTCATAAAACAATTTGATTGATTATCTGAAACATTTAAGAATGGCAAAGAAAAAGACAAACAGAAAAAAATACATAAGGAGGGCAAATACTTTTTTCACAATAAGGGAATCATTTGAGAAAACAATCCGTCTGCGACAAGAATAAAAGTTTCACCCTGCAGGATATAATGACTTCATGCAAGCAAAAGTTGTCTCCATGTAAAGTACCTGCCTCCCTGAAGATACAACTTTGTAATAACCGCAACCGTCTTTAGAGGCCAAGAAGTCTCGCATGCATATGTATGCAAACGCCTTTCTTTTTTTGTTGTTGCTCACACCCACCAGGCCATCCACTGATGCGTTGAAGGATCTCTCCAGAGAGAAGCAGCAGAGTGGAGTCGAACGCCCACGGAGTCTGCTACAGCCGAGGCACCGTCGGTTTAGCCAGACGGAGCAGAAAGCTCGCAGTTCCTCCGGCAGAGGAGTCAACCTTGTTATCCAGTGGTCGGGAAAAAGTAAGATCTACTGCGCACGAACAGCAGCAGGAGGCGTATAACTACTAGTTAGCCCCCCCCCCCCCCCCCCCAAGGACTCGCACTGCCCCCCCCCAAGGACTCGCACTGTAAACAAGGAGATACACGACGCGAGTTTGGTCTCGTTTGCTGGGTCAATATATCTGGGAGTAATTGAAGCCAGGCAGACAGGCCGATGAACGCTGGGGACTAGAGCGAAAAGCGTGTCCCAGAGTTGGCAGTCCTGATGGGGCCAAAATGGCCCTAAAGTGCGCGAACACACATGCTTAACAAGCCTGTGGAGCAGAATGTGATTTTTTTTTTTTTTTTTTTTTTTATGAAAGCTTTGCAGAGTAATATCGGCAAAGGGCGTATTATTCAATCACCGCGATCCAGAGGCCAAGTCTGTCATGTAATTAGATGCTCTTTCATTCTCGTTTCCCTCCGTCTCATCTGCTCCTGCATATTCAGTGAAATGCACACTTGCTCTGCGTGCCCAAATAAAAAAGGCTGAACATTAATGAGAACTCCTCCTCCATTTGTATGAGCGTTACACAGCCCAACATGTTAATGGGACTTCTCTTCATTCAGCCGTGCCTCCGAGGGCAATCCTCCCCCCTTTTGAGCAAGGTGTCAAGCGTGACTGCTGAAATGTCTCCCGGATCACAGGCGCAGATGAGATTTGGAGCAATCAGATTGGGGAACTCAAAAGGTCCAGAAGTGGGCTGTCGAGAGCCGGGGAAGAGAGAGGAGGGGGGGATGGGGGGGATAAAGATGTGAGAGGCAGGGATGTTAGAGAGGTCAGCCGGTTTAACGGGAAAGGCGAACATAGGTTAGGACAAGCCTGGGAGGTGAGCAGGATTGATATGATGATATGAGAAAAGGTTGAAAGCCGGAGAGAGCAAAGCTAACCCCTCTAATCTGTATGCATCACAATTGTCCGAGCGAGTCGATGCATTCATTCCGACTCCTCTTGAGTGCGTGTCTTCGTCTCACGGCGAACGTGTCGGAGAAATCTCTGCAAACGAAAAGAAAAAAAAGGGGGCGAGCTCCATTTGGGCGATAAACCCCAGAAAGCAGATTATTTCCTCTTGGGAAGCATTCAGCGATATTTTACTGCAAGAGGTGAGAGAGGAGCTGTGTGTGCTCAGCTGCATTCATGCATGAAGCCATTCACAGGTAGACTATTTCTCTGTGTGTGGCCTCTGCAGTGATTTGATTTACCAGAGTGGGGGGGGGGGGAGGCTCCTCCATCCTCTCAGTGAGGTCCTTCCCCGAAGAAATGGCCGTCCATTTCGGAGAAGATGTAGGGATAATAACAGTGGAGGTTCCGGGTGAATTGGCTCTGGGTTATTTTTTTTATTTATTTATTTTTCTTTTATTGTCTCAGAGCTGTCCAGTAGCGGGGGTTTCTGGAGGCTGCAGTGCTTTAACATCATTGTGTGTTTCCCAGAGGTCTAGTTTGCCCTGCAGCTCGGAGATACACAACTTCTGTGTGTGTGTGGGGGGGTGGGGATGGGTGGGTGGGTGGGTGGTTGTGTGTGTGTGTACATGTATAGCTATACTTGTGAGGACCAACCTTTGACAGCCCAACACCCCTGTGTGGACATTTGTAGTTCTGAGGACATTTTGCCTGGTCCCCACAATGTTTAACAAGCTATTAAACTCTACTAGTTAGGTTTAGAGGTATGGTGTGAAGGTTTAGGCATGTATCAGTAATGGTTAGGTTTAGGGAAAGTGTCTGGGTTAGGCATAGTAAAATCAATGGAAGTCAATACAATGTCAACACAAGGATAGCAAGACGTGTGTGTGTGGGGGGGTGGGTGTGTGTGTGTGGGTGTGTGTGTGTGGGTGTGACTGAGTATCATTTGGGTGCTGATCATTTACTTTTAACGTAATTACCAATTACGCCTGACTAATTAAATAATTAATTAATAATCGCTCAACAGTAAATTACTCATTACATGATTTATTTCATTTTACCCTCCAAACCAGTTAGTCATTGACCCAACATAGCGAGGAGGAAATATAAGGGTTTTTGTAAATAAGAACTCGTACAAGGTTCAGCTTGTGCGAATTAATATGAAATTATTTCATTCTAAAAAAAAGTAATCAAAGCACAAATCAAGTATTCTATGTTTGTTTTTTTACTTTTCTATTAAACAAAACAGTAACAGCTTTGAAAATCAACATATTTAATTAATATTCAAAAGTATTTCTTAATTTGAATTCCATCCTCATATATAAGGTTGCCCCATGGACATACTGAATTATTGAATTGGCCAGTGACTTGACTTCGTTTTCAGCCAGTGCTTGTTGGATTTGCCGTTACGTCTTGGCCAGTGGGATGCAGGACCCAGTTGTATGAGTCGTAACAGTGTAGTGTCTCTTTAAGACAGCTCAAGTTAGTGTTTAGTGATGTTTAGTGATGTCACAAGTTTAAGCCATAGAAATGTCCATGCTGATTGATGCCTGGACTAACATGGACTTCACATTTTAGTCTTCCAAACTCAAAGTAATGTTACGGATTACGTAGGACACTGTTTGCTTCATGTATGATAAGACAGCAGCCGTCCAACCAGACCTTGCGAGGTTGGAGAGTGTGATTAATAAAGGGAGCCACCTTCTCTCAGCCACCTAATACAACCCATGTTTCAAAGGCCTTCTTCTGCTTTCTTTCTTTCTTTCTTTCTTAAAGATGGTCTCATTTTATCATCAACAACCACCCTCTGATACACGGTAGAATTCATGGTGGATTTTATGTTAGTAAGCTCTTCAGCTCTTGTTGCAGTTAAGCCCGCGCAAGCCATGACACCTCCAGCTCTATGCTTTATAGTTGGCATGTTTTTTGTTTGGAGAATGCTGTTTTCATGTCCTCTTTTCTGATTTTCAAATAATTCAATTTCAAACACGTGTCTCAACTAGCCTTTGTGTTTTTTACATAGAGAGTAAAGGTTTCCTTACACTAACCCTTGGACATCTCCCATGAAAGATATATTTGTACAGTATTTTTTCTTATTGTACAGGCATGCAGTTTCACATCAACAGTAGCAAGAGGTGGCTTTAGGTCCTTTGACATCCTTGTGGGGGTTTTGGAGATTTCTTCCAGCATCCTTCAGTCAGATTTTGGGGTAAACCTGCTTGGATAGCCAGACGTGGGCAAGCTTGCAGTGAATTTGAATGTTTTCCACCTGTAATTCATTTTCCATACAGTGGAAAAGCTCATTTTAAATACTTTAGAGACCTCTGTAAATTGCTTACCAGACTCATACATTTCAGTAATCTTCTTTTTGAAATCGTCAGACAGCTCTCTTGATCTTTGGTGTTCAACTCTCAGTTCAACCGTCAGGAGAAAACCAAACTACATGTCTGTGGTGTCCTTGTACACCCTGACTAGAATCCAGATCCATCCTTTCACTGGGCTGTACAGACTCAGTCTGTGCATCCCAGCTGACAACCAAGCTAATATTGCTACAAAGCTATCTTTTGTGAAGGATTACAATGTCTTTGTCTCTCATCCCACTCTTCCTTTTTCCTTCCTCCTCTCTCCCTGAGGGAGAAGTGTATCTGAGGGTATTGGAGTTAGTAAATTTAATTTAGGAGTCTGTGGAGTGGGGCATTTTTCAAAGATCTTGCTTGTTTTCTTCAGCGCGTTAAATCATACCATGTCAGCAGTTTTCTAAAAGCACCAGTCCTTGACGGCGCTCACTTGGAAAAACAAAACGGCAACGTTAAGGGATCAACTAAGACCTCAGGTAAAATTTATACAGGAGTAAAAGCAAAGTGTTTCTTGGAAGTACATGATTCTTTTATCAACTTCAATTTTTTCGCAACATTAGTGTTATGCAAAATGTCAATGCAAAGCTAATGCAAAACACACTTTTTTGTTTCTTTTACTCAAATGTTGGGTTCACACTGTTAGGACAGAGGTTAGATAGTTTTGACCTAACATTGGGTCAAAAACTGCGACCCCGTTTGCTGGGTGGTGGTGCGCAAGATGAAATTGTCATGATACATGGATGATAGGACCCAAAAGCAGCCAGGATAGGATTAAAGATGATTTTTTTTTTATGACATGGACTGACAAGAGAGTCAACAGGGGAAGACGAGAACCAGGGGACTGACATGAGAACAACAAGACAAGGAACCAGTGGGGAACAACAGCACAGGAGGCAAAAAATACGCACACGGGTAGTCACGAAGCAAGAAACAGATGGAAGTAATTACAGAGGGCGGTGACAATGGGAGAAGGGATGAGGAAAACAAATAAAGAAATAATCAAAGGAGTGAGCACAGAAAGAAACCCAAAACTTAAACATTCCAGATCCTGACAGAAAAAGGAAATAACAAGAAGGGTAAAATGATGCTATATTAATCTTGGGTTGTGTTCATAATTTTAGTTTACAGTAGAGTTTGGTTACGTAATGTGACTCTTGAGGCACCTTGGGGTCTAAAAGTTTATATTTTGAAATGCTTATATACAGTTAAAACCGTATATGCAGTTGAAACCAGATATTTACATACCAAACAAAATAAAAAAACATTCCTTACTGTCAAACATCAAATATGAGTAAACTTTTGCATTGGTTTTAGATCAATAAATATTCATATGTTAACATAAATAATACCGAATTTTCTCTTTATTGTGACATTTCACAAGTACAAAAGCATTTTTTTTTTTTTTCTAAACCAAAAAAAGTTTACTTGGATTTGATGTTTGGCAATGAAGACATTTTTGGGGGGGGGTTTTCTATATGTAAATATCTGGTTTCAACTGTAAGTTATTGTGGGATTTGTTTTTTAATCTTATTTTTGATCTCTATTGCATTTCATCACACAATATTTCAGCACAGGCCATGAATCAAAACATCAAAAGTCTCTGCTTTATAAAATACAGTGAACACCACCAATCCATTGGACAGTAGACACATAGACACAACCATGCACACCCTCAGTCATCAAACCTAAGGGCAATTTAAAGTCATCAGTGAACCAAACATGAATGCAGAAGAAGGCTAGAGTAGCCTACCCCAAAAACATGCATACACAATAAAGTTAACCTTCACAAAACAGACCTTTGACGAAATTCAAACCTGCTTATCTTTGAGGAACTGTTTTAAGTCATTATTTGACATACTTAGAAAGTCTAGTTGTATAGCAAGAGCAGAAAAGTTCAGGAATGAAGATTTTATTACAAATAAAGTAATTAAAAGATGAGGTGTGTGTGATTGCGGTATTTGATTTAATTAAACTAGATAAATTTGGTTTCCCACCCCCCCAATTTATTGGTCAACCATTGTACTGCATCACTTTGGATCAGTATTAAACTGTGAATGGATGAAAGGGAAATATGAAATACTTCAAAAGTTAATAATTAATTTGCCATTTTGTGAAAAATAAAACATGTTTACATTCGTTTCAGATGACCCTTACTGAATCATTCAGCTAACAAGTATTTGACCACTTGGGGGCACTAATACTGTAAATATGACTTTAAACTTTCAGTCTAGGAATATTTCCCCCTCTTCATCCTAATATATGTTCATGCAATATATGTACCACAGGCGCATCATAAACACTACGCAAACTTCCTAAAGATGGCGGAGTCTGATCACAAGAGGAAAAATGTCAAACTTTGCAATAAAGTTTTTAGAGAACATAACAGTGTTTTGCCCCAATCACTCTCATTGTACTGTTTCACCAAATTGAGTCAGTTTAACAGTGAACTTGCAAAGACATTGGGTACCGTTAAAGCAATAAATATATTTTCTAAAGCTTTTAGATATTTAAAACATAATTTATTGTTATCTTCATGGTGGATAAAAAGATCAAAATTGTTACTATACAAATTGAGTCTTCTTCAAACAAGAGACTAAAGGAAAATGTCCTTATTTTAATTTCCTCCATTATCCTCCTTAAGAAAAATGAAATGAGTGAATTTTTAAGATCTTCCACTAATCTTTATTTTTATGATCTGGACATATATAATTAAACTGTTAATTGTAGCTGAATAATCCTGTATTTACTCCTCAGTTTGTCTGGGATGTCATTTATTTCTTCGTTTTTCTGTTTCAACAAGAGAAATGGTCTTGGATTTGTCTGACATACTCAGAAAGAAGTAAAAGTGAGTTTTGTGGCTCACGTTAACAGAGCATTCAGATGCTTTTTCAGACCCTCTTTTTTTCCCTCAAAAGGAAAAGTAAAACTAATGTTTGTTTTTCAGGCGGAGGATTACATTAACTCTTCATGAATGTCAGATTCATTTCCGGCTTTTAATGATTTATTTAAACTGTCTGAATTATCAAGCAACGGATTTTGAATGATAATTAGGGGAAGAAGTTTGAAATTATTATAGATTATCTTTTCTTATTCAGATTTTTCAATATTATACATACATAGTAAAAAAAAAAAACTGTTGAAGCAAACATTCCCATAAAAGCTATCAGAAAGCTTCTGACATTATTCTAGCACTGCGCAACTGATCCTGCTTTTAAATCAGTTGCTTTCCTTGCTTATGGTCCACAAATTCTAAACAGGATTGAGTTCTAAAACCTTTCAAAAGCTTAATACTAACCTGCCGTTTTTATTCCAAAGTTTGTTTTGATGTGTGTTTGGGATTATTGCCCTGTTAGAACACCAAAATGGGAACATGTTTAATCCATCTGATCTGACCCAAACGGTCTCCCTGAGACAAAATCAATTCAGATGTTCAGCAACATTCCAGGAAGCGCAAAGGGCTTGAAAGGGTAGTTACATCTAGGTCCAATCCTCCACTTTGATGACACCTCTGAGCTTTTTCTGCATTTATCGTAAGCATCAGTTCATTTTCTTAGCATTTTTTTGACCTAGACATGACAAATCATCTCTAACGATAATAAACATATTCCAGGAAATTGTGAAAATTGTATTGAGTTTGTAACCCATGGCTCACAGGCTTATGTCTCCATTACCAAGTCAAAAGCCTCTGTACTAGAAAAACAGTACACAAAAGTTAAAGGAAGTGATGATTAAAATAGTTATGTATATCCAGAGAAAATTAGGTCCATGTTTAAGGCCACTAAAGCGTCTTGCAACCATCCCTCTCTGCTGAGAAGTCTGAAGCAGCCATGGACAACAGTGGGTCAGTTTGGGGCCAAAGAGGTGAAAAAAATAATTGGTTTTCCCACATATTTCAAGTAAAGTCAGACTAGTTGAAACTTAATTTATGAACTACCACTCTCTCGTTTCAGGTCAATTAAAAAAAGCATGCAACAGTGAACATTATAAGAGTAATTAACATTTAAAGGCAAAGTTCATCTATTTTACTTAGTTGCTCTTGTGGTTATTAAACATGGTATAATGTGACATGTTGGTGTAGATTCTCAGTCATCCAGAACATAGTGATCTTGAGAGTTAAAAAAAATAGGGCAACTGGACTTCTCTTGATATCTTAAAGACATTTCACCTCTCATCCAAAAGGCTTCTTCAGTTCTGGTTTTCCGGTTGTCCAGAACTGAAGAAGCCTTTTGGAGGAGAGATGAAATGTCTTCAAGATAAAAAAAAGCAGTTCAGTTGCCTTAATCTTTTGACTATCAAGGGTACAATGTGACATACAGCTGTGAGTCTGTAATATATAGGAGTGTCCTACTGAAATAGTATAGTATTTGGAGTGGGACATTGTTGGAGGCACAATTGCAGCTGGAGATCTTGTTTCTACGCGCTTTGCTCATTTAGAAGCTACAATTCTGACCCATTGTTGGCTTAAGACGTCAAGATTCCAATTAAATACATTCAAATTTGTCATTGCAAGATTACAAATTGTGAATAAATAGAAGGAGGACAACTCCAAGATTACGTGGAACAAAAATAAATCAGTAACTATACAGTCATGTTCAATAAATTAGAATATTATTAAAAAGTTCATTCATCCCAGAAACTTATATATATGTGTGTGTGTGTGTGTGCGTGTGTGTGTGTGGGTGTGTGTGTGTGTGTGTGTGTGCGTGTGTGTGGGGGTGTGTGTGTGTGTGTGTGTGTGTGTGTGTGTGTGTGTGCAGTGTACATATATATGGATATATGGCAAGAAGGTCCCGGGTTCGAATCCCGGCCTGGGGTCTTTCTGCTGGAGTTTGCATGTTCTCCCTGAGCATGCGTGGATTCCCTCCGGGTACTTCCTCCCACAGACCAAAAACATGACTGTTTGGTTAATTGGTCTCTCTAAATTGCCCTTAGGTATGAGTGTGTGCATGTATGTTTTTCTGTTAAAGATTAAGATTATTATATTACATCAAACCAATGAAAAAACATATTAATACAGAATATTGGACGCTTAATGAAAAGTATGTTTAATGCCTGTTGCAAAGTTGATATTTTCAAAAGGTACTTTTAATCTGACCTGCAAGCTTCATGAGAAGGCATTTACTGAATGTGACTGTGTTACAAAGACTTATTTTGTTGGTGAGGTTTTTTGTCCTCTTTTCCACAACCTTAATTCTACCATGTCTTCTTCTTCTTCTTCTTCTTCTTCTTCTTCTTCTTCTTCTTCTTCTTCTTCTTCTTCTTCTTCTTCTTCTTCTTCTTCTTCTTCTTCTTCTTCTTCTTCTTCTTCTTCTTCTTGTTTTACTTTTTAAACACGTCCTCTAAACTTGTTGAGATCCGTTTGTACATTCATTCTCTGTACTTTGTATTCTTGCAGGGTGGTGAGGGGGCTGATGCTTACAGAATTTCAAGCTGTCATTGGTTGAGAACCGCGGACAGGTCGCCAGTCCATCACAGAAGCACACAAGACAGACAACCATGCTCATCCATTCCCAAGCACAATTTTAGAGAGGCTAATTAACTTAGCAGTTTTGGTTTTGGACTCTGGGAGGAACCTGGAGTACCCGGAAAGAATCCATTCATCCAAAGGAGAAGATGCAAACGCTTTACAGAAAGAGTTTAGGTCTGGATTTGAATCTGGAACCTTTGCGCTTTAAGGAGATAGGGCTAACCAGCGGGCCCTCAGAGGTCGAAAAAATTTCTTAAGAGTAGTTATTTAACGCACCTCAATGCCGGTTTATTTTGCAAACATTTTAGCTGTCTGTCTCATAGTTAGACCCAGTTTAAAAAATGTCTCAGTGTATCTAGGAATATATGCTATCTCAAATTAATTTTGCATCATTTGACCTTGCATTCACACGCACACACACATTCCATGTTAGTCCAAGCCTGCGCCTCACCATATGGCAGTAAATGATCAAAGATCCTATATTTGACTTTAAGATTTCTCCAGAGGGTAGCAGCACTGTGTTCAAGAGGCATTCACATTAAATGTCTCCAGCTGAATTTAATTGCCCCCCCGCTTCCCTCATTTTCTCAAAGATGGAGCTCCCGCCATGCTGTGTGTGTGCTGGTATGTCAACGTGATTGGGGGGGGGAGGTGAATCTGGAGAGGAGAAAGAAGAAAGAAGGAGAGGAAGACTCTGAGGAATATTTGCCCGGTGGTTTGGTAGATATTGCATCTCTTAATGAAAGGCTGATGCCACAGGCAGACAAGGTCTGGGCAGGGAAAAGGGGACAAAAAGGAGAGGGAAAAGCAACGTCTTAAAAAAACTATTCCGCTATTAAAATGACTTTGTTATCAGCTGCATGATAGAGAAGATCTATTTAAATTATACAATCAAAAACAATCTAATGACAGTATCTGACATTAAAATGAACTCTCTGATGGTCAAAGAATTAAATAACTGATTATGGTTGAAATGTTCCGAGTAAAAAACAAATAACAACTGCATTTAACACTTTAATGTTAAATTTGATCTATCCCACCAGTGATGGAAAACCTGGGTTTATGGTGTACAGTGAAACCCCTGTATTCGTGGGGCTAGTGACCACAGTCACCTACAAATAGCTGAAATCCACAAATACTTGAGACCCCCTCTAAAAACACTTATAGCTGCCTATTTTATTAGTTCATACACCAACTGTACATTAATATACAATAATACGCAAAGTGGAAGCATCTTAGCACTACAGCAGAAGATAATATTTACAGTCTTCCTTATTTCTGCTCTTGGGGGTAAAGCCTATCAGAACCAAATAAAGTAAATGGTGCTCCTGGATTGGCTGGATTGCAAATACCAGCCAATGGCATATCAAGTAGAATTGTATTTTGGTATTTCAGCTTCCCAAGCTACATTTTCTTTAGAATATTTTAGATATGATCTACAAAAAAAGACAGAGAATTGCTGGGATTTCTGAAAATAATTTGGAGTTTCTAGCCTTTTATTTACTCGTCCCAGCATCAAGAACAGGACTTAGGTCACTCTTCTTTTGAGAATGTTTTCTATATTTAGCCAAGTTTAATAAATCAATTAAATGCAGATTTGGGTGCACCCTGCTATCCTTTTGAGTAAAAGTCACTGGACAGTTGTTATCCTGCTTACTATGAACCATAAAACATAATTGTTGAAATATGAATACTTGTGTTGTACCTAACATTTTCCATTTTGAGGAAAATTTAAAAATGTTCCTCTAATTTCTAAACAAAACAGTCCATCTATTTCAACCACCTGGGTGGGTTATTGTATAGTGGCGTAAATATGTACCATTGTTGAACTCTGATCAGGGGCCCACATAAACCCAGTCCAGGGGGCGGATGTGACTTCTGAGCAACACTTTGGATCTCCCTGATGTAGACTAACCCTAACCCCTTAGCCAGCCCAAAAACAAGAACCCATGAGATGTAGATTTGCTAAAGATTTACAAAAGGGCAAAAATATTCATAAGGTATATTCCGTGACCATAGTTTGATGTTTTCTTCTGTTTCTGATTTCATTTATACAAACTTCTGATGTATTTTTTCTGTTTCTGTTTTAATTTATACAAACTTTTGATTATTTTTCTTTTCATTAAAAATGTCTTGTTTCCAAAATGAGCCCAACACCGGAGACCGTGAGATTAGGCCAAGTAATTGCTTATTACAACAGTTTATTATAAAGACAACGCAAAATGTACAAATGTTTGATTACCCTTAAATGAATAGAAGATGGTTAGAGCAGGGATTTGACAACCTCTTTTATCTAGAGGTTTTTGTTGGATTAATCTCTGAAGGATGCTGAAAATCCATGTGTCTTGGCAGAGGAATTGGAGATGAGTTGGTACAGAGTGGAGGGGTTTGTTTTACATGTGATCTAGTCTTCCTTTTGTGACTTACTCTGGATCTGGTTCTGCACCTCGCCTCATGCATCTGGACCCTGTTTGGTGCCTGACAGATTTTGGATCTGATCTGCATTCTCTACCTGTCCTGTTACTGACCTGGACCACCCCACTGACCAAAGAGAATTGAACTGTGGATACAGTACGTCCTGACTCTCCCGTGGTTTGCCCCATGAAGAGGAGGTGTGTGTTCATTTCAACTTACCCTGTTACTGCTGTCTCCACACTCCCTGATGTCATCTGGTTTTCTGCATATAGAGTTCACTTCTCTATACAGTCTGCGGGCGAAACAATCCATGGTAATAGGGCACACTCCATTCCCACAGCATGATGCAGCCACCATCATGTTTCACTGTGAGAATTGTGTTTTCAAGGTGTTTATTGAGAGTTTAAATGAAGGCAACTGGACTTTTCTTTTTGAAAAGTCCAGTTGCCTTTATTTAAACTCTCAAGAATATCATGTCCTGGATGACTGAGAATCTACACCAATGTTGTCAAGATGATGGGCAGTGTTAGTTATTTGCCACACACAGCAGTTTGTCTGTATGTCAAAAATGGACATGTTGGTCTCATTTGACCAGAGCGCCTTCTTCCACATGCTGGCTTTGTTTTCTACATTGTAAAAAACTGCAAATGCAACTTCGTCTAGCATTTTTTCCAACAATGGCTTTCTTCTTGAGACTTGGTTTCATAAAGACCAGATATGGGGGTTGCATGATTAATAGTTGTTCTGTAGACTGATTAATTCCCCTGAGCTGTGGCTCTCTGCCGCCGCTCCAGACTTACTCTCAGTCTCTCGGCTGCTTCTCTGATTAATGCTGTCCTTAGACAGCCTTTAGGAATGCATTGATAACCTGGTATTGGCAGGTGTGCAGTTGTGTCATTTGGATTTTTTTTTATAACCTAACACTGCTTTAAACTTCTCCACAACTGTATCCCTATTCCTGTCCTTTGTGTTCCTTGGTTAGTCTTGTAATGTTCCTGAGCTCTTCCCAGAACAGCTGGATTTATACTGAGATTAAATTACACACAGGTGGACTCTATTTACTAGGGGTGTGCCAAAAAATCGATTCACAGAAGAATCTAGATTCTAATTTGCAACAATTCTGAATCGATCTGAAATGTCCAAGAATCGATTTAATAAATAAATAAAATCAGCTGGCTGTTCGCCTCCATTTTTGTAACTAGCCTCTACGGGATGGTTCATGTCCAGTTTTCTTTTCATGATTTGTTGAATCATATAATCATTTGCACAGTTTACAGTTCTACTGTTGCAAGAGACACTTTCATGAACATTTCAGAGACAGGAAGCTTAGGGGTACTACTTTTCATTTTGAAAGAAGCATTTTATTTTCATAACTTGTTATTCTTTAAGTTACTGAGTCTGACTGAGAAATATAGATGTTTTTTTCTTCTTCACCGGTTGTGTTCTACATATTTGTGGTAAACTGCAACTTTCCTGGGAAATGTTTGTATTAAGTAGAAACACTTTATTTTTGTTCCAACTTATTTTATAGCTAGCTACTAATGAGTAGCAATTAAGAACCAGACAACTATTTTGATAAAAGGCACTTCCCAGAGAATTTAACTTAATAAATGTGAAAAAGACACTTTAATGTCTCCGTTTGTCATTCTGTATAGCAAAGCAGATGAGACTAGATCATGATCAGAAACCCGATTAGAAAACATTATGGATAAAATCGAATCGTTTTGAATCGAAAATCGATTTTGAATCAAATCGTGGCTTCAAGAATCGGATTCGAATTGAATCGTGAGATGGTAAAAGATTCCCACCCCGACTATTTACCAACTCATGTCTGAAGGATATTGGTTACACTGGAATTGATTTTGGGGTATCAGAGTTCAGAGGACAAAGCAATCATTTACACCACACTTTTCAGACTTTCATTTGTAAGAATTTGCATTACATTTAACTTCATAACTATGACCGATCCATGTTTTTTATTGTACCATATGAAATCCTAGTAAAATGCATTACAGTTTTTGGCTCATACATAGAAAATGTGGAAAAGCTCATGGAATGTGATTACATTTGGAGGGCTCTCTACCTAATGAGGCACTCATGAGTTTACAGCTTAAATTCTTCACATTCTTCTAAATCCTGCATTTGGGGAGACATAAGTCTTCCCCTTTAACTCTTTTGTCATTCTAATCATACATTTCTAGCTATTAAACTTTCAATCCATACAAAGGCTGCACGTTCATTTCCCCAATGCTCAATTATTATTATTAGGTAATTGTGTTTTGAGAAATGCTTCTAAATATCTGAAATGTGTTTGAGGAGTGTTTGGCTTTCTGTAATCAAACCACATTGTTATAGATGTAATAAGGCAGAACAGCAGGTAATAAATGCTTGCATGATATACACGCGCAAGATGCCACACATGCACATTGACTTGTTTAGAGATAAAAGAGAAAACAACGGCAGTGAGAATGCTGGGTGTTGAGCCTGCCAAGCGCTCACCCATAATTAGGTGGTGATGTAGTGGCTTTTGTTCTCTCTGATTAATTATCAGCGGCTCTCAGAGTATAAGAAAACAGCCAATTAACGTTATCCAGGTTCTCATTCAATTACTCAGACGCTACACGCAAAAGGTCAGCGGGGGTTTGGCTTGTTGTGGTCAGAGTCAAAAGTAAAGAACCTGAAAGGTTCTTTTAAGGCTCGCTAAAAGGGCACGGAGGCAATTTTCTAATCCACTTATCATCACTCCTCTGTGTTTTTCCCATTTTCCACTCAATCTGCCTGTAACATCAATAATAGACGGCTTGAAAAACAAGCGGAGGCAGTGAAGCATGATGGCGGCGTGCAGGAATGCGTCCAGTTAAGTGACGGGCTGTCAAAGGGCATTCCCTTGTTTTTGAAGCTAACTCAAAAGTAATTTGTTCGTCTTTGGCCAAATTGTATTCCACTGCCATCAGTTCGGAGCATCCAAAACTTTGTAGCAAAATTAAACAGGAGATTTCCAGGTGACAAGATTTTTAATTTTACCCTCTAAAATGTGTGTCCCGTCAGAAGCCATTAGACGGCGCATACGAGTGACCGACTGGAGGAGAAGCTAGTCGTTTTCAGCAGCAGAGTTAATAAGATAGATTTACTGTGAGAAGGTGATCGTGGTACGTCGAGATGATCAGACGGCTGTCAGGGTCGATGTCTGTTTTATTTACGGAGAAGAGACGGTGTCTGGCCTCAGAGTTTGCAGGGGCCCCTCATTACCTCGGCACCCACCAATCACGGGCTGAATTTATTGCTGCCGCAGGGGGAGGCTGTAAAAGCCCTGTTGTGAGGTAGTTTGGCGCTCCGGTGCATCCACAGCCATTCACGTCACCTTTATGGTCACTACTTTCCTCACACTCTCACAGAACCAACCACAGCTGGGACTCTTTTAAAACACACATCAAACAAGTTCAATTAGAGAATTCCACACAAGGTAGCAGTAAATAGCTAATTTAAGCTCTATTTTGACAGTGGCAGAAATTTCAAAGATTATTCATGGTTTTATACAGAATCCATTGAAGGTGCTGTATTAAGTGAAAAAAAAAAAAAAAAGCAGACATGTTTGGAACCCTATTGATTGTCAAGGCCTTTGAAAGTTCTTGGCTGCTGCTGCTGCTGCTGCTGCTGCTGTGTGTGGGTGTGTTAGATCACCAAGAAATAAAGAGACATCCTCCAAAAGCAATGCTGAGCTGTATCACAGGTAAATAAAGGCACTTTGAGTTAATAGGCCGTATTGAGCCGGTTCGATCGGGCTGGAATTGGCTTGTCAGGGTGGGAGAATGTTTTCCCGGCCCACATGCTCATCAATTACACTGTGTGTACAATAATTGTACCGTATTGATCTCTTTAATTCATCAACACTGCTGGCTTCACCTGATGGAAGGCTGATGCAAGGTTCTGTTGCCTGTGTTGAAGGAGGCATTTGGCAGAAGATGTGCACAAAGGCTGAAACACACATGGACAAAAGTGTCTATGAACTCCAGGCTACTAAAGAGTCAGACAGGGCATGTGTCACGGGTTGGCTCTTACATAAGTAACAATTTATCTATGTGGTACTGAAATTGTCCTTGCCATAATAATCAAACATTTGCTTCTGCTTAACATAACAATATAGGCAAGTGTCATTAACGTATGGTGTCTCGAGGAAGGATCTGCACCACTTGAGCTTTTCACATTTCACAAACTTTGATAAATTTTATTGCAATTTTTTAAGACTGTGAGAGAAAAAAATTACCTGGTTTTCAAAGTATTTTAGAAATAAAAATCTGAAGTGTTGTTAATTAACGTTAGTTTTCAAGTCTTCCCATGAATTCTCAATCGGATTTAGGTTTGGACTTTGACTTTGGTCATTACAACACTTGAATATGCCTAGTTTTATACCATGTAACGGCCTTTGCTTCACTGTCTCCGCCAGGTTTTCTCCAGGGTTGCTCTGTATTTAGCTCCATCCATCTTCCCATTACACGTGACCGGCTTCTCTTCCCCAGCAATGTGTCACCGTGGTGATGATGTTTTTCAGGGTGATGTTGAATGATTCGCAGACTCTGAATTTGGGGTTTTCCTTATGTGTAAGCCATAATCATCAAAAATTACAAGACATAAAGAATTCAAATAAAAATAATAAAAATAAATGAATAATATTTATATGTAATTAATCTATTAAATGTATTAAGTTTCACTTTCTGAAATGAGCACCATAAAGTTATTAACTTTTTCACAATATTTTACATCTTTGAGAGCTGTATTTAGTGAGTATTCAGAAATCTGAACCAACATTGAAACACTGAACAGACACAGCTCCTCCTGGATGAAGGAGAAGTGTTAGAACTTGGACACTAGAAACAAGAATCAGCAGAAGATGTTAGCTTGAAGTTCTAATCACATTTAGACATGGGTAAAGCAAGACGATATGTAGTCCTGAATTCTTTATCTAAATCAAGCAAAGACCAGGGGTCTCATTAATAAAACTTTGTCCAGAATCCTTACTAAAACCGTGAGCAACTCACCCCCCTACCAGAGTCTTACTCTACCTACATTTCCAGTTTGAAAAATGCGACAAAAGGAGGCGCTGCCTGGCAGACCGAGGGACGTGAGGGGGAGAGGGCTGGGCGGAGTCAACACTTCCTTGCTATTCCAACTCGCTACAGAGGTGTGGCCAAGACTGGGCTTGTTTTATACTCCACAGCAGCAGGATGGCTGATGTCAGCGTTTTATTTCAATCAATCATTCAATGTTTATCAGCCAAAAGGCGACGAAAGTGCTTCAGAATAAAAGACAAAAATATAGTTACCATTAAGAAAAAATGTACCAAGACAACAAAAGTAAAGAGATTCCAATAAAAAATAAAAGCAGCAGAACAAGCGATAAAACAAATAAGAACAATGAATATAAAGTTTGAATTATATGATTACTTGTGTAGCAGCAATAAGATTGGAACAAAAGCAGAGACGAGCATGACATTAGAAAGAAGGTAGAGGCAAAGTGGAAGATGGCATGTCACAGCCAGAATGATTTACCGGGGGCCAGACGGGATGCACGGTTCCAGCAGGTCGGTAGTTCTAACACCGGGCCCAGTTCAGCACATAGATCTAATAGGAGTGTTTTAGGAAATCTAAATTGGCTGGTCAGCCAGTCATCATCACGGACCAGGAAATATCTAAAAACCCTGCCATACAGATGTTGCCAGTTGCCAGAACTTCAAGGAGTGCCAGTGCATTCGTTGTGCAGCATTATTCTGGAGTGTCACTCCAGTATTTATATTTGTACTTATCATTATTAATGCATCAATGAGTGCATTTGCCGTATAATCTGAAGACGTACATATGACCATAATGTGATATAATTCTCAGAAAGACGCTCTATATAATAGCTAACTCGCTTCATATTTACCTTGTGAGGACCATGGCATTAAGCCAAATATCGTTCTAACCTATTCTAAGCATGGTATGTCTTCTATCCCATTTCACAGTGTGAAAATGTTGCTAAAAGAATCCAGAAAGCTTAAAAAAAAACCACATGGTACAACAAAAGTGGATTGAAGATTAAGACAAATAGATTATTGTACCAGGACACAACGCTTAGGCTTAGATGTGAAAAGATATCCTACAGAATCCGCCTGTCTTATATAAGGCACACATTTATCTTTTTGAGTCTTTTATCCCGCTGGGTGGAAATAATGCATTAGTATTCAAGTAGCTCCCGCAAATCTCCCTTCCGCACAAAAGGAATTATCCACAAGAATTGTCCAAAAGTCACCTACTCAGCATCTTACTTATCGGCCCTGCCACCTGGTAGATGTCAGAAAGTGAGCGAAAGACAGGAAGGGTAGGTGACCCCCAGTTTCCAGATTAAAAAAAAAGCAACGGGATGGATGAGGCCGAATTGATTTTTAACACTTTATTATGAAGACATATCTCCTCTTTTCCATTCACACCCCACATGCACTGACACACTGCTGTCTCTACACGTTATACTCCCAACGGCGTTATCTCTCTCACTCTTTATTGCTCTCGCACACTGCGTTCAGCACAGCGCCTTGCAGATGTTCTCTCTCCCATAGGTGGCCAAGCCGCTCTCTCACGTTTTAGCAGACCGGCCTTATTATCATATTTGGTGTAACTGAATTAAGCAGCAGTCACGTCGGCTATATTTGTGCTACAAGATAAGCACAATCAAAAGCAAACTGCTTTTGATGCCTCATAATTGAATTTTGAGTCCTTGATGTTATTAGCTTTTTCTTGTGCCAAAAAGGTTTAGTCTGAGCAGACTCGTTTTTATTTGTCTGTAAGGATTTAAATACGAGCTGCTTGGTGGAGCAGTTGTTAGCATTGAGGACTTGCAGCAAAAAAAGTCCAGTCAAGATTTGAGTTCATTCTGTATGAAGTTCACATGTTATTCCTTTGCGTGCATGGGTTCTTTCAGGGTTGTCTGGCTTACTTCAACAGGTATGCACACGTATGTATGTTAGATTACCTAGTCTCTCTATAAATTGTGCTTTCGTGTATATGTGTGTGCGTGCATGGTTGCTTGTCTTGTGTGTCTATCTGTTGCTTTGTAATGGACTGCTGACCTGTCCAGATGTTGCATATTCTCCCTGTAGAGGCATTGCATTTTTTTCCTGTTTTCTTTTGATCCCCCTGAGCGATCCAAAGACATTCATTATGGATACATTTGTTCCTCTAAATTGTCTCTAGTGCTGAGTCTCCATATCTCTTGACCATAGATGAGAATTGAAATATCGGTGGCAAATGAAGATAAAGCTTAGGTCTTTCTTCAAATTGATAGACAATGATACTGCATTGCTTTAGACAATGCCCTGGCCTAATGCATCCATCCATCCATCCATCTTATGCTCCATCCAACCATCACTCTTGAACAGGGAACCAAGATAGCAGAGTTTCACTTGGGGCAAACACTGACTGGAGAGAGCAAACCACATTTTTCCTGTTGAGATGCTAAAGGTCATTGCTTGAAGATGAAAATCCCAATGGAGCAATAAGCAAAGGGTTCTAAACCAGACCTCTTAATTCAATTATTATGTCTTAACATTCTAACCATAAACACCACAAACAGGATATGTGACAAAGGCCATCCTCAGCAGGCTCCAACTGGGACTGGAAACAATAACTTTAACGATAACTTTCTGCCTACACTGCAGACACAGCTCTTTCTTTGGATATTCAAAGACTTAATAACATCTTGAAAGATACCCTGGTACAAGGTAATGAGGTAGGGCCAAAAGAACAAGATTCTGAATGCAAGCAGCTGAAATTACCTTTTTCTGTCAGTCGTTTGCATGAAGTAGAGCTGCTGCTCCTCCCCATTTAGGAGGTAATCAGTTGATGAAGTCCTGTCATGTGATCTGGATGCCTGATTCATGGTAACTCCCTTTGGAGGTTTTCCAGGAGTAAATCCAAAGCTCACTGGAGGGACTCTAGGAATCCTTTGAAAACCTAGGAACACCTCAGGAATTCATTGAAATGGTCTGCATAGTGTCTCTGCTGTGATATCAGGGTTTCATTCCTGGATCTATTATCCCTGTGAGCTGATTTCTAAAAGACCCAAAAGACAATAGATGGATGGATAAAAGAATGTGATGATCTATTTGGAGACCAATGTCATACGCTATTCACAAAGCCTCATTGAACATGAGGTTCAATCCCCCTTGTGGTTTGAATACAATAAATTTTTTAGATTTTCTTTTGAGACACATTTAAATTTCCAAGTAATTAAACCTTACTTGACTGACACTCCATTGTTGAGCTCTTTGTGTGTTGCAGCAATATTTTGGAGCCTGTAGTGAAGGAAATGCAGTTTCTCAATAAAGCTGGCTCAGCTTGAATGGCTAATGTCTACTAATGAGGTTGGCAGGGGCGGTCTTGCTGAAGGTTTTTTAATCATTATTTAATTTACAGTATTACACATTTTTAAGGAAAGAGTGAGTATTGATTGCACTGTTCATTAGGTCTACTGTACATTAAGTAATGATGAGTGGAAATTGGCAGCCAAAGGAACCATTTTCCTCTGAGCTTCAGTTTAAAACCCTTCAGTTATACAGCTTGCTTCGCTACCATGATCTCATTACAAATGCACTCTTTACTCTGTGGCATTGACTAATGGGTAGTCCTTGCATCTCTGTGCAGAGTGCCGGCTGTTGTGTGATGTGCTTCAGCAGGCCTAGAAATGAAAAAAGGTAAAGGGGTCCTAAAAGAGCCAGTGAAATCAGTGGTGATAAGTCCCGGCTACAGCGCCGTGGTCTGGATCTGAGAGCATTTGAATGCTAACTCTGGAGGACAAATTGGTTCTGTGTGTACAAGTTATTTGATACTGGTAGAAAAGCTGCTATCCAGCTTTTGATTCATCTCTGCGCCAGCACACCTGCTGAAGGCGGGGGACGCTCAGGCATTCGTGCTCTGCTGAGTCAAGCACAATCTGGCTACAGTCGGGAGCATGGATCCTTAACAATGTTTGCAAATGGCTGAAATGAAACTATCTCAGTTATGCTACAGTTGATTTGACCTCACACACCCTTTAAAGCAGTGGGAGATATGGAGGCTGACACAATCATTTTCTCTTTTATTTGTGCAACATTGCCCCCTAAAGTCTTCTCTGGGTGCACATCCGGCTTCCTTAGGGACCCATGTCACAGGACATTGCTGCATCACAATATAGTGCAGTAATTTACCACCTCTTGCTCCCAGCAAATCGACCATAGATGCACCTCACCTGTATTACTCTGTCACTTTCAATTTCAGAAACAAAAAACACTGGAGACCCATGGCTATTCACAGTGCATCTTGAAATCAAAGGGAGAAATACAGATACAGTAGAAAAAGAAGCATCTGAGCCAGGACAGAGGGTAGAAGCAGTGAGGAACTTTGACTTTTGAAGAATGCTGCAACATGTGATCTTGTGTTGTCAAATTCATTTCTTCAACTTCAGTGCATTTTAATAGGTTTTATGCTTAAGACTAACATAAAGTAGTAGTAGCATCTTTTTATCAAGTGCACCAGTCCCTCCAGCTGCAAAACACCCCACAAAAATGTGTTGCCACACCTGAACTTTATAGTAGGGATGGGTTTTCTCAAACATGCAAGCTCCCCCTCTTTTTCTTTTTTAAGTAACAATAGTCATTCTGGCCAAACACTTCAGGTAAAGTTTCATAAAACCATAGAATTAAAAAGTGTTTGATCCTGAGAGCATTTCCAAACTTTAATCTGGCTTTTGGAGTATTATATTATTCCTTTCTGTGTAGCTTTTCTCCTCTAGTCGCTACAGAACTGCAGAGGCCAATGACATCGTCTTGCCAGCTTTAGCCAGCATCTCCACAGGGCCTTTTGCTTTTGTTCTTGTATTACTACATACATTTTGCACCAAAACATTAACATATCTGGGACCCAGAACCCATATTTTTCAGCAGTTCACAAATACCCAGTGCGCAGGCTTTAAATAGATATGAATTAAGCCAACTTTCTGGTCGTTTTTAGCATACTTGCAGTATGGTTTTTAGAACTCTGAAGCTGGTATCACCAAAGGAGAAGGTGTCACCTATGTAGATAACATTTGATATGTTCAGCCTTGGGGGGGGGTGGGGGGGGGGGACTGACCCTAAAGGAACTGACTAACAGGTAAACCTGTTGGTTAATCAAGCCATGAAATGTCTTTGGCGTGCCTGTTGAGAGTGCAATTGCTGCCACAAAGCCAGGAGGCATCGCTGAGCCCATTTTGGTCTGAATGTGTAATTTTCCCAACACAGATTTCAGGATGGAAACAGGCGAAATGTGTTAGTAATGTGATGCTGGACCAGAACTGAACCCCTCAACTAGCTTTTCTTCTCGAACCCTTGAGTGCTTTGAAATTGAAATTGAAAAAGACAAGAAGACAATGCCTAATTTAAAGAAAGGCCAGGGTTTCCATCAACATAGAAACATTGGGAGAGTATGGTCCAACATATCTAATGTTGTTCGCTGACTGCGTATTGCATCAAGAAGTTGGGCACATTTAGGAAACATCTTGTCGAATCCTGTTTGTCAAGAGCTAGGCCTACGTTGGGTAATTAGAGACTCCATGCTGTCTTGATTTAGCCAGAATGGTATGAAATGCCTTTAAAAATCTCTGAATACTTTAGATCTGACAATTCATCCTACCAAATGAAATTTGTGTAGGCTACAATAATGGGTTTCGACAGCTATTTCCAGCAATACCTAATGGTAACCCGTACTTCTTCCACTGCAGTGTAGCATGTTTTTATGTGTAGGCCGTTTTGTTAGAACAACTGCGTCTAATAGATAGGTTTCCTGGTTCTTACAACACCAGATGTTGACAAGAGAGACACAAAAGAACTGTTGCACACAGGAGTTGAACATCAGGGTTTCTGTGCGATCTAGAAAAATTTGGAAAAGTCCATAATTTTTATTTGAGAATTTCATATATCTAGTATGAAAAAGAAGGTATAGTTTGAGGAAATGTTGTGTTTTCTGACTTTATTCCATATTTCATTGTCCAAACGGTACATCCATCCATCCATCCGTCAGTCCGTCAAACTGTCCGTCTATTCGCTTCCTAGAAAAATTCATCCACTTTAGAACTTTACAAGGAGACAAATAACAAATACAACAACATATTAATGTAGAAGAGCTCTCTCCAGAAATACGAGCTAAACCAGTGCTTAAATCTGTCATTGTGTTTCTGGGTGCGTCACTGAGGGTTCGACGTAATATTTGTGGTACTGGGGCGACCTCTAGTGGTGGGAAGTCGCTCCCATATTTTAATGTTACCGTCTCCGACGGACATATTGCTTACTGGAGCAAATTCTGGAAAGCTAACACTGAGGGAAAAGGATTTGAACTTGATAAACATCTTCACAGCTTTGCTATACTTACAACATAAACACCACAATGGGTAAGTCGTTCTTAATAACTGAAAGTGCTCAGGTGATTAAAGTGTATCCTGTTTAGTCCAAAGTAATAATTAGAACATTATTCAGTGACTTTTCTGTAGCTACTTAGCTAACACGTTAGCCGTTGCAGCTAATAATGTAGCGTATGCACGCAGTTGGAAATTGTTTTACGGCTTTTAACCTGGGCTGTAATAAACCGCCAGTTATCCGCTCGGTGTCGCGACACGTTTAGACTAGTTACCGTGTACTAGTCAAGCTGTAAATGTGTAATTTTACCAACGGAAAATATTGAGTGCTAACTTGAGAAAACTTGGCTAGGTGCTAACAACGTTAGCATCGCGCTTTACCATTACAACGACCCACGTATATTTTGAACAAAGCTCCTAGCGTTTTCGTGAATACATTTCTTTCTTAACCCTTGTTTTATCACCACATGTCTGTGTGTCCCCCACCTTGTCATTTTTGTATGTGCAGGTAAGCTTTCACGTTCAAGCTATTTCCATCTATTAGTTCTGTCTATTATCCGCAGCTTAAACAGGCTGTTTGACCCGTGAATGCGCCACATTAACTTTGCGGGAGTCGCTAAGCGTCTCAACGTGTTTAAATAATTAACAGCTTGTAGTAGCTAAGGCAATAAGGGTAGAGATTTGTGTTAGCACGCGTGCTAGCTGAGGTGCCATAGCTCTGTCATTCAGCCTCATTCCGGAGACTCGCACAGTTACACAACATTGTGGGGTCGGGTTCAAATAAGATCGCGTTTTTGGAAGGGTCTCAGTCAGTTTCAGACCGAATATCTGTGGCGGGGGGACCCCCAAACAACAAACTGCAATATGTTTGATAAACTGCTAGCACATTTATATGTTGTTTCTTAAGGTTTCAAGTCGGAATATAGCGCTAACATTGGGCCAGATGTCTTATGTTCTTACCTCAGGGCACAATTTCTGCTAAATAGGTATTAAGTGTGATAAAACCGGTGGAATCTCTTTACTCTGTTCAAATATAAGCTGAAGTCATTTCAGGGATCGCGTTAAATGGTAATCTAACACAGAAGTGAAGCTGCTGTGGGGAGCTGGTTGCTCCCTCTCTATGATTCTTATTATTAATATTTAACATCATAACTGAAAAATGCCATATCATACTACTACAGCCAGGGTTCTCACACAGTCTGAGAAAACGGAATTATTTATGATTATTTATCTTTCCATCTGTCCACTTTTGTTCATCTGTGCTTCATCCTCTGTTTTCCCATCATCCATCTATCCGTTTATTAGGCTATCCGATTGTCCTTCCTTACCTTTTGCGTCCCCCCCCAATTTACATATTTAAAGCCTTACCAATGTAGACATATCTGCTATAAATCCACAGGAAACGTTTGATTATTTAAATGCATATATACTTACACAAATGAGCTTTAAGGAACTGAAACTTTGGAAGTCTGAGAGTCGCATAAGATGCTGTTATGCTTCACCCAAACTGAGAGGCTACTTTTCTGTTGTAATGTTGGCATCTTCAAATTCATTTCAAAGATTTTCTGAGATCAGTGGTCGTAGTTTCCTTTTTTCCTTTTTTTTTAGCCAGACGATTTCATGAGTAGATCCACGTCTAGTCGATAATTTCATAACAGTTTCCACCCTGGTATTTTGTGTACCCCAGAGGGACCGCGTTGTCTGGGGGAAATTCCAGTGCAGACACGCTCTCCCCTCTGGGCTATTTTTGTTCCACCTTGCCCAAACAGCTAACAGGCCGGGCGGTTGTCACAAAGAATACAATCCAACTAACTTTGTGGGAAAACGGGGAGCAATCAGCTGTAACCGGTGTTTGTCGACCCCTTTGGCTCCACCATCTGCTGCCCACACTGCCCACTTGTTTTACAAAGCCGGTTTTACAAAATGTGACCTCAATTTCCAGTGCCTGTGCGGATATTTAACCTTAGGAGCCCCCCTGCTGGTAGTCTGGGGTGCTTTTTGGCACAGGTGCTTGGCAGTGGTCTGCGGTTTCTCTGTTGCCCCCTCCAATCATTCTTTTGCATCTTCAGGTGGCATTACTTCACAAAAGCTGATAGTGGGTATTTTGTCCTGTATGGGCATCGATTTATACAAACTTTGCAATTGGAATTCATTACATAAATGTTTTATTAGTCACTGCTGAGCCTCCCTGGTAAGGTCTATTCAGGGGTTGTGGAGAGGAGGGTCCGACGGATAGTTGAACCTCGGATCCAGGAGGAACAATGCGGTTTTCGTCCTGGCCGTGGAACACTGGACCAGCTCTACACCCTCAGCAGGGTCCTGGAGGGTGCGTGGGAGTTCGCCCAACCGGTCTACATGTGTTTTGTGGACTTGGAGAAGGTGTTCGACCGTGTCCCTCGGGGGGCCCTGTGGGGGGTGCTCCGGGAGTATGGGGTACCGGGCCCCTTGATACGGGCTGTTAGGTCCCTGTACGACCGGTGCCAGAGTTTGGTTCGCATTGCCGGCAGTAAGTCGGGCTTGTTTCCAGTGAGAGTTGGACTCCGCCAAGGTTGCCCTTTGTCACTGATCCTGTTCCTAACTTTTATGGACAGGATCTCTAGGCGCAGCCAAGGCGTTGAGGGGATCCGTTTTGGTGGCCTCAGGATCGGGTCTCTGCTTTTTGCAGATGACGTGGTCCTGTTGGCTTCATCGGAACGTGATCTACAGCTTTCGCTGGAGCGGTTCGCAGCCGAGTGTGAAGCGGCTGGGATGAGAATCAGCACCTCCAAATCCGAGGCCATGGTCTTGAGCCGGAAAAGGGTGGGGTGCCTCCTCCGGGTCGGGGATGGGGTCCTTCCCCAAGTGGAGGAGTTTAAGTATCTGGGGGTCTTGTTCACGAATGAGGGAAAAATGGAGCGGGAGATCGATAGACGGATTGGTGGGGCATCTGCAGTTATGCGGGCGCTCTACCGGTCCGTCGTGGTGAAGAGAGAGCTGAGCCAAAAGGCGAAGCTCTCGATTTACCGGTCGATCTACGTTCCTACCCTCATCTATGGTCACGAACTCTGTGTGGTGACCGAAAGAACGAGATCACGGATACAAGCGGCTGAAATGAGTTTCCTCCGCAGAGTGTCTGGGCTCTCCCTTAGAGATAGGGTGAGAAGCTCAGTCATCCGGAGGGGGCTCAGAGTAGAGCCGCTGCTTCTCCACATCGAGAGGAGTCAGTTGAGATGGCTCTGGCATCTGGTCAGGATGCCTCCTGGACGCCTCCCTGGTGAGGTGTTTCAGGCACGTCCCACCGGGAGGAGGCCCAGGGGAAGGCCCAGGACACGCTGGAGGGACTATGTTTCTCGGCTGGCCTGGGAGCGCCTTGGGGTTCCTCCCGAGGAGCTGGAACAAGTGGCTGGGGAGAGGGAAGTCTGGGTCTCTTTGCTTAGGCTGCTGCCCCCGCGACCCGACCCCGGATAAGCGGAAGAAAATGGATGGATGGATGGATGCTAGACGAACAGCTTATGTTCATGTGTGTACTGTTAGGCAGTTTTTTAATAAGCTAATTTATACAAAGCTTTTTGACTTGTCTGCACTTGTTCCCTCGTCACGACCTCATATCAGAGATGTGAGCGGGAGATGAATGCAAACTTAATCCGTCACATGTTTACTACTCATGCTTTCATACACACAGTGTCCTCGTTGAGCTCACCTCTGTTTTGGGAGCTGTGTTCCTTTGTTTCCGGCTAGCTTGTGTCTTGATCACATGTCTGCGTTTCTCTGGGCCGCCAGAGCCGTCAGCCAGTCCGGCCAAGGACAACTACAGGATGAACCGCTACAAGAACAAAGCACTGAATCCAGAGGAGATGAGGCGCAGGAGAGAAGAGGAGGGCATCCAGCTCAGGAAACAAAAACGAGAACAGCAGGTAGGTTGTCGTCAGCAGATTCTTTGTTTCACTGTTTTCCTACAGTACGGTCATGTCGTGACTCTGTGGCTCTTTGCAGCTTTTCAAGAGGAGAAATGTGGACGTTCTCAACGAAGAAGAGGTCATGTTTGAGAGTCCGCTGGTGGACTCATACCTCAGCTCTCCAGCAACAGTGAGTAACTATTTTTCTAATGACTCTTGAGCAGCAAAAACAATTTTGAGCTTTTTCATGAAATACTTCATGTGGGTCGCTTTTTTCTTTTCTTTCACGTTTTTCCTGTTGATGCTAGAAATATCACCTCTGCTGAAGGTATTAGCTACTCAGAATCCTTGTACTCGTTCTCATCTAGGAAGGAGTTATTACCAGAGACATGGTTGAGATGCTTTTTTCAGAAGACCCAGAGCTTCAGCTCGCCACAACACAAAAGTTCAGAAAACTTCTTTCCAAAGGTATGTTGTGTATTCATGGGATATCCCAAAAATAGGCTTCCCGTCAGACTTTATGATACCAGCAGAGATATGGAACTTCTTGTCCCTAGAAACATGATCAAAAAAATATATTTTTAGATCATTTTAGCAAATTCGTTAATAACTTTTTTTGTTTTAAAAGACTAGTTTTCTAATCTGCGAACAAAAGCACTTACAAATATTGCATGTAAACTGACCGTTAAGGACTTTTGAAGTGAGGTTTTGTTGAAAAGTTATAATCAGTTAATACTACCTTACTGCTGTAACTCTGTTGGCCTCCAGATTAGTTGGTCCCAGCCTCTTAGCTTGCGGCTAGTTCTTGAAGGAAAGCAGACCCCTACCCTCTGACAATCCCAACTCCAATCTCAAACACGCACTCATAGCGTTTATGTGAAAGCCACCTTAGAGCTGTGTCACTGAAATATTATAATAAATGTCTACAACACCATTAGGGCCCAAATTCCACCATTCTAACCCAAATTTATTAACCCAAAAATTGTGTAATTATGGACTGAATGAAAAAAGCTGAAGAGATCCCCATTTACTGTGGTTCAGGTTTCTAAGATATAACAAAGTGCTGAATGATTTTACAGGGTGTTTAAAAGTATTTCCCTGTCATTATTTTTAAAAGATCTCAAACATTCTGTGCAAAACAAAGAAATTCATGTTTTTCTTTTTTTTCTAAAAGAAAAACTCCCTTTTAAAAATGCTTTAGAGTTTAACTCAGCACCAATATGTCTCATAAAGGAACCGGCAAGCAGTAAACCCTTGTGCATACTTCCATAATGATCAGAACCTTTGTTCAGTGATTTTTTTTTTCTCTAACTCTGTCCCAGACATCTTCATTAAAGTACATGACTGTCAGTGTTGTTGTGTTCAGCTCTCTTGTTCATATGCAGCGCCCCTCGCTTCAACTGATTTATGTACATGTTCAAGAGACAACAGGCGAGACTGGCTCCTGCTAGCTTGCTTCCTCTCCATGGTCATCAATCGTATCCTTGCACCTCTGGTCAACCGTGTACATTATTATAGTGACAAAAGGCTCCCTTTACATCTGCAGCCTGTTTTTCTTTTCTTTTTGTTTACATACATGTATCTGCAAACTCACCAGTTCTCTGTGCTACAGACTGTTTATGGAATATGGATTTTAAATCATGGATTTAGTTGGAAAAATATAACAAAGTAATCAGGAGGTTGTTCTGATAAGAGTTGTGTATATCGTTTTGATTTTAAAAAGAAAAACTCTGCATGTGGCTTTAATATTTGTTCTTTTCAGAGCCCAACCCACCGATTGACGAGGTCATAAACACAGCTGGTGTGGTGGAAAGGTTTGTGGAGTTTCTGCAGAAGAGCACCAACTGCACACTGCAGGTCGGTTCATAAAACCTCTAAATATTAGGGTTTCCAATGTAAAGCTTGAGCTGTGCCCCGATATGTCTGCATGGCTTGAACTTTTTCAGTCCAGTTAGTGTTGTTGTTTTCCTTTGTTCTGTGCGGCTGCAGTTCGAAGCTGCCTGGGCCCTGACTAACATCGCATCAGGAACATCCCAGCAGACAAAGACGGTCATCGAGGCCGGAGCTGTACCCATTTTCATCGAACTACTTAACTCAGACTTCGAGGATGTCCAAGAACAGGTAACAGCTTTTCAGCTCAAATGATGAATCAGGATGTTATCGGCTTGCTGTCCAGTAGGATAAACTGTCCTTGTGTGTGTACTTCAGGCCGTGTGGGCGTTGGGTAATATCGCCGGGGACAGCGCAGTCTGCAGGGACTATGTGCTAAACTGTAACATCCTCCCACCGCTGTTGTTGTAAGCTCCTTCATGGTTTTTTTAGTTTTGTGACGCTCCATGGCCGAGCCCAGACAAGTTTCTGCCTGTTACATATTTCTGTCATGTTATCTACATTTTTTTTTTTTTTTTTTTTGCCCATTCCGGTTTTTTAGGCTTTTGACAAAATCTACTAGACTGACGATGACCAGGAATGCAGTATGGGCTCTATCTAATCTCTGCAGAGGCAAAAATCCTCCACCTGTCTTTGAAAAGGTAACATTTACGCTGAACTGACATAAACGAGGTTTCTGCACAGTTTGGAATGTGGGATTTCAGGTTTAGGATTTTCGAAGTTGTATTAAAGTGGATAAGTATTAAAATGTTCATGTTTCCAGACGCTCCTCCTTGTTTGATCATCTAAAAGTGAAATATAAAGATCTTTTTTTCATGAATTTAGATTTGAATGTCATCGTGTGAACACTAAATCCTGCATTTTTGTCCCTCAACTCAATTATTGTTCGGGTTTTTGATTTGCTGAGCTAACGGAAAAACCTAAATTCATTCAAAAGTCGTAAACTTGCCATCTCACTGCTCTGTTGTTTTTTTTTGTTTTGTTTTTTACCTCTGACCCATTTTTAGATCAGGGGTATAAACTGGACCAAATTAGGTGGCAGTCAAAACATTGATGCTTCCACATTTTTTGGAGTTTTTAAAAACAATACAAATCAAACATCACAAACTATAATATAAAGATTCTATATTTATTGTAAAACAATTCCATCAAGATTTTAGAAGTACAGTTGTTAGAGAGTTAATAAATCGAGTTGATTGAAATCCAAATGCAAAAGAAGCAATAGAATGAGCCAGAGGTAACATAGTCCTGTTTATTTGTAGATCATTAAACCCAATTTGGTAAATGTTTCTCAGATGTCCAAAGTATTCTAAAATCAGTCCAGAATTATGAATTTTGTGTCTGACCATGAAAGTAATTTGAGATGGAGAATTATTTGGAGCCCTGGATAAGTAAAAAACGGATTCTAATTTGTACTTTCTTTTTGCCTTCAAAAAGTAGTTCAGTTAGCCCCATGTTGTTGTTCTCCAGCTCTGTCTCTCTGAGGCAGTCTGGTTGCCTTTCCTCATGATTAATCTCGATGTGCAGAAACTTGTTTTAAAGTGATTTATAAAAATGTTTTAGTGGGAGTTCAGAAATCTGATGCTGTTCATGTCGTCTTGTCTAGGTGTCACCCTGTCTGCCTGTCCTGTCCAGACTGTTATTTAGCAGCGACCCAGACTTGCTGGCAGATGCATGCTGGGCTCTTTCCTACCTCTCCGATGGCCCCAACGACAAGATCCAGGCTGTTATCGACTCCGGAGTCTGCAGGAGGCTCGTGGAGCTGCTCATGTCAGTTTGGGTTTCACCGTGTTTGTTCGGTCACGTTTTAAACCGGAGCGGCGAAAACATCTGCAGATCGTCACTGTAACGAGCTCTCTCCTCTCTACAGGCACACTGACTACAAGGTGGCCTCTCCTGCCTTGAGAGCCGTCGGAAACATCGTCACCGGAGATGACATTCAGACGCAGGTTTGTTTCATAAATCATTCAGAAGAACTTAAACGCAGAACTTAAAGGAAAAAAACACAGACTGAGCTTGTTGCTTGGAGTCTTTCACTTGCAGTGTCAACAAGTAGATTCTGTCCAACTACTAGCTAAGAGGGATAAACCGTAACGGCGGCGGGAATGAAATGTTTCACTGGGAACCTGACAGCCTTTCTTAATAAACTGTGTCCACCTGGTGATTTGTTGTGTTTAGGTGGTGTTGAACTGCTCCGCTTTACCCTGCCTGCTGCACCTTCTCAGCAGTCCTAAAGAGTCGATTCGTAAGGAAGCATGCTGGACCATCTCCAACATCACAGCTGGAAACCGAGCACAAATACAGGTGACCTTTCCACTGATACAGAAGCGACCTGTGAGGAATCTCCTGGTATCCATGGGTGGCCTTTAGAGTGATTTAGCTTGAGATGGAAGTTTTCCCCCCCCCAACACTTTTATAATCATTAATGTAATTTAGAAGTAACAAACTGTTAAATAAGCTTTTATTCCTTTAGAATCCCAGCTAAGGAGTTGTGTGTCTCTGTAAATATAAAGTGCCCTGCAGCAGTGTTCTAACTCCTTTCACTTTTGCACCTTGTTGGCCTTCATGGTTTTATGTGATAGACAACACAAACTGGTGCAAATCTGTGAAGTGGAAGAAAAATAATGCATGGTTACAATTAGTGTTTTTACAAAAATATCAGAAGAATGTTGCATGTATATAATTGTAAACATGGGAGGAGATAGACCTGTATATTTCTGGCCTGCAAACAATAAGGGTTGTGTGGTGGAAAACTAACATCGCACAGCATCCTGAACCAGCAGCCACTGGAGGGTTAGGTCAGAGTTGGTGGGAAGATGGAGAGCTGTCGACTGCAGGTGAGAGGCACTCTTTTTAGATTCTTAATTGGAAAATAATTTTGAGAATTGGATGTTTTCTTTCCACTTCAGTTCTGCCCTGCTTTGTGTTGATCCATCACATGAAATCCCCCCCAAAATGTATGGAAGTAAAAAGATCAACACTTTTGAAAGGCTCTGTATGCTGCATGTTTAAGCTTGGTGTTTTTCTCTTTTTTTGCCTTGCTTGAATTGTGCCTTCGGTAGTATTGTTATTATGTAAAGGGTTTAATATCCAGATATATTTAAATGCAGCATTTCATTCCAAGCACATCGTGCTCCAGCTCTCAGAATGATTGACAGGTCTGTTTTTTTCAGAGTGAAGGATATCATTGTTACTGTTAGAGCAGTAATATGACACCTCTATGAATATTTAATACATTAAGCTTAAATATTCCACATTTGTCGGTTAATCAGTCATATTGTGGCCAAATCCCTTAGAGAAATCACAAGTACTGGAAATTGTGCTTGCTTTAATATACTGCAGCGATGCCAAACCTGCTTCATGAGTCTCAACAACGATTTTCTCTTTTTCTGCTTCTTTCTAGACGGTAATCGACGCCAACATCTTCCCAGTACTAATTGAGATTCTGCAGAAAGCAGAGTTCAGAACCAGGAAAGAAGCAGCCTGGGCCATCACCAACGCTACATCTGGTGGAACACCAGAGCAGATCAGGTTAGACTGGAATGAAATATTTCAGATTGACCGTTCAATGAATCAGCATTTTGATGTAGTGACGCCTGTTTATGTTTCAATACGTTTTCTCAGCGATCGCGTTCACTGTTGGGAAATCCATTGTTCAACCTGAAACTTTATATGACACTGCAGCAAACTTACAGCTTGCAGGCTCTTTGCCTTAGCATGCTGTGTATTTTCTGCTAATAAGTTCTTTATTTATGACCAGTGGGTTGACAGTAAGTACATATAAAAATGTTTAAATGTGGCTCCAAAATGTCCACTACAAGTTAGTTGCTTAGTTCTTTAGGTTTAATCAGAGATCCTGAGCTCTGATATTAGATGGGAGGCAATCGGCTCATGTGGATCAGTGATGGGGATGTCCGATATCATCAGCCGGTATTGGTATTTAAATGTGATATCGATAATGGTTGGTGTCAGGCTTTTACTTTTTTTAATGACCACTTTTATACCATACGTTCATACTATGCTCATATCATACATCAAACTCTTCATCTACTTCTCCTCTCACTCAACATATCAAAATATGACAGACCTGAGGTAGGCCTATTCTTTTTGAGATGTTTTTGTTTGCTTGAAAAAAACGAATATCCTACTAAAATATCCTGTGGCTTCAGCGTTTCTGAGGCAACCTTGAACGCTTGAGCAAACGTCCATCAGCGGTATCGGAAGATTTAGTCGATATTGGTAAATAAGACAATATCTATCATCCCTAGAAATTGGGTTTAATATACCACCTTCAGAAAGGGATATCCAATGAAATTAGTTTACACACAAGATTTTTTTGATTTTATGTGTACGAGCATGTGGGGCATGAGTACCAAATGGGTTTACAGATACAAAATCAAAGTTAAAAAGGGAATACTATGCTCTAAGTAAAAATCCTAAGTCAAGAGAAATTCTATTTAATGTTGATCTATTAACCATTTGTGTGTTACGTTTGTATTCAGGTATCTGGTGAACCTGGGCTGCATCAAGCCTCTGTGTGACCTACTGACCGTGATGGACTCTAAGATAGTTCAGGTAGCTCTCAATGGGCTGGAAAACATCCTGAGGCTGGGCGAGCAGGAGGCCAAGCAGGAGAACAACGGCACCGGAGTTAATCCCTACTGCAGCCTCATAGAAGAAGCTTACGGTACGCTGCACACACACCGGTTTATTATGCAGTATGTCATTTGTTGAGAAGTCACCTTGTTTGTACTGTGTACACCCTGCCTGCTTGTCTTTTTTTCCTTTTTTTGTGCCTCAAATTAAAAAAAATAATAATAAAAGAGCAACCAACTTCAATAAGATGGTGATTTCAGACTGAAGGATGGAGACGCTCCAGTTCGATTTTTGTAACAGATTTCCAAATGCTACGTTTGGCTAGTTAAGATATCTCTTTAAGAACTAAAACGAGAAAATTTACAAATTGGTCCTTTTTTTGAAACACATAAAACTACTTCCAAGCCTACAGTCTAGTTTATGCTTCTCCATCAGCGGGGAGGTGCAGAGACACGCAGTGCCGTCATCCGTCGATGTAAGCGATCTGCGGCAGGCCCGTAGGTGACAGAGACATGCCCAAACGAAAGCTACGGAGAGCGCAACCCTGTGATTGGTCGGCACGCCACTTCCTTTGAATTCGTCAACAGCGCCGCCATTTTAAAAAAATAAATAAATGCGCGCACCAAAACAAGTGCTGAAGATATCTAGCAGTATAAACTTTGGCCTAAGAGTGTTGTCGTTAAGAGTCCTTTAAGCACTTGCGTACGCTTCGTTCACAGATCAGAGAAAGGTTTCTGATTGGCTGATCAGTGTTGATCAAATGTAAAATCGTCCAATTCTGCTCACCAGACAATTTCTCACTTTATCTCTTAAGACGTCCTGATTTGTTGTAGAAAATCTAAAGGTTGAGTTCAAACCATAACCAATTAGGAATTATCTCAATTCGTACTATAGGGGAATCTCTGTTTTTTATATTAGTGGTAGTTTTATATCATGTGCTTATATTACTGTATTTTTGTTTTACAGGACTAGATAAGATCGAGTTCCTCCAGAGCCACGACAACCAGGAGATCTACCAGAAGGCGTTTGACCTAATCGAGCGCTACTTCGGTGTGGAGGATGAAGACAGCAGTCTGGCTCCTCAGGTGGACCAGGCCAACCAGCAGTTCCTCTTCCCTCAGCAAGAAGCTCCAATGGAGGGCTTCCAGCTCTAAGTCCTCTTAAGTACACCCCCTAACCCCTGTCCCATCTGTATACTCCCCCCATTTTGTGGAAGGCCCCCCATGATGCCTGAGTCATGCCACTGTGCTCTCTTGCCTGATCTCTCTAAGAACACACACAAAGCCGCTGATTGGAGGAAAGCTTAAACTGTCGCCTTCTTAACCGCCCTCTTCAGCCATGCTTTCCCCCCCAGTGGACAAACAGCTCACAGGGCAGACTTTCTTTTTTTTTTCTGGCCAGTGGGAGCGTTTCTTACAAACTATAATAACCAAGTTGGGGGGAACTGGTCACCTGAAAACCTGAAGTGGTTTGAAGCGTGCACACCCGGACTTCTTCCTGCCGTTTGGTCACTGTTGGCAACCAGAGTTAGGATCTCGAAATTTCTATCCCGTTTTCTGGATTACCCATGCATCCGCTCACAGTCCCCAAACGGGAGGCGCTCAGTTTATGACATCAGTCTGATTTTGTGCAATGCAACAAAGGCGTCCCAACCCCCCCCCCCCCCCCCTCCTTTTTTTTTTTTTGTAAGTTTTTATTATTTACCTCTAACCCTTATTTATCTTCTCCTTTTATAGGTATTTTTCTTTTTCTGTAAATGGAAAGTTTTTGTTTTTCTTTCTATAAAGAGATTCCCTAAATGTTAGGCTTAGGGCTGCCGCTCAAGCAAAGGGATGACTTTTAAGTTGTGGGGGGGGGATAGAGGAGAAGATGTAACGGACTAAACCAAACCCAGGAAGGACTGTGATTGGCAGTTTTGTTGAAGGCTAAGAATTTCTCTTTAACCATTAATACGAAATACCAGTTTGTTTGTTTTTTAGGGTGGGATATTTGGATATCCTATATTTGTGTGCTGTGTTAATAACATCTGAATTATGAAGTGATCTATTAAACAAGGCCTAGTTTAGGAGTCACGATGGAGTGGAGCCTGCTGCAGCAAACCTCACTTATTTTTCTATCCGGCAGCAGACATTTAAAAAGAAGGTGGGGGGGGGAAACCCAATTTGCAGTAGTGAAAGTGTTCTAGTTTAGTGGTCCCAGTGTAAATGGGTTCCTGCATGACCCTGCAGCCACAGAGGCGCCTTATCCAAGTGCAACCTGTTGGCACAGAGAGAAGAAGAAGTCCTCTTTGTGAACAACATGCGGGGGTTCAAAGAAGGAGCCGGGCTTAAAACACGATAACTTTAGGTGGTGTGAATAGTGATAGTTTAGTGAACCACGGTGGTGTTTTATTTTAGCGGTAGACTTGATTCAATAGCCTCATGGCATCTGATATATCACTATATCTTTGAGGAACGGAGGCGACCGCCGCTGACTTTTTCTGCATGGAACAGTTGTGCTACGTTTGTGGGTGTGTCGTTTCACGCAAATGGCCTCTTCCTCTGCCCAGCCGGGTCGGTCCTGCTGCTTCCCTGTGGCTCTAATAACAGCCGGAGGTGCCGGGGTGTCGAGCCTGACCGCAACAAAAGCTCAAGCATCGAAACAGAAGTGTATTTGGATTTTGATGTGTCTGCGTTAATATATGTATCTCTTTTGCGTACACTCCATGCACACTCGCATCCAACACCAGCTGAAACACGCCTCACACAGACGAGTGGCTAGAAGCAAAAACAGGCTTCCATAAAAAAAAAAAAAAAACAAGAAATACTTAAAGGGGTAAAATGTTGAAGTTGAGCACAAACGTCATCTTTCCTTACCATGTATTCTATAGAGATTAGTATTTTGTTAAATGAATTGATAAAATGAAGAGCTATGGAAACTTGTAGTTGTTTCTAGCCGCAGGACTTCTGATGGTCGAGATTAGCGGAGCTGACCCTGACCACGGACTGGCTCCGCCTCTAACCAGGGCCGGTCACTGGTCAGAGTTGAGGCCCTGTAGACAAAGTAGAAGTGTGTACGTGTGAGTTTGGACTGACAGGCGCCGTGTGAGGGAGTGGGTCGATTTGAATCGATCGACGAAATGTCCTAATCAGAGTCGGGGGAGCCGCCGCCTCCGTTCTGTGGATTACTGAAGCTCTCAAACGTATGGAGGATGAACACAATCGGGTTTCTTTAAAGTAACCAAATAAAACAATCTCCTGAGGATTCAAAAGTAATAAATATAACTGATGATATCTATAGATGCAGTTGGAGGCTTTAGCCACTCGTCGTGAATGCATCATATTAATTTTGGGCTTTTGATGCTTTTGAGTTGCTGTGGAACGAAGATGCGATTTATGACTTCAACACCATATATATATATATATATATATATATATATATATATATATATATATATATATATATATATATATATATATATATATATATATATACATACTCCCACTTATATTTGGGTACTTATTCTCTTAAGCATATTTCTTACATTTTCAACCTGGTTGAGTTTGGACCCATTTTTTCTTTCTGGACACCCGATTGTGTCCAGGTTTTAACCATCCATCGTTTTGAGATGAAGGGGAATATTTCGAAAAGTTTTTCCATATTTATTATTCCGTTGCCCCATGCTGCCGCTGCCACCAACATGTTTAACTCCTGATGGGGTTCAGAAGCCTTCTCGTGGGTGTGGCCGAATAGACCCCCTCTGTCTCGTCTGCACAGAATAAGTTTTTCCCCGAAGCGCCTTGGCTCGTCCACGTGAGCAAATTTCCCTCCATCTTGAAGTCGTCCAGTTTGACACCCGCTGCCCTCCATCAGAGAGCAGTCATTGGATTCGGGTTCTTATGACATGTTAAAACGTTCAAAAAAGGCAACAATCCCGAACATTTTGTTGAGCTCATAAAGTTTCATCTTGTTCAGATACCTTTTAAGAAACGCGTTGGGGGGGGATGTATATATCATCATGTATATTTAAGAACTCGTGTGGACAGAAAACCAAAGTAAATTCAAACCTGGGTACCTAATGTTTCTCCAAATGAATCCATGTTGTTGGTATGATCAGTCCAGACTGGATAAGCAACACTTCAAAGGCATTAAAACCCCAAATCAGTGCGACGTTCATGCGCGTAGTTGTTGAAACGAAACCTCTTGACATGTATTCCTCATACGCCTTCACCATGTTAAGCACCGTTCTGCAAGACGAGTCGAACGTCATCGAACAGATGAATCTATACAAAGTTTTACCCGCAGAATATACAAGTGCTGCTCCTGGCCGACATGAAAAGTCAACAACGTCTTACCTCTACCTGACCGGACGTGTAGAGCGACGTTTAGACCCGAAGTCTTTGGTTTCCTGGCCAAATTCTGTGCTTGGCCTACAAACATAATGCCAGAATTGCAATATATATAAATATATATAATAATAAAGAAAATCATTGCATCAACGAGGAGAGAAAAAATGTTTATATTTCTTTAAAAAAAAAATAAAAAAAAATCAAAATGCACTCCTGCTCACTAAAGTGCCAATCCGACCAACAAAGACTGGAGGATCTTGCGTTTCTGTCTTTGACTTGTAGATTATCTCTTTATATCTTTTTATTTACTTGAATGTGCACATGTTTTTTTTGTGCAAAAGCATTGCTGCTCTATTTTCCATATCTTTTCAAGTTACATTATTTGCCATTGTTTCTTAAAGTGGCATTCTTTAACAATGATGTCTAATTATCTGGGTTGGGGGGGGGGGGGGGGGGGGGGTGACTGACTTGACGGCATAAACCTGATGTTTTTCATCAAATTTTTTTTTTTTTTTTTCTTCTTCTTTCTTTCATCGACGGGACGCTCATCTGTGACTCTTGTAGTGGTTTTCACTGTATGTAGCCAAGCTGCCGGTGTAGGGAATCACACCACTGGTTTCAGTTGGGAGACTGGCGTTTCCTTTAGCGTGTAGTTCAAGTCGAGGCCCTCGTACGAAAAGTAGGAGATTGCTGCACGATGCAGATGTATACATACGAATGACTATCATAGCGGACTGATGCAGGCCCCAATCTCACTGCCAGTTAGTTTACCAAAGTTTCGTCATCCTCTTTGCAGCTTCTACGGTCCCTCGAGTAAAAGCTCTTTATTTTTTTTCTCTCTCTCGCTTAAATTTAAGCTGAGTTTAAAATACTCTCCAACCCAATTCAGAATACTTTGCATTTGAAGCTCAGAGATGGCCACGCCCACCTACATGGGAATGGGGTCAGAGGGAAACTTTTTTTTTTTTTTTCTGAGTTTTAAAAAGGTGGGATTCAGTGGGGGGGGGGGGAGAGTGCAGCGATTTACATTAAAGGTGTTATAATTTAAACTGTATGTTCTGATACATTTGACAGGGATTCAAATACAATTCTAATCACTTCTGAGAAGTGGAGAAAAAGTCTCAGTAGGACTTGCAACAGGATGAATTAGGCATAGAAAAAAAAAAGGGTGGTGAGGATCCAAACCTTTCTGCTTCTCTTCTTTTCCTGGTCAAGATATTCTGATTTCTATCATTTTCAGGATATTTGATTGTCTTAGTCTGCGCGACCAGGAAGCCTGTTACATCTAGGGGAGTGAGTAAAAAAAGAAAAAAATCTTCAAAAAACAAAATCTGACTTGTCTTCCGTCCTGGGCGCTTTGGGTCGTCTTCATGAAAATCTAAAGCCACGCTTGGCTCAACATCTATGCTACAAACGTTTACAATGCTCCTTGTTTTGTAAATTAGTATTTGTACGCCTTCACTAACCAGTCCTGATGCATTCTCTGCTCTGGTCCTCTTTATTTCTTTCTCTCGTATTTATTTTCCTCGTCAGTGCTTTTCTTCTTTTTTTTTTTTCACTCCGAATGAACCATGTCATACTGTGACTTCGACTGGACTTTACCGACGGTATGAATGAGTGGCGAGAACCTCACACACTTCAGCTGAACATGACACACAAACATAAACATGGAAGAAGAAGAAAAAAATTGCATACAGGAAGCTGCAACAATATTAGAGATGTAAAGAAACTGCTATTGAATTTAACATTGTTCAGAGGAAATACTGTACAAAACGAATAAAGTTATGTTTCAACCCTTTCATGGATGTGCTTCGTTCTTATAGCTGTCTGCCAGTTGGGAAGGAGGGGAAACTGGACCACCCAAGAGGCCTAATACTCAATTTTGGGCAATTAGAACCATAGTGGCGCAAATCTAGTAATCCTGCAAAAAATCTGAGTTTTATGATTTGAATCTCCTATACTCCTAAATTAAATAAAATCAAGAAAGCATTAATTGGAGAAGAAGCCCCTTGTAATTCTGGAGGAGCTCAGGTAAATAGAGTATAGACCTGGTGGTGGCAGTATCATGCTGTGCAGCTGCGGGAAAGCTGGTCAGAGCTGATCGAGGAATGGCTGAAAACAACTCGAGACTAGGGTGGAGGCTCAGAGCATTGTATACCTGTTTTAGAATGGCCTAGTCAAAGTCCAGACCCTAATCCAAATGAAAGTGGCGGCAAGACCAAAAAAAAAAAAAGTCACTCTTCACAGATGCTCTCCATCCGATCTGATCATTGAGCTGAAAGATTTAGAGCTTTGATTGCTGCAAAATGAAGGGGGAATGAGGATGGATGGATTTTCTTTTCTTTTTTTAGCATTGTGCATCATTGCTTTTACTTCTGATTGCCAGGCCGGTAGTCATAAAACGTACGTGACCCTTTGAAATAAAGCAAGCTCATTGAGTTTTATGAACCCCTGCTGTAATTATTGTTTATGATTTATAGTTAAATTAAGGAACTATATATGTCATTTTAAGGTTTTAGAACAAAGGAAAATGAAAAACTTGATCAAGAATTCTGAAATTTAACATTCCTGATTTATGGAAAATGACGAAGGAATTTCCAAATGCTATGCGAATATATACACAGAAAATATGCTAGAATGTGCCCTTTTCTACCTTTAAATTTAAAAAATCTTCTCGGGTCTTTAACATTTTCTTTGTCAAAGTAATGAAGAGCCACATGTGGCAGACCTTTGACCTAAGCATTGTTGAATAAAACCATCCTCTCAGCATGATACTGACACCACCGTACATCAGAGGTCGGTAGAGTACTCAGAGTATGACAACTTCTAAATAGTTTTACTCAAAAGTAAATGGTGGCCATCCAGGAAATTGCTGAAGCAAGAGTAAAACAGTTTCCTAAAAAGGCTACTTGAGTATATCTTCAAATGAAGTCATCGGGCAGACAAGAATATACCGTTATGTGAACATTCTGATATTTTCATGTTTAAAAAGAAAACCTTAGTACAAATAAATAATATAATCTAATTTAGGCATATGAAACCCCTTTCCAAATCTTTTTTTCCCAGTATAAATTTATGAAACTTCTTACAATATGTAATTTATATACAGTATATGTTAGAACAGTGTAAAATACTCCCAGTGACAATATATGCTGTTTACTGTATCTTCTTGATCTCCAAATGGCACAGAAGGCTCAGCAGATGGCAAATTACATTAGAACAACAAAGCTTGTGTAGAATCAAGAGGTCTCACTTCAACATAAACGTCAGGTGTCTGGTGCATTTTTGGTTTAACCTGTTCTTCTTTCAGTGACATTACTCACAGTAGAAGTAGAAGATCCAGAAATGTTAGTCATTCATGAGTAGTGATTCTGTATAATAATATTGCTCCAATAAAAAAAAGAAAAGGACGGAGTAGTAAAACTACTCCTAAACCAATTTTTCCCCAAAACGTTACTGAAGTAAATGTAACTAGTAACTACACACTTCTGGTTATTGTAGTTTTCGCCTCCTTAGATGAACTTATTTTCTGTTCATGAAACGGCGTTTTTATTTATTTTATTTCTAAACTGCCGCTGCGTGTTGTTTTCTATTCAGTGGGTCGTTTATACCCTTTTTTTAACAGCAGATTATATGTTTAATCTTGTGGAGCAGTTCATGACAATGAATCCTATAGGGGGCGACGAGCAAGCTGCAGAAGCGTGAGCCGCGTTGGTTTTTTCTACAACGAAGAACGGTCCACACTCCAAGCCAGTTGGTGGCGGTAATGCACCAGGTTGTTGTTTGCCAACCGCCATAAAACTACGAAAGAAGAAGAAATCCAAAGTTTTGACCCGGAAGCGAGTTTTTTTTTTTCCGAACACAACCTCACGCTGTTAACGAAACCTGCTTCTGTACAGAAACATTAGCAGTTTTCCCCTCTGGAGTCTTCAGGTAAAGAGGCGTGTGGAACAGGGTGTACTTATATACATTTCTCCGTGTTTATGGGCGCCGTTTCTGGCTCCTGTCTCGTGCTAACGCTGCTCTGGTTGCAGTCTGAGCCAGTTTGAGCTGCATGTAGCTGCTAACCAGGGTTAGCCTGTGCTGGAATGGAAACTGAAAGCTCTTAATGGTGCCTGAAATTACTCAGAAATAATGCTAGTTGGACATTTGTATGCTTGGTTTAAAACATGCGATATTGTTAACTGAATGTGACGCTTTTAATAGTTTGTCGAGTCGCTCCGAAGCAGCTGGAAACCGACATGTCTCGCTGATGGTTAAAAAAATTTGCGCGTTGTTTTTTTATATATATATATATATAATGTTTTGTTTTCTGGGATTAGACATGAAAAAACAAGACGCGGAAGAGTCTCCCAGCAGCAGTCCTGGCAGTGAGGATGCTCCACCCACGGCTGCAGGCAGTGAGGCTGCTCCACCTGCAGCTGAAGAGGCTAAAGACGGCTCGTACAACCCCAAGCAGGACGAATCACAGAGCCCACAGGCAGGGACTCCTCCACAAACCAACGAGGCGGGGGATGAAGGTAAGCCACTTTAGATGTGAACTACGCTGGTCATGATCTGTAAAAACTAGGGCTGTCAAACGGTTGGAGGTTTTAATCTGATTAATCACAGGGTAGCTGGGAATTAATCACGGTTAATTAACATTCCTAAATATGACCGAGAAACTAAAATTTTCGGTGTAAATAAATACAGGAGGGATCCATGGAGCTTTTGTTTTGAACTCCACAATCATATTTACACGTGTCCCTTTTTAACCTATCCATCTTTTAGCCAGATGCTAAGGCAAATTAACTGGTTAACATTTTCTGAATGTAAAGCTGACTGTTTCTTATTAATATTGGACAACCCTGAGCATCCTCTTCATGGTACTATCCTCAACAACAGGGTGTTTTCAGTCAAAGGCTGCAACACAGACTGCTACAGGAGATCCTTCCTGCCCACAGCCATTAGAATCTACAACAACTCTTTGAAGAATTAAAAAGTTTGAGCTACAACAACACTTATTTTCTCTCTGGGATCAATGAAGCATTTTTTAAAAATTATTTAATTGTATACTTTTGAACAATAGAGGGATTGTTTGCTTATCAACATAAGTACAAATGGTGTGGAACCGAACCTTTATATAACTCTAGTTTCCACTGTTATTATTTGTGGTTATCTTGCAGCTGCAGTGTTGTTAGCTTGTTTGTTAGCCAAAGTTTACCTGAGGTGAAGTTATCGCTGCAGATTGTTGCATTTTTAATCATCTGCTGTTTCAATCGCTTCTTCTGATCGTTTAGACCACCTGATCGTGTCTCTTTCTGCAGACTAAACGCGCAGTAGAGCAGGGAGTAACATAGACCGATAATGCCTCTATCTGGCCTGTGACTGAGAAGAGACGTTCATATGGAACGGTGGATGCAGTTTGGATCTGCCATGCTGTTTACGTGAAGAGCACTGAACGCAGTGCGGGCTGAATTGTAGGATAAACAGGGCGGGTCATCCTTTGCATGCATTAATTGCAGTAAAAAAAAAATTTATCCTGTGAATTCTTCAAATTAATCGGCCCATGTTAACACGTAAATTTTGACAGCCCTAGTAAAAACATAATTATGTTTATGCAATCGTGACCACCATCTGATTCCTGTTTAAAATGTCATTGCGATTTCAAAAAGTACATGTCCACAGCATCACGGATCCTCCACCGTACTCAACAGTGGACTTGATGCGCTTTTCCTAATACACCTCCTGTGTTTCACCTCAAAGCCATGCGGTGTTTGTTGCCAGACTGCTCAGTCCCAGTTTCATCAGACTAAAACACATGGTTATTGTTCCCATGGCCCACCAGAGTTTAGAAAACTCCACATGATTTACGTTTGTGATTATTGGACTGAAAAAGGCTTTCCTTTTGGGCACCACTCACAAACAACCAGTCGATATGTAGATGGAATTAAATGGTTGTCTTGGTGACTTTGTGGAGTAGAAATGCAGCCAACGATGGAATGGCTGCATCAGATAAGCGCGGTTTGAAGCCCAGTTCCAACGGAGCATAGGGAATCCATCTCGTTCAGGATTGCCAGCTGGAGTTTTATTGGTTCAGAGATTAAAAAAAAATATATATAGAAAAATAGTCAATGAAATGAAAGAAATCCAAGCAGTGTGTGTGATCTCCGGTGTTTACTGTTATTAGTGCAGATTTAAGTTGTAATAAATCCAGATCGCTCTCTTAAACCTCGCTCCAAAAAAATTTCTTCTTATGATTTTTCTTCTTATCTTCTTCTCTGAATAAATACATTGAAATCAAAGCTTGGATTTCATAAATCTGGTGCAGATTACCAGCCCCAGTGGATGGTTTGGGACTCTGATCAGCCTGATTTGACTTCAAATAAAGTTAAGTTAGGAAAACATGCATTTGCAATATCATTGCTGAACATTTTGATAGTGATATCAATTGCAATTAACCTAAATCTTCCTTATTACTCTTTTACATCATTATGATGACTCCTCTGCACTCAATGCGTTTTCTGATCTATTCCAGTGAGATCTATAGAAGGCATAGACATAAAAAGTAGCAGTTCATTATGGAATGGTTTCCTCAGATGGCGACAAAGCAACTGCAGTATAATTTGTTATGGAACTATGACGTGGTTGTAGGAGAACAGTGTGAGCTCATAGTCAATCAGTGCTTGGTTTTCCCTGCTGTGTCCAGTGGCTGAGTCTCAGTGCGACATGGCGGAGGAGCTGAGCCGGCAGCTGGAGGACATCCTCAGCTCCTACTGCCGGGAGAGCCTCCAGGACGACGCCGGCACCTTGCTCAACGGCCAGTCGCACAGCCCGGTGCTCAACGGGCTGACTGGAGAGAAGGAGGACGACAAGTCGGAGGAGGGCAAAGTCAACGGAGCAGAGAAGGAGCGGAAAAAGACTCAGGAGAAGAAGAAAGTGAAGGGTCTGGGTAGGAAACGGACAGATATGTCCTATAGTATCAAGTCCTCCTCTGTACCAAGTACTGTGCTTTGTTATATTAAATCAGGGTTTATGCAGGTCATTAAATGGATTTGGCAAAAATCAAGACCTTAAATGGCACAAAAGAACATTAAATCTGGTTCTCATAAGCATTGAAATTCTTTCTGTAGTTTTCATGGGAAATACATATATCATTATAAGCAGTGATTCGCTGTTAAACTGTGTATTCGACTTACATTAGACTTGACATGCAAAACCGTGTCGGAAGCTGCTACCGACCTGTCGTGAACCCCAATGTTTGTGCGCCAGAGCGGGAGGTGTTGAGAACGGGGAAATGCAAATTCAGACAGAAGTGGTTGGAAAACAAGGAATTCAGGACATGGCTGAAGCCTGTTGATGGTCAAGATGGAGAAGGATTTTTCAGTGTTTTTTCCCAAAAAAAAATTAAGCTTGGCACAACGGGTGTCAATGCCGTGAAATCTCACATGCAGTCAGACAGCCACAAATCAGCTGGAAGAGGCAGACAGCAGTTAATTGTTGCTAGTTACTTTTCCATAACCAACAGCAGAACGTCTTCAGCAGCTACTCTGACCGCCACAACTAGCACATCCGCAGTTGTAGTGAACACTCCCGGAACATTGCAATTTTCAAGCGTCATTTGGATTGAAGGTGACGTTGTGCGCGGAGCTGCTCTGTCGTCTGAACACTGCCGCGCAGCACCAATCATAGAAAACATCCAATAAAGGTGTTTCTGAGTTGTCCCAGACGATGTTTCTGGATTAAGAAATGGCCAAAGATGTGGAAATGACAAATCCAGCTCAATGATTATAGCGGCAATTCATAAATTACATTTACCTCAAGGTACGTTAAAATACATTGAGTTTCCGGACCTTTTCATTAATATACATGCATATTCATGAGTTGTCATGGGTGTTTTTGATGGTGTTAAAGTGTAAAAAAAAAAAGGGATTAAAAAGCATTAAATCAAATTGGCTGATTTCTGCAGAAACCCTGTAAATGGAACTGATTTGTTTTCCATCACTTAGCAGAGACTATTTTCAGTGTGATTTCTCTTTGTGTTGTGCAGGCAAAGAAATCACACTCCTCATGCAGACTCTGAACACTCTGAGCACGCCCGAGGAAAAGCTGGCAGGCCTCTGCAAGAAGTATGCCGACCTGGTGAGTGATTCTAGTGCGGTCAGCCCGTTATTTACCCAGGAATCTGCCCTCCTGACGTTTATAAGAAAGAAGAACGTGATGACGGTCAACATTAAACATTAGTGTCATCTAGACATCTAAACTGAAGCCAACAGGCCAGCTAGTAGAGTCCAGAAAGTTTACGTTTTCCCCATCTTTTCACCTTACAGAGCTCAGAACTTTGCATTCAACACCTCATAATCACGATGTGAGAGAAACAATTTCGGGGGTTGCAAAAATATAAAAAATGTAAAATAATTCTGAAATCGCATGTATATAGAGTAGTTTCATATGTTGACTGTGTGCTTGGAGGTCTTTGCCCTGCTGAAAGATGAACAGTCACTCCAGTCTGAGGTCAACAGCTCTCTGTACTGAGTTTACACCCAGGATGTCTCCATTCATTGCTTCGTTCATCTTTCCCTCTGCCGCGATTGGTCACTCAGCTTCTGGTGCTGAAAAACATCCCCACAGCACTTTGCAGCCAGCGCCATGCTTCACTGTAGGGATGGTGTTGGCCACATGATGAGCGGTGTCTGCTTTCCTTCAAACTGTATCCATCCTTATATTTCTTATGGTGGGAGTGTCCTTAAGATGCCTTCTGGGAATATGTAACAATGAGGAACTGTTACATTTATATTTTGAACATTTATTGATTTTTATGTAAGTTAAAACACTTGAAATGAACAGTTAATTAGCAACTGGGTTTTCAATTAGTTAATTCACGTTTAGTTTAGTTCTTTATTCGCAGGCCTATTTATAATTTCTGTCATCGTTAGTTTTCAGTATTTAAGTACATAAATGGTTAAACTATGCAACTTAACAGTTTATTTATTTATTTATTTTTTGCAAACACTTCAGCCATTTTCTATCTCCCAGCAGGTGTACGCACAGACAAAATGTTCCCCTTATTAGTGCTGGGACTGCTCCATAGCAGGAAATGGATAAAGGCGAGGGATGTTTCAGCAATATTCAGTTTTTCAGTTTAAATTTGTAGTAATTGTTAGGGTTGGTTATAAAATATTTTCAGTTAGCTTTAATTTGTAAATGTCTTGTTTGGTTTGCTCATTATTTAATGTACATTATGTTTTTGCGGAGTGTGGCAGTGTTTTACCCCCTGGAATGTTTTCTATCCCGTTTTTGAGGTACTTGTATATAAGCTGTGTCTCCTGTTGTTCTGGGTTGGTTGGTAACACATTTGGTAAATAAAAGGAAAAGAAGATTTCACCGACATTGGTCCGAACTTGTTTTTGCTACTGTTTGGGTCCCACCTCCATCAAGGCAAGGCAAGGCAAGGCAGTTTTATTTGTATAGCACACTTTCAACAGCAGGGTAATTCAAGGTGGTTTACATGATTTGGTGATTTAAAAGAAACACATAAAAGAAACACACATTACACATGATACACAATAAAGCAAGAGGAAAAAAAAAGCAAGAGAGCATGAACACATTTCATACATATAACATCAAGCATTTACTCAATGCAATTCTAAACAGATGGGTTTTTAGTCTCGATTTAAAGCAGTTCAGAGTTTCAGCAGCTCTACACTCGTCAGGAAGTCTGTTCCAGATAAGGGGAGCATAGAAACTGAAAGCTGCTTCTCCATGTTTAGTTCTGAGTCTAGGGATGTTTAGTAGGCTAGAGTTGGAGGGCCTGAGTGGTCTTGGTGGTTGGTACCATGACAACGGGTCTTCAACATATTTTGGTGCTAAGCCATGTAATGATTTATAAACTAGTAAAAGTATTTTAAAGTCTATTCTCTGAGCTACAGGGAGCCAGTGTAAGGACTTTAGAACTGGGGTGATGTGCTCTACTTTCCTGGTTCTAGTGAGGACGCGAGCGGCAGCGTTCTGGATCAGCTGCAGCTGTCTGATTGACTTTTTAGGCAGACCTGTGAAGATGCTGTTGCAGTAATCAATCCGACTAAAGATAAACGCATGGATGAGTTTTTCTAGGTCGTGTTGCAAAATCAGTCCTTTAATCCTAGAGATGTTCTTCAGGTGATAGAACGCTGACCTTGTTATTGCCTTTATGTGACCCTGGAGGTTCAGGTCTGAGTCCATTACTACACCTAGGTTACAAACCTGATCAGTAGTTTCTAGCTGTATTAATTGAAGCTGTGTGCTGACTCTTGATCGTTCCTCCTTGGGTCCAAAAATAATCACTTCAGTTTTGTTTCTATTCAGCTGGAGAAAGTTATGGCACATCCATCCATTTATTTGGTCAATGCATTGATTTAGGGTTGGAATGGGTTCAGAGTCACCTGGTGACATTGTAATGTAGAGCTGAGTGTCATCTGCGTAGTTATGGTAGCTAATGTTATTGGTCGCTATAATCTTGCCTAGTGGGACCATGTAGATATTAAATAAGAGGGGCCCCAGGATGGAGCCCTGGGGCACCCCACATGTGATTTCTGTTCGTTCTGATGAAAAGTTTCCTATTGAAACATAGAAGTCCCTGTTCTTTAGGTAAGACTCGAACCAGCCAAGTACTGTACCAGAGAGTCCGACCCAGCTCTCCAGTCATTCCAATAAAATATCATGATCAACAGTGTCAAATGCTGCACTGAGGTCCAACAGAACCAGCACTGTGGTTCTTCCACAGTCTGTATTTATGCGGATGTCATTAAATACTTTGACGAGGACAGTCTCGGTGCTGTGGTGAGCACGGAAACCAGACTGAAAAGCATCAAAACGGTTTGTCATTGTTATGAAGCCATTTAACTGCTGAAACACAGCTTTTTCAATAATCTTACTGATGAATGGGAGATTAGAGATTGGCTCGACCACCATGACAAGCGTGTCACTATGGAGTGGCTTCTGTCTGATCACTTTATACTACAGGCCTGGTTGGTGGGTTGCTGCAATGATCTATCACGGTGATGAACAAATCACTATTTTTTTCAATATTAATATCCTCTGATACTGTTTAAAGACATAAGAAGGTTATTTTTGATTTCAAAGTTTAAAAAGTTAAACGTGTCATCAGACATTATACAACTGTTCCAGAAAAATTAGGTTAGGGCTGGGCGAGAAGGATTAAAAAATACAATCTTTACGGGGGGGTTTTACACGCCAAGTTCGATTTTTGATATGAACCAATTTTGTTCTTCTTTTTTTTATAAATAAGAAAATAGAAATGACGGAAAATATTGTTTAAAACTTTTTTTATTTATTTCAGTCTTCTCTTCTGAATTCAAAGTCCAAATAAATACAAGCTGTAAAACATGACGGAAGGCCTTGGGGAGGCTGACTTTTGAACTATGGAAACCCAAGAGGCCCATTGGTGAAAATTCTTTTTCTCTATTCAAAAAGTTCAATAAATCTACATAAATAGAAAAATGTTATTAATCGATATAATCGACACATTGCCCAGCCCTAGTTCCAAGCTTCTTCCACTTATTGAGATGATGGAGGCCGATGGGCTCATCAGAATTCTTTCAGGAGCCTTCCCCAGATCTGTTCCTTGAGGTAATCCTGTCTTGGAGGTCTACAGACAGTTCCTTTGATCTAATGATTGGTCTGTGCCCTGACACACACCGTCAGCTGTTAGTCCGTGTATAAACGGGTGTGCCTTTCCAGATTCATTCTAATCAAATCTGTTATCTACAGGCGGACTCAATAAAGCTCTAGGAACTGGAAGCACCTGAGCTCAATTATGAGCCTCACAATAAAGGCTGGGAATACATCTACGTCTAATGTTCCTGTTCCCTGCCAGTTCTTGGAAAACCTTTCATACCCTTCGGATGTTTTTTGAAGCGCATTGGTGAACAAACCTCTTGATGGAGACCAAGGAATGTAGCGGACAGGTTAGAAGTTAAAAGTAGGTTAAAAGTTAGATTATGAAATAATACCCCGTACTTTGAACTTTTCACAGAGCTCAGCTCAATTTCGTCGTCTAAAAGAGTATAGCCTAACTGTAAGCCTATCAAGACGCAACTGTCCACCTAAACTGACAGGCTGGGAATTCTGTACCGCGTGTGGCAGAAATTGAGCACTGCACACCATCCCTTCTGGTGGTGGAAGCATTATGCTGTTGTGGATGGTTTTCTACAGCAGGGTCAAGGAGACTGGTCAGAGTAAATTAAAAAGTCGGATGGAGCTCAGTAAAGAAGGGGAGGGGCAGCTTTGAGAGGATGGAAAAGGGTCGAGCATAGAGTGGAGGTTCACCTTCTATCAGGACAACGAGCCTAAACGTACCGCCAGGGTTACAATGGGCTGGTTCACATCAAAGAGTATTCAGTGTTAGAATGGCCTAGTCAAAGAAAAGAAAGTTCTCACATTTTTATTCCATTTTACGTGCAAAGATGATAGAAACCGACCCCAAAAAACTTTCGCCTTGTCGAAAAATTTAACCCAGGTGTAATTTTCAGACTTGGTCTTTGTCTCTCTTATAATATCCCAGTAAAATACAAAAAACTTCTGGTTGTAATGTGTAAAGCATCATTACTTTTAAACCGTCTTAGGGGTAGCAGCGAAAAAAAAAAAAACCTTTTTGTCACAAGACAAACCCAAAGACATCTCTATTTTTATTTTATTTTTTCTAAATGCTGATTTTTAGGTGGAAGAGCATCGTACGACCCAGAAACAGATGAGGGCGCTGCAGAAGAAGCAGAGCCAGTTGGTGCAAGAGAAAGACAACCTGAGGAATGAACACAGCAAGGCCATCCTGGCCCGCAGCAAGCTGGAGAGCCTCTGCAGGGAGCTGCAGAGGCACAACCGCACACTCAAGGTACGAAACGGCCGACGGCTGGTAAGAATTCCTCTCATTATGAAGCTGAACTCTTTTTTTTTCACAGGAGGAGGGAATACAGCGAACACGGCTGGAGGAGGAGAAAAGAAAGGAGGTGACGTCTCACTTCCAGGCGACCCTGAACGACATCCAGGCTCAGATGGAGCAGCACAACGAGAGGAACGCCAGCCTCCGACTGGAGAACGCCGAGCTGGCCGACAAACTCAAGAAGCTGTACGAGCAGTACAAGCTGCGCGAGGAGGTGAGCATACGTTGCAAATCAGTGGATTCCGTTGAAGGCGATTCCTTCCATCTGTGTGACCGCCTTTAACCTCGAAAACAGCACATAGACAAAGTGGTGAAGCACAAAGACCTGCAGCAACAGCTGGTGGACGCCAAGCTGCACCAGGCGCAGGAGCTTCTGAAGGAGTCGGAGGAACGGCACGACCGGGAGAAAGACTTTGTGAGCCTCGCTTAGAGAAACCGTGAGCACGTCCCGTCGGTTCGTCGTGCTTGACACAAAAAAAAAACGGCTCATCCTCTGCGCTTTGCGTTCTGTCTGCAGCTGCTGAAGGAAGCCGTGGAGTCCCAGAGGATGTGCGAGCTGATGACGCAGCAAGAGGTCCACCTCAAACAGCAGGTTCGCCCTCACGCTTTCCAGCTCGAACTCGTCCGGCTGCGGTAAAATTCAGTTCCGTAACCCAACTGTGGCCTGTGTTGTGTGCCTTCTTAGCTGTCGCTGTACACAGAAAAGTTTGAGGAGTTTCAGACCACGCTGTCCAAGAGCAACGAAGTCTTCACCACCTTTAAGCAGGAGATGGAAAAGGTAAGAAAACATGGTGGAGATGCTGCTTGGGTCGAGTTCCTCTTTTTCCTAACGTTCCTCTCTTTTTCTTGTTGACGTTTTTAATTTCGTTTGCTCACAGATGACTAAAAAGATCAAAAAGCTTGAGAAGGAAACGGCGATGTACCGCTCGAGGTGGGAGAGCAGCAATAAGGCTCTGCTGGAGATGGCTGAGGAGGTAAAGCTCAACGTGTTGTTGCTCACATACATCAGAGCTGCATCCAGAACACTTAAACCACTAGGGGGCGATTATAAACAGTGTAAGCAGAAATGATACATTTTAGCCGACGAGAGATTTTGACTATACCAGGCCTACCGCGATTACGCATGTTAATGATGTCATCAAGCTGTGCCTGTGTACTTTCTAGCAGGTACGCAAGGAGGATAAATACTGATGTTCAGTGTTCATATTTACTCTAGATATTGCAAGTTTAAAATAATGTTTTCCATTTAATAGAAAACCAACCTGTTGAGCTTGACACATTTTTAATTCAAATATGTGCAGCTTTATTTTTGTGTGAAATAAAATTTCTAATTAAGTAACCAGGAAAGCAGACAATTTTGAGCTTTGTGTTTTCATAACATTTAGCTTTTATTGTCTTTTTAAAATATCTTCACCTTTATTTATGTTGTGTGATTATTTTACATTTGTTGGAAAAAGATCTGAATATTTTTTAAATGCATTTTGCACAATAAATGTTCTTTTAATGTAATTCTACAATTTTTTTTGAAGATTTTCTGCTACAATGTATCTGGATAGTGAGTGTTCATATTAAACAGCTTATTTGACATGTATAAAGAAAAGAATGTATTGCAATAGATATCGTTAGATAACGTGCTTTAGATCATATCGCATTATAGATTTGAGGCCGTATCACCCAGCCCTAATTTAAACATCTCTTTCCCTCCACTAGCAGATCAGGTCATCTACATTTAATGTAACCTATCACTAGGGCTGGGCGATACGGCCTACAAATAAAATCTCCGATCTTTTCACACCAAACCTGATTTCCGAATGTAATAATTTTTTTTTCTTTCTCTTTTACTTTCTTAAACAGAAATAACAAATGACAGAATATATATTTTTTTAACTCTTATTTTAATATCTCCTTTGGGAGTCTACCTGAATTCAAAAGTTGTGTGCTAAGTTGGTACCACACACCTGGCGTCCAAAGTTTTCAGTAGGTAAATAAAGCCGGGCTTTTCCACTGTATCAACAGGCACCATATCTTTGGCCATATAAATTGTGATGTGTAAATCTGTGATTGGTTTCCACTGGACACCCGTCTTATCATAAGGGACACAGTGTGAAAGTGATTCCCCTATGGTGGCTTGTCTTTTGGCGGTGTTTTGTGAGCTGCTGCTTGCTTGAGCATCTCGTAGAGAGCAGCACTTCTCTCACTCGACAGAGTGCCTCTGTTTCAGGTGTTGAAACAAATTAATCGTACTCCCACCTTTGGTAGCAACGGCTTTTAAACAGATTTTGCAGCGTGCTGTTTGTTGCTGCAAGTCTGAAGTCGCAAAACCGAGCCAGTTCCATATAATAGAAGAAACTGTCCCTTTTTTGGGAACAAGCTCCTCTTTGCTAGTTGCCATTTTGACGTCTACGCTTTGCGAGAGATGGACTGGCTGACCTTGCTCCAAACTACGGAAGCCCGAGAGAGTAGGGAGGGGGGAGTGGTAATTCTCGATTTTCCCAAAAAGAAATCTTTAACGGCAAATTCGAATTTATCGATAAAATCGGTTTATTACCCAGCCCTACCTATCACTATAAATGTTTTGTCACGTTACAAACACAACCATCAGTGTGTCTCAGTAAAAAGTAGTTCTTTATGCGAAACACAAAGTAGCACATTGTACATATCTGTGGTGCAGGCAGCATCATGCTGTGGGGAAGACTGATGGAGCTAAGTACAGGGAAATTATGCAAGAACCTAGATTGGGGGTGAAGGTTCACCTTCCCGCATCATAATGAGCCCAAAATACGCCGCCAGCGCCACGAGCGGATTGTTAACACAGCAAAGCACGTTCATGTGTGAGCAGAAATCCTGACTTTTATCGTACAGATTCCGAAAATGTCAGTCTCTAGATGTGCCAGCTACATAAAGTTGAAGGAGTTTGTGTGTGTAATGCATCTGTTTGCTAATTGTTTTTTTGTGCACGCCTACAGAAAGCTGCGCAGGATCGGGACTTCGAGGCGCTGCAGGGTAAGGTCCAGCGGCTCGACAAGTTGCGGCGGGCGCTGAAAGTGGAACGAAACGAGCTGAAGAAGAAGGTCCAGAACCTCAACGGCGAGACAGGCGGCACCGCAGGAGCCGCCGCCTCCGACCCTGGGACCGACTCGCCGTCGCCCCCACCTACGGACTCTCTGCTGGAGCCCAGCAGCTGTGCTGTCCCAGACGCCGCTCCCTGCTCCCACCCGTGCCACTGCAGCCCACAGCCGGTCACCGACGCCCTACAGGACGGGGCCCACTCCCCTCCTGACCCTGCGCAGGAATAAAGCAGAGCCACTCCCTCTTTCCCTCCTTCCCTTCCACGTTCAAACCACCAGCCTGCAAGCCGCTTACTCCTCTGCTGGAAGAACAACACCGGTCTGAGAGATTAGGTTCTAACAGCAGGGTTAACTTGTCTGGCCACTATGATCTGTCCACTGTATACACAGTAAGACTGAGTCAGCAGAAAGGAGTCAGTAAAGCATTTAAAATAGTTAGATTTCTGGCAGAAATGAAATGCCTGTGATTCATTTACAACTTTAGGACCTAAACATGGGAGCTGGAGTTATAGAGCAGGTTTTAGTGAGCCCCACCACCGCTTGGGTTGACACAAGTCAAACTGGTTGTTTGGTGTGTGTGTGTGTGTGTGTGTGTTCAGGGCATTGCCTCAGTGATGGTGAAATGGAAATGGTTTCATTCTGAAAGACACTTTTAGCATATTGACTCTTTTAGTGAAGTCCTAACATGTCTAACCCGGAACATTCTGAAGGTTCTATAGAATTAATAAAGGACATTTTCAGGGTTTATTTTTTTCCTGGCCCCATACATTTTTTTTTTGTCATTTAATTTCTTTTTTTTTCTGGAAACTCCTGGATACTACGGCTCCTTTCTGTTAATTTTTTTCCTTGTTCTTTCTCCTGAATCCTTTTTCTTTCGTCCTTGTCTCATCTTTCTTTCTTTTTTGCTAGTTCCAGAGATCTGAGCTTGAATTTTATTTTCTATTAATTTCCACTGTTTTTCCTGGCTATACATAAAAAAAAGTTTCCACTCTTGTTTTTTTTATTTAATATCCTTTTTTTCTGGAAACCCCTGGATATTCCTGCTCCCTTTTGTTTGTGTCTTTTTCATTCTCTATTTTCTTCTCCTAGACCAATTTCTTTTGTCCTGGTCACTTTTTTTTTTTTTTTTTTTTTTGCTGTGGTTGCATAGATTTTTTCTTTTTTCCCCCACTTAGTTTTAATGGTTCTTCCCGTCTACATACTACCTTTCCTTTATGTTCCTTTAGTTTTAGTTTTTTAGTTATTTCCTTTTTTTTTCATAATCACGATTTTCTTGATTGTGAAAAATCTCCTTAATCTTACTTAAGCTGTCCTCTTCTGATGCTTGAAACATTTTGCCCCCCACCCCACTCCTGATTGTACATGCTCTGTCAGTTTTATTTAGGTTTCTTTATAACATGTAACAATCCCTTTAAAGTTCATTTTGATTACATTTTCCATTACTATGTCTGGGATGTACGTTCTGTTTATCTACTCCATGTTGTGATTATCGCAGTAGCTTGTAATCAGGTTTTAATCAAGAGAATGTTCAAGTACCTCTATGCAATGCTTGCATCTTGGTTTTATTCTAAGGCAGTCTCGACTGACCAGCACTTGGCTTGAATGTATATTCATTTATGGATGTATATACTTTAAAAATAGACTAAATGTTTTAGAGCAGAACGCCTTCTTGTGGGAAAGGGTAGAGCTGCTCTTATTGTCTGGCTTTGAGTTATGTTGCATCTTTCTGATTCTTTTGAAAGGTGCAGTGACCGAGCCAAGAGGGGTAAAATGGTGTGATTTTGTAGTTTTTTTTGGTTTTTTTTTACTTCAAATGTTTCACTAACATGCCAGTTTCTCATCTGTATTATTATAATTATTATGATATGTAGCTATGATAAATTGATGACAACTAAAATAGAAATGTCAAAACTTCCTTTCTTCCATTGTGCCACAGGTCACATTCATTGTTATCCACTTCAGTCGGGCATAAAAAGGAACCAAAGATGTTTCCTTTTGTCTTTTGCAGTACTTTTATCTGACCCTGTATATTTTTCTTGTTCAATAAAAGAGAATTGTATGTTTGAGTTAATGCATGGATGATCTCGTAGACTTGTTGAAAACTGACTTTGAACGGGCTCCACGGGTGAAATTCTACACAGGAACAAAGCTGAATGAAACCTGTGCATGCTCATGTTTGCAGATGCCGTCGTGATCTGTAACGAGAGAAGGGAACGTGCTGAGGTGTGGTCTTAGGGGTAGAGTAGGGTAATTGAGCAGCAAGATGGAATACAAACATGTTTAATAATCAGGAAGTGGGTGATTGGGATACAGTTGCAAAACTGAAGAAGGAAGGTTTACAAGATAATACATTGTGTGATGTGTAATTCCCTTTGCAGGTGTTTTGGATTAATTAGCTGATTAGGGTGTGACACTTTGAGCCTGAAATATTGAACCTTTTCACAATATAATTTTCTGAGATTTTTGAGATTCTTGAGTACTGAGTGACATCTGATCTAATAGTTTTTTTTTTTATGATGTCAACAGACAGACAAAAATATAAAGTTATGGGCTAAAATCTGGTATTTTAAAGACTAACAACAAAAAAGATACACAACATAATTAGATAAGAAATTTTAAGCAGAGGAAGGGGTTTTTCAAGTCAGTTTTTTCAATATAATACCAACACAATAGGAAATGAATAGGTATATCTTAGAACCAGGTAAAACGTTCTTCCAAGTACAATTTATGGTGTTTATTATAAATTCACTAGATCTCAAAATGCAACAGCCAGAAGATTATATTTAAAAAAAAAAACAAAGCTTGTGAAGAAACGGGTGTTCTCCTTTAAACTAAGTGTGTGTCTGGTGTATTTTTTGGGTTGTTTTTCATCCAGCAAATTTACTCGCAGTGGGTAAAGTATCCAGAAATTATACTCAATTAGGAGAAGCGTTGCTTCATACTAATATTATTCAAGTAAAAGTCAAAAGTACATTTTATTCCCCCCATAAAATTTACTCAAGTAAATGTAACCTCTGGTCCTTTTAAACCACTGTCTGTAAGTACCGTGGTACTTGCTGAGCTGGTACTTCTATGAGAACCACTGGCCCAGTGCTTGGGGGCCCAACATTAAGTTACTCGGCGGGAACGGGGGGAAAGAGATTATAGATTTTGAAGGAAACTGTTGCTCTAAGACGTGGTTAGCGGCAGGGGGCGCACTGGTGCCATTTTGTTTTTTGACACAGGAGTGACGTCTCTTCCCTTTTCCGCCGCTGCTCCGGCGCACCACACGCGACTTTTCATCTTTTCTCTGTTGACGTGACGCGCAGTGAATAAATTGAGCAGACTGTCGGCGCTTGGTTGACAAAACAAAATGGTGGGTTTATTTATCAGGAAACATATTCCGATATTTAGTGTATTTTTCATGTTCATTCTGTGTCTGCTAGCTTCGGTACTGCTAGCATTAGCTTAGCTTTGACGCTAGCTGCGTTGCGGTACGTGCTAGCAGGGACAATCGTAGTCGGCCAGTACGAGTTGGTTTAGACGCACGGTAGCTTAGCGCTTTTGTATGTTGCTAAATTGGCCACGTCTGTCGTGTTTTAATCTTAAATACACACACTCTGTGGTAAACAGCTAGCTTTTTATGCTAAACCGAGAGGTCTGTGTTTCTAGAAACCCATCCTACTGCAGGGCCACGAGCGGTCCATCACTCAGATAAAGTACAACAGAGAAGGAGACCTGCTGTTCTCTGTAGCCAAAGACACGGTGAGTGCAGACGTACAGCTGTGGCCAAAAGTTTTGAGAATGACACAAATATTAGTTTTCACAAAGTTTGCTGCAAAACTACTTTTAGATCTTTGTTTCAGTTGTTTCTGTGATGTACTGAAATATAATTGCAAGCACTTTATATGTTTCAAAGCCTTTCATTGACAATTACATGACATTTATGCAAAGAGTCAGTATTTGCAGTGTTGGCCCTTCTTTTTCAGGACCTCTGCAATTCGACTGGGCATGCTCTCAATCAACTTCTGGGCCAAATCCCTACTGATAGCAACCCATTCTTTCATAATCACTTCTTCGAGTTTGTCAGAATTAGTGGGTTTTTGTTTGTCCACCCGCCTCTTGAGGACTGACCACAAGTTCTCAATGGGATTAAGATCTGGGGAGTTTCCAGGCCATAGACCCAAAATTTCAATGTTTTGGTCCCCAAGCCACTTAATTATCACTTTTGCCTTATGGCACGGTGCTCCATCGTGCTGGAAAATGCATTGTTCTTCACCAAACTGTTGTTGGATTGTTGGAAGAAGTTGCTGTTGGAGGGTGTTTTGGTACCATTCTTTATTCATGGCTGTGTTTTTGGGCCAAAATTGTAAGTGAGCCCACTCTCTTGGATGAGAAGCAACCCCACACATGAATGGTCTCAGGATGCTTTACTGTTGGGATGACAGGACTGATGGTAGCAATCACCATTTCTTCTCCTGACGAGCCTTTTTCCAGATGCCCCAAACAATCGGAAAGAGGTTTCATAGGAGAATATGACTTTGCCCCAGTCCTCAGCAGTCCATTCACCAGACTTTCTGCAGAAGATCAATCTGTCCCTGATGTTTTTTTTGGAGAGAAGTGGCTTCTTTGCTGCCCTTCTTGACACCAGGCCATCTTCCAAAAGTCTTCGCCTCACTGTGCGTGCAGATGCGCTCACACCTGACTGCTGCCATTCCTGAGCAAGCTCTGCACTGGTGGCACTCCGATCCCGCAGCTGAATCCTCTTTAGGAGACGATCCTGGCGCTTGCTGGACTTTCTTGGACGCCCTGAAGCCTTCTTAACAAGAATTGAACCACTTACCTTGAAGTTCTTGATAATCCTATAAATTGTGGATTTAGGTGCAATTTTAGTAGCCACAATATCCTTGCCTGTGAAGCCATTTTTATGCAACGCAATGATGGCTGCACGCGTTTCTTTGCAGGTCACCATGGTTAACAATGGAAGAACAATGATTTCAAGCATCACCCTCCTTTTAACATGTCAAGTCTGTCATTCTAACCCAATCAGCCTGACATAATGATCTCCAGCGTTGTGATCGTCAACATTCTCACCTGAGTTAACAAGACGATTACTGAAATGATCTCAGCAGGTCCTTTAATGACAGCAATGAAATGCAGTAGAATTTTCATGGCAAAGAAGGACTATGTAATTCATCTGATCATTGTTCATAACATTCTGGAGTATATGCAAATTGCTATTATAAAAACTTAAGCAGCAACTTTTCCAATTTCCAATATTTATGTAATACTCAAAACTTTTGGCCACGACTGTATTTGTTTATTCGTGTAACCCGCATAATAACCATTTGGCGTCCAGCCGCTTTACCTGCTAATGTGATGTTCCACCCCAGGTAACCAACGTTTGGTACTCCGTGAACGGAGAAAGGCTCGGCACCTACAATGGACACACTGGAGCCGTGTGGTGTGTCGACTGCGACTGTATCCTTCCTCATCAGGAGCCACATCCACGCCTTTATAGGCTCTGACGGATCCATGTTCTGGTTGTGTGTGTGTGTGATGATCAGGGTTGCTTTCTTAACTTCTCTTCAGGGGACACCAAGAATGTGTTAACGGGATCAGCAGACAACAGCTGTCGACTTTGGGACTGTGAGACAGGTAAGGAAAAAGCAAGGAACCTTCGCTGAAGGAGGGGGATCATCAGCTTAGTCATTTTTATTTCGCGCCTGAGTCAGTACTACTGAAAGGAGCCACCCATAGTGTGGCTGACATGGCTGCAAGTGTTATCAATTCAGTCTTTTGAGCTTAGCACACCCAGAGGCTGATGGAAGATGAGTTAAGTTGGACGTGGAGTGGTATATAAACTTTTCTCGCTGGATTTCATTCGGGGCTTTGATCCATAAAAATGGGTTTAACTAAACCGTGGCTGCACAGGGTTAGGAAAGCTTTTTCTGCAATTTTTACCCAAAACTCTTAAAAACAAACGAAAACAAGCATATCGATATGTCGATATATCGCGATATTTTAGGTCACATTTTTGTTTCCATATTCAAAAGCAATGGATCGATAAAAAAAAAAAAACTATTTAAAATTTGATTGGAGCCATTAATGATGTCTGTAATTTTTGTAGTAAATATAAAAGTATGACTGATAGTTGGTGGCTGTTTTCACCTTCTTCGTTCCAGTGGATCAACTAGACCTAGTAATAAAACTGGATGTGTTAAAGCAGTGATTCTCAACCGGTGGGGCGCACCTGATTGAGGTGATTTAAAAATAAGAAGTTTTGAACAAAATTGATTTGTCGATCGTGAGTGCAAATGCAGGTGATAAGCGGTTTCAGGGAGTCACACTGAAGTTCTCTGGTACTCCAGGGGGGCGGGTGTTACAGCGGTTGTATGAGCTGCGAGAGGAGGTGAAGTGGTTTTTGTCTCTGTCCAATTTGATCTATATTTGACCGCTTGAATGTCCATAAACTGTCTTACCAAGGCCGCGAAACTCAGATTTTGCTCCTTGCAGCCTTCACACAAAAACTAGACCTCTATGGCCGCATCAGTCGAGGGAACCCCAGACTTGTAGACTTTATCACTGATGCGGCACGTCACATGATTTCTTCTCTCTATTTCAATCAGCGCCTGAGCGCCTGTCAGCAATGAGAAAACAATTTGCGACGTACTTTAAAGAGTATTATCGCTCTTTAGCGTGGGTTCGAGATCCGTTTATGTGCACAGCAAACGAGCTGTCAATTTAGGGTGACCAATCGTCTTTTCCCCGGACATGTCCACTGTTCATGCGCTGTCCGGGCATCCGGTGGGATTTATAGACTGATAAAAATGTCTGGGGTTTTATTGTTTTCATAAGACCATACTTAAACTGACTGGTGTGATGCATGCAGTATGACAGCCTTTCTCTCATGTAACGTTCTCCCAAGCTGGTTCTGATCCGTTTATTGACGCCACAGACAGCAAGCTGTGCGCCATGCCTCGCCGCATGCATTGCGCAGCGCAGCTCTGCGCCGAGTTGCACCGCGTTATCCTGCATTGCACAACGCAATTGCGCAGCGCCAAGTTACTGCTGTTTACAAGAAGTCAAAGCACAAGCTTCATGCACGAACCACTAAAGATATACCGTCCAGTCGCAACAAATGGGTGGCGGAGTGCACCATTCACATAGCTGGCATGTGTGTTTCTGTGTGACAAAAGTGGCAAAGATCCCATAGATCACATGAACACAAAAACTATAAAAAGCCTGAGCAAAGTGAGAGTTCATCTATAAACTGACTGTGGAGGATGAAGATGCAAACTAAACAGAGTAAGCACTTTTTTGTTTTGTTTTTGAGTCTGCAGCTGTTTACTTTTATTACAGTGAAAAGAAAATAATAATTGTTTTCTCAGAAGATTATTTCAGATTTTTCTTCAGTTTTTGTCCAGTGCAATTTAAAAAGTAAACTAATATTGTTGCTGGTAACTTTTTTTAATTCAGAAGAGTAACTATTTCTATTATAATTTTTATCCAGAGATTATAAAATAATTTTCTTCTTGTGAAAGCCTTTTTGAAGTTTGTTATTTAGCTAATCTTTTCTAACCACATTGAGAATGCACACTTTAAATATGTTAAAATCAAAAGTCTTGGCCAAGTCCTGAAAGTGTTTCAGTACTGTGCCAGGTGTCCCCTTTTTTTTTTGGAAATCAAAATATGGTCACCCTGTGTCAATTGATATGCAGGAGCAGCTTATTGAGCTGAAGAGTGACAGTAGACTGAAGGAACTCTTTGTCTCCTCCCCTCTTTCGTCATTCTGGGCAGCATTGATGCAGGAATATCCTCAACTCTGTGAAGCCGCCTTGAAGATTCTCCTTCCTTTCGCGTGTCGACATATTTGTGACAGGCAGGATTTTCATAAATGACTGCACTCAAAACAATATACCACAATCGTGCAGAAATCGAGGATGATTTGAGGCGTTGTATCAAACATTGAGCCAAGAATTGATCTTTGCAAGGCAAAACAGGCTCAGGTATCACATCATCATCACCTACCTGTAAATAAGGCAGATGATGCCTATTATTATAGTAATAATAACAATAATAAATGATAAATTAATAGCAGAGGTCTGGTGCCAATTCTCAATTATAGCAATAGCCTAGTAATGATAATAGGCCTACTGACAACAACAACAACAAAGCATGTAACCTCATATAATTGTATAGCAATAGCCTAGTAATGATGATAGACTTACTGATGATGATGATGATGATGATAATAATTATAATGTGGGCCCAAAACGTAGGTTTTCAGCAGGAGAATATGTTGGATTGTAGCCATAAGACTTGCTTTGTATTGCTGCCTTTTTGGGAGTACAATAATTAGACCCTTGTGGATGTGAAAAGATCGTTTTTGTTCAAGGTGGCTCTGTTTTGTCAACAGTTATGATTGTATCATTGATTGGCATGCATCTCAACAATCATAGCTTTTCAGTGATTTATAATATGCATATTTATGTAGAAAAGGTGTTCTGCCCACGTGACATATGAACCCTAATGGGTGTACATTGTGATAACAATATCAGTTGAGATAATAGGATGGATATCAAGTGTGGGCATCAAGGGCAGTAAAGGTCCACCCAATTTTGGTATTAGCATGCAAAGTTTGTTGTAAATAACTACTAGTTGTCCTGTCTTCCACCTGAGCTGTGGATCCCCGCAGCTCCTCCAGAGTGCTCTGGTCCTCTTCACTACCTCTCTGATTATTGCGCTATTAAAAAGCGAGGAAGATCAAGGTGTACGACTACTTCTGCAATGCATTTTATCCGACACGTGCCAGTTGTTGTCTTGTTAGCGAGTCCTGTAAACGTCCGGCCGGTTTCTCCTCAGGTAAACAGCTGGCTCTGCTCAACACCAACTCCGCTGTCAGGACATGCGGCTTCGACTTCAGCGGCAACATCATCATGTTTTCCACAGACAAGCAGATGGGTTACCAGTGCTTCCTGAACTTCTTTGACTTGAGAGATCCACAGCAGATGGGTACACACACACACACACAGTTCAATGTTGAGTTTTTCTGTATCTTTTATTTTTTTCACCATAATCACCCAGAGCACCTTGAATTGCCTTGTTGCTGAAAGTGTGCAATATAAATACATTTGCCTTGCCTTGGCTTGTATGGTTTTTAACCATACTCCTATAGTTTTGGTTATGGTCATGTTTCTTTTTCTTTTATGTTTTTAATATGTTGGCCACAAACACCTTGAAAAACAATAAAATGCTTTAGAATACCAGCAGGAAACCATATCTAATGTGTAAGAAGTAATACTTGTTAACAAGTTTGTCACAGTTGACAGCTGAAAACTGTGTTTTCTACTTACTATGTTTAAACCTGAGACTGTGGCACACAGATCGAAGCTTCGCATCAAGCTAGCTGTGTTTATGTTCTGTTCTTTTAGAGGCTGATCCAGGATTGCTACATTCAGTGAGTTTTTAGGTCCCTCTAGCATCCCTTTTTTTTGTAGACAATTCACTGTCTTTCAAGGGTAATATATAGATGAACAACCATTTAAAATAATGGATTTAATTATTACCAAAATACCCCCACACACACACATGAAGTATTTTCATGCTCAGTTTGTGGTGTGTGTGTTTGGGTTTATCAGATTGTGAATGCAGGTTTCTGTCGCTTTTTTGTTTTACTTGCGGTGCAGCAGTGAATATTAGTCTTTATACTGATCTCACTTAAAATAGAGAAACTTTGCTGCCAGATATCAGTGTATATAAAGCATGACCTGAGAGATTATGTAACAGAAAATATTTGCTCAATTCAGATTTTTATTAACTATTTAAATGGCTAATCACTTTATTTACAATAAAGTTGAAAGGCAAGACCTGATCAGGCCCGAAATCTAGGTGTAGTTATGGACTCAGACCTGAACCTTCAGGGTCACATAAAGGCAATAACAAGGTCAACCTTCTATCACCTGAAGAACATTTCTAGGATTACAGGATTTATGTCGGAACAGGACCTAGAAGAACTAATCCATGCGTTTATCCTTAGTCTGATTGATTACTGCAACAGCATCTTCACAGGTCTGCCTAAAAAGTCGATCAGACAGCTGCAGCTGATCTAGAACGCTGCCGCTCGTGTTCCTCACTAGAACCAGGAAAGTAGAGCACATCACCTCCGTTCTAAAGTCCTTACACTGGCTCCCTGTAGCTCAGAGAATAGACTTCTAAATACTCCTACTAGTTTATAAATCATTGAATGGGGTTATCACCAAAGGATGTGGAAGAGCTACTGTCACTATACCACTCCCCAGACCACTAATGTCCTCTAATTCCAGTCTATTAATCTCAACCCTAGAATCAGAACCAAACATGGAGAAGCAGTTTTCAGTTTCTATGCTCCTCTTATCCGGAACAACCTTCCAGAAAACTGCAAAGCTGCTGAAATACTAAATCAAAGCTAAAAACTCATCTGTTTAGAGTTGCGTTTGCTTAATAATAGCTTGAATGCCATTTATGTTTCTGATGGTTTTCTTTTTTTGTTTTATTGCTGCTTTTATCCCCCCCCCCCCCCCCCCCCCTTATTAATGCAAATCACCTCGAATTGCCTTGTTGCAGAAAGTGTCATACAAATAAATTTGCCTTGTCTAAACCGTTATTCATTCATTCATTCATGTTATTATTCAGTTGAAATTGATTAATCTCCAGGTCATAGCCTTTTGTCTCTCTAATTTATTTGAAACCTAATCTTCAAACTCTTTCTTAGCACACGTATAACAAGACGTCACCAGTTCCAGTTGGTTTTGCTGTGTGCTTCAATCATTCTTTACATTGTCCTCTCAGCAGCAGCTCTGCTTCACTCAGTGGCCTAAAGGGAGACTCTGTGTTTCTCTGCAGAGGACAACAATCCCTATCTGTCCGTCCCCTGCAGCGAGTGCAAGATAACCAGTGCTGTGTGGGGACCTCTGGGCGAGTTTGTCATAGCGGGCCACGAGAACGGAGAGATCAACCAGTTCGCTGCTAAGGTTTGACGCCAACCCAGCTACGTTAGGCTCTGTCTCAGAGATATAAGGTTGTTGCATATGCTGTGGATAAAGAAAGTTGTTTTGGTCGTTACTCAGTCTGGAGAAATTCTGAAGAAGGCTAAGGAGCACACCAGGCAGATCAACGACATCCAGACATCCGTCGATCTCACTATGGTGATCACTGCCTCCAAGGATAACACCTCTAAAGTAACACAGCCGCCGCCTTACACTTTACCGCTCCTAGATTCACGTGTATACATTTAAACCATGAGTCTCTCTCTCTCTTTGTTCTCTTAGCTGTTTGACTGCAATTCTCTGGATCACATCAAGACATTTAGGACAGACCGGCCGGTAAACTCTGCTGCCATCTCTCCTATAATGGATCATGTAAGACACGACTCTTACGGAGCGTCGTTAATGTTCTTGTTGCCATGGGACTGTCTCTGACTGTAAACATTTCGTTAAGGTGGTGATGGGAGGTGGGCAAGAAGCCATGGACGTCACCACGACCTCCACTAGGATCGGCAAGTTTGAGGCGAGGTGAGTGAAAGTTTATGATTAAGGTTCTAATAGGGAGAGAGAAAAAAATCTATATTTGTAGGATTTATTGGTTGGTTATATGTGTAACCTGCTGCATTTAGGTTCTTCCACGCTGCCTACGAGGAGGAGTTTGGGAGGGTCAAAGGTCATTTTGGCCCCATCAACTGTGTGGCGTTCCATCCTGACGGCAAGAGGTACAATCCGTCTGTATTTGTTACTTTCTGCTAAGAATATGATTGAATGATCTAATTCCTTTTTGTTAGTTCTAGTCTATTATTTGTTTTCATTGTTCTGTAGGAAATAAACATTTGATTAATGTGTTAAAATGTAAATGTCTAAACTGCTCAGTGTTCCTGTACCGTCTGTGTTGTCTTACAGTTACAGCAGTGGAGGAGAAGACGGATATGTACGAATTCATTACTTTGACCCACATTACTTTGACTTTGAACTGGAGGCGTAACCATCGTGACAGCTTCAGCTAACATCAGTCACCTCCCATCCTTTGTACTGAACTATAATTATAAGTTAAACATTTTTAACATTTGCCAGCAGTAATTACATTTAACTTGCAAACCCCAAATCTTATCAATAAAAGAAAAAGGTCAAAGAAAGGAACGTTTGGCAGTTTTTTTGGGGGTGTTTGGAGTTTGTACCGATCAAGATCACCAGTTGTGCACCTACTGACATCTATAACAGTCTCTTTGAACTAAATATCGCTGAGGATTTTGTTGAATTTAAATCAGCTTCTTGGAGATTAAAAGATGGGTTTTTACTCTGGGGGATAAATGCAACAAATTCTACTCTTCCATGGCTTCACATTGGTTACATCAATGTATACCTAAAGTTAAATCAAGGAAAATTGTACTCTTCAATTGAACCCAAGTCTAATGGTGTGGCAAGTCGTCTTCATATTAGGGCAACCTTCTCAGTTCAGTGTTTCTTTTTTTTTTTTTTTTTCATCAACCTCCCAAAACAAAAAATACTCCAAACAAAACTGTCAGCAGATGGCGGTATTACCCCCGGAAAATAACTTTAAAAAATTCATATCTCAAACAAGATATTAATGTAAATGTAAAAGCCTTACAAAAACCTTAAATTGTAGCAGGGAGGCTTTTGGTATTTAAAATGCCGCATGAACCGACTAGTAAATTTGTGAAAGAACGCATGAAGAAAAATAATCCTGTATGTCCCCTTGAGGCCTCTGTAGGCTTTGACATGAATCTGGAAACTGCCAATCTCCCGAAACAGATCATCAGCTGGCTCTTTAACATAATGCTCGAGTGAACATGAATATTCATAGGTTTTAGCAGACAATTACCCATTGCTAATGGTTCTGTCTTCAGATCCTACAGAAAGCCTAAATGGTCAATGACCGTGTGTTTGTGCTTCAACCTTGTGAAATGTTTGATGCCTTGCTGCTGTAAACGACAGTATTAAAACATTGGCTCCTATCCACGGCAACAGAAGAAATTAACCAACTTGTGATGCTCAAATAACTGCAAGGGGGGGGAGGGCTTCATCTTTACATTCTGACAACTGTTAGATGATATTGTTATATTTACAAAATAATTTGAATAATGAGCATATACACAAAGGAAAGTGGATCGGTTTTCTTTATTTTTTTTATGACAAAGATATGATAATGCACATTTCACAAAGATACAACTCCAACCAGTCACACTTCGAAAGCCGTTCGGCTATCTCGACATTTCTGTAAAATGATACAAAATCTCTAAAATAAGTCATTTGCTCAGCAACATCAGCCTCTGGAGAGGTTCACACACACTTCATGAACATAAAAACAGCAAAGGAAGGAAATGGGTTCACAGAGCGGATATTTGTGGGAAGATTAGGTGACTGGATCCATGATTTAAAATAACTTAATGAGCAGACTGTATGGAGGTGGGGGACTAAGAAATATGTACATGCTGAAGGTGAGATGATTCTAAGCATGCATTCACTGATGAACAGTAAGGCGAAGAAGGTTGTCTGTGTCATAAATAGTTACAAAAAAAAAAGGGAAGGTCTTGCTGCATGTGAAGCCATCTACATCCTTGAAGATATCAGAACTGTGGCCCCACAGACGGGCTTTCATCAGACATCCCAGCATGGAAACAGCAAACCTGGTGTACACAACAGCTCACAGGGGTTGGAGGGAATGAAACGCCTCACAGGGCGGGCGGTAGGTGGGGCTGTATGAAACCTGCCGCTTAACTCGTGTGAACAATGTAAACCGGGTTTGTCTGCAGGGACAAAGTAAAACAGGAATACAAAAAGATCCTCTGGTTGCAGGAGGTAAACAGGAATCATCCACTTCGTCCTTCAGCATCGCCTCAAGTCGTCTTTATCTCCTCTTTTGGTCTGAAATGGATTTATTGAGAAGTTATTTCAGATTCATTACATTTGGGATATATTTGTAGTGTTTATGTTCATGGTCATTAAAAACTAAATTAAGAATATTACACAAGACCAATATAAAGTTATTTTTCACTGCAGAATGTGGGCCTACAGAAAAGTACGTCCATGTTCTATATGCACTCACTACTTGATCAGGGCTACGGAAGACCACCGTCGCCTTGACAACATATGGCAGGGCTTTTTAAACTCTTACAACTTTTAGGAGAATCGTCACGCCAACGCACCTGGAGCAAATATCTGAATCATCCAATCCTGATCTACAGAATCCTACTCCATGATTTGATTGCAGTGTGTTGAGGCAGATATATCTGAGACACCAAGGTGAACGTGAAATCAGTGTCGTTATAAAGCTGGCCTGCAGGGGGAGGCAACGAGTGCTGGTAGACCATGCACTGGCGTTGGACAATATGCAATAACTATTTGCTCTTTTGGTAATACAACATGCTTGTAGTTTCCTAATGACTACTATATTACGTAGCGCTTAAATAATCTGCTTACGTATTACAGTCCAATCGTTTTTGCAAACTGAATGTTGTTCAGTCATTGAAATCGTATTTTCTGAAAAATAATAAGTTGCTCTTCCAATTCATCTATTGTTAGGGTCCTTTATCATTGATTTTACACATTATACTTGGGAGCTTTTGTCTGACTTATTGATCATTTGGATGGTTTTTGAAAAGATATAACTCAGAGAAGAATCCAGAGAAATGTGTGTTCATTTAGAAAAATCAAAGTTTCATTTAACTGATTTTATGGACTCTAGGTAGTCTTAGATCAATGTTTGACTGGATCTGGTTTAGATGCCAAACAAAGCGTTTAGATATTTATTTATGTAATTGCTCGAGGCATGAATGACAACAAACTGTGCCTTAAAGAAGGTATATTTTAGTGATGGCAGAGACTTAACGTTTGGGAAATCGAATCATTACATCCGTACTTAACACCCAGGTAAATGAGGCAAGACTTGGCAGAAAACGTTTTCTAGAGAAGCTTTAAAATGCTTCACTCATATCAGGTGACACACGGGGGAAGTCACACAAGGAATAATTGACAAAAAAATTAATGAGAGGCAGGCCCAGCTAAAAATATTTTAAGTGTGAAATTGAGGATACAATTTTTTAACTACATTTTGGAAACAAAGTAACAAGATCATCACATAGTCAGCTGTGTTTTACTCAATTTTAATACCGAAGTGGGCTGAAACACCCGTAACCTTTCAGAACAGCCAATGACATAATGGAACGCAAAGTGGAACAGTCATGTGACACCTTCGTCTTGATTCAGACCTCGAAAAAATGTTCACATCAAACGTTCCACATAGTTTCAGTATGTCCTAGAACACTGTTTCAATCTTGCCATCACTAGTGTATTTAGCGCACGACAACCAAGTCTTTGATCAACAAGTCCAAGAGTTAGAGATTGAAGTTGGTCCAGATGCCAAAAAGTTGTGAAATAGCCTGTTAAAGGCGTTACTTACCGTCATTTTCGGGCTATAAGCCGCTACTTTTTCCACATGCTTTAGACCCTGCGTCCTATACAACGAAGCGGCTAATTTATGTATTTTTTACTGGCTAATGTACTCCAGGGGGCACTATAGCAGGAAGCATCCAAGTGAGAGACGTGAGGAAGGATTATGCACCAAAGAGGACAGTATCTGTGGTTTTTGTGCACACACCCTCATCATGGTTTTTGTGCACACACCCTCATCATGGAACACGCACAAAGAAATGCAGCTTTTAAATTAAAGACAATTGAGCTGGTAGTCAAAGAAGGAAATAGAGCTACTGAAGGTTAGCTTGACATCAATGAATCGATGGTGAGACGTTGGAGGAGGAAGCGGGAAGAACTGAGTCAGTGTAAAAAGACGACAAAAGCTTTGAGAGGACATAAAGACGACGACTTCAGTGGCTTTAGTGAGGAAGATAGAGACCAATGACTTTTCTGGCAGGCTAGTAGGTTTTATTTTCCAACCAGACATGTTACTGTTGTGTTGTCTTTCTAGGTAAATATCTCATATTCAACATGAAAATGTGCAGCTTATATTCAGGTGTGCTCAATCAGGGTTCGTGGAACAGACCGTATAACCCATCTAGATAAAGGTTTTATACTCAAATGTTTGTATTGCTTTAAAAAAAAGCCCCAGAAATATGTAGAAATGTCCCCATGGAAAGGCTTTCCGTTATAATATGGCTATAACTCTGGCTCTTACCCAGATGTATCCATCTTCTCTTCTTCTTTTTCTTCCTCTTTCACTTCTAGAAAACAAACGGAATGCAATTAGTACAGAAAACCCTCAAATATCACTTCCAATGTGGCTCTCACCTTTCTTTTCCTCTCCTTCCTTCTCCTCCTCCTTCTTCACTCTTTTTGCCTTTTTGTGGTTGGCTGCGTTCCTGCGGCCTCCTCCTTGCCCCTCGGCCTCGTCTTCAGAGTCTGAAAACTCCTCCTCGCAGGCTATCCTCTTGTCGTGGGCGCGGACTGTAACGCACGGGAATCGGTCAGCCCCCTAACAAACTGAGCCTTAATCAAACGGCTTTGTGTGTGCGTGTAGAATCGCTCACTGGAGACACGTTTGTCGGGGTCCTCCTCATCCTCATCTCCGCTGTCGGCGTGAGGAGCGTCCTCGGGGATCGCCTGCATCTGGACTCCGGGGGCGTGAGGCAGCATGCGCAGGTTTTCAAACAGCCGCTGCTTGATTTTCTCCAGATACTCGTTGGTGTTCTGGTTGGTCATGTTGGACGGGCTGATGTGCAGCTTGAAATCGGGCCCAAAGTATTCAAAGTAATCGTTGTAGGGCAACTCGTTGGGGATGGAGGAGTCCAGGGCGACGGCTGTCTCGAAGGTCCAGCAACGGGCGACGTTACGGATGGTGTAGCCACCTCCGCCCAGCATCAGCAGAGGTAGGTTGAAGCTTTTTATGTACTCCACGCACTTGGCATGGCCTTCAGGAGTAAAAACATGCGTGTAGTTACATTTCTAACATGTTAAAGACTGCTACTGTTGTCCTGAGATGTTTTTTTTTTCTTTACCTTTTATGGTGAGGTTAAAGCAGCCCAGTCTGTCTCCAGAGAGAGAATCTGCTCCACACTGCAGAACCACAGCGCTTGGCTGGTACATCTCCATCACTTTAGCCATGATCTAACACAGAAAACAACTTTATTTTGCTGTGTATATCTGAAATGTGAGTATGTTAAAGTTATTTGAGGAAGAACAAGATAATTAGGGGGTATTAACAGGGAAAATAACTCACAGGTTTGAAGATGGCTTCATAGGATTCATCATCAATACCGTCTCTTAGAGGGTAGTTTACTGCATAGTACTTGCCCTTTCCTGCTCCAATGTCCTGCGCACATTGAAATGGTTCCATTAATGACGTCCAGATTGTAACGAAAAGGTTTTCCAGGAGAAAAGAAGTGCTACCAACCCTCAGGTCTCCGGTGCCGGGGAAGTATTCCCCATATTTGTGGAAGGAAACAGTCATGACCCTGTCTGTGGTGTAGAAGGCCTCCTCTACTCCATCACCATGGTGGATGTCGATGTCTATGTACAGCACCCTCTGGTGGTATCTGGAAGGCATTACAGGATTCAAGTAAATACTCCTGTTCTCCAACTTGACAGGCAGAATCCAGACAGTCTGGAAAAATACACAGAGCTTTTCAAAAGTATTCAAACCCGTCCACAAACGGTTGATCTTAGGGTGTATTCAGACCTGCACTGTTTGGTCCACTTTAAACGGACCAGGATTCGTTTCGAACGCTGGCCCGGACTTTTTAATGCAGGTGTGAATACACACAAACGAATCCTGATGCGGATCAGAGAACCGGACCGAGACCCACTTTTTTTGGTGGTCTCGGTCCGCTTCCAAATGGACTCTGGTGCGGTTCGCTTCAGGTGTGAATACAAACCACTGTCAATCCGAACCAACTCCAGGATTCATGTGCCTTTTTGGTCTGAACAAGCCACCGTAGCAAGGTAAGTTCATAGCTGATCCTTCGACTTCTGTTTAGCTACGGTGCTGCGAGCATGTTATGGGTCAGGGCACACAGAGCACATCGTCTCCTTCGGGTTATTGCAAGCATTCCCCGACGCCTTTCCAAAATATAAAACAGAGCGTCGCGAAACCTGCGTTGAATGAGCTGCTCTTGACACTCAATATGATTTTGCAGCTCCAATAACAGCAGAAATATGCAGAGCAGCTTAGAGCTTCCATGTTTTCTTCCATTTCTGGGTCTGCGCTCTGTGCCGCCCTATTCATTGCTGTCCAATGGCCGCACCGATCGTCACACGCGTGGATGTGTTTACAAAATAAAGTTCACTTGCAAAAAGTACAGTGTGAATGCGAACCGCACCAAACAAAAAAAATTAAGTCCTCTTTTGGTCCGGACCAAACAAGAGGACCAAAGGACTTTTCTGGTCTGAATACACCCTTAGACTGTATCCAAATAGTTCTCAAAGAGAGAGGTCCTATTGCTACCTCACCATCTGTTCTTTAGCACAGAGCAATGCTTCCCAACCTTATAAAGACCACTCACTATAGAATGAGGGGAAACCCTTGCTGGCTTTCAGGTTCTCCTAACCAATCAGGTCCAGCTCTGACCCTGGTGTGAACTCTGGTGCTTTAAGTGACTTATCCAAGTCTTTTTGTTCTCGGCCCATCTCGCCAGGCTTGGAATTGTTCCTGCTGGCCTCCAACTCTTCCAAAAACCAGTGATCTAACATTTTCACACCAACTCTACCAACTTTGCAGAAAAAAATGCATTTTTACCCTTTCTTGTTTGCAAAGTAGCTCAAGATCAATCAAACTGGATGGAGAGTATTTGGTAATCTCAGATTTCATGTTTTGCCACAGAGTCTCAATTCCATTTAGACCTGGACTTTGACTGGGCCATTAATGCATGAGCTAACAAAAATATTTTTCTTCCAGGACTGCCTGGTATTCATCCATCCTTCTCGCTGTCGAACCGGACCGCTTTCCTGCCTCAGCTGAAAACCTGCATCCTAAATATCCAATTAAGTACATTAAAGTTTGCAATTGTAACTTGACCAGAAATGAAAAAGAAGACCAACTATTAATAAAAGAAGCTGCAGAGTTCATCTTACTTCAGCAGCTCCAGGATGGCCAGGACGATGTCGTTGACGTAGCAGAAACCAGACGCCTCAGACTTCTTGGCGTGGTGGAGTCCGCCAGCCCAGTTGATGGCGATGTCTGTCTGCTGCTTGTTCAGCTTCACTGCTCCAGCTAAAACAAAAAGGCATGGAGTTACTTGATGTCAGAGTACCGGATGGATCATCAAAAATGCCAAACAGCTAACTTACCGACTGAGCCACCTGTTGAGAGCTGGCAAAACTCAAAAAGACCATCAAAAACTGGACAGTCCTCTCCGACATTAACTGCAAGAAGAAGAAGAAGAAGAAGAAGAAAGCAGACGGCTTGAATAGAACTCAATGGAAGACAAGCTGGAGCACACGATTGAGCCGGACGCACATCTTTGCATTTGTTTGCTGTACTCAGACATGTTGTCGGGGCGGATGGACCTCAGGAACTTGATGTAGTCGTCACTGTGGTACTTCGTCATCTCCTCAGCACTGGCTTTGTGTGGTCTCTGACATTACACAAAAAGCAAAAGAGGATGTTCATTAGGACTGAAATGTTGAGAAAAGGACTAAGTTGAAGTTTCACGTAAAGCTAAAAACAAACAAGATCAGAATTGTGAGAGTTTGTGACTCAAGTCGGTAACAGAATATGTTTGATCTTCTTGAAGCAGATTCGGGTTCTTAGAGGCAGTTGATTCCTGGCATCTTCTTTAACGTTGCAATGGTAATACTGAATATGATTAAATTTTCCAAACTCTTCTCTTACTTTTCCACCAAAACAATGACTCCCAACTATCTCCTTAAGCTTTAGCATCCCGGTAACTTAAATCTATATTAAGATGTCTGCGCAAAAGAAACTACAGTAATATTTGACCTTTAGATGACCTTTCAAACAGTCATTGTTTGCCCATAACATATTTGTGCAAATACATTGGTAATACTTTAACCCTTTTTCCTACCAAATATTCCATCCAAGTGTTCCTTTGTATTTGTTGTATTGCACACTGAAACTGTGCTGACTGCTAACCAGGTGTAGAAAAAAAAATCATAACAGTAAAAAGTTGGATTAAGTACTAAAAACAAATATAGCAGACCAAAGATTATAGGAAAATGCCTTTATAGCATGCCAACAGCACTTAGGCTGCATGTTAGGCCTACTTGCCTTGGAACCTAAATGTTTGCCATTCCTAGCCTTAGGAAACCGCTTTAGTGATTATATAAGTTTATTATGTTTCTCTGTGTTCTTTGAGTCTCTGCTGGTAGTTCTCGGGGTTGCTGAAACACCTGCTCCCACCTATCCCCGCCTTTTCCACCCATCTCCTCCTCCGACCTTATGTACTCAGCCGAGAGCATCACCCCTGCAGAGCTCCCCTGCCCCACCCCTCACAACTCTGGCTGAGTCCCAGGTGCAGTAATTATAACACACCAGCTGCAGCTGCGCGTCTTTTGTGGGATTTTTTTTCCGACTCCGTGCATGCTGCGATGATGCAAGGTATGTGACGAACTGAAGGAGGAGTGTCAGAAAGAGTAGGAGGGTCTTAGAGAGGCACAGGCAAAAATCAAGGCGTCCAATACGGAAGTAAATTTCTTTAAGGTGGATTTGGATATATGACGGACTTTTAAAAGACTTAAGGTGACAATTTTATTAGAGTGTGCTATAGAAGGGTAATATGTGCCTGGAAGAACCATAATACCCCCCCTTTAAGTCAGAATTTCCCGAACATCTAAGAGCTCAAATCCAATATGGCTGCTGAGCAGAAGTTTCTTGGGAATGTTTGCCACAATCCTTTTTAGAATTAAAGTTTTACAATACACCATTTTGGCAAACAAGGTATAGTACCTATGGCTGGACATAATATTTAAACATTTAGTCGTAAAGTACGGATGACTACACATATGATGTTGCGTTTGACTCACATAGATCTCCATTTTCCTGTACAGTCCATAGTTGAGGAGGAGGTTGTGTGTCATGCGAATCCTGTGGGGTTTCATGGGATGGCCTTGGCCATAGTAGTAGTTCCCCACATCACCTGTAGGAGAATAAAGGGTGCAGGTCAGATTGTAGCCAGCATTTTGAAGCAAAAAGAGGAGCAGATTCCCACAGGTTTCCTTTTAAGCAAACCATCAATTCACACCTTCCCTAACGATGAGTCAACGCATTCTTTTTACAATCTACTCACTGTACTGCTAGTTATCATAGAAAAAAAGAGCTAGATTGAAACCAAACGATTTCAGATAACTTTTTTAAATTAGTATTATTACAGTCCTGATTAGATGGAAGTGAAAATGCAGGAGTGCCCAGTTGTCGTTTTTTTGTTGCGTTTTGTTTTCTGGTTGTGCAGCACCGAGAAATGCAACACGACCCCTCCCCCACTCCGTTTTGCACACTTTTGGTCAGCTGGCTGAAAGAAGGCTCCTATATTTTCCTCTTGCTTACTGGAGAAACAAAATCCGTACTTTAGAAGTATTTCCAGCTACAAAAAAAAACACAGAGCCATATAGCATTTAAACCAAAAGAGACCCAATCAATCCATCAATCTGTCCAATTACACTGTAATTAAGAAGGAAGTGAAAGCATGCCGCTTTACAGGAGAAATCATAGCAAACACTAATTCCGCACTTTCCCGTCCAATTGGGATATTGCACACTGTGATCCACATACTGCAAATATGAATCGATTAATCTTGAAGATCTAAAAAAAAAAAACATGGAACTCGACGGTACTGACGTTAAACCGTGCGTCCAAATGAGATGTCTTTATAAATATTCATGAACGCCCTGAATCGTGCGTTACGCGACACAATGGGGAAGACGGGAGTAATGATCAGAAGTTTCAGTATGAACAGGGCTCGTTTGCTTAGTTTACTTATTTTTTTTAAGATCAAAAAAAGGGGGGGGGGGGTTAATCCAACACTCAGGGATTCCTTTTTAGTTTCAACTAGCGCCATACATAGCAGAACAAGGGGCAGGCAGTATTTAAACGCTACGTAATAGTAGTAAATCAAAAGTACGCGATCTATAGTAAATTCCTTCCCCAAAGCTTCATCTGAAGATAAAGCGCATTAAAGCAGAGGAACAGTCCGGTGCATCCTTCATCACTTCTAGGAAGTTGTTAGCGAGTTGGAGGAACACTGTGTGATTATCACCGGAGAGCTTCATATCCATTTTTATCATAATAGTAAAAAAAATAGAGGGCTATAACAATTTATGAAAACTTGTTTTAATATTGAATGGCTTTAAATTAAGCTGAAGTTCCAATAAGGTACCGGGTGCGGAATTCGGGCTAACATGGCTAAAACAAGCTAGCTAGTTAGCAAGCTAACGTTAGCTCCCCAACACCGGCTTCAGAACCGGACCGCGCTGCAACACTTAAAACCCCAATTTAGGACAAATAAAACCTCGACGTTCCATACGCCGTAAAGGACATTCGAAGATGAGAGCAAGTAAAAAGTCCAAGTGAAGTATTTACCGTCGTAATAATAGCAAACTTTTTTCTTTGTTCCTTGAGACAGCGCCATTTTAAACCAGTTACCCCACTGGTTCGCCCGCTTACCGGGTTCTCTGTCACAGAGGGAAGGTCGCGCTGAGCTCCTCTCAGCCAATCACAGCAGCTCACCCGCCTCAGTGGGCGGAGCCAGAACACACACAACGAGGACCACCGAGGCTTCAGCTAGACTAAACAATGGGTCTGCAATGATCTTGAGTGATTTTTTCTGCAAAACGCCCACAAACCATCTTTTACTGTTGCCATTTTACAGTTCCTAGTGATTTTGCAGAAGTAGTTATACATCTTAAACTTTGAGATCATTTAACGAGATTTTTATTTCACAGACCAACATAAAGTAATGCAATGTTTTGCCCCCAAAAATCTGAAACGTGGCGTGTAATTTTATTCAGCACCCTTTGCAATTGTGCCTTCTATATAAAATCCAGTGCAACCAATTGTAATTCCAACTTAACAATGATGTCTACCTTTGTGTAATTTGATCTCAGTATAAATCCAACTGTTCTCTGAAGACCTCATGGGTTTGTAATATGTGAATTTCATAAAAAATGGGAACATACGATTTTAATTGGCTGTTTTTTCGTGGTTGTTGTTATCAGCCTAAAGAACAAAGAATAACTTTGTGTGCAGTTGCTTCTTTAAATCACTTCTTTTTTTTTTACTCAGATGTATAACGACACCTACGACTCACAAGCCAAGTAGAGGGCACAGTAAACATGGACAACAGCAAATATTTCTGGTCAGATCAGACCCAATTGTAGATTTTTGTCCTGTATGCAAAACAGCATGTGTGACAGAAAAAAAACACCCCACTCTTAAACACCCTCCTCTTAAAAAGACTCCTTATTGTAAAACATTGGTGGTGGCAGCATTACTCTGTGGGGATGATTTTCCTCAGCAGGGGGAGAGAAGATGGTCGGAATAGAGACAGGTGGAGCTAAACACAAAGCAATCCTGGAAGACTCCCAACACACAATTACAATGGAATAGTTTAGATCAAATATATTAAATTTAATTTCCAGAGCTTAACACAAACTGCAGCAAGTCTTGAAAACTGATGCTTCACAGATGCACTCCCTCCGAACTGCCTGAGCTTGAACTCTTTTTGAAAAAAGAACAGGGAATATTTCAGTCTTTAAATGTGGATGGAGTGAAATTCTGGTTTAAAAAGTGTTGACTCAGGGAAACTGAATTTAAAAGCGTGGCACACTTTCTGATTTTTATTTTTTAAATCCTTATTTTACCACTCTACCGGCGTACGCCAGTTTGTGTTGTTCTACCGGAATAACATTTGTTGACGAGACAAATTGTGAAAATACTGAAGAGGTATGGATTCTTTTGCAAGGGACTGTAAAACCAAATTCTTAATAGGAGGAAACAAACTCTTATCCATTCTTCTTTTATCTTTGATTAAATTAAACACAGACAAACAAGACTATTTAAAGTTCTTCCCATATTTTTATGGGAGAAAAGAACATAAGAAATACTTTAAGCCGCAGTCTAAGTCCCTGAGCTACCTGGCGTGGGTACAAGGCTACTACCTAAATGCACAAATGTAATCCCTATACCAATCCAATTTACCTTATTTTAAGCTACAATTCTATATTCAAGTATGAATACAGCTATGCAAAATTGCGCTTTCCTTCCTCAGTGAGCAGTCCCAAGTATTTCTTTTTAAAGTATCACTTTTTAGAGGGATTTCTGCAAGAGAAAAGGCTTTACAAATAAAGCAGACTAAGCAAACTAAGGCCAACTGTCAAATGTATAACCACAGTTACAGCATCCAATTGAGTGGACTTGCTCATAATTCTATACAATTCCTCAAAAAATGACAACCATTGCAACTTCTATGCAAGAACATGGCACAGATACATATTACAGCCAATAGGTGGCAGTACAGATCCGTGCATGAATGAACCAACTCCCAAACGTGTGCAGACACCGTCCCTGCTGTCTGAGAAATAAAGCATGTTCAAAGTGATGGTTTCACATATATCACACTCTGCAAATGAAACAGTTACGTGCAGAAGAGACAAAGATCTGCAAATGAGCTCAGATTTGAGCAGCTATGCATTATTTGCCTCACACACTGATTCCCAGCTCGTGTGCAGAGAAGAATAAGAGATGTGGATGGTTTACCCGGCCGGTAGCTGGCTTATGATTATTTGCCAGAAGACTTTAACGAAACGATTTTGGGAAAATTATTGATCATCTGAGTATGAGAAACAGAGAGATCAAGAGGGAGCTCCGGCTTCAAACATTCCCGCAGCTGCGATCTCAGCACATCATATCATGTGAAATAGGTCAGTTCAGCCTGAGCCGGAGAGCCGTTGTTCAGCTATCCATTTTCAGGAGGCTGCTCGACTTCAGATGGAAAGGAAAACCATTGATGTGAAGGGAGTAATGACGCTGAGCGCAGAGTAGGAGGACGAACACAGGGTCAAGAGGTCAGTAGAGCTAACACCATCAGTGTTAAACCTTCACAATTCCCTACAAGCAAAAAGATACGATTTGGACATAGGTTCTTATTTCGTGGCATATTATAGATTACTACCCAAACTGCACAATGAATCAGTCACACCATCTGTGCGCCTGTATTTCGTACCCGTCACCGAGGCCTGTTACAAGTTGAAAGGAAGCAAATATGCCAAAAGCTAAATATTAACTGAAACACCATATATTCACATAATCATTTTACTTTTCATCTATTTAGCCCGTGTGACATCACAACAAAACAAACCTAGGTAAAAAAAACAAAAAAAGATAGTTTGAAGGAAAAATGACATGTGAGACCCGCCACCTTGTTTCTTTCTCGTTGTCGTAATACCCGGCAGCATTTTTTGGGGGGTTTGAGTATGCAGTGTGCACGAACATCTCAGATCTGACCTTTCACATACTACTACCTATCTCCATTAACCACATTGAAAATGACTCCTTACTGAACCTTTATACCTTAGCCACACTTTTATCTTTTATACTATGTCTGGATCTTTTGAAAGCGTTACGCTCAAAAGAAATGCTGTCCGAGTGCATGTGAGAGCATCCCTTATGTGAACATTCCCACTTTGCTAACGTTAGCAATTCAGAAAAGCTTTTTTAAAAATTCAACGTTAAATTAAAGTAGTGACTAATATGGTAATGTGAGAAATGTAACCCATTTGACTTGTAAGCAACTCACTGGATGCGTAACGCGACATGGCCACACACTTCGGAAACTCAGTTTCTGATTGGCTGATTGGTCTTTGTGATGTCTCCTCCCCTGGGATTTGGAAGAGTTGAATTAATCAAGAAGAACCAGAACCACAAGAAACTAAACCCACCTGCATGGAACCAGGACTGACCACCCTTTTCAAGATTTGGTTGTGAATTATTTATTTTTTTACTTACATTGTGCATTGCTACATTTGTCTAACGTGTACATTTCTGGTTGGTATTGAAATTGGCAAACAAGCTTTTGGCTCAGCCAGGTTTTTTCACCCCCCCCCCCCCCCCCCTGTCGTAAACGATTATGTTCCAAATCCAAATTGAAGAACCACCAAAACATCCAAAAGACGTGTGACAGAGAGTTTCACAGCTTACTCTTTTCTGAATGACCGCCAGGGAGGCAACTGGAGCTGCATTTATTCCTCTAGCCAAGAGAGAAGCGAAGGGCAAATTAGCTCAGTGAAAAAAAAGAGCCTCTTCTGACCCAAAGTAAGGAGGAACTCTTCTCAGTTCAATCTCTGGCATTCTGGTTCTGACATGACGTGTCCTGCTTCCTCCTTTTGGTAAACTCCAGGAAAAGATTGGTAAATTTGGTCAAAGTTAGGCGTTAAATCAGTTGAATATATTTTCAGTTGAAAATAATTTATCTTTCAGATCGGATTTTTGATAGACTAACAGATTTAGAAACTGATCAAAAATGTTTATTTATGTGCATTAAATCCATTTAATGTAGCTTTTAAAAAAAAAGAGTCTTGGCTTACCCCATCCCCCCACCCTTATCGGTTGTCCTCTGTCTGGTTCTCCTTGACGTCTCCTGTTGAGGAGGATTTCTTTTCACTGAAGGTCAACTGCTGCCTGTATAATCAGGTGCCTCCTTACTTACAAAGTGAACGCTCAGTGCCATCTAATACCCCTTTAAAGTTTGACGAAGACATATTCCAACACTTAGCAACACAAACGCTGACGAAAAGCATCTGAACTATTAACCGATGGTTCTTTTGTGGATGTTTGTAGTGATTTTAGATGTCTAAACAGCCAATTTGCATGAACAACGAATGCTGGATTAGTCTGTGTTGCATTAATGTGCTCCACTGCTAAAACATTTGGTCTGAATCGTGTCCTAAATGTTTAAATGCAAGTATTATTTGCAGATACAGACTGACCCATTATTAATTTCACCATCAAACCTGTTTTCACACCACAGACATTACACCGATGTAAACCATTCTACAGGAGGGTTCATCGCTGCCTTGCACCTGGTTTTTCACAAAGGTAATTACAGTTTGCCATTTATTGTCCAACATTATGTCAGAACCTTTAGAATTGTTGTACTCATTACATCCTGAAATATATATATATATTGGGACACAATTAAGAAAAACTGAATAAAAAATTCTGGCATTGCCCTTAAGCATTGTCAAAAAGCTCAAGTTCCTATTTCTAGATGTATCTGGAAGATGAATAGTTGTGTTCCATTTGAAAAAGATTGCAGTTCAGTCTTGGAAAACACTAAAACACTTTTGTTTTGGCCTTATCTAACCTAAATTGACACTTTAACAATGTCTTTAATGGACTTCGCATATGATCGTTGGTCATTAGTATCAAATATTGTCTTTTTGCTTCTCTGTAGGTTTGGGGATGTGTTTTGTTCGTGCTTTACTAATTTCAAAATCTCAAAGTTAAAGGGGGGATCCAGATTTCGCTCAGATACATTTAGGAATTCTATATTTTCAAACTTCATATTAGCTGCTAGAGAGGCCAACAAATCTGCTGGCACCTCATGGCAAAGATGGTGGCAGGAACAAAAAACCTCTCTACTGAAAATGTCCCAAATCTCCAACCTTTATTTGGGGAAGTACAGTATTTATAAATGTATAAAGTTCTATATGAAGTAATATTTGTTTTTAACAAAACCAGTGGTTACACACCTGTTGGCGCCCCAACAGTCACGTGCCTTGGTCAGATACGACTAATATCGTGGTTTTTGGCGACAAACCCCCAAGATCAGTCGAGAATAAAACAAACAATAGATAAGTGTAATAGCAATTCATGCCCAGTGTTAGGCACAGTGGATGATCTTTGATAATATGGGCTTATTCGTTTTCCGAAGGCCCTGGGGACCTTGCCAGGGCATCATGAATTCTTTGAAACCTCAGGACATTTAAAAAATAAAATTTGATATTCTGAGCCAGAAAACTCAGTAATGTTAACTGATCTTTCAGCAGCATGAAAATCTAAAACATATGGTCAGAAAAACACAGAAATGGTTCACCAGACACACAATTTTAAACTTGGCACTGGTGAATTTGTTTAAAATAATTACCTCTAAAGGTGAGCCCCTCCCCCCCACCCACCCCACTGAACAAATGTCACCAAAACAAAAGCTGATTTTTTTAAATGTCAGTGTTAGTTTTACGCTCAAGATAAATTTATTTTAAGTCTTTTTACATGTCTTATCCAGTGGTTCCAATAAACATACCCCGCATATCAAACGTTTTTGAAATTGGCATGCTTTGACTTTTTGGCCAAAGCATGCAAATGAGGTCAAATGTAACCAAGTTATGGCTATCATTTTAAGATTGCAGCTTGAAGATGATTATTTACTACTTTTTTCCAAGCAACTGGGTCTCAGCTTCATTGCAGACAAGGCTGGATGCTCAGGAACCTGGACCAGCACTGATAAAAACCAAACCAATTAAAAAAAAACTGAATCCAGTCGGTTTATAATGTGGTAACTAAGTGGGGACTGTATAAACTGTAATGCATGGTGGTAATAACCGTACAGACACATGGACAGGCAGGTATCCAACATTTATTTACCATGATCAACTTTACAATAAAACCAGTAACATCTGTCAACATTAGCAAAATAAAAGAACAGAAATCAATCCAACGTATTTACAGAGACAAAGCAGGTTCAGGCTCACACACGACAGATAAACAACTCTGCATCATATCAAACCGCAACAGTGAACATAGCAAGCTTAAGTGTTCTTTTTTTTTTCTTCTTCCATAGTACGGTAAAAATCAAAACGGTCTATTTTTCTTTTCTTTTAACAAACGAGACATAGCATCTCTCAATCTTTAAGATGGTTCTCTATAATACACCACAAAATACTTCAAATTTGGGTTAAAATATAGGAATGTAAAAAGTTGACGAGTCTCTTAATTTTCTGATTTCACGTTTTTTTTTTTGTCCTATTTTTTACTTTTTTTATTTAACAGTCATTTCAAGTGGTGGTGGTGTCCTAAAATCGCATTTAGCTTCGTTCCTTCAGCAACGAGGCATCTTCAGCTGTGGTTGTTTAAGGAAAAGACGCCTCGCCTCCACCCATCTCCATCCATCCATCCGTCCTTCATTCATCCACGGCTCTGCCTCGCGGCCTGGCTGGTTAAATCCAGTTCTCCACGCAGCGACCCGACCCACTGCCTAAAACCCAGTCCGCGTCCAGATGTCGAGCTGTAACCAGGGAGGTGATCTAGTGAATCTAGTCTGTCGTCTTGTTATCATGACGAAAAGTGGCACGTCGAAGGAGTCTTTCACATACATGTGTATATATTTACATATACATATATCCATATACATATGTATACATATACACATATATATAAATATATATATATACTCTTAAATTTTCTCTCTCTCTCTTGAAAAACAGTTCACCCAGTTCATCGTGAGCTCAAGGTACAATCACTCTTTCTTTTCAGAGGGAGCGGGGGTCGAGTTGCTCTCCTCTGTCGGTTTGGTGGCCTCGGGGGCTGGAGCAGCTGCCTCCTTGGCCTCCTCCTTGGGCGCCTCCTCCTTAGCCGCCCCCTCCTCCGCCTTCGGAGCCTCGGCCGCAGCGGGAGCCTCCTCCTTCACCTCCTCCTTCTTCTCCTCTGCGGGAGCGGCGGCTCCGTTTTCAGCAGGCTTCTCCTCAGAGGTGGTGGTGGCTGCAGGAGCAGCCGCAGCACCTGCCTCCTCCTTCACGGCCTCGCTCTTCTTGCTCTTCTTTAGGTTCAGCTTGATGTTGAAGGACTTCTTCAGGGAGAACTTCTTCTTCTTCTTCTTGGGGGTCTCCTTGGCGGCGGCCTCACCTTGAGGTTTGGCGGCCTCCCCGTCGGCGGCAGGTGCAGGCTCGATGGCGTCGCCCCCCGCCCCGGCTTCGGCCTCCTTGGCTGCCTCAGCTGAACCGTTGGTTGCGGCAGCATCCCCATCGGGCTTTGTGGCAACATCACCATTGGTTTTCACGTGTCCATTCTCCTAAAGATGACAAGATAATAAGAGGATCACAAAATAATAATTGATCTGTTTCTAGAGATCAGTCTTCAATTTGAAAGAAAAAAAAATCAGAGGAATAACTATTTTAAAAAAACTGCTTTTTGTTGTGTTTTTTTTCTCCCCTTATTAATAAACCACTATGCCTGGGCTGCGAGGCGACGCCTTGCAGTACCCTAATCTCACGATAGGCGGCGGCAGCGCATCACAGACCAGACCTGTCGACTGTACGAGACAGACAGTGGCTCAACAAAGACAAAGCTGCGTCTCTTCGGAGAAAATATGAAAACGCATGTAATTGCTTTAAGCTTCTTGTTAGCCACTAAAAACCTTATTTTTTATCACATATGAAAGGAAACAAATAATTAAAACCTATATGACAATCAACCAAAACGTCGGTGTTTTTTTTTTTATTTAAGTTGGGGAAGCGGTGTAAATAACATTCATAATCAGGTCATAACTATAGTAAAGTGTGAGAGGATATTCCAAATGTGACTCATAGATAGAATATATCAAGGAAAGTCCCATTCAAATAAATAAGACGGCTCGTTTTGAAAGGGAGGAGTAGTAGACTGTCTACGTGCGTCCAGGCTCCCCCACCCCCTCCCCCTTTAAGCCTGAAAAAAAAAAACCGGACTGTATCCGACACGTTAATGGAGAGAGGGGGTTAGTCTTCATTTACAAATAAACCCAGAGTAACTTCTAACCCCAACACCCATCTTGACGCTGTTGTTGGCATAAAAAACGAAACATTTTATGCTAATTTGCTAGTTTTAGGGGGTGCTGCGTGCCAGACAGCGAAAAGCCCCCACTACCTGACAACCAAAACGACAGACCTTTGACCCCCCCCCCAAAATAAATGAACAAACAGGTGATTTTATGAGAGAAATTCAACTTCTATCCACGCCCACAGATGTTTCCCGATGAGAGAAAAAAGGGAAAAGTAAATAGCAGTAAGCGTTGAGGGGCTACCTGGCCGTTGGTTTTGACAGCTGCAGCATCAGCGGCGGTAGCGTTCGCCTCCGCGGCCACCTCTCCCTTGGATGACTGGGATCCCATTGTCTTCGATGAGTTCTGGTGTCTTCTAAAGCAAATTAAAAAGAAAAAACTAAAAAAGTCGGTTTTATATTAATCCAGTCCCAGGGCGAATTATGTATCCAGCAGTAAATGGATGAAAGGTGTTTTTGCTTTTTTTTTTCTCCTTCTAATATGTCCCCTCAGAAGTGTGCTTGCCTTGTCACCCCGGTGGAGAGAGACCCTCTAAATTCACGGCTCGCAGAACGCATCGGTTCATCATAAGACAGGCTGAAGGCCCCGCCTATGGGCGAGGCTTGACTCCAGTAGAGCCAATCGCTGTTCTAGTAAGGAGGGACGTCAGGTGAGCTTGACCAATTAGGTAGGACTACTTTTAATATTATCCCACCTCGCCACAGGACCACCAGCAGTGAAATCAATTAAGTTATTATTCAAATAACAAAATTTGAAGAAAATAAAATACAAAACAAAAATAATCAAAAACAACAAATAAAAAAACAATAACATACTTGAAAAATTATGAATGTCATAATTTTTTTTCCATTTTCCATTGCCCCCGTTTCCTTTTCTTACAAGAATCTTACTTTTATTAAGTATTTGTTGTTTTTCATGTAACTTTCCTCAGCTTCCTTTCTTTACACTTTAAATAACCTTGTATATCGTTGGTGCTACACAAATAAACTTCCCTTGCCTTGTCTCATGATTTACTTTATTTTTACTTGCTCAGTATTCATATCTATAATACGTAAACGCATATCAAAGTTTTTCACTCCAGCAGTCTAATGACACAGCACACAGAAAAAGAATTGGGTGTGTGCACAGTGAGTGCAAAATCTAAAAATAAGCTACTTACAGCCAGAGGAGGCAAATTCTGCATTTTTTCATAACGGAGTAAATCAAACTTCAGTTTTTTGTTGAGGTTAAATTGCTGGTTATTTAGGGAAGCTTCTGCTAAAGGTTCATAAGCAGTTATAAGCTTTTCCCCAGTAAATATTTGTTGATGTCTTGATATAGAATATATCCACTTCAGTTGGTCCTGGAGGCTAAAGCCAACAGTTAGTCCTTGATGGACTAGGACCAAAGGGGGCTTCTACCACTTTTAGCAACTCCAATCTTAAAAATGTCATGGTGTTTAATGCAGACATAATTTTTTGAACCTTTAAATCATTGTCTTGTTTACCGTGGGAAGTCATTTGCACAGGTGCCATTTATTGTTTAGACTACATTAGAGATAGAGATAGGAGGTGTATCGGCACCAATGATCGTCCTGTGTCAAACGTGCTCAAAGATGCAAATGTAACAGTTTTTTTTCCCCGTCAGAGTAACTGTCTGATTAAAAAAAATAATACACAGTAAAAATCAAAAAAGAGTATAGCTTTAGGTTTTTTCGACAGCCTTATTTGTCTATTATGTAGTTAAACTGACTGTAAACACTTTACACATTCTGTGTTTCCCACAGGGATATCACTGATGATGCACCAATTTCAAAATCTCCATTTCTCTTCGAAATAATCACCAGCTTCTGTGTAAATAACTCCCCAATACTGATTTAAAAATGGTTTAAAGGGTCATAAAATGGCTTTATAATGGAGTACTATAATATTTTTGAATATCGTGGTAACTGTTTGCTTCAGCCTCCAGCACCATTTCATCAAAAGAGCTTACTGTGGATAAGCTCATAACCTTTTAACAGAATCCCACTTTCAAAACTATCCCTTTAAAGACACATTTCCTCTTTCTTTGCTCTATGAGTTTCTTTTTTTAAGTATTACTTAATACACACCGCTTAAACTGTTTCACTTTTGATTGTCCCTTAAACATGCAAGAAAATATTTGCGTCTCTCTTGCTTTCAGTATCACTGAACGTGCTTACGTCTTTAATTTCAGTCTGATTCAGCGGATCGTGAGGGTTTCAGTAAATTCTCAAAGAACAGGTTTCTGGAAGCAACTCCAACCTGATATGTTTAAAATCTTGATTCAGAGTCAAAGATGACCAAGCAACAGCTCAACTTTTCAACATGCCCTTGACATGTACATACTATTTTGTCCGACACTGAGTTAGATTGTGCCTTGGCGAGATTCATTTGCAATCACTTTAAATGCTTGCATGGCAGAGAAATCATCAAAAATAACTGAACAAGATCCACCATGAGACCGTGGCTGTGGTCTGTGATGCCAAATGTGAAAAAAAAATGTCTGACATATGACATGATCAAGTGCATGAACTGTAATTGAGCATTCAGGTGAAAAGTTCATTGGGAAGAGATGGATTTTCCCTCCATGCACAAGCTAAACTTGTCCTCATCAGCGGGACCAGATGAACAGCAAAACGGACCTAATTTAGTCTAACAGTACAGTGAATAGAGCCTAACCTATTCTCCAACATCGTGTCCACACTGTGGATGTGGGAACATATCTTCCTGTGGTTGTCTGACAGAAGATCAAGCTACGCATTGGGGCTAAGAGTGTCACGCTGTCTCCCCGTGTCTCTATGACTGGATTTGTTGTTTGTCTCCGCTTGTCAACAACATACCAGCAGCAAAATATGTCAATGTGATGATCACGCACATTCCATCTGATCATTTTCATCCAAACACGTCCTTCGGCATAACTGTTGAGGCCAAAACCCTCAGTCAACTGAGGAAAAGACCTCAGTGTTCAGTCCTACAACTTGATCTTCACTGCAACCAATCGGCCTAATTGATTTTGCGAGACCTTGGAGGAATAATGTGCATTTAAGTAGCCAGTCCTAATGCTCAGCTTCCAGGTGGCAATCTACGCTTGATGTGCTGCAGATTCCTGACAAAGATAACTTTATTTTGCGCAATTATAAAAGAAACGGGCAAAACATTGGCAGGTCACACACACATATTTCTTTTATCGCTGCTGTACGTAGAAAATTATTGCAAATGTTCATGTGACTAAGGTCGGTTTTTGTGATCAGAAAACACTTTTCGGTGTAAATGCACTTTCTGGTGATTTTGCTCATATGTACATCCCAATGTGGATATGCATATCCAAGACATTACCAAGAAAAAGTTACAAAAATCAATCAAAATGAAGATTATGTTCAATGCTTACAAAAGTCAAGTCAATGTCTTTTGGGATAAATATTGTATACCCAGATTTTTCTGACCACAATAGCCAGTTAATAATGGCTTGCATTATATAGCGCTTTTTGAGACCCTCCCAGCACTTTACAACTCCATTATTTATTCACTCTCACATTCACAAGCTGGTGGAAGCAAGCTATAATTGTAGCCACAGCTACCCTGGGGCAGACTGACAGAAATGGCGAAATCGAACCCAAGATTTCCAGGTCGCAGGCCGACAACTCTACCACTAAGCCACAGCCACAGTTGTTTTCATTTTCTCCTCCTGTGAGAAGACGATGTATAAACCGACGTGTTATTCCCCACCTAACAGGCTCTAGCAAAACCCATGAATCTGAATGGAAATGGAAGTTTAGCTAAAACTTATATGAATAGGGAATGTCTATTTGTCCATGAGGTCTAAGCAGCTAGCAATCATAGACATTGATAGGTTGATGCTTTGATACTAATGCTAAAGGATGCTAGCGTTTACAATTTGGTGCCTCGTCAGATGACTTTTACATTAGTTTGGCTATTTACAGGCTCTGGCTCCATGAGGTATTTAAGCAAATAAGTTACTTGGGCGTAGGCATTAACCCTGAAGGGCCCTGCTGCAGCAAGAGTGGGTACAGTTCAGTTTTCCTACAAAGAAGCAAGTGTTTTTGACTGTAACATTTTTCATAATAGCTCTGTAATTGTACGCACAGACACATTCACACACCAATTTGTAGATTGGTAGGTAATGTGGGATTCTAGCCCAATATGTTCTCCGAAAGCCAATCATACTTACCACTGGTTAATGCAGTCACAGCCACTCAGATAATACTGAAATCAACCTTACATGACCTTTAACCCTGTGATGTGTAACATAAACTATCATCTTGCTATAAGTGGACCTATTTCTCAGATGGATTCAGTTCCTGACTTCCAGTTTCTGGTGATTAAGCGGCGGATGACAAGACTCCGAGGGGAAGTCATTGTCTGCGTAAGCTGTTGGTATATCCTGTCATTTCAGCACATGGATTTCAACTTTTTGCACCTTTCACAGTGAATGGTGTGCCTTTGTATTCAACCCCATTGCACTAAATTGCCTTCAGAAGCAGACTAACCTATAAATAGAGTCCACCCGTACATAATTTGTAAATCTCAGCATAAATACAGATGACAGACCGGGAAAAGAGAGCATTAACTAGGGAAGCAGCAACTTCCGGCCTGTGGCAACTCTGGAGGAGCTGATGAGACCTGTAGCTCAGGTGGAAGAATTGTTTGACAATTCTGACAATTGTTTGGCTAAGAATCAGCCTGATATGTTCATTATGTATTGTTTTCACATTTATTTTAAGCATTTTATATTATTTTGCACGTGCAAAATGTTAGCTTGCTGATGGCTTGAGTACACTTTTTGAAAAGTATACCATGGAATGCCTGCCTGTATCTTAGTCTTTAAATCTACTCCCTGTTCTCTTATTTTTGACTTGCTCTCAGGTGAGAATGACTTGACTTGGACTGGAAGATTCTTTTTGGAACTTGGCCTGTAGGGCCTAGCAACTTGATCTGGACTCGATTTGGACTTGCACTTGGAGTCGAACACCAAGGACTTAAGTGTGACCTGGACTCGAGAGATGGTGACTTGACAACAACACGGGTGATGGCATATCCCAAAAACCCTGCAGCTGTAATAGCAGCAACAGATAGTTCATCCATTTCTTCCACGTCCCAATTAGGCGTTGCTCTGTGTCTTCCTGTTACATAAAGTCCGAATTAAAAACTTAGACGTTTCTGGTTTCAACATAACAAACTCTGGAAAAATCTTGAATTATGAATCACTTCGGGAGGCATGCACTGTCATATATGGAAGAATAAATATATGTATATATATTTCATATATGGAAGAAGAAAAAATAGTTAATCTCAGCTGCTGATAAAATATTTTCAACGATGCAACACAAATGCTAATGTGCATTTGTATGTGTGGGGGTGCAGTTTTGTCTGCAGGAGTGGCTACATGCAGAGTGCTTTATATATGTTTTTCCTATAATCTGCTTCATTCCTTCATTCTCTGATTACTTGTGGTTTACCCTCACCTCATTGCAGTCACATGGGGAGGACAGTCTTTGCTCACTCAGAAATCACGCTGTATCTATCGAGCTGGCCGTGTAAATGTCATAATAATGTGTCTTCTGTGGACTCAGGAATGCCAGGCACGCAGGCCCTCCCGTCTCCTCAAGCCATCTTCTGCTGTGAATGGGCTTCTTCACAACGCCTGAGGTATCTCAGGCCTGAGGTGGGTTATGGAGCAGCTGGAGAAACAGCATCGGGGTTAACTTTTTTTTTTACACTTGTATCAAGTGTTCCGTTCCTCTTTTTCCTCAAAACCTCTGCCTCTGTGTGATGCTAATGACGACAGTGTGGAGGACAACGACGAGGTGCAGACTCTTCGTCTTCTCCTGTCATTACACTTGACACTTTCTCCAGTTTAATGTGCGTCTGCGTGCTTAAGGGAAGCATTGTCATGGGACCAGCAAGTATAAGGGGGGTGAAAGGCACAAAGAAGCACTCATTTCACACATAGCCTCACATCATTCAAAGGCATAAGCACACACAAAGCTTAAGGGCGTCAGCTGTGGCAGAGTTCATATAGATGTGCTTAGGGGTCGAATGCTGGAAAGAAGGGGAGGGGGGGTTGATCTTTGTAAAAGAGCCACAGCCCTAGATAGAAAGAAATACATGATGGAAAGCAGGGCCAGGAAGGTAGAGGGAGTTTCATGATTGTTTCGGTGTTTCAGGCGAAGGAATGGCATGTGAATAATAGTGATAGGTGTGGCAGGGAACAGTGATGAGGTCAACAAATAATCATTAGGCACCTCCCTTTTCGACTGACCAGCACAGTTACACAGCTCCAGGGGGTAAAGGTTTTGTGATTCATATGGTAAGGTAAAAAAACGGGTCAGGTAAGAAGAAAAGACTTTACTAAAGATCGAAAGAGAATGTTCATGATTGTGAAGGCAGCCCCCCGATTACTTAAGTGACCTGCTGGAAAAGCTTCGTGTTGGCCTTACCTTAACTCATAGCTGCTGTGGTGGTTTTGTACTTGCTTTGACAACCAATGATTTACAGTAGTTTACAATAATCTACTCATAATCTGTTTTAAGTAGGGCCTCTGTGCCAATGTTAACCTCGTTTTCATTACTTGCTACTTCCTTTTTATATCCATAGACAAAAAATGTCGTACCCAATCCAATCCAATCCACCTTTATTTATATAGCACTTTAACACAACACATTTGACCAAAGTGCTGTACAGACACAACAAAATCACAACAGTAAAAATAGGATAAAAATAGAATAAAAAAAAAAATACAAGAAAATCACAATAACAATAAAAATAGGATACAAATAGAATAAAAGAAAATACAAGAAAAGGAAGTAAAATCCCTATGCATCAATCAGAGTTAAAAGCCAGAGAAAAGAAATAAGTCTTCAACCAGAAGCGAGTCTGCATGCCTAATCCAGAGGGGCGACATCGGAAAAGGCACGGCCCCATCTTGTCTTCCTATTCGTTTTAGGAATAGATAACAATAACTGATCCGCAGATCTCAAAGAACGTGACGGAGTATATGGCCTCGGAAGGTCAGACAGCTACAGTGGAGCAAGGCCGACATTTAAATACAAATAAAATGATTTTAAAATCTATTCTATAATTGATTGGGAGCCAGTGAAGAGACGCCAACACTGGGGTGATATGCTCCCCTTTGTGGGTCCCAGTTAAAAGTCGGGCAGCGGCATTCTGGACCATCTGCAGTCGTGAGAGCGACTTCTGACTGAGCCCAACATAAAGCGCATTACAATAGTCAAGGCGAGTTGTGACAAATGCATGAATTAGAATTTCAAAGTCATGTGAAGAAAAAATTTATTTGGCCTTCGCCAGTTGTCTTAGATGAAAAAAAAAAAAAAGTTAACCTGGGCATCGAATTTAAGGCCGGAATCCAGCCTGACTGCCTGGCCTATTGACTGAGATCACTGGCCTTATCGGGCCAGTGATCTCAGACCCAGGTGACGTCCCTGATGTTTACTCTACCAAGTCTTCATGTTGATTCAACAAAGACACAACAAAGTTGTTATCGCTTGTCTCTATATCCTGAAATAATTATTCCACATCAGAAATAAGCAACATCTTTTACCTCAGGAGGAACTAAATAGGTATGAAACCTGTCTGATGTCAAAGCGGGTACGAAGGAATTAACTCATGGTCGGATTGAAAGGAGGGAAGGGGTCCAATTCTGCCATACCTGTAAGAGTCAACTGGTCCAAACAGAGATCAGAACCAAAATAATCAGAAGAGAGTGAAATACAAAGGTTTCATGGGAAATACTGTCTGTGTGAGATTTGATCATTTCTATGACCATTTGTCTCAAATATTTTTGAGAATACTTAAGTACAGTACAAATGAACTGGTATGCAATGGTTTCAGTAGTTAGGGGGGAAATGGTTGGTATATGGATACTTAATGGAAGTAGGATGGGACAAACTAGCAATGTGGATATGACATGGTGGTAGAAATTGGCTAAAGGTCAAACTGACCCAGAGCCTTATGAAAACTGACTTCTTAACATGTTTAAAACATCTAAAGTAAACTACTTCTGATGTATTTTGAAAGGACATTTTTCCTAAAAATAAAAAGTCCACACACTCAGACTTTGAAAAATGCTAAAAAACTCAAGCCAGAGGTGTTAACCTCATCAGATCTCTGAAGAAGAATATTCTGATCAGAGCTAAGGTAATGCTAAGCGCCTTGTTCAGTTTTCTTGCATTCAAAAAATTTATGGGACACACTCACAACAAAGTGAGATGGTTTGGATAACACCATGACACAGCTCTGTTTTTCTTTCATAGTTTTCAACAGAGTCCACCATGCTGGTGGACCACCATCATGTGTGAAGATCGTTACTAAATGTTGACTCATTTACAAACAGTAGGTTGGCTGTGACAATACTTCAGCATTTATATCATGTGTGAAAAGTTCACACTAGTTGTACAGACCTTGTGTAAATTTGTACTCACAGTTGGGATGGTATACTGTAAGGAAATGTGGTTTTGTGACTTCAGTAAATATTATTAAGGACTCAGTCAGAGTACCGGGAATGCAGTGTTATGTGTTTTACGGAGACGTGGCTGCTGGATCATATCCCCGACTCCAACGTCTCTCTACCAGGCTTCCTGACTGTACAAGCAGACAGAGATCTGAAAACGAGCAGGAAAACGAAAGGAGGTGGAGTAGCAGAGCTTGTCAACAACAGATGGTGTTACTGTGAAGTGTCGTCTCTGCAGCCCAGATGTCGAACTCTTGGAAGTAAGTTTTCGGCCATATTATTTGCCCAGAGAGTTCACCAGTGTAATTTTGGCAGTTGTTTACATTCCACATTCAGCCGTTGCCGACAATGCATGTGATGTCATCAGTTCCGTTGTTGCTAAGCTACATGCACAGCACCCCAATGCATTTGTGGCAATATCTGGTGATTTTATTCATGCCTCGCTCTCTACTACACTTCCATCATTTCAACAGTTTTTCAGCTGCACCACAAGAGAAAACAAGACCTTGGATTTGTTTTATGCAAATATAAAGGATGCATACATGTCCAAACCAAGACCTCTTCTGGGACAATCAGATCACAATCTTGTTTTTCTCTGTTCAGAATATAAACCACTTGTTCAGAGCCAACCTGTTACAAAGAAAACTGTGAGAAAATGGTCACAGGAAGCTGAAGAAGCGCTGCAGGGTTGTTTTGCAAATACAGACTGGATGACTCTTTGCCATGCACATGGAGAGGACATCAATGCCATGACTGAGTGTGTGACTGAGTATATAAACTTCTGTGTGGACAACATCATCCCCACCAGAACAGTGAGATGCTTCCCTAATAACGAACCCTGGATCACCAGTGACCTGAAGGAACTGCTAAACAAGAAAAAAAGAGCCTTCAGGGAGGGAGACAGGGAATTACTGAGGAGTATACAGAAGCAACTTAAGGTCAAGATCAGAGACAGCCAGGAGGCATACTGGAAGAAGCTGGAGAACAAACTACAGAGGAACAATATCAGAGATGTCTGGTAAGGAATGAGAAAGATCACTGGCTTTAAGGACAGGAAGGATTGGATAGATGGAAGTCTGGACAGAGCCAATGAACTGAACACATTCTTCAATAGGTTCAGTTCAGGAACTAGCTCAGCATCCTCCTCTCCTGTTCCCAGCCAAACAAACATCCCACCCTTCTCTGATCAACAGCTTTCCTGTCACACCTCGGTTGTTTTATCCTTCACCTCAGCCATGGACTCTTCTGATTCCACACGTTTGACTTCAACCAAGTCAGGAAATGGTGCTACCCCCTTTGCCTCCCCCTCCCACTTCTCTGTCTCCAAGATTCAGGTGAAGAGGCAGCTGGAGAAACTGAACCGGAACAAGGCTGCAGGTCCAGATGGTGTCAGCCCCAGAGTCCTGAAGGCCTGTGCAGAGCAGCTCTGTGGGATTTTGCAGCACCTCTTCAACCTTAGCCTAACTCAGGAGAAGGTTCCAGTGTTGTGGAAGACATCCTGCCTTGTTCCAGTACCAAAAAGAACACACCCATCAGTCATCAATGGCTATAGACCTGTTGCCCTGACATTCCACATCATGAAGGTCCTGGAGAGACTCCTGTTGGCACCCCTGAGTAAGCAAACAAGAACGTATCAGGACCCACTGCAGTTTGCTTATCGCTGTGGAGTTGGAGTTGAAGATGCCATCATACACCTACTTCAACCAACCCACTGTCATCTGGACAAAGCAGGCAGCACTGTGAGGATCATGTTCTTTGATTTCTCCAGTGCATTTAACACAATTCAGCCTGATTTGCTTTGTCAGAAACTCCTGAAGAAACAGGTGGAGCCCTCAACAATCGCCTGGATCAATGACTACCTGACCAACAGACCACAATTTGTGAGACTGAAGAATTGTGTGTCAAACCAGGTGGTCAGCAGCACAGGAGCACCACAGGGGACCGTACTCTCACCATTCCTTTTCACTCTGTACACCTCAGACTTCCAGTACAAATCAGAGACCTGTCACCTGCAGAAATACTCAGATGACTCTGCAATTGTCGAGTGTATCAGAGATGGACAAGAAGCTGAATACAGAGAGCTGGTGGACCGCTTTGTGACATGGTGTGGAAACAATCGTCTCACCTTGAATGTGAACAAAACAAAGGAGATGATTGTAGATTTCAGAAGAAACAGGGATAAGTCAAACACTGTTTCCATCATGGGAGAAGAAGTGGAGGTGGTTGAGGATTATAAATACCTTGGAGTTCACCTTGACAACAAACTGGACTGGAGACTGAACAGTGAAGCCGTCTACAAGAAGGGACAGAGCAGACTGTACTTCTTGAGGAAGCTTAGGTCCTTCAAGGTTTGCAGCAAGATGCTGCATATTTTCTACAAGTCTGTTGTGGAGAGTGTAATCTCTTCAGCCGTCATCTGTTGGGGTAGCAGCATCAGAGCCAGGGATTTAAATAGGCTAAACAACCTGATGAAGAAGGCTGGTTCTGTTCTTGGGAAGACTGTGGAACATCTGGAGATGATACTGCAAAGAAGGATTCTTCATAAAATCAAAAAGATTATGGACAACCCAGAGCATCCTCTTCATGAGACTGTCATACAACAACAGAGCATCTTCAGTCGGAGGCTTCTTCAGTTTCGCTGCGATACAGACCGCTACAGGAAATCCTTCCTGCCCACAGCCATCATTATCTACAACAACTCCTTAAATAATTAATTATATGAGCTACAACAACACTTAATTTCCCTCTGGGATCAATAAAGTATTTTTGAATTTTGAATTTGAATTGAATTGAATTTACCAACAGGAGGTAGGTCAGACTTCTTTTGGTTTGATGAGGGTTGATAACACGAGTCAGAACCACAATCGGTAGGTGGGGGTGCAATCAAAAGTGTTCTAATGATAAAATTCACATAAACGGAATGTGTGTTTTGTGCATTTATATGAATATTTATCCAAATAATATACCTAGGTAACAAGAAAAATTAACGTACATGCTATGTATGTACATGGGTATGAAACAAATGGTTTCTTTATGGAACGAAACATCGAAGGGACCAAACGGCAATAGATGGGTTAAAATGGTTGTATGAATTAGTGAAATCACAAACTGACCCCAAACCAAAAAACCACCGCTGAGGTAAGGTTAAAAGCAGCTGAGGTTCTAATACTTGTTTCCAACCTTACACAACAAAAAGCGACGATATTACTAGAACCCAATAGTTTTGTTTTGTTCACCTGATGGTCTTTGGCATAAAATCAAGCAGGTAACATCAGTCTACCAGGAGTAAATAAACCAGAACAGAAACAGAAAAAGGGGCTTTTCTGACACCATCAGTAATGTACCTTATTTACCCTTACCAGCCACAGGAGCATTTAGGCACACTCAAGCTTTTTAGGGGAAATCACCTAACTTGTTCCTGCCTTTGTTTTTTTATTGCACTGGTGTGCAAACGTCAGAAAGGTAGTTTCCAGTCATCTAGCAGGGATGTGATGAATGAAAAGGTAGAGAAACTGAAACTATGACGTTATATTCATACAGACAAACATTAACCACTATAACAAAAACTCATTTAACTGCCATTCTTTCTCTCTTTTTGTATTTAGTCGCAAAAAATAATCTGTACCAAACAAAGAGCAAAAAGTGGCAATAAAGTTAAAGTAGCAAAGTAGGCAGTTTGAGTCTACAGGTCCTTCTCAAAAAATTAGCATATTGTGATAAAGTTCATTATTTTCCATAATGTAATGATAAAAATTAAACTTTCATATATTTTAGATTCATTGCACACCAACTGAAATATTTCAGGTATTTTATTGTTTTAAATCTGATGATTTTGGCATACAGCTCATGAAAACCCAAAATTCCTATCTCAAAAAAGTTGATTCAGATGATTAGGTTAATAGCTCGTTTAGAGAACCTTTTCATGATATGCTACTTTTTTGAGATAGGAATTTTGGGTTTTCATGAGCTGTATCCCAAAATCATCCGTTTTAAAACAATAAAAGACCTGAAATATTTCAGTTGGTGTGCAATGAATCTAAAATATATGAAAGTTTAATTTTTATCATTACATTATGGAAAGAATGAACTTTATCACAATATGCTAATTTTTTTAGAAGGACCTGTACAATGTAAGACAATGTGAGACTCATTTCACAAAGCAGTTCCCTCTTGTAGATGAGCTGTTCTCCACGCTGCCCTTTGCGTAGATCACCAGTCAAACTGGCTTGATGTTCAGAAATCAGGTTCTCAGCATAGAAATTAAGGTGACTTGGACTGAAACTGAACTTAAAGGAGTCGATAAAGAATTCAATGCCTAAAATTAGGTTCACACATTCTAAAGGGTAAAAAAAGATAATTAAGCTTCTCGGACAACTGAAGAAACAACCCATATTGGATCCGTATTCAGAGGTGGGTAGTAACTAGTTACATTTACTCAGTTACATTTACTTCGTTACATTTACTTCAGTAACTTTTTGAAAAAAGTTTAGTTTTTGGAGTAGTTTTATTACACTGCACATTATCTTTTACTTGAGTAACATTTTTATGGAGTATAGCTACTCTTACTTGAGTAGAATTTCTGGCTACTCTGCCCACAGTTAGGAACTTCAACGAATTAAGAACAAGCTTGATTCAACCAAAAATGCATGAGACTCACAACTACAGTTTATGCTGCTAGAAGTCAGACGTCTTGTTTGTGCACAAGCTTCACGATTTCAATTATATTTTCTATCTGAGCCTTGTGTGCCACTTGCAGGTCAGGTGGGGGTACCTTATCCTGGTCTAACATACGGTATATACATTACCCACTGTATGTGTTGGTTTCATTACTTTTACTTTGAGAAGAATTTGGAAAACATTTTCTTCGACTCTAATTTATTATTTTGCAATTATATCATGTTTTTCTATTTATTTTAATCTTTAGAATTTGCACATAACTTTAGATTTTTGTCCAATTACATCATTTGTGAATATTAAAAAATATGTTATGATCTCAAAACGAGTACTCATGTACTCAGTACTTGAGTAATTTGTTTTACCAAATACCTTTTTACTCTTACTTGAGTAATTTTTTGGATTATAACTTTGTACTTTTACTTGAGTAAAAATGTGTTGAAGTAGTGCTACTTTTACGTGAGTACAATATTTGGCCCCTGTCCGTGTTCACACACATTGGATCCGTCCAATGTGTGTGAATACGGACAGTTACATTCACTTGAGTAACTTTTTAGAAAATTTTTATTTTTAAGATACTACATCGTACTTTTTACTTTTATTTGAGTAGTATTATTATGAAATATCACTACTAAAATTTCTAGATGTTCTACCCACTCTTAGTAAATTCACTGAATGAAGAACAAAGGTAAAAATAAAAAAATTACACTCGTCACAGACAGACACCTACAGTTTATTGAAGGAGATCCCCTGTTTCTACACAAGCTTTGTTTTTCTAAAGTATTTTATTTTTCTGTTTTCTGTTGAGCTTGTTGTTGCATTTTGAGGTCAAGTGAATACACGGTAAACACCATAAATTGGCAGCCTTTTTGCCAAATCCTATTTTACTCCTTTTCAAGTCATGTTTTGGACAGCGACTTTTTACTTTTACTGGAGTAAAAATATTTTGAAGTAGTGCTACTCGTACTTGAATATAATTTTTGGGTACTCATCAAATGACCGACTTGACCGTGGCCATCTTGATGTGGTCCCACCTTAAATCTTTTAGGAACTAGTCATCACTACATCACAGCAGGCTTAGTAAATCCAATCATTTTGGCTCTGTCACTAAACCTGGCGGTCTCTGAGCCGGAAGAGCATTCAGAAGGGGCATACGTCCCATCTCGAAGTGTTTAGTGAATGGGGTTACTGTCTCCATGATCCGTTTCTCCTACTCTCCCCTAGAGGAACATTTCTGCCTCTGGGTATCCTTCAGGCTAACTCTGGCCTTTGCCCTGACCCAATAACACCCTTTGATCGGGTGATCTCCTGGTTCCCAACTCTTTCAGTCTCATAGTTAATATGTATTTTTTTTTTTTTACAACATCAGCTACTTGTCTTCAGCTATGTTTGACAACAACCCACCCCCCATTTCAACACTACTACACTATTTTTCTTACCATAGTCAATGAAGCTTTATGTGGTGGTGAATGCCGAGCTGTGGCTGAGCTCTGTCTGCCAACGTCTCCATTGTTTTCTGCTTTTTCTGCCTATAGATGAGCATCACAAGTCTGGCTGGAGGGGCAAAAGAAGCAGAACTGGGTGGGCAGCGACAGAGGAGGAAGGAGACGAAGAGGTGGAGTACTCTTCAGCGGAAACTGAGTAAGCTTTCCGTAAATTACTGCTTTTTGCAAGCGTTACTTGTCGATTTTTGGAGAAAAAAACATGAAATGCCACACATCTTCTGGATTATTTTCAGCTGTTTTTAATCAAAACCAGACTTATTTCAGAAAGAATCCCAAATTGCTCGCTCAGACGCACAAGCACTGGTTTGCGGACAATAGTTAGCATATGGCTTGGCATTTGAGCTGACAGATGTCAAAGCTGACCAAATAGAAGAAGAGTGAAAAAAAAATAATCACGAGTAGCTTTGAGCTCCTTCTGTGACCGGGTGTCAGAGAGGTCAGATGTAGGGGGTGGGGTGGGGGCAAACAACAAAGACGTAAGGAAACAGAGTGGTGGAGTGTTGTGCGGCGAGAAATGTAAGTAGGTCACATTAACATGTCGTTTAGTGTATCAAAGAGGGGTAGTCTTTGGGGTTTTCCGTTTACAATCCAAATGTTACTCCTCATGGCACAGCAATTTTTACTTTCGCTTTCTCTCCTCTCACTCTTTCTCTGTCATGGCTGATTTCTGATCAGTGGCTAGGGGATTTCCTTACAGTATGCAATAATCCCAGAGTAAAATAACACAGAGAGTACAATTGAAACGGTAAAAGTACCCAGGTTTTTTATTTTATTTTGTGACAAATACCTTAATTTTAAAATGAAACTTTTTAGGGGGAAATTTAGAGGAGTTTGTTTGAAATGTGGGATTACACTTTGGTTGTGATAGATTAAATTAAAAGCAGGTAACACATTCACACTCCCATGCTGTCTTTGACCAACGTCATGCATACAAACAAACAAACAAACAAACAGACACACACATACGCACCCAAACGCACGCTCTCCTGGTACATGCAGCCCTGGAAATTGTGTCAGCCAGTATAAATCCTTTTTGACATATGAGCATGGTGTTGACCTTATTACCATGACAACAGCTTCCACCAGATAATAACTGTGGCACTGCTGACACTACAACGTGGATCTTTATTGTGTGATGCGCTGCTCAGAAGTGAATCTCTCACTTTTTTTTTGTTTTTTTACTTACCTTTGCTTGCTTTTCTACTCCTGCGCCTGCCTCTTGTGGTTAGTCTCTTTTCTTTTCTTGCCCTATATGTCTGTGTGTTTGTGTATGTTGGGAAATGTGTAATGCATTTGTCGAGCTCAGGTATGGAAGAAAAAAAAAAAGGTCCTGGAGCTAGAAGGAAAAGCATAATTCTAGCAGCTTTCAACACAAGATTGGTATAAAGGTAGGTCAGCCCTATCTCTGGGTTTGTGAGCTCTCTCTTCTGCAGTGTGAGTGTGAGTGTGTGTTTCAAATCTGTGTACACCCACACGAGAGTCTTAAAATAAATGCTTCTTCTTTCATACATGCGAGCGCATTCAGTGGAGCTGAACAACATATCCACCCCCTCCTTTTGTTTTTTCCTCTTCTGCCTGCTCCCCTCTACCTCACATTCCTGCATCCTTTTGGACTGTGAGATGAAGCTAGAGTAACCAGAAAGAACCCACACATGCATACAAGAACATGCAAACACCAAGACCCCAAGCTGGTAATCAAGCCCCGAACCTTCTTACTGCAGGACAACAGTTCTAAACAGTCTCCCAAACAAATCTTAAATTAATAAATTCTTACATTTGTTTTCACATGCATGTGTTGCTAGAATGTATACTAGCATGCTAGTGTGCTACCAGATAAATGAACACTGAACTGGAGTCCCGTTACTCATATCCCAGGGTGCCTGTTAGTTACAACAACATGACTTAAAAAAAAAAAAATCACATTAGCCTGTATGCTACAGATGGTGGTTGCATGACTTTCTGGGATAACTAGGCTAGTTTATAAAATTTTTACCAGAGTGAACATTAACTCCAGACTGAGCCGAGCATTAGGAGCACGTATGATTGAAATACGGTTGATAGGTCTTTGTCATGACTCATGTTTATCCATTTTAAAGCCTCCATGTGACACATTGTACGTAGGTAGTTTACATGTTTTTAAAGGAAGATCCTGATTGGAGACAAGTATTGGCTGTCGGTTGAAGACTTTTATGACCCCTGGAAAACAGAGCTCAACAGGTCACGAGACTCATACTAACTTGCTTATTGGCAAGAAGCCCATACTGTCAGATATGATCAATGTGTTTTGCAAATTTGAAACAAAACTCTGAATCTGCTTCTCATTGAAGGGTATTTGTTTTTAAGATTATTTCGTTTCACCTGACGAGAAAGGGGGTTGTGCGTTTAGTCCATTTTGCCATCCTATACTTTTACACTTTGGTTGTTTCTTACCCAGCGTCTTCGGGACAAAATGGAAACATCTGCCATGGGATGTTTCGTACTGATTATGTTCACACCCACCAGGTGTAAGCTTTGACGCAAAACCTTTGACAACAAAATTATTTAAAGTAATTGGCTATATTCTACTTGTTTAATGTAAGTAAATGTGGGTATTCAACTTAATTTACTAACACCTAGCAGGACGTGGTCCCCTAGAAGTATTTTGTTAAATCCGGGATTCCAAATCTCACATATTTCACACGCTCCCTGTTTTGGCAGATTGTCAGCAAGTGCCTGGTAACACCATTGCACCCTCCATGAAGCCAGCCACCTCTTATGGTGTCTAGCAGTTCTCTGTAGATTAAATCCCTTACAGAACATACCTATTGTCAATCTGTAAATGTGCCAGATCAGATCATTCCTTCGATGGGTGGCTAACTTTTTGCCTTGTCCTTGAATATTAAAACTAGTGTAGGCATCATTAACACAGCATATTTCTGTGTGTCAGCTGCCAGCACGCCTTGTAAGAGGGTCTATCAAAAGGCAGTGATGGAGGGGTTCTGCTCTGCTGCCTAGCTTCCCTCTCCAAGCACACCGCATCCCAAGCGTTTTCACTAGCCTAGCTTCTCCTCTGCAGTCGGCCATGCAACCACTCCTCTATACCCAAGCCCTCTCCCACGGACCATACATCATCAAAGGCCTTCGCTTGTCTCTACCAGAAGTCGAAAAATCCCCTACATTGTAATACACAACGCTTTCATGCAGCATGAAATGTCAACACAGGAGTTCTCAAATATTTATATGGTAAATGACTGATACGGTTAATGAAGGACATAAAGTCTTGGGCGATGCTAGGGTTTGTGGCCTCCAGCATATTTTCTATTTATCAGCCCCATTCTGGGAAAGCTGTCAACATTTGCGTTTATACTATATTACCTCACCTGGTTTGCAACGCCAATTTAAAGGAATTCATTCAAAACTTTCAAGCACTCTGCATGTGGACACTTTGAACTCTCAAGTGAGCAAGGGAGGGAGGGAGTTGTAGGTAGTGAAGGATGGATAGATGTGTGGTGAGTCAGAGGGTAGATTCAGGCAGAGAGAAGAGAGGGAGAAGTGCTGATGAATGGGCTGATGGCACACTGACCCACTAATGTTGCAGCTGTACTGCCAGTGGCTCTGACAGGCCTGCTGAAACACACACCACACACACAGTCACACTGACACATGCAAATTAATACATCCTCCTTTTACTCACTGGACTTACTTCTATTTTACAACACATAAAAACCTTTAATAGGCAAGCGTTGCCTACACATTACATGATTTTCGTTTTTACTCAGTTGGGCATATCCTGAGTCAAGAATGGAAACCACGCTTTGTCACACTTCTTATTCTAATTTCCTGCCTGTTGGTAAAAGTCATAACAAAGGAGGAAGCAACGTAATCCGAATGCATAAATACCAGGTTTCACAACCTTTGCTCCCTTGCTTTCTAAATTAGGTGTTGCATATATTTTTGGAAAGGAAACCTTGATGAATATCAGAAGAAAACCTTATGTGGTACAGAAGAATCAAGCATGTTCTTTTTAAAATGACGGTAATGTGAGGTATTTGACATATATAGAAATTTGACATCTAAAGTTCAAAGACCAGGGTTTGAGAGTATATGTGTAGGTCAGCATAATGTATATATATGTTATTCTTTCATTGCAGTTGCAAGCCTCTGAAAGGGAATATAATTCTTCAATGTACATGTGTCACAACATGTTTAGAAAACTAAAAACAGCTCAAACGTGGAAGTGAGCTGAGCTCCCACAGTTGTAAACGGATTAACTTTGCTTTTGATAGTAAGCTTGTAAAAGGAGAAATGGAACAATTCAAATATTTACAATAAAAAAAGAAACCTAAAGATATGGCTTTGATAAAGAAACTGATCCGGATGCATTACCTGTACTTAGATTGCCATTCAGTAACCACCTTTGTCAGATTAGTGACCTAATATGAGGGTAAAAGTTAGAAATCCAACATGATTTTGACAGTGCAGTAGAAAGGTTTGTTTAGAGATCTCTCTTAGAACCTGTGCCCCATCCTGAACATCAATATGAATGTTATCTTTATACGACACCCATCGTTGATGATCAGAGTGGGTGATAGCGGGATTTTTTACAACATAGTGTTTAACAACACCTATTTACCTAACATTTATTGCAGAGCAACAGTGAACGTAACCTTTTCTTGTACTGCTCTCCTACCTTCCTCACCCATGTTTGTTTTATTTCCAGGTATTGCAGTTTCCCATCACAGCTCCAAAACATGCATATTTGATGAAGTGTTCACTTTAAATTGGGCTATAGTATGTGTGTGTGTGTGTGTGTGTGTGTAGTACATCCTGTGTGTCTCTTGGCTAACCTTGTTGTTGGACTTGGTTACTTCTCAAGGGTACAACTTGGTTCAGGGCCAGTGGCAGCTGGATGGGCATATAAGCAGAAGTAGAAAATTTATGGATGGATGTAAAATTTTGAATTTATTATATAGTAATAAATACATTTCCATGACTAACTCGGTCATAAAGTAACTTCTTGAACCGTATCTAGACAGTTTGTTCTATATCTAGTCAAAATCCTTCTCCTATAGACGGATGGATAGATGGGTAGAAAATAAATATGGAGAATATGGAAAAATATAGAAAAACGGTATCCCAAGAGACAACAAAATATGAAGTCTACAGTATTAACATGAGATTTAGCTGGGCGGTCAAGAAATAACTTCCATGAGTCCCAGCAACCCAAGTTTGACTGGCAACTAAAACTCACGACGAGCCATTTTTGGGTACTGTTTAATTTTGGCTCAAGGTTGGTTTGGACACAGAATCTGCTTCGTTAGTATTAAAAGACTCAATACACACTATTTGACATCATTCACTCTGTGTTGAAACAGTCTTCAGCATGTTGAAAAGTGAAGCCAAGCGGTTCTGACAAAGCGCCAATATGTGTAACCCGTCTGAGACTTAGTGACAGGTCATTCTGAAGAGGATGACTGGATGTGCGCTCCTTTTCAGTGGCCTGGGCCTTTAATATCACCATTAGAGACACCAGTGGGATTCCATCTCCCTCACAAAATAGGTCAGACAGAGTGTTAGGCACTCTGTCAATGCAGGGTCTTCGTATTTTTATGGTTGTTAGAGGCAACATTTCTTTGTTGCCTTTGGTGTACATAAAAAGATGAGTATCAGTTCACAGCTGGCCCTATGGTATGGTACTTTCTCAGACTGTAGTACATACACAGCCTACATTCCTTTGAAACTAATACCCCTTAAATCAGAACTTTGGGCAAGCTTCAGGCTCTTTATAGCAAACACCACATAATGTAGTGAAAACTGGTGACAGGTGAGAAATAGAACTGAACTGAAAATAAAACAAGGATATATTGCCTAGATTTAGTCCATATCATACCCTCTTAACACTTGACATTCATTGATATATTTTTATGGCTATTTCAGATCCATCACTCCCTGTCTTTCTATATTTAATCCATGAACATATGCTGACAATCAACTCTTTTTAACCCACATGTCTTGTTAAAAGTTAGCCTAAAGAAAGTCATTGAAAATCAGGCAATTAGGGTGTAATTGATCAACTTTTTAATTGATTAACTTTTATGTCCTCATATTGTCTTTTCACCACTCACTTTTCAACCCCTTTTTCACGTTGTTTAGACCAGGGGTCTGCAACTCAAGTCCTCAAGGGTCGGTGTCCTGCAACTTTTAGAAGTGTCTCTGCTTCAGAACACCTGTGTCAAATAATTCGGTCATTAGCAGGACTCTGGAGAATTTGACTGAACACCGAGGAGGTAATTGAGTCATTTGATTCAGCTGTATGGGACCAGTGAAACATCTGAAAGTTTCAGGACACTGGCTCTGGAGGACTGGGGTCACAGAACCCTGGTTTAGACAGAAGGCAATGTTTTTTCTTCCACATTTTTCCAATAAAAGTCAACACATGGAAAACCAACAATTATTCATACTCCCGACAGATTAAGATCTAAAGTTATTTTCATTCAACCCATAGGAATTGAGACAGTCAACTCTCAGAAGAAAATTAAACAATGTAAAAGGATTATCATGTTTGAAAAAACAAATAAACCCCTCTATCTAACTCCATGCCCAAACTCATCCTGTCAACGATTGCAGCATCGTGACATCTACGCACTGTAATAGTGGGACTCGACAAGTAGCATCTAGTTGCTGTTAGCATGTGACTTCATCTGGTGAAGTAGGTGTGAGCTATTTTTATGTGGTCCTGGATAAGATATGTGCCAGACATCACGTCCTATTGTTTGAAACCTTTATTTTAAAGTAAAAAGGAAGTCGTTTTTGAGTTGCGCTGTTGCTTCGAAAGTGATGGGGAGCCTAACCACTAATTTCCACTCCATGCACTCTGCTCCACCGCACACGGCGCAGCAAAAACGCTCCCTTTGTAGTCAATGAGAGCGTTTCCACTGCTGCCGCCAAGTGGCGCCGGCCGCCGTTTTGCCATCCGGCAAAAATAGGATCGATTCTATTTTTGCCGGACGACAGAGCAAGTTCGCAGTCAATCTACACAAATCACACAGCACCAACAGGATACCGAACAAGCACAACATCAGTTTATGCAAAATAAATCAATAAAGACATACAAGATTTTTTTGTGTGCATAGCTAGAATTAAGATAATCACGCGTATATTTATACATGTTGTCTAAAATAACCATGCATGTTTATACATAATTTACACACATAATATAATCAAAAGGTATTTAATTCTGAAAGCTATTTTGTCATTTACTGCTACACAAGACATACTAGGTGCGTAGGTCAACAAATAAGTTATTCAGATACGAGAGAAAAGAAACAGGACAACATGGACGAAGAGAAACTAATACTCGAAGTGGAAAATCATAAAATACTTTATGATCACTCATTCATATTTTTTGACAGTAGGGGACCCATGGACCAGGATGTAGATGGGTGTGACTTAGGTTTCCCATAGCTAATAAAGACTTCTCATTAGGCTAGATAATATAAGTCTGCAGCTGAAGTATGGAAGAATCCTCCACCTCTTGTTTGTGTAGCAGAATTTTTTGGTACTTGGTTGAAAAAAAAGAAAGGGGGTCGCTAACCATTAGCCGGAAACGACGCTAAAGTTGCCCTCCGCTACTTATGAGCACTGAATTAAAAGGCCATTCACAGTTTTTCAACTGAATGCACTGTGTTGGATCCTCTCTAGTTATAAATCTGACTGCTCTCTACACTGAACAGAGATGTGTTAAAATGACTTTTATTTAGCTTGTGAAAACCATTTTTATTTTGCAGCAGGGCCAGATGTCTTAAAAGTAGACAAGCAGGAAAAACAGCAATTTAAGGGCAGATCAAACCTAAACTGAAATATTCTACACTGTTAACCGATGCTTTATAACACAGGTTTCTAATTTGGGAAGCCTTTATGTATGAAAGCAAAAATATGCGATTCATAGTTTTCCCAAAAATATTGCTAAATTCTCGTTTGTCTCAGTCTCTTGGACCCAATATTCTGTGTCGTGTCGTCTCAGGAGTTATTCTTACACCTCTGGAAGGACTGTTTATTTTAAAATCAGCATAACAGTAAGTTCGAAGCATTAAAGGGTCGACATAAACAAGAAAGGTCAGTCGCTCTGACATAATGCAGCAAAGCCTAAAGAGCTACAGTAGTCGGACAGCTTTTGGCATCAGCGCACACATGCACACACACATTCAGGCTTTGCCCTCCCCGCACAGCCTCCAGGCTGGCACATGGAGCGGTGGGGGGAGGGAGGCTGCATGCCCAAGGATGAGACTGAAAACATAGAGCGATCAAGGGATGGTAAGATGGCTGCACGACTCTGCCTGCCTATCGCATTCCCGTTACATTCACTACCGTATCGCAGCCAGACCTTCCGATGAGGCACATGAACTTGGAAAAGGGATGCCTCCATCATAAATCATGGATTTTCATGTTTGGCTTCATGAAACCTCTACTACAAAAGGCTTCATGGTAGAGGAATTCACTGGAAAAGCTCTCAATGATTGTTACTGAAATGCTGTTAAAAAGACTGTCCAATAAACGTGATAGTTACACAACATGGTGTTGCACTCTTCTGTCCTATGAATGATACAATACACAAAGCTGATAACACGGTTCAAGAAGAAGCAAATGAGTTAGTAATCAGGAAAGACACAGAGCATGAGAAGGAGGGGTGTTGTGTGGAGAAGTGTTGACCTAATTCTGATCAAATGGCTGCTCGTGTTGTAGACAGAATTGTTGGTGCCATAAATTGTGATGCCTGAGACCAGGGTTGAAACAGGCTTGTAGAGTAAACACATCCAATGTGTTATCTGCCCTGGTGTACAAATATAATATAGTTTTCAGGGTCTTTTTTTTTGGTTTTTGTGCCTGCTGCTTAGTATGCGTGGTTCTGCTTGATGGGGGAGGAGAGACAGTCCTGCATCATAGAATAAAGAATAAAAATGGCTACACATTAAGCTATACATTAAAGATGGGGGTGTTGAAATTCTAGTAGGGAAAAAACGCCCTCTAGATGCTGAAAAGCATATTAATAACAAGGAAAATCCTTAAAACTGGAAACCAATGGTACATTTTTAATGCAGACAGAAAAATAAATTTTATGTCGCAGTGGAAACGGGCAACTGAAATCGGGTTTTTGACTGTTACAAAGAGGCCCTTGGAATGCACGTCTGTCTGGAAGTCTCTTTGTCTTCCACTGTCTCCTGTTACTTGCTGTCATAGTTGACAGAATCATACGTAGCACCAATTACCTCGGTCTCACCCTGCCAGGTTGAGCGGAGCAAAGCCAGAGCAAGTCAAATGACAGGAGAGAAACTCTAAGCTCTTTAAACTCCACTGGGGGGGTCAGAGCCTCTCACTTTGACTGGAACACACGTCTCTGACCTCAGAACCTGTCTCTTTTTGTGTTTTAGCCACATTTCTGACTTGTATAAAAAAAACGGCTGGGCAGTCTGTCCAGGACAAAACATCCAGACATTTTGGCCTTTTAGGGCAGAGTATTTTACATTTTATAGAAATGTTGAAGGTTGTTATAAAAAAATCCCGACTTGTGAAGTGAACGCTCTCTCACACAATAACTAAAAAAGTATAACCTGAAACAAAAATCAGTGTAACAAAATCAAATGAGATAAAACCAATGTAACTCTGAAAGCAATCCTTCTGCAAGATATAAACATTCTGTTTCCCAGTCATCTCTCCATCTCTTACATGGATCACTTGCGGAGAACCTTTTGTTGTATGTTCATGAATCATGGACATATATAGAAATAATAAAAGCTAAAACCTCATGTAAAATATAACATAAGATTTTAGATTCATGAGCAAAATCTTTAGACCAGGTAAGAAATTGCAAGTACAATACTTGTATTTTGTGCAAATGGAGCAGACTCAATAAGGGTCATGTTAAAATTCCTCAAAGGATCCTGATGGTAATGAGGAAAAGCAGTCAAGTGGTACATCCAAATGATGGTTTAACTGATGCTGACTGCACCCCACAGACTGTGTGGTTTGGACTTTGCAAGGAAGCACCAAACATGGAACATTGAAAAGCAGAATAAAGGTTTATACTCTGACAAGAAAAACAATGTTAATGAGGTCCCACTGGAAATGTTTTCTACATTCAACAATGGAGGAGGTTCCATCATGGTGTGGGGAGCTTTGTCCAGGAGCACCAATGACAGCTAGTTATGTGGAGATGTTGCTGAGGGCATTCCTCTTGACTGAGGGTCCTTGTCTGTGTGCTGAAGAGTGAGTCTTTCAACAGAAGAACACTGCAATTCAGAACAACCATCTGACAAAGGAAGTCTTCCAGGAGAAAAAAAATCCTGCATATTCCTTGGTTCTGCATTCCACTTGGTGCATTTACAAGCAGTAGAAGAAAACCAAATTATTGCCTTAGTCTGACTCAATTCTGACTTTTGAAATGTATGTATACACCTTAGTCCGGCTGAAGTCGAATCAAACTGGCCTACTCCTAACTGAGCTAAGACAACTAAGTAATACAATAAAAAAAACGAATTGCTCTGCATGTATTCGACATCCCAGGTTAGTTGAGCTTTTACACTCCCCCTTCCAGAAGTGATAAGACCGCAGAAGCGGGAAATACAACACCAGTACGACAACAAGACAGTAGAAGAAAAAGAGGAAGATGGCGGCGAAGACAAATATAAATGGTCGGTTTGGACTGACAAAACTTACTCAATCTGCTTCACTGCCACCAGCATTTGTTTACTACTTGTGTAACAACGTACGACAACTAGAAGAATGCCAATGGGAAAAGGAGCTTCGCCGTCTACTGTCACGGAATCGAACGCACTTTTCTTACAGAACATGTATGCTCTGACAAAGGCTCCCATTTTGGTTAAGGTATTGGCTCGATTAATGCCAAACCTCAATTTAGTTTTGCATGTACACTCACTGACTGAAAATGTTTAGAGGTGGATGGAACTTGGTTCCGGAGCTTGGATGCCCTTTGAGAAGCCACCTCCAGCCTGGTGGGAACACTCACATTGAGCATACCTCAACAAAACCTGATGTGTCGTCTTTCTTGTCGATCACTTGAAGTGATCAACATAAATGGGGTAACTACTCACTGCTAAATCCTCTTTTAGCGCTGTTCTGATGTTGCTCTAGGTGTTAAGGTATTTTGATCAGCTGAGGAATGACTTGTTTAAATTTAAATGCCTTTTTCTTAATAAAGTGCCCTTTTGTGATTCATCTCTTGCTCCTGTTGCTTCTTTTTACATTTCGAAGCTTACCTTATGACTTGGTTAAGTCATAGTAACAGAAAATGGGAATACTTTTAACTTTTTACCAGTCTCAAGATTTTGATAGTGAGTTTATCTTCTGATTTATATTACATCCTGTTCCAAATAATTGTGTTTCAGATACATAAATATATAAATTCAAAGAGAACTGCAGCTGGTATGTAGTCATAAAGCCACATTTCCTCACAAAACTCTCGTTTTTAGGCATAAACCAGCAAAACTACGAAGGTAGCAAATGGCAAAGGGGGGAAATGACCAACACCCCCTGATTAATACTTCAGAAACAAAACATACAGAGCAGGCAGTAATTAAGGAGTCGGTGTATTGCAGGACTTTCAGTGGAAGTTTTCAGAAGGTGAGTAAAGAACCCTTTTCACATGTTGCTTCTTCAGCTAGTTCTGACACGCCTGGGTCACGTCTTGGCGTCATGTGTGAAAACAACAGGATGAAGATGGAGGAATGATGTTGATACACCATGGATATGCCTCACTGCCTTTTCCCAACCCAAATGGAACAGAGCAGGCCTCACATCATCATCTTTTCTGGAAAAAAACCCACTCAAGCAGTGGGTGAAAAGGTCTAAGTATAAGTAAGTGTATTGAGTTTCTCACAATATGATAACCTTGAGTAAAATACCACAGGGTCGCCTAATTTACAAATAGACAAAAAAGTGTAACATGGTCTTACTTATATTTAAAACAGAAAAGCAGCTTTTATGCCATCTGCTGCAAAAAAACACAAAATGATTCTAAATCATTCGGGTTATTGCAGCTATAATGTTTACTTCCTCTTTTTAGTTCTATTCATTGTTGTTTTTAATTCAATATATAGACTCAAAAACTAAAACAAAGAATAAACACCTACTGAATTTAGTTCTACGTAACTAGTTGCTCTTTCTGCTCTTTATAAAGTAACAAAAGTATAGAAGTATCTGGTGAATTAATCAGGCTGCCTGCTCTGGCAGCAAGACACAGTCAACTGCTTAACACATTTGCACTGCTTCTAAAGTCTCAGTGAGGAAAATAATGATTGGCTGTCATAAAAGTCAGTATAGGTTGGTTAATGACATCTTCACCTGATATGTATACCTGATCTAATTTATATAACTGCGTGTAATTATCATAGACGTTGTAGGAGAGTGATATAGCGCTATGGGAGTGGATATTTATGAATAAAAATAATTGAATAAATTACTTTTTGTATTTTATTTTGTTCATTTTGTTTGTTTAATTTTCGTACGAATAGTTTGATCAATTGGTATGAGATGAGCAGCGCTGTGTTACCTTATATGCTTCCTTCAGCTAGAAAAAAATGCACCTGTACAGCATCTAACATAAACTATGGATTGATGCTTTTTGATGTTTAGTTCAGCTAAAACAGGGCCTTTAGAATATATTCAACTGTGATATCCTGATTACTCATGGATAAACTAGATTATACCTGAAATGGTCTGAGTGAACCCCACCCCTTCTGGATTTTAGCCAAGAAATGCAAAAAAAAAGAAAACAAAGGAATTTGTTCAGAAATTTACAAAAAAAACCCATCAAATTTCACATCAATTTAGTCATTAGACCAAATTATTATCAAGTCATCAAGCTGATTAATTTAATCTTGTCCTTTTTTTTTTAGGTAAATTGGAAATGGACTGAAAGGATGTTGTGCCTTCTGAGTCACTCAAAGGGCTTTTTGTACTCAAGCCAGGTTTACCTAGTTGCTTTCATAACACACACATTCCTACATCGATACTCAGATTGGATTTATTTAAGTTCCTTGCTCAAGGGCACATTGACATGTCATACTTTGTTCAACTCTATTCCTATGTGCTGGTAAAAAAATAAAAAAAGTCTTAACCTTTGAGGTAAAACCACATATTAGACAGACTTTTTTGGTTCAGGCTTAACATGGCGAGCCTCATAATATTACAGTAGGGAAGGACCACCACTGAGATAAGATAGTTATATTACAACACAATCCCTGTTGATACTGCTTTTCAGCATCTCATGACTCCCCTGATGGTCCTGCAGGTTTGCAACGTTGAAGCTGCAAAGCATTGTGGAACTAAACACCAGCTTGACCTAAAATAACTTTTTGAATGAGGTGGGACTCAAACTCCATTTCGTGACTGAAATTGTTCTCTGTTCTACTTTGCAAAATAGCAAAAATAGCTCAGTCAAATTGGAAGAAGAACATCTACCAACAGTAATTTTTAGGTGTTTCAACAGATTTTCAACTGGATTTAGATCTAGACTTTGACTGGATCATTCTAATACATGAATGTGCTCTTGTCCAAACCATTCTATTGTAACTCTGGCTTTATGTTTTGGGTCATGGTCCTGCTGGAAAGGTGAACCCCTGCCTTAGTTTGAAGTCTCTTGCACCCCCTGACAGGTTTTTCTAGGATTGCCCTACATTTAGCTCCATATGTCTTCCCATCAGCTCTGACCAGACCAGGCTCTGTTTCATAATTATATAGTTTCTGACAAAAATGTGTTGTTCTGAATTCTGTTTTGAGGTATTAAAACAAACAGGAGTTGATTACAAACACACTCCAGATTCTATCACATAAAAACCTGATAAAATGCATCAACCTTTATGGTTGCAATGTGACAAAATGGGACAAGATTCAAGGTGCATGAATCCTTTTCCACGGAACCGTTCTTGATAAACTGTTGCGAATAAAAAGCTGTTAGCTGACTTCAGCGTTGGTCAATGTTTTATCTAGATTACATGAAAGCAACCATAAACGTGTTTTATTTGTAATATAAAGCAGGGGATTAAGGTAACAATATCTTGATGTCACTGATGTGAGGCTTTCTGTCTGGCTTAGAATAAAATCTGATGAAGATTTGAAGACTTCCCATTAAATGATGAAAAATACCTGTTCAAAAGCCACTCCTCATTGGTTCAATTCATCATCGTCAACGGGCCAAGACATCATCTTGTTCTAAAAACAAACTATATAACTAGCTATTTTAGAAGCTTGTCGACCAGAAGCGAGGGTGAGGCCTTGATCTGCTGCCTGCAATCAACAGATGGCTGATTAGCATTTCCAAATCTGTGCTCAAACTCTGGAATGACTGGAATTCAGCTCGAGACTTTACCATCATCCAACAGCCCTCCATTTCGTCACTGTTCTTGCTTTTTAATCAGCCAGTAAAATATTATTCTGATGGCTCACCGACCGCCAGGAAGTTTCACACAGAGAGGTAGAATTAATGGCAGGGTGCCCATGGAGAAACACGCCCGAGAGCTACACAGTTTACTTCTCTTTTCACACTAACCAGCTCGTCATCCAGAACACACACATTCCCCCCTCTCCCTTCTTCACCATGGTACTTTAAGGGGCCTCTCTTTCTCTTTCTGTTTCTTTTTGAAATCATTTGACTCTCTCAGAGCTGTATCGCTTTCCAATCAGCTAAAAAGTCCCCTGGCACAACTGAGTAATGTGCCATCATTCACTATAAGAAGCGCAGAAACTTGCCTGCTTACACACAAACACTTTGCTGGTGCTGTCCTTTAATGTCATTATAGCAACCACAGAGTACAATTTCAATGAATCAATACATCTTGTTTATTAGCTCGGTGCTTCCCTGGCCTCTTTGAGTCCAGGGGAATTTGTGTGGGGGGTTTGGGGGAGGGATGACAGAGTGCATTTTTGTTTGGTTTCTTTTCAAATGTTGAAATCAGCTCATGACATGCCACTACCTGACTTTACGTGAACCGACTGGTCTGAATTCATGTGAACGAACCCTTCTCCCGCCTTGCGTGGCGGAAAACAACAGCAGCGTCGTTGCAGATATTGGCAACAGCCAGATAAGCTAAGTGACTCCCTGACTGTCTAAATGAAAAGCCAATTGAGATGCAGCACCGCGTCTCAGAAGCGACACTCAACAATGAGGAGAATTTTAATGGGTTGCTTTTTTTTTTTTTTTTCTCGTGACTGCAAGGTAAACAGCTCACCAGGAAAATGTGCCTCCGAGCATAGATTCTGTCCCATTATCACAGCGTACACAAAGCAGCTGTTGTGAAGCAACATTCATGGAATCATGGTCAGGGTTTACACGAAAGACGGCAACGGTGGCAACAGGAGAGGCTGTAGGAAATGAACACAAGTGAGGGATGCACGTGTTTTTTCTACAGTATACGATGAATTTAAACCCTGATTAAATTATACAGTAAGTAAAGGAAGCTTGCTTCATTCACTTCAAATACAGTGCTTTACATTACTCATGTCCCTTAAACTTTCTCATTTTTGCCATATTAAAACCACAAACTTTTATGTTTTTATTTTGTGTGACAGACCACCTCAAAGTAGTGCATATTTTTCAAAGAGAAAAGCAATGGCAATTACAGCATCATGTTTTGAGCATTCTTCTTTGCAAAAAAGCTCAAGTTCAGTCAGATTGGGTACGGAGTGTCTGTGGACAACAGTGTTTAATTCGAGACCTTTACTGGGCCATTCAAAGATATGAATATGCTTTGATATAGATCTGTAGCTTGTGGCTCCATGTTTAGGGTCATTGTCTCTGGCACAGTCTCAAGTCTTCTGCAGCCTCTAACAGTTTTCTTATGTTTTATATCAGCGCTGGGTTGTATGTAGATACATGAATCGTCCCATTGACTCAAGAAAGAATCCCAGCAGGATTGTGTCCATGTAAACATACCTATTGTCTTTACCCTGTTATCCTTGCAGGGTACTGGGGAGGTTGGGGCTTGTCTTGTCATTGGATGAAAGGTTGGGTACACCCCATCACAGGGCAACACAGAGACACACAGGAAAACCACCATGCACACACAATACACCTTCCTTGGCACTGATTTCTGATTTAAGACACCTGAGGACAAGGAAAGGCCTTCAGTTACTTAAACTCCTACAGGATTTTTAGGCCGATTTTGCACCAATTCTCCCCTTCTGACATGCCCCGGTTATCGGGATGGCTCTTAAGATAATCCTAACAGATATTCCTGCCGTGTGTGGTGTGTTCAGAGTGCTCTGGTCTGCTCGGAAGGACGTCGGGACAGATTCCAATCACAAATCTCGGTTATTCAACATGTTGGATGGTCTTGGTCTTATATCACACCATGTGTGGTGTGTTGTGAGGACAAATGAGCATGAATGTGACATGTAGCCAATGAGAAAGCAAGGTGACAGGTAGCGATGCATCTTGGAAGCGTCTATTATTATTTCCAAGTGTCGGCTCACTTGACCACAGTCCACAAATGCAGAGAAACAGAGATCAGTCAGAACAAAGTGTGTATCAACTTATCCCAGTGGAAACAAAAACAATAATTCACCTTCATATCTTTGTATGGCAAGGAGAGCCCCTGTTCCTGCTGTGTCCACTCATTTATCCAAAGCCATGTCATTGTTTTCCTCAGTTAACTAGTCCACAAACTGTCAATGCCTCATCCTCAGCATCCATATTTATTTACTCCTTTGACTTTAGTCGCGTTTTATATCATGAGGTTTTGTGAGATTTCCCGTCTGAGCTTGGAATGTTTGTGAGTAAAATCGGTTCATGTGTGGTGTCTTGTCATTGCCGTGTGGGGGCACACCACATACTATAGGACCAAAACAGGATAATACATGATTTTTTATCACCATGTGTGCGGTCTGAAAGTCTTACGACAATTTTTAAATCCTGCCGTGTGAACCAGGCCTAACTTGTCTCTGCTCTCTTGCACAGTTATGCTGCTTCCTTTTGCTTTGTATTTTGATTGCAAATTACCACATACATCCACCACTCATGTAGAAGTGTGGAAGAAAAAGGTGTAGCAAGGATGACCGCAGCCTGGAGAGGATTGTCAGGACAAGGCCATTCAAAAGTGTTGGGGACCTTCACAAGGAGTGGACTGAGGCTGGAGTTATTGCATCAATAACCACAAACAGAAGGATCCTGGACATGGGCTTCAAATGTGGTATTTCTCTTGTTAAGCCGCTCCTGAACAATAAAAAACAATGTCAGAAGTGCCTTACCTGGGCTAAAGAAAAAAAAGAACTGATCTGTTGTTCAGTGGTCCAAAGTCCTCTTTTCTGATGAGAGCAAATGTTGCATCTCATTTGGAAACCAAGATCCCAGAGTCTGGAAGAAGAATGGAGAGGCACACAATCCAAGATGCCTGAAGTCCAGTGTGAAGTTTCCACAGTCTGAGTTGATTTGGGGAGCCATGTCATCTGCTGGTGTTGGTCCTCTGTGCTTTATTAAGTCCAGAGTCAACGCAGCCATCTACCAAGGCATTTTTGAGCACATCATGCTTTCTTTCGCAGACAACGTTTATGGAGATGCTGACTTCATTTTTCAGCAGGACTTGGCACCTGCTCACACTGCAAAAGGAACCAAAACCTGGTTCAGTGACCATGGGATTACTGTACTTAATTGGCCAGCAAACTGGCCTGACCAGAACCCCATAGAGAACCTATGGGGCATTGCCAAGAGAAAGATGATAGACATGAGAGGAAACAATGCAAAATGCTGAAGGCCGCTATTGAAGCATCCTGGTGTTTAATAACACCTCAGCAGTGCCACACGCTGATAACATCCACGCCATGCCGCATTGAGGCAGTAATTGATACAAAAGGGGCCCAAACCACGTACTGAGTACATATGCATGATTATACTTTTCTGAAGTCCAACATTTCCCTATTTAAAATCCTTGTATTATTGATTTAATGTAATTTTAAAATTTTATGACAATTTGGGATTTTCATAAGCTGTAAACCATAATCATCAAAATTATTACAAATAAATGCTTGAAATATCTCAATTTGCATGTAATGGGTGTATCTCATTTATTAGTTTCCCCTTTAAAGTGGAATTACTGAATGAACTTTTGCATGATATTCAAATTTTTCAGGTTTCACCTGTACTGTATACCTAAGGGCAATTTAGAGAGAGCAATTAACCTTGCAGTCATGCTTTTGGACTGTGGGAGGAAGCTGGAGTACCCAGAGAGAACCAAATATTCACATTGAGAACAGCAATCTCTAGGCAGAAAGATTCGAACCCAGGACCTTTCTGCTGCAAGGCAGTGCTACCAACTGCGCCACTGTGCAGGCCTTATGAGGGATAATCTAAGTTAAGTTTTCTGCTCTTTTCTGATGAGGTATTGCTGTTATTGACAATGGCAATAACTTGCATTGCCATGATCTCATCACATGCATGGACACTTTTACAGATAAGCTATTAGCACACTGAATACAGACTAGACAGTCAATTAGAGCCACATTGCTAAATCCCTTATATGTAAATGAGAGCAGGAATTTGCAGAAAAGAACTCAAGGACTGTTAGAGATGGCAAAAAATACTGACTTTTGGAAAATGCAGATAATGCTCAGAAGATCGAGAGAGAGGGATGAGATGATGTATACTGTACTATATGTAGTTTGCATGTTCAAAAGAGGTGAAACTAAATTTTGAGTGTGAGAGGAAGACAGAGGGATTAAAAAAGGATTGAGAGATTAGGAAAGGAGACAGGGGCGAGGCCAAATGTAAGCCTACATGAAGGTTTCAGAAACATAGTGAAAGAGGCCTCCGGTCATCCTGCATACTAACACAGCCCTTTAGGATTTACAGTGTTGGGAATTTTTTCGTGTGCCACTACATTTTGTTCCTAATTCTAAAACTTTCATCTATTGCACACCATTTCATGTATCATAGAATAACCTCGGCACAGTTGGACACATGCTGTCAGGAAGTCATCAGCTCCAACTCAGACCAGCCGTGTCTGATGTGCTTCCTGACAATTACTCCACTCTCCCCTCAGCTTAAAAGACCCTTCCACTCACCTTCACATCGCTCAGTCATCGGTAACCTATGCCCAAAGCTCCTACTCGTCAGACCAGAAATCTTCCTCCTTCCAGTCTTCAGTAGTTTCCAGTTACAGCTATCCGACCAAACCAGTCCCCCTCTCTACCATCCGCTCAACAGCCTGCTCCACCCTGCGCCTTGAACCCAGGGGGACTCCCATCCGCGTCTGGAGCGACAAGCATCACCCGATCGCCGCTCCCTGTCCACCAGTGATCCTGACACATGCAACAAGATCGCCCATCTGTTTGAACACTTCCATGCCACTATGCATTTGTTCAATGCCCTAAGTAATATGTGATAATGTCCAGTGTACTCTATGCATGCATGGCCAGCACGCCCATCATGGCATAGTTCATGAGTTTATCCCTTCGTCACATCTACTCATGTTCAGTAATCTCTACATGTCACACTTGACTGGAGTTTTGACTTACAATAAAGCCGAGTACATGTGATAATGAGTTAGAGTTCATGATGGTAAATCCAGTCACATTGATTATTTTTCCCCACTTATGATTTTTTTGATCAGCCAACCTACTCTGTAATTGTAATAGGCCAAAAATGTACGTTTCGTAACCGTATCAGATCTCTATCTCTGTGTGTTCCCCTTAATGAACACATCTTGTTAGGTTAACCAACAAAACGTAGTTACTAAAGCAAAGAAAAAGCCCGAACCACTTTTAAATCATCACCATGGCTCCTTTCTTGGTAAAGGAATTGGTGATAAAGTGACCTACAAAGTATGGAAGATTTGTAAGCACTGTGGGAATACTTACTAACTGTTTGCAGCTAACAATTCTAAAGTTGACATTTGTTTCAAAGCTTCATAAAGGACTTTTTTAGTTTACCCAAAAATATTGCTAGAATCCTGTGACCCCCATTGTTGTCTCATCTTATAAGCTCATTACACCTTTTCTTTGTTTTTGAGCCTCGTAAGTCATTCCAAACTCATAAAGTTATATAAAATCGAATTCTTACTGTTTGGGCTGTCTTTTTGCTGCAACTTTTTATATATTACACATTTAGATTGCATGTAAAATAAATCAATTTTATTTCAGACTAATATGTGCTGTAGGTTGACTAGACCCCATGATTAAACGCATAAATTTACGATATTAAAACTAGGATATCTTCTAAAATTGTAAAGTCTGAAATTTGCAAGAAAAAAAGGTCTTAAAATTATCATAAAAAAAACATGAAGTCAGACATTTTTGACAAGCAATCCCAGAAGTCTTCTAAGACTGAGGTGGTAAATTTAGGAGATTTAGGAGCAAGTGGATATTTCCTGGCATTCATGCACCAGGGAGATGTTGCTCTGATACAGCAAAAGAGCCCAGAAGTACCACCTACATTTTGGCCCTTATACGCCGTCGTAGACAGGTGTCATTTTGTTTTTAAAAAAATCCTTTAACTGTATGATGAATGCTAGTTTGAGCTTCATTTGCTGTGTAGTGTTGTGAAATGTCAGGCTTATGACTGTAGGCTTCCTTCAAGCATGAGGTCTGGGGTGTTTGTGAGCATGCAACCATTTCGACAAACACATGATCCATGGATAAGAGGGTAGGAGTGGATTCAAGTGTCTCTCTTTTCACCCTGTAGAGAGAGAGCTTTAGTACTGTCAGCCCAGTTGCATTCAGGCCAAAACCTATCCTTGACATTTTATTAGGACCTTATCATTCCAATCTACTCGTGATAATTGGGGATAATATTGCTCTATTAGCTTTCCAAGAAATGCAACGCAAAGTCTCAAGAATCACATAATCAGAAGACGTGGGTATATAGGGGCTAATAATTTTTTTATTTTTTTATTTATATATATATATATATATATATATATATATATATATATATATATATATATATATATATATATATATATATATATATATATATATATATATATATATAGGGGCTAATTAGAGTCGGTGAGGTTTTAAGCCTGTAGAAATTCACATAATTTGAGTATGTAGTTGCATATCAACATCTGTCTAACTGTCAAATCAGTCTGCCTGAGAGATTAAAAGGCTTAAATGTGTGAAATATGAAAAGGTCACAAACCAGAATTACATTTTTGATCTAGCCTGACACCAACATCTGAGAACATTTTCCAACTCCGTAACGTCAATCGTCTCCGTCCCTCATCTACCCACACCACCACTGCCATTTTAGTCAATGCCTCGGTCACATCCCGCCTTGATTGCTGCAGTGCGCTGTTGTTGGTTTACTGCACAAATCCCTCCATAAACGTCAATTGGTTCAGAACTCAGCGGCCCGTGTCTCTCCAGAACCCCAACTACACTGGCTAGAACACCCCACTTAACCTTCCCAAACATCACACTACAAACACTTATTTGTATTTTATATGTTGTTTTCCTTTTAACACTTTTCAACTTTTACAATGTTTTGTTTTTATGTTGTTGATGTACGGGTACCTTAAGAGTCTTGAAAGAGTTATTATCAAAAATTTATTTTCAGAAATATTCGCACCCTGTTGAATTTTCCACAATCAGACACTTTTAATCTACAAACTTCAATCTACTTTATAAGGATTGTATGTGGCAGACCTGTACAAAGCAGTGCAGAACTGGGAAGAGGATGGAAAACGATACATGGTTTTTAAAATATTCCTAAATTTAAATCGACTTGTATCCAGCCACCTTTATTCTGATACCCCTAAATAAAACCAAGAGCAGACAAATGTTTTCAGAAATCTGTTCAGTCTCATTACAGAACACTGGCTAAAGCAGGCTATCAAAACAATATCCCAAGCTACAGAGCAACACAACACAAATCGCTGTTCAATCCAGCAACCAAAAAGGTAAAGAGTATGGCAGAGATCAAGTCTATGAAGACATGGCCATCCAGCAAAACTAAAAGCAACTTAAGCAATGCTCAGAGAAGCAGCCAACAGACCCACTGTACCTCTGGAGGAGCTCCAGAGACTGATAACTTAGTTGGAAGAATCCGTTAATTTGACAAGTATTAGTAGTGCACTCAAACGGGAAATACACAGTTTTGTTTTTAACCTACTTTGTAACGATGCCATCCTTTTTATGAAGTACAGCAATCCCTCCTAGAGCAACACACCCCCACGACATGATACTGTAACCTCCATACTTTAAGGTTAGGTTGGTCTGACAAGCTTCCCACTTCTGATTTGTATTGTAACAACTATAATTATGGCCAAACACTTCAACTTCAGTTTCATCAGGCCACAGGACATGTTTCCAATAATTATGGCCGTTGTCCCTGAGTGCATTTGCAAACTGGAATATGTTTTTTTTGGGTGATGACTTCTTCCTTTATGACTGACGTTTCATCCAGTGTCAGTACAGGACTCTATTCAATGTAATGATGACTCAGCGTCAGGTCAGCATCGCCACAATGTCTTTTGCTTGAGTTCTGTGGTGTATGGCTGGAGATTTCTGTTGTGTTTATACTTCCAGAATTGCATCTTTAGGAGTCTGTAAAATGCACCCAAGGATGAACCAGATATGTGGAGGTCCACCATCCTCTTCCGGATAGTTCATGTGATTTATTTAGATTTTTCCATAATGTCACACAAGGAAGAAACATGTTTCAGGTGTTGCTCTAAAATAGATCCACAGATGTTCTTCCAGTCAACTCAAATGTTGTGAACTAAAAGAAGCTTAATGAGCTGTAATCGTCTGGGCTTTCCTAAATTGCTTAAAGGCACTGTAATCTTAGTGGACAGTATTTCTAAAAAGAAGTTGTTGATTTGCCTTTGAAGCTGAAAAATGCCCAGCATATCTTTAAAATTGGCAGTATTTCAAGAAGTTTTGTTTTTTGTGGAAGCTTCCCATTTTGTCTGTAATATACTTTTTACGTCTGGCCACTCTCTCTCCTGCTTAATATCCTCGTCCCCATCCTTGTTCCGTTTTGCGTATTGACTCACTGTGGAGTCGGTCTTGTTTACTGAGAGGGTAAACAGTGAAATGAATGTGCGGGTCGCTGTCATGGTCACTTTCTCTGCATCCTTGCTCCTCCCATGGTCCACTTCCCTCCGGTCCTGCAGCTCTGTCACCCCCCTTCCCCCTGGCCAACTTTCTGATTACATGCTGGTAATGAGAGGTCTAGACATGCTTGATCAGGATTACGGGCTGGATCGGCAGGAAGGCAGGGAGAGTGAGGTCAGACAGGGATAGGGAGCTTTAGCTTGGACACTTACACCCTCGTGGGTTTGGGAAGGGCATCAAGAAGCAAAGACAGAGGTTTTTGAGGAATGTTAGACCGTGATGCGAAAGGGGGAGAAGACAGGACATAGAGGGGATATAAACAAACATAGCCATCATGAAGCAATCCTACGTCCCTTGTGTAAGTGGTTTTTAAACAAGTTGGGAGTTAAAATATTAAAAACATATATATTCTCCCAGAGGCTAACTATTCGTTAGTTCAGGAATTAGCTATAACTACTAACTTAAACTAGCCAGGTTTACAGCAGAGCACTTCATGATGTGTTAAAATATAATCCCACTTGTATTAAATGGTTATTTACAGAGTTGTCTGCCATTATTTACACGTCAGTACTCTGGTTACATGTGGTGCACTGAAATGATCTTCAGTTTAAAATGCACTAAGAACTGAACTAAACATCCAGTCTGATTAACCTTTCCAAAATAAAAGAAAGTATAAGAAACAAGATAATAGATAATAGATGCCTGGTCTCGGCGCCCTGTGTTGCGCGGGATCAGGACCCGGGAGCTGGTACAACTTGGTGTCCAGATGCTGGCTGAGCCCGGCCTGGGGATGCTGTCCGTCCCCTGCGGCTATTGGTGGGGCGCTGGGATGCTGGCGGTGGGGATTGGCCTAGGGTGGAGGCGGGGGCCCCTCGTCGGCCGGTCCGTTGTCGGTCCCCGCTGGGGGGTCGGGTGCCCCTGGGCCCCGGCTCTCCCGGTCCATTGACCGGCCTGCCCTGGTTCGGCTGGTTGCCGGCGGGGCCCGTGGGCTCGTCACTGCTGCCCCCCGGGCCCCTGCATAGTGGCCGCTGGATGTTCCCCTGGGGTTCTCCTTTGCTCCTCTCTTGGGGGATGCGGTCGGCCCCGCCCGGGTCCGCCTGGGGCTCTGGGGGTCCTTTGGACGTCTTTGTTCCGATCTCCTCCATGTCTGCATCGATTCCTGGGAGACGGATTGATGCCTGCTCACACCAACTATCGAACACTCTTATGGAGAAACCTTATATGCACCAGAATGCACACACACACACCTAGATGTGGGGTCTCTGGTGTTTAAGGATATATTATTGGGCTGAGGTTATCATTACTAGAGCTTGATTAATCGGTACCATGAGTTTTTCTGTGACATTGTTGTTGTATTTTTATATCTATTTTTGTGTGATGTGGTTGTTTAATTCTTAGTTCACAATGTTTGTTTTGTTTTGTCGATGTTCCTTTTTCGTGTTTTGTTTTGTTTTTTCCCCTCTCTCTGCCGTCCTGTGGGTACCCCAACAATTCATAATAAAGATTTTTCACACATATATCAAGTGGAGGACTATAGCAAAAGCTTTACTGTCCCGCTTGTGAAAGTAAATCTGTTGGGCTTCGACTTGGTACTCAGACACCAATTCTGAGCTCCACACTGCCAAACAGGACACGTAAAAAAAAAAAAAAAAAAGAAATTGAAGGAGTAATGATCAATGTAAGTAGTGGTTATGCCCCACAGGTAGGATGTGAGTTAGAAGAGAAGCAGAAATTCTGGAGTGAACAAGATGATTTGATGCAGTGTATCCCCAGAGTTGAGAGGGTGGTGATTGGTGCAAACTTTAACAGACATGTTGGTGAAGGGAACAGAGGTGATGAGGAAGTGATGGGCAGGTTTGGTATCCAGGGCAGGAACAAAGAAGAACAGATGGTGGAAGACTTTGCGATAAGGATGGAAATGGCTGTTGTAAATACTTTCTTCCAGGAGAAGCAGGAACATAGAGTGACTTATAAGAGTGGAGGAAGGAGCACTCAGTTGGACTACATCTTATGTAGACGTTGTGATCTAAAGGGAGGAAGGTGAAGAGAGCATATGCAGCGCAGAGGACCAGGTGGTGGAAACGGAAAAAAGAAGATTGTTGTGAGGTTTTTAGAGTGGGGTTGAGACAGGCTCTTGGTGGCCAGGACGTGCTTCCAGGTGACTGGACAGAAACAAAAAGAAACAAGATAATAGTGTTTGTTTGTACAACAAGAATATTTTGGATTTTTACTCAGCATTATTTTATATCAGACAAGAATAACTAACAGGTTCTGTTCTCAGAACGCATTTCACACGGAAAACAATTGACAGTAACCCACCTCCACTACACAAATAACTGTATGATACAAATAGGAACGATGGATGGATGGTTTTAAAATAGGCGGGGATAAAGTATGAAAGCTGCAAAAATCAATAACTGAACTGGAACGAAGGAAGGAGTTAGAATACTAGGATACAAGAAGGGAACAAAGGAAGGACTCTAGAATGCAATGGAGGAATGAATGAAGAAAGGAAAGAAGGATAGAACAAAGGATCTCAGATCAGAAACAATGAGAGACAGAAGAAGCAAAGGATACAAGGAGGGAAATAAATAAATGCACAAAGAAAAAAGGAGGAAAAGAAGAAAGTTTATAGGGCATGGAGGGATGAAGAAAGAAACAACACAAGGAGGATACGCAAGATTTAGACAATGTAAAAGTAAATGTACATTCTTTAATTTTATTTCTCGTACTTTAAATAGGGACTTCCTAAATTATTGACAGATTTATTACCTATGTCATTTGTATTTGTTGTGTTGTGCTTTTCATAAAGTGATGCTGACCTTTTGGCCCAGGCACCCTTGTAAAGGAGATCTCAATCCGAATGGGTTAGGGGTCCCAATCTGGTTAATTAAAGGTTAAGATTCATACAGTACTAGACAATTCTGAGATCAAAATGTATATTTTTTTAGGCACAAGATGTTTAAAAAAAAACAAAAAAAACCATTTCACTAATTGTAAAAGAAAATATTAACACATCAGATTTGTCTGAACAAAATATTTTATTTTAAAGAAACTTAAAGAAAGTTTTAAATTAAGCTAAAAGCCTGCCATCTGCTTTTCATTTGTACCGTTTGAAAAGAAAACTTTGACATTTTCACCCCTCTGTCTCTCTGTTTATTGATCCTTCCTTGTGAGCGCTTTTATCGTTCAGGATAACAGGTGTTGATATAGGTGGCTTTCTTTTCTTTTGGAACCCTGATGCAGAGGAGACAATGTCAGTGCCAGCACATAAATCCCATACCCAAAGCTTCCAGATGGATCTTATTTATGGTGATTCCCAAACATCCAAGACAGGGCAGTGACCCTGACTCGAGGAATGTCCGGGCTGCAGCTGGATAACGCAGTGAAAATATATGGACGGACTAAGAAAACAACATTTAGTCAAAGGATTATTCGCAATGCGACCCACATCACCTTGTTTATGCTCCCTCTGTTCTGGATGGAAATGGTATCCTCTCAGGCATCTTAAAAAAAATATAAGGTCCCAACCACTGAAATGTTGACATTGCTGTCTTTGAGTGGGATTTCTAAGCCACAGAAGTTACAGAGTAAGAGGCCACTGTTTACCTAAATGAATGTCTGATGTTTTACATGCATGGTTAACATTGTCACACACCCTAAAATACCATAAAAAAACACCACAAGATAACTGAATAAATTTACAACAACAAATGTATATCAATTTGAAAGTAAAAATGCATATTTTAAATAGAATCACAATTTCTATTTTTCTTTCACCTTTTTTAAATAGGACACCCGTATAGAGTTAAAACACATGCTTTTTGTGCCATTTTCAGTATTTTATTATGGTGACATATATATTTAGAGGATTTCCCATCAATATATCTGCAGCAAAATGTGTGTGGGTGTGGAAAGTGAGAAATTTATCAAAATGATTGACAGACTGGCAAAACAGAGAACGTAACCTGTTTAGGGTTTACAAGGAATCTACTTCAGACAAAAGAATGAAAAAAGAAGGCTTAAACTGTTTTATACACTATGTACCTCTTCCTCAGGTACTGGACCAGTACTTTGAAAATTTGTCATATGTTCGTCCTTGTTGATAAAAATAACAGATTTCTCAAAAAATGCAGTCTTGTATGCACACTAATGGTTGTGGATGCAATCTTGAATGAGGCATTTTTGGATTTTCTTTGGGTTTTTTTTGTTCTGTTTTATGAGAGCTTTCAGGAATCAGAAAAGTAAGTAATAAGCGCCTTTTAAGTTAGAAATAACAAAAGACACAAAGATGAAATAAATCTGGTAACAAAAGAGTAACAAAGACCAGAATTAGAGTAACAAAGACCAAAATTACAAAGAAATAATGTCAAATAGGATGTAATGCTACTTAAATTCCACTTTAGACAGTCGAATGTTCAGTTGCTTATAGAACTGGGCATAGAGTTCCGAAGGTGTGAAGGCTACATCGGGCACGTTTCCACTATTGGAACTTCAGGGTAATTTTTCCACAACTTCATGGTATGCACGTGTGACCACTTCACCAGGCTGTCCCGGCAGGGCCGTTTTTCGGGACCATTATAGGAACCAACAAAGTACCAGTCTTGGGTATGAACTCGGAAAAGGCTTGGTAGAGTCACTGGGCAGGAGCTGTGTTTAAGTCACAGCCCTGATTGGGTGGCGAAGCAGTTTATAACAACACAGCAAACAGAAATACAGCCACAATCCCAAATTCTTCTATGTCTATTTCGTCATTTCTGCTGCTGTGAGAGCCTTTTGGCGTGGATAAGTGACGCTTCTTACTGCGGTCGTGATATGCGGATTTCTTAGCAAATTCCTTAAAAGGAAAATTTTGTATGGAGACACGACACGAGTACGAGGAGCCGGCCAACAGATTACACCGTCAGATAAAAGATCCAGTTAAATTACCCTGAAGTTTCGATAGTGGAAACTATCAGAAGCACACCTTGAAATCTCCACCCTCCGGAGCTGAAACTGGTGCCTCCGCGGTGCCCTCCAGTGGATCACCTGTGGAACTGATGTTAAAGCCCAACCACCACACAGACCAATCCCCCAACCAATAAATGATCGATTCAATGGTATGGGGGAAATCTCTTGAACCTTAATGGTGTTCCCAAATAAAAAATAAAATGTTTATCAATGGACAGAATAATATAGTCCAGTTTTAACATACATGTGAAATCTACATGGTACTCCATCTATAGTTTATATTTGTAAGATTTATGGTTAATCTGATTACTTTCAAGTATTTGCTATCTAAATTCAAGTTTTTCAACAAGTGTAGAGGTTACTTGAAGACATAACCCCTTTACATAGGTAATTGACTGAGAGAAAGTGTGTTTGGGAAGGATGAAACATGAAATCAAAGGTGTTAAATATAATTTGAACTGAATAACAAGACATGGTGTTAGAAGTCCTGTCATGAGATATATAGCCTCGACCAATCAAGCAAGTGTCTTTTGGAACTTATGTGGAAAGAAAAGAAAACCGAAAGGAGGTCAAGGTAGATGACAATTCGCAAAGAGCAATGGTGGCACGTCCGAGTGCAACGTTTAGTATTTATCCACAGGAGTCCTTTGACTTTTCAAAGCCGCAAGAGAGGTACATGATGAGCTGATACAAGACAAGCTTGTTGTTGGTCTCACGGACAAACGGCTGTCGGAACTCATGCAGCTTGACCCAGGTCTGACCCTGCAGAAGGTTATCAACATGGCGAGGAGAAGTAAAGAGGTCCGGCAACAGCAATCTTCCTTAAGAGGTGACTCTAGAACAGTGGCTAGCGATGCTAGATCTATAGATAGAATGCATAGGATCAGTTATAAGCCTGCTAAAAACAAACACACTTCACTGCCCAGTCTCCATTTAACAACCAAGGTGTTGCTGGGGCCCCTTACCCCTTATGGATAACGTTAAGAAGGAACTGGCCCGTTTGGAACAACTGGGGGCGATCAGCAGAATTGAGGAGCCTCAGCACCAAAACATTTCCAGAATAGGATGGTCACATAGGTCACAGACGGCATGGAAGTTGTGATTTGCCACATGGACAACGTGCTGGTCTGTGGCAGAACACAAGAGAAGTATAACTCTAGTCTACACTGGCAAAAAAAGCTGGCGTCACTTTAAACATTGACAAGTGTGATATTGCAAAACAGCAGGGGACATTTTAAGGTCAGATTCTGTTGGCCAGAGGTATCAGCCCTGACCCCAGCACAACACAGACTGTGCGGGAGATGAAGGAGCCACAAAGTGTAAGTAAGTTAAGAAGCTTTCTAGGCATTGTTAACCTGCTTGGAAAATTTATCCCACTGTTGGCCGAGTAGGACAAACCTTGAAGAGACCTGCTGTCTAAGTGAAAACTGCCAGAGGTGGGATATTGACCAGGCTAGAGCATTGCAGGACATGAAGGATTCTCTCACATAATCACCAGTGTTAGTCATGTATGACCCAGGTTGTGAATGTAAGAAATAATTCACACGGACGCGGGAAACGGACGCGGGAAACGGACGCGGGGCGGTTTCCATACGGCTGCTGTACGGACTGCCATTCACACTGACCGCGGTTTGTGTGCCGAACGTCTCCAGAAAGCACTTAGTGAAAGCAATGAATTTTTAGCAGTAGTTTGCAAAACATTGACAAAATTTGACATAAGACATTAAAAGATATACTTGTAAAAAAATAATGTGAACCATCATACTCTGTGAACTGATATCCCTGTCATTAATAATAAAAGAAAAAAGCTGGGGGGGAATGAAAGACGTTTTATTTTGAAATACACCGGATGCATCTCGCTGGCTTACATCTTACTTCCTGTCTGGCTCATTTAAATTTCTTTAAATCATGGAAATGTGGTGTCCCGAAAAAAAAAAACTTCATGTGGAAACTTTCCGGCGCTCCGCATCCGCATCCTTATCCGCACTGCACCCCAGTCGGTGAGAATGCTCTGTTGGGACTCAGTGTCTTCATTTTTGCGGAAGCCATATGGAAACCGCACCACATCCGTTCCTTGGTGTTAATGAGGCGTAAGGTGTTGGCAGATGCATCAACTTATAGCTTAGGGCAGAGGTGTCAAACTCATTGTCATTTCAGACCACATCTAAATTATGAATGTCTTTAAATGGCAGAATGTATTGATAAAAAACCAAACTGTTAAAATAAGATAGCTTTCGCTGCATTCAATGAGTACTTTTTAAAACAAAATCATTTTTAACAGCTTTCCATACTGATGTAATTTGGCACTCTAAAAATAAAATCTAATTTGATTTGACTGATGAAAAAGAACAATAGAATATTTAAACACGCAACTGTTATCTTGAAGTTCTAGTTATGTGGCCACATAAACGTTTATGGCGGGCCGGATTTGGCCAGCAGGCCTTGAGTTTGACACATGTCGCTTAGGGGGTGTGCTGTTTTAAAGACGGGATGAGGAGTGGAGACCTGTAGCCTATGCCTCACGTTCTACAGCACAACAGAACAGAGGAGGCTAACCTGGTCTTGTGAGAGGTTCCGCAACTTTCTTTTTGCCAAACACTTCCAAATGAAGGCAAATCATAAGCCATTGCTGAGTCTGCTGGGGTCACAAACACTCCCTCTCCGAATTCAGGGTTTTAGGATGCACTTCATGTGATACGCATACTCAATTACACATGTGGCGGGCAAGCATTTGCGGACAGCTGGATTGGGGACTAAATTGTGGACAGCTCACGATTTCCAGTGAAGTCAAGAATATATATATATATATATATATATATATATATATATTTTTTTTTTTTTTATTGGTGCCTATCTCCAGGCGAGAGCCAGGGTACACCTTGGACAGGTCGCCAGTCCATCGCAGTTTCTAAAGTTAACTCCAAATAATATGTTGTGGCACCCCTTAAAATATTCTTATCTTTCTGGCAGTTGCATATTCACCCTAATTATCTTTGCCTGATGGTAAAGTAAAGATGGGTCCACATCAAGCATAGCTTGTAATTCTTAGTTTTAAACACCTAGGTTGTTGCTCTGACCGTAGATTTAGTCAATTAGCTGTAACTATTTCCTGCCATGTGAACACACAGCAGATATGTTCTCCTATATTTCCCATTTTGAAATATCTTAAGAAATATGTCATGGCTTTTGAGCCATGTCATATTTCTACCCAAAAAAACCCACTTAGTCATTGAACACCGATAAAAAGCTGAAACAAACTGATCAATGCAATAACTTAGTGAAGAATGCTGAAAATACCCACAGTTTTATTAAATATTGTAGTATCTTAACTTATCTCTTTGTGAGAGAAAAGTTACATTTACTGCCAATTAAAATGGAAGTTTCAGGAAATCAAAGACATTAGAATCAGAAACATTAGCATTATAGGCTCTATTAAATGCTGTTTCTTCCTGATGCCAGCCTGTATAACCTAGCCATTAGCGGCCACGTAACAACACATTTTCAATGATGGTTTTTACAACAAGAAAACTCTTATTTTGCCCCTTATTTTTTTTATAAATTAATCCTTTTGGTGCTGAGCATGGAATTTTAGCAGAAAATATTTACCAATGGCTGCAGCAACAGTTTTCCTTCCTCTTACCTGTAATACCTGATTGTGTTTGTCTTTATTTTTCATCATCTACATGAATCTGAATGTTATTGTATTTTGTCATAACAGAAAACATTTTAATCTGTATCTCTCTTCAAAACTTATAGAAAGCAAAGAGGAGTAACAAACACCAAATAAAGCTCTCGTGTGCAATATTTTTGCCCCCCCTGCCCTTTTTTAGACAAATGAAAAGTGTTCTGAAGATAGTCACATTTCACTTTTTCGTAGTCTGAGGAAAAGTTAATAAACTTGAAAAGTTATAGCCTACTATAATTTGTTTGAGCTGTGCCCGACATGTGGTTATAGTCTTTGTTTACCATGTGCACTACTTTTGGATCCAGCACATAATCCACCGGATCTCCGGATGTGTGTGTCTTTATCTTTTTGTTTCCTGTCAGTGGACTTAGCCTCAGAAATTTTCTGAAAAGCTTGAGATCTCATGAGAGCGGAAGTAATAAACGGAAAATCTACTTAGTTCAATCGAAAGATTCTGGTCACAGGTCCTTGCTTTTTGGTGGGATTATTATCCTAATGGCTTTGATATCACTTTCTACCAATACAATATCAATACAATATATCAACAAGGTCCTCTTTGGGAGGCTTAAACAAAACATTAATATTATTTTATTATATATATATATATATATATATATATATATATATATATATATATATATATATATATATCATACATGATTCCAAACATTTTTTACAAATATATAACTGAAAAGTGGGGTGTGCATAATTATTCAGCCCCCTGAGTCAATACTTTGTAGAACCACCTTTTGCTGCAATTCCAGCTGCCAGTCTTTTAGGGTATGTCTCTACCAGCTTTGCACATCTAGAGACTGAAATTCTTGCCCATTCTTCTTTGCAAAACAGCTCCAGCTCAGTCAGATTAGATGGACAGCGTTTGTGAACAGCAGTTTTCAGATCTTGCCACAGATTCTCGAATGGATTTACATCTGGACTTTGACTGGGCCATTCTAACACATGGATATGTTTTGTTTTAAACCATTCCATTGTTGCCCTGGCTTTATGTTTAGGGCCGTTGTCCTGCTGGAAGGTGAACCTCCGCCCCAGTCTCAAGTCTTTTGCAGACTCCAAGAGGTTTTCTTCCAAGATTGCCCTGTATTTGGCTCCATCCATCTTCCCATCAACTCTGACCAGCTTCCCTGTCCCTGCTGAAGAGAAGCACCCCCAGAGCATGATGCTGCCACCACCATATTTGACAGTGGGGATGGTGTGTTCAGAGTGATGTGCAGTGTTAGTTTTCCGCCACACATAGCGTTTTGCATTTTGGCCAAAAAGTTCAATTTTGGTATCATCTGACCAGAGCCCCTTCTTCCACATGTTTGCTGTGTCCCCCACATGGCTTGTGGCAAACTGGAAACTGAACTTCTTATGGTTTTCCTTTAACAATGGCTTTCTTCTTGCCACTCTTCCATAAAGGCCAACTTTGTGCAGTGCACCACTAATAATTGTCCTATGGACAGATTCCCCTACCTGAGCTGTAGATCTCTGCAGCTCGTTCAGAGTCACCATGGGCCTCTTGGCTGCATTTCTGATCAGCGCTCTCCTTGTTCGGCCTGTGAGTTTAGGTGGACGGCCTTGTCTTGGTAGGTTTACAGTTGTGCCATACTCCTTCCATTTCTGAATGATCACTTGAACAGTGCTCTGTGGGATGTTCAAGGCTTGGGAAATCTTTTTGTAGCCTAGGCCTGCTTTAAATTTCTCAATAACTTTATCCCTGACCTGTCTGGTGTGTTCTTTGGACTTCATGGTGTTGTTGCTCCCAACATTCTCTTAGACAACCTCTGAGGCCGTCACAGGGCAGCTGTATTTGTACTGACATTAGATTACACACAAGTGCACTCTATTTAGTCATTGGCACTCATCAGACAATGTCTATGGGCAACTGACTGCACTCAGACCAAAGGGGGCTGAATAATTACACACACCCCACTTTTCAGTTATTTATTTGTAAAAAATGTTTGGAATCATGTATGATTTTCGTTCCACTTCTCACGTATACACTACTTTGTATTGGTCTTTCACTGGGAATTCCAATAAAATTGATTCATGTTTGTGGCTGTAATGTGACAAAATGTGGAAAAGTTCAAGGGGCCGAATACTTTTGCAAGCTACTGTATATATATATAATATATATACATATATATATATATACAGTTCTGAATCGCAACCTGTCCGCATAAAAGAAACTTCCACCCAGACCCATGAAATTTAATGTATGTGTTTTTCCAATAAAAACTAAACAGAGATTTTGGAGTGGCCAAATCAAAGTTTTGACTTAAATCAAATTGAGATGCTGTGGCATGACCTTAATCAGGTCGTTCCTACTCAAACCCTTTAATGTGGCTGAATTAATACAATTGCTGCACAGACGAGAGGTCCAAAATTAATCGGCAGTGAATTCATCCACACTGACTCATTGCCAGTTATTAGATGTAGGGACCATTAAATTTTTTTACATAGGGCTAGGTTAGTTTGAATTTCTCTTAATACGAGAAATCATAATTTGAAACCTGGATTTTATATTTACTCAGATTATCCATCCATCCATTGTCCACAGAGATAACCAGGACAAACAACCATGCACACACACACACACGCACGCACGCATACACACCTACGGAAAATTAGGAGAGACCATTTAACATAACATTCATGTCTTTGGACTGTGGGAAGAAGCCGGAGTACCTAGAGAGAACTCATACATACACAGGAAGAACATGCAAATTCCATGCAGAAAGACCCCACGGCAGGATTCTAACCCAGAACCTTCTTGCTGAAAGGCAACCATGCTACCACAGTGCAGCTTTGTTGAAGTTATCCTTCTCTGATATTGTCTTTTTCAAGTGTTTAATGACGTGATCGATTTAAGAGTGACAACATAGCAGTATCAAGAAGAAATCAGTAGTAGGGTAAGTACTTACGGATATTGAAATGAAAATATATAGATATATTGCCACCTCTACAGATATCATTTTTATATTGATATAAAAAATATAAAAATCTCAACAGCACTACTGTTAAATACGAGCAACAAGCTTAAAATGATTAGCAAACAGTTGTTACAGTGGAATATCTTGGCTGATGTGGAAATGGATGTGTGGGCTTACACTTGTACTTCTGTTACAGACAGTGACAGACTGAAGTTATTGGAAAGCCCAAGATTCATACCCCGTCCTCATTCACAGCTCCTTCTTTTCTTTTCCGACACTCGCACACACAAACACACACACACATTTGCACAAGTACGGGGACTGTGGGACACAGGGAATGATAATAGAGACATGTTAATGTGTGCTAATGATGCTGTTATCTCCTGATGAGTGCAAATGGAGCGAGAGATTAACAACCATGCAACAGGGAATGAGGTGTAGGCTCACCGGCACATGTGCATGAGCGAGCAGTGTTTCCGTGTCTGCTAGTTGTACTGTAAGAAAGACAGAGGGTAGGCTAGTTTATGTATGCAACTCCTCTTCCCTTCGACCTTTGACCTCCTCCTCTGCCTGCCGAGCGTCCCACAGGAAGACACGTTGACCCTCTCGGGGAGTGGATGAGTTTGTGCATTTGTGTGTACTTGCACGTCCTGCTTTCTAAGCATACTATGTATACTTTGCGCTCCTTCTGTATCTCAGTTGTTTAAAGCCACATCTAGTGATCTGCTCAGCGCTCACACCATTCATGCCTCCAACTCACTTAGATCCATTTCACTTGAGGTTGCGCTATTAAATTGCCACCACAGCAGCTTTGGTTGAAGAGCCTCTTCAGTTTTTAACATTCAGCTCATAGAGCCACATGGTTTCACGAGCTTGCATCATGAACACCCACAAACTCTAGGCCTACACACTCACTCCTCTTCAAATGCAGCATCTCACATGTCAAAGCTGTGTCTTAAAGAAACAAGTAAGTGTTTAAAGAGATTTGCTGGGAACAAGGAAACAAAGCGAAGCCACTCATCTCTGAACAAACAGCAACAGGATTTCGATAAATTAAATTTGTTTTTTTTTAATAATGTGTCCTAATGTGTTTAAGCCTACTGTCTATACTCAAGCACACAAACCGTTCCAGAAGTTCCCTTACGCTGTATAAATATACTGTAGCCTGTCATAAAGACAGAAATATATGGCAATGTTAGTGTTATTGAGACATTAACTGAGAGCACTTTGGAGTGTATAGGTTGCTGGTAGAAAGTACAAGGACATTTAATAAAAGAGAAACTGCCAGAACTACAGAATAATTAATGTTCTGAGTGAAATGCTCTGTAGTGCTGGCTTTCTATTAGACAGACGTGTTGTGCATTTAAACCTTAGTTTGATCCAAACACAGGAGTATGCTGAGCACTGGAGAGTGTGGTTGAAAAACAAGATTTATTGGATTAAGGGTTAAATGTGCAGTTTCATTTAGAGTTCAGAGCTCAAAATAGCACAGAAAACACACTTGGGGAAGTTGCTTATGATACTCTAATGGAATAAATAACAGACCTGTGTCTTTATTTGTCCTGTATGATCTCAGTGCTGCATTTGATACAGTCGATCACAGCATACTTTTTTGTTTGAAAATGTTGTAGAGATAATTAGAACAAAGCTAAGCTGGTTTCATGTTCATCTGACAGAATCCCAGTTGTGGCACCAGTTAGTTTTGGAGTTCCACAAGGTTCAGTCCTCGAACCAATAGTAATACCTTTTTAAATGTCTTCACTGAAAGTTTTAGACGGTTTGCAAATATTTTTTATTGCAGAATTGTTTGTGACAAATGCTTCATTTTAGATTTAGAAGATTGAAGTCAATGCCAAAATGACCAATAAATCCATGTATTCATTATTTTATTTTACTTTTAACCAAGAAGAAAGTTCTGTTGTAAACAGCCGTATTCTCCAAGATTGACATTAAGTATCTTGTGTGGCACTTTTTTGGTCAAGTTGCAATCCTTGACTTCTTATCATCTCTATTTTTCTAACCAGTTGCATGATGCACCATGGGCAGTAAGTAGGAAGATGGCCCAGCAAATGTTTTTGACCAGGCTTGTTTGTAAAGACACTTGCATGGCTAAACTATGACAATAAGAATAAGAAATGACCATAAGAAATGTTACCAAAATGTTCCCGAAAAATCCTTTGGGAACTGTACCATCTGTAGTGGGGTTTTTAAAACCTACTGTTCAGTCGGAGCATTGCAGTTAGACCAGTCCTTTTCAAGCACCATGATTAGTAGGAACCATGTTATGTTGATGTCACAACTAGTTTGCGCCATGTTCAGTGCTTGCTTTTCCTACTGTAGTATACTTCTGTGGTAAGTGCATAGTTGTGTCTTGGCCTATTAACATTAATAGTTGCAACACAAGCAGGACGTCACGAGAAGTTCTTTTTGTCTTTCTGCCTTGACTCATAACAACACCAGCCTCTTTCATCAAACCCTTCAAGTCTAAACTTAGTCATGTTCTCTACCATCTCTGCATAATTTCTAAAAAACTGGACTGTGAGAGGGATTTACAGTTACACATCTGAGTAGCCAAGGTATACAGTAATTGTGCCGTAAAGGTTGACTCATGAAGGTTTAGCTGTCTTCTCAGATTGATGGTAGGATGTAGCAATGAAGGATAGAATGAGACTTAAAAGGAAAACACACAGGGTCATGATCCAGTGGGTCATGTGGTGCTCTTTGATTAACACATATTGGATGGTTTCCACTGAAGTCCATCAAGACACAACAGATCCCTGGAGTTCAGCAATGTTAGTGTAGGTTAATGGCTAGATGCCCTTAGTTTGGTATGTTACAAGTGAAGAAATTACTGAAGCGTATTTTTTTATGTGCGTGACATGCCTCCAGTATAGTTCACCCGTTATCATTTGAAATGTCTGACACTAAGTGTTGCATATACAAGCCAGTGATGTCCCAAGTCCTGAAAAATGCAGAGGGTTGTGTCAGGAAGGGCATCCGATGTAAAAGCTAAGCCAAATTAAATATGCAAATCACAAACATGAACTCCATACCGGATCAGTTGAGGCCCGGGTTAACAACGACCACCAAAGGTGCTGTTGAACCACAGGGTGCCAGTGGAAATTGGAGTACTGTTGGTCGATGGAGGAGAGGAGGAAGGCGTGTTGGTAGGCAGAGAGAGAAGAGAGTTTGGAATTGAGACTAAGGACTTTGAATGTTGGGACTATGACAAGTGAAGCTAGAGAGCTGGTAGACATGATGCAGACAAGGAAGGTGTATATAATATTTGTTTAGGAGACCAGGTAGAAAGGTAGCAAGGCTAGACGCTTAGGAGAAGGGTTTCAGTTTTCTGCCATGGAGTAGGTGGAAAGACAAAGGAGTAGGAGTTATTTTGAAGGAGCAGTTTGTTAGGAATGTTCTGGAAGAGAAAAGATTGTCAGATAGGCTGATGAGTTTGAAGTTCAAGGAATCGCTTCTGTCAGTGTGCCCCAGGGCAGCTGTGGCTACAATGTAGCTTGCCGTCACCATTGTGTGAATGTGTGCGTGAATGGGTGAATGACTGAATGTAGTGTGAAGCACTTTGGGGTGCTCAAGGACTAAATAAAGCGCTATACAAGTACAGGGCATTTACCATTTAATGATCAATGTTGTTAGTGGTTATGTCCCACAGGTAGGAAGTGAGAAGAGAAGCAGAAATTATGGAGCAAACTAGATGATTTGATGCAATGTTTCCCCAGAGTTGAGAGGGTGGTGATTGGTGCAGACTCTAACAGTTTGTGTTTGTGCAGGTAACAGAGGTGATGAGGAAGTGATGGGCAGGTTTGGTATCAAGGATAGGAACAAAGAAAGACAGATGGTGGTAGACTTTGTGAAAAGGATGGAAATGGCTGTTGTAAAGACTTTCTTCCAGAAGAGGCATTAACATAAGGTGAATTATAAGAGTGGAGGAAGGAGCACTCAGGTGGACTACGTCTTATGTAGACATTGTGATCTGAAGGAGATTAGTGACTGCAAGGTAGTGGTGGGCGAGAGTGTAGCTAGACAGCATTGGATGGTGGTCTGTGGATGAAACATGGTAAGGAAGGTAAAGGCAGAGCAGAGGAATAGGTGGTGGAAAACTGAAAAAAGAAGAGTGTTTTGAGGTTTTCAGGGAGGAGTTGAGACAGATGAGGTTAGACAGGAGTCTCCATGGACTATGATGCTTGCAGATGACATAATGATCTGCTGTAAGAATAGGGTGCAGGTAGAGAAAAAGTTAGAGAGGTGGAAGTATGCAGTGGAAATGAGAGGAATGAAGATCAGTCGCAGCAAGACAAAATACATGTGTGTAAATGAGAGAGACACAAGTGGAATGGTGAAGTTATAGGGAGAAGAAGTAAAGAAGGTAGAGGACTTTAAGTATTTAGGGTCAACAGTCCAAGCTGGTTGGAATGGGTGGTGAAAAGTGTCAGGTGTGCTGTGTGATAAAAAGGTTTCAGCAAGAATGAAAGGAAACATGTACAAGACAGTAGTGAGACCAGCAATGTTTAGAAACAGTACCAATGAGGAAAAAACAGGAAGCAGAACTGGAGGTTGCAGAACTTAAAATGTTGAGATTAAGTGACAAGGATGCATAGGATCAGAAAAGAGTACATCACAGGTACAACTCATGTTAGATCTTTGGAGAGAACATCAGAAAGGCCAAACTGACGTTTTGGACATGTTCAGAGGAGAGACGACAATTTTATTGGTAGAAGGAGGCTGCGGTTGGAGCCGCCAGGGAGGAGGCAGAGAGGAAGACCAAAAAGGAGATTTATGGACGTGGTGAAAGAGGACATGAAGTTAGTTGGTGTGAGGGCAGAGGATACAGAGGATATGACTAAATGGAGACATATGATTTGCTGTGGCAACCTCTGAGGGGAAATGCTAAAGTGGAGAAGAAGAAGGCGCATTTCCACTATCAGAACTTCAGGGTAATTTTACTGTAACTTCACCGCATGCGTGTGCTTCCACAGCACCGGGCCGGGCCGATAGGGTTTTGTTCTGGGCCATTACAGGAACATACAGAGTTTCCGTCTTGGGGTATGTACTTGGAAATGGCCTGGTACAGTCGCTGGGTGGGAGCTGTGGTTAACTCACGCTGATTGGCTGTAATTCAGAGGGAAATGAGCAGCAACAATCCCTGCTTCTTCTATTTCTATCTGTTGTTATTTCTACTGCTGTGGGCCCCTTCTGGCGCTAATAAGTGAAACTGTTTACTGCCGAGAGAGTTGTGATATGTGGATGTCTTAGTTAATTCTTTAAAGGGCCAGTTTTGTATGGCGACACGATGGCTGAGAGCAGTGGACCAACAGATTATGCTGATCCGGTAAAATTACCCTGACGTTCCAATAGTGGAAACATACCTATTGACCCAGTTGAGTTCCACTTCACACCTTTTGTGGTTCTGTAAAGCTTGCCTCATTTATGACATCTCAAACTGTACAAGACATGGCCGGTTTGACAGGTGATTTATGTCCCAAACAGCGGCTATATAACTGAATGAAATGGAGAAACTGATTTGCAGGAATGTAAGCCCAGCATGGCCAAGAAGAAGCAAAAATTCTAAATATAGTTTCCTTCGTGAGAAGAAAGGTTGTATTTTCTAACAAATGAGGCAGCAAAAGAAATCAGGATGTATTAGTTTCCCGACAACTCTTGGAAAATAACTGCAGGTGTCACCCCTCCTGATGTTTATGTTTTCCTGAACGTCTTCTTCCTCCTTCTCTCCTCGATCTGCCATATGTGTTCCCAGTCTACTTAAACCCCTTTCTCTTCCTCTATCATCCATGGCCTATTCCTGAGTTGCTGCTCAAGCTTTAGAGAATGGTTGGCTGGTTGTAGGTGGGGGGTTGGGCCATGGCTGGTTTGCACGTTTTGAAGCCAGTGAAATATTCATGTATATGTGCCTGCTTCTCTGTGTGTGAGCAACTTCACGTGTACTGCTCCTCACACTGTTTGATTACAGTACTTGCATCCATTCATGTTTGCAACATCAAACAGAGCTGCTCACGGAGCTATATGTTGGTATGTGTAACTCTGCGAGTTACTGTGCATGTGCTGCATTTCCTTTTATGCCAGGTGATGCATAAAACCTCTGTCATTTGCTTCAGCTCCCTAAAATAAGACTCAGTACATCAATTACCCATGAAACGCTCTGCACTTGCTCTCATGGTTGACTTAAGGTGGAATTAGCAGAACATGCCTACTATTTTTCATAATTATATACGATGCACTCTGCAGCCAAATAATATCCATTTATGGTCTTATATTCACTCGGCCTGATTCTGCATTAGAGTGTCAGTCAGTTGGAGAGATTAATCTTCAAGAAAACTGTTTCAAATCATCTCAGACTGAATGACTTTCAATCCACAGTCACATATTAAACAGTCAAAACAACCACATTTATAGACCTTTGACAAAAATGATTGTGACAAAACACATTGAGGAGCCCCCTGCCTTTTCAGTGAGCTGTCAGCCGTAAGTTTAGTCTCTTCTTCACCCTCTTATCTCCATCTCTCAGAGGTTTATGGAACAGCTGATGCCCTTTTCTTCACATACCTCTGTCTTTTTCTCTTCTCCCTAAATCTCTTTTTTACTTACTTGCAAAACAAACATCAACACACATGCGCACAAACCGACATTGACATGAGCCACCACGTCCAATTTCCCAGCCCTCTTCCCCACAACCTCTCACATCTACTTTGCCCTTCTATCCCCCCTCCTGCCCCCTTCCACTCCTCTTCCACCAGCCCTCTCTCTCTTCCCCCCTCTGTTGCTGAGTCGTCCGAAGGCAGCAGTCTGTACATGTATAGCCAGTTGCTATGTGGGTGCCATGACAACCGTCATGAATTCGACATGGCGCTCACGTAGCCAGGCGGATGTGAGCCTGTGTGGATGCAGCGCTTCAAATGGCGCTCACGTATCCAGAGAATGAAACTCTGGAGGGGGAGTTTGGTATAGATTTAGGCGCTTCCTCCTTTTAAAAAAAAAATACACTTTTGCAAACAGGAATGTGTTTCTGTGTTTGCAGGGCTATCTGTACAACCATGCACGATCAGATCAGAGAGACGTGTCAATGGTTTTCACTGTGTGCAAAAGCAGTAAGACCATCTCTTTTCCCCACAAGCATGTGACTTATAAACGTTGCCATCCTACTAACAGCTATATTGAGCATGAATCATGGATCAAGAAATTTTTTTTTTGCTCCCCACAGATTTCTGATGTTTTTGCTTTTTGGTCACACTCAAATCTAATTTATGGATATTAATATAGGACAAAGGTAAAAACGAGTAAACATAAAATATAGTTTTCAAAAGATAATCTCATTTATAAAACAAACAAAAGCAACTTGCCCCCTTGTTTAAGGACACACCACACAGCATCTCTATTAGATTTAAGTTCGGACATTGACTAGGCCACTGCATAAATTTCATCTCATTTTATTTAACCATACAGAGGTGGACCTGCTGGTGTGCTTTGGATTATCATTTTAGACCACAATCCAAGTGTGCTTAAAATGAAGATTTCAAAGTAATGGCCAGACAGTAGTGAGCGGAATTGATAGTTTCATCAACAATGACAAGTTGTTCAGGTCCTGAAGCAGCAAAGCATCTCCAGAGCATCACACTACCACCACCGTATTTGAAATGGTGTGTTAGTTTTACCCCAGATGACTCATACATTAATACTTTCCAAAATGTTCAACCTCTCTTTTGTCAGTCCAAGGAATATTTTCTAAGTCCTGGGAATGGTCAAGAGGTTGTTTTTTTGTGGTAAATGTGAAACAGGCCTTTTATGTTCTTTTTATGTCATTAGTCAACAATGTGAATACAATTACTTTTCACCTAGGGTTAGGTTAGTTAGGATAACTACTTTCCAGTTAAAAATAAAATCATCATTTAAAAATTGTATTTTGCACTTAAAGGTTTTCTGATGTTAAAACTTGTTAGATGATCCGAAACTTTAAGGTGAGACAAAAAAGGAGAAACAGAAGAATTCCGTGAGAAGGCCCATACTTGTTCACAGCACTGTATATTATCTGACATTTGAAGACTAAGTATTTGAAGAAGTCAGTTTGATAGATTTCCTGCAGGAAACAGCAGGATACAAATTCACAGTTTCAGTATCAGCTTTAGCCATTTTAGGACTGAAAGTTGGTTGAAACATCTGATGCAAACTGAAAATAGATTCCACCTCTTCCTACAACTAAAAATAGAAATTGCTTCAATTTCTTTTCAAATTCTGCTCTGCTGCATTGGTTGCACAACATCTTACTGTGATCACTTGCAAAGAGGAGCTCAGTGCCCGTCTTATTGTTTGCATTTGTCAGTCCCTCTACATTGTAGGAGTTGCCACCGTTTACACTCCTACATCCCTGTTGCTACAACTGATACAGATAGAGGCTCTGCCATCTGATTTACTCCACTGACGTCCTTGCTGTCAAAGTCTCCCTCAGATTCTTCCGACTGCACCCCAGAGATATGTTTCTCAGTAGTAGATATGGCGCTAGATGGAATTTCCTGTAGGCAGCTGCAGAAAGCATTACGGTTTGGGTAGTTATGGATGCCTGATGACAAGACAAATTTTAAGTGGTTGGTATACAGTTTAAGGAAGCTTTATTCAATTAGGAGCTAAATGGGAGTGCGCAACACAGGAAAAACCACCAAAACAGTCTCAGTGAGGATTTTAGCATAGGTTTTTTCTATTTGTTTTGATAAGAAAGAAAGTTAAGTGGTAAACAAATAGCATTTCAAATCTGATGGATCCTTTTTCAGGAGATGGGGGGCTTTCAAATGGCAAGAGGTACCACTTGGAGAGATCACAACTTCATTACAAATATGCAGAAGACAGACAGTCATTGGTGTACACACCCACAAGTTAGAATCCAGACATAACCTTACATGCTTGGTTTTGGACTGTGTGAGGAAACCAGGGCGCCCATAAAATCCATGCATGCAGAGTAAGATAGTACTTGCATTCACAAATAAAGGTCTCAGGCAAGATTTGAACCAGTTAACCAGTTCTAGCCATGAGATATCATTGCTAAGCATTCGTATCCTCTAAAAAACAAAAGTTGACAATAACATCCTTTGATGTCAAAGATTAACCTTTTGCTTTGTCACTGAAAATGTGTACCTTTTTTTTTTTACTAAGGCATGCAAAGCTCAGAATCTTTATGACTTATGCTTATATTTACATTTTGTTCTTTGATTTTTTCTCTTTTATTCTAACACACTTGCACAATTCCACTAGGGACTACATACCAGTGGTGTGCTGATTCACCATTAATTAATTAACTGCAATGTGAAATGTGCCAAAAACAATGGCGATTCAAAAATGTTCAAAATCGATTATTTTTCATAATAATTAAATGGGAAAAATGCCCAGAGAATTTTAGCGGACGGACTGGCAGAAACAGTATGGCTGCTGCTATGTTTCAACCATGCGAAATTTACAAAATACAGCAAATATGAGGCACCCAAGATGGCACACCGCTACAATATACCATTCAATATTCATCTAATCATCCATCGTCTTCTTTTTCATCCACATTGAGTCACTGAGGGAAACCCAGATATCCCTCTCACCAGTGACACTTTGCATATCATTCTGGGAGATCTGGCAGGTTTATTTCATTCTGTTTCCCAAATCCGTTTCCCAAATCTGTTTCCCAAATCGAAAAAAAAACATGGACCAATGTCTCCGTTAGACAATGCTGCATGGCAGACCGCACAGTACAAGAATGTACGTTTGTAGACATGCTTGGTATGACAACGGTGTTGTACAATCTTAGCAATAAGTTAAATTCAATCACATAAAATCAAACGGCAATGAGCTCATGAATTGTTTCAGCACTGACCGCTCTCATTGTAAACATGCAGTAAGCTGTGACGGTTTGTCTGATTTAGCAACAGTAACTAAGGACGACGGGGTTTAGCAGGGCTAGGAAACACGGCAATTAATAAAAAACAGATGACAAAGTTGTCCAGTAAGTTACATTAAAGAGTGTTGGTGTGCATATGTTTGTGTGTATATATATGCGCTTGTGTATATATGTAAGCATTTGTATATGCATGTAGGTATGTATGTGTACCTGTATATGTGTGTATGTATATGGGTATGTATGTAGGCACGTAGGTGTGGGTGTGTGTGGATATTCATATGTATGTACATATAGATATGGATGTGGGTTTCTATGCACATATGTGTATATGTGCTCAATTTCATGTGTGAGTTAAAGACTGGCTCTATATGATAGACACAAAGTGTATGAACTTATTAACATGTCTGAAATTAATCAAATCAAAAATCAAATCAAAATGGCATCCAATGTGAGCCCCTATTTCTATATATATATAATATATATATGGTGGTTTTGAAGTGATGGCATCTTTTTTTTAGAGTGGCCTTTGAGCCCATATTGTTACCAGGTTCCTATCTTTCTCTTATATTTCCCCATTATGTCACATAAGGAGTCAGGGTGTTTACGGTGCCTCCATTTTGAATTCTTTGACTTTTACAAAGGCATCAAATCAGCATTTGGGCTCTCCAAATTGTTTTACATAGTATTAGTGTATGTAATGTTGTTGAAAGAAATTATTCAATATATTGTATGTAAATACAGTATCTGATTTCCGCTGTATTTTTAGTATGAAGGTTTTGTGATTAATAATGGAAAACTTGAAGAAAATTTGAAGTGGCAGTATAATTTCTGTATGAGTCACCCGGAGTGAGGCGTACTAACACCTTTAGACCTTGCAGTCTTGCTTTTAATCAGGTGCATTAAAAGGAGGCAGTTGTAAATACCCCACAAAGAAAGCAGGAGAGTGTTAAAGTAAAACCACCAGCCACAAGGTAGTCAAGGCCACAAACAACAGAAAAATTAGCTAATCTGAGACCAGATGAAAAGGAAAAGGGAAATCACACCTGATATGCTCTGGCTCAGACCATGTGGCAATCGCACTGCTTTACTGTAATCTGTCCTTAGACCAGTCCTGCCAACTACTGTCCACAGGCCGCCTCTCACCAGAAAGGCCAGCAAATAGGTCTGAAGAGGATTAGCATACAAAGACTCATGCAAACACACACAAAATATCTTTCTCGCATACACATTCAAGATCCTTTCATCCATACTCCAGAGATTCATATATGGCTGTTTTAACAGGCTCACTCATAGTCGTACACAAACACCCGCCCACACAAATTCACACGCTGTTTAGCAACATCGGGTGCTCAAGGAATTAAAGGATACAGTTTGAAGGTTGGAGGCCCTGCGTTCTAAGTATGTACTTCTCTTTCCTCATTATTGTTATGTAAGCTATTAGGGAGCAATAAAATTGCTTTGGGGGAAAAAAACAAAAAAACATTATTCTTTTAATTTTTTTTGCCAGTTTCACAAAGTATTGAGTTTGACTTTGAGTTAACAAGAGATATTTAACCCTCTCTACTTACAGTACCTTGCGAAAGTACTCAAGCCCCTGGATTATTTTTTGTCACTTTACAAGCACAGGCTTCAATGTATTTTACTTGGTTATTTGATAGAGCAACAAGATGTAGTTTAGAATTGCGAAATACAAGAAAACTCATTTATTTCCACAGTACAAATCTTTCAAAATGAAGCATAGATTTGTATTCAGTTCACCAGAGTTGATTCTTCATATAATCATCTTTCAATGCAAATGCAGCTAAAATTCTTTTGAGACATGTCTCTAACCACTTTGCACATCTAGAAACTGAAATCTTTGTTTTGCTAAATAACTCAAGCTCAGTCTGATTAGATGGAGAGTGTCTGTAAACAGCAGTTTTTAATTCTCAATTAGATTTAGGTCTGAACTTTGACTGCCATCATGCTTTGATCTAAACCATTCAATGGTAGTTCTGACTGTATGTTCAGGGCAGTTGTACTAAGGGAAGAGTGAACCTCTGTGCCCCGTGGTCTTTGATGCCTCTAACAGCTTCTTTTCCTGGATTGTCCTGTATTTTGCTCCACCCATTGTCTAACCAGATCTGACCAGCTTCCCTAGCTGAGAAAAAGCATCCCCACATGAGTTTCTACCATCATAACAGGGCAGATGGTGTGTTTAGGCCAGTGGTGTCCAGGCTTTTCCCCAACATATCTCTTCAGTTAGAAATGCAAAAATACTTGATGACAGTGTTATTTTGTTAAATTGTTTTTACCTTCCAAGAATAGCCATTTTACTAAAATAGTCTGCATATTGTAAAAAAAATAAGATCTGTAAATCATTGCAGATCTGAAAAATTAAAAAGAATCTTGCACTTTTGCCCTAATAATTGAAAGGCATACAGTTTCATAACTTTTTAGGTCAATACCATGATTTCCCTGTTCCTGCCATGTATCAGGCTGGTCCTCTGCTCTATCCCTCCCCACTTCTGCAGACTGCTGATTGCTGATCGTGAGAAGAGGATCAGTGTGTTCACACCAGCCTACCCCTCTACCGAGTTTTCCTCCATCCTTGACATCATCATCTCTGGTTCCCAGGGTATTGAGTCTTCCTCTTTAAACGATCCTGCGAGTGAAACAATCCCCGTTAAACGATAACCTGCTTTCTTCCACAGTTACATATCTGGTAATACAAGTTTGCTGTAGTCTGATTCTCCGTGGAGAAGTTCCTGGGAAATAAACTCTGCCAGGTTATCCATTACTTCCTGGCTCTGCAACATTCTCAATTTATTATCCTTGCCACACACCTTCCTGTTTGTTCTGCAGATTTTGACCACAAAACAAATCCAAAGGAGACATTGCTGATCGCCTTACACATTCTCTTATATGTCAATAAAGCTCTGAATCATCCCTGGGTTGTCGTCTGAGTTTTGGATCCAGTTCATCCTTGAATCATTACAATCAAATGCTTTCTATTTTGCTTGAGTAGAAAGAGTGTTTAGTCAGCAGTCAGCAACAAGAACGGAATTCGGATCACTCTTCAACAACACCTGTTGTATTTTGTCAATTTTAATGAATGGGCGCACCCAATTATGATTTTGAGCTGTTCCTAACATTGTCCAATATGAAATTTAAATTATTCAGTGAAAATCACCCTCTAGAAATCCACAATGTGCCAAAAGCCTGTGGTGCTGGGCTAAAATTGTACCTTTCTTGAACTGTTGTCGGGGGGAACACACGGAATATTGGCAAATGGCCCCCAAGCCACTTTTTTGACACCCCTGGTTAAGGGTGATATATAAACTTCATTTTCACAGGATTTTGCTCTAAGGCTAGAAAGTTCCACTTTGATCTAATCTGACCAACCCACTTTCTTTCACGATTGTCTTTGAACAAGACTCTTTATGGTTTTCTTTCTACAATGGCCTTCTCTTTCTTTTTGGATTCCTCAACTAGAAGTTCTCTTGTGCACCTGGGCTGAGGAACTTCATAATCTATCCAGAGTATCTTGGCTGCTTCTCTAAGTATCGCTGTCTTTGCCTTCCCTACTGTATGTACTAATTAGGTGTCTCCTGAAGGCAATTGGTCTAAAGACTGAAGGGGGCTGAATATACATTCAAATAATTAAGATTTTTATTTCTAAATTTTGGAAACCATGTGTCTTTTTTCTTTACAGTTCAAAATTATGCACAACTATCTTATAAATCAAGGCAGTCAGTGCAAGGTACTGTGTTTAGAGCCTGTTTGGGCAAATTAGTACTTAGATATTACTACAGTAGGCACTGTTATAGTAGCCTGTTAAATATTTTGTGCTAATGAGTGTGTACCTATGTTTTGTTATCGTAAACATACCAGAACATGATTTTCCACAAAGAAGTAGTAGTGTGTCATAACCTATTTTTTAGTCAAGTAACATGAGTACTTGATCATGTCTTCAAACCAGCTCAAAAGGATGCAGTCACCGCACTCTCTCACCTTTTTTTTTCGCACATACACACTCATCTACACACATTTGTCAGTGAAATGCCTCAGGGTTTGCTTTGTCATTACCAAGTGACAAATGACCTTGTGAGCAGCTGCTACATTAAAATGGAACGTGTTTTTCGAAGCTGGAGGGAAATGACCCTGTATTCGCTGAACAAAACTGAGAAGCGTCTCGACAAGGTAGAGAGAGATTAACTTTATTGGCATGTAATTTCATTCCTTTCCCCCTCCCCAGTTCAATCTTTGTAGTTAAACTTGTCAGCTTGAGGCTAACAATCATTTTATAGCTGTGTCATTGTTATTTTGTTTAAGGCTCTGCTCCAATTTGAACCTTTTGGAAACTTTAGAAAAGTTACGTTTTCAAAGCGTTTCTAGAGAAACGCTGAGACGTTCTGAAATGGAAGCAAATTAGTTAATGAGCAAGAGTCACAGGATAATTTTTCTCATTAAATCAGACTAAACTTTTCCTGTTTTAGGGTCATTTGGGTAATCATTTCTATTAATCAGGATAAGGTAACGCCTCAGACATGCATCTTCCTTGAGTGACAAAAATGTCCATCATAGATGTATTTTCAGGTATTATTTCCTGTTGTTTTGTATAAAAGAGAAATCCGTCCGTCCATCCATCCATCCATCCATCCATCCATCCATCCATCCATCCAACCAACCATCCAACCAATCAACCAACCAACCAACCAACTTTTGTATGTATTCAAAAGCAGCAGGGAGAGAGTAGTTTTGAAATACAGTGCAGGAAATTTATGAAATTATGATATAAAAAATGTGTAGGAACCCTGTACAGAGCACCCATGTGCTTTTTATAAAGCCTCTTGTCAATGGGTTGAGTAACAAGCACCTCCAGTCACCTATACAGCAAAAAACCTAATTTTAAAAAGTGTTTTCAGTTGTTTCATGTGATCACTACAAATACTTCTGGTAGAAAATATCTGAACCCCTCAGAACAGCCTTGATCTTCACTGGTGCATTGTTTTCTGGTAAACCAATCATATTGGTAAAGATTTGAAAAGTCTTCTTGCCATGTATCAGTAAAATCAGCTCCTCCGTTCCCCTATGCAATATGGTGGCAAGTTTGTATAATAATGGAGCAACAGAAGCAAAAACAATCTCTGAAAATGATAAACGACGGTGGGAGTTATTATCTCAGTGACAGCATAATAGGTTTAGACCAGGGTTGTTGGTGTTTTACAATAGATTAATTCACACTAGGTTTGTTACAGAAACAGAAAAGCAGTGCTGCTTTAAATAACCTTTCCAATGAAACACAAGCATAGTGTTTTCATCAGTGTGCTCCCTGTCCGCATCTGTCAACAGATAAAACTTTTACGTGCACACAGTTTCTTGGTTGGTTTTCAGTGTTATTGAAAAACCCATGTAGGTTTATGCATTTCACGTGTATTCCTTCATTCATCCTTTACTTTTTTTTTTACAACCCAAACAAAAACGCTTTATTGGGACTTTAAGGAACAGACCAAGACAAAGCAGTGTTTCATTGGAAAGTGGAAAGTGACGAGGTTGTCAGGACTACGCACAGATGTTTCAGTTTGGTAGTCTTTGTTGAGGGGTAGCTACCCAAATGCAAGGAGCAGAGGACGCAGACCGAGGAGAGGCGGCAGGAACCACTGAGCAGACAGCATGCAGCAAGATCCAGACTGGCAAGACGTGGTGGAGCTCTGAGCAAAGGAGATGAGCGATGTGCAGGTGAGTAGAAGAGCCTCATTAGCTGTGTGTGAGTGGAGGTAATTAGTGAGTGTGGAGGTCGTTGGACATGATGACTTCCTGACAGAGGAATGTTTTGTTTGTTTGTTTGTTTTTTACATTTTACCAATAAAAATGTGAAAAGTGGAATGAGAAATTGGACTCAGCCCCCCTGAATTATTCACTTGTAGATCCGCGTTTCCCTGCAGTTACAGCTCCGTGTCTTTTGGGCTATGCCTTTAAAAGCTTCGCACATCTTGAGACTGAAACATTTTCCTGTGTTTCTTTTCAAAATTGATCCAGCACGATTATACTGGTCTAAGAACATTATACTGGTCTAAGAACATCAATATTTTGACTGGACTTTAAATAGGTCATTTTAACACATGAATGCGCTTTCATATGAATGGGACATTGTAGCTCTGGCTGTATAGTTATGGTCATTGACACGCTGGAAGGTAAAACCCCCAACTCTGTCTTTTGCTGCCTTTTCTTCCAAGATTGTCCTGCATCCACCTTCCTGGATTTTGCATTTAGGCCAAAAAGTTCAGTTTTTGTCTCATCTAACCAGAGAACCGTCTTCCACTTGTACGGTGTGTCCACTGCTGAGTGCATGATAAAAACATCTTGTTGACAGCTTCTCCCACCTGAGCTTTGAATCTTTGCAGCTCCTCCAGAGTTACCTCTTGGCTACTTCTCCCATTTTACTCATATTTAAATGTACACAGGTACTGTATGTGCTATTTCCTAATAAGGTGACTTCAAAATGAATTTGTTTCTCGGGTTTTTCTTTCAGGGTATTAGACTAAATGGGGCTGAATACAAACACACACAATAGTTTCCTGAGTTTTGTTTGTAAAAGGTTTTGTAAAATCTCCATTTCACTACAGAATCGTGCATTATTTAGTGTTATAAACATAAAAATCCTCCCAAAAATACATTAAAGTTCGTGGTTGGAAAGTGACAAAACGTGGAAAAATTCACTGCCGTAGGTACTTTTGCAATGCACGGCTTTTCATACCAGGACTGTTTTAGTCTTTCTTTTGTTCCATTTTGTTGGATTAGTGTATGTCCCTCCTCGTTTCTCCTTGTGGAATGCCCAGTGTGTACTTTTCATGGGCAGAAGTCAACAAACCTCATCGGGAAACAGACAATTATTTTGTTTTCAAGACAGCGAAGGTGGAATTCATGGAATTCATTCTCGGAACGCTCTCACAGGAGAAAGGGAAGAAAACTAACACTTTAAGAATGTTGTATGATGTGTACATAAAAAAAAATCCAAGTAAAAGAAAAAGCCGGTCAGAAAGTTGACTGAGATAATGAAATTAGTTTTGAATGCAAGCACATCGCTCATTTTTAGGAATGTAGGAGGGAGAGCTATTCATGCATAATTTCTTTGATTTATTTTTGCACCTGTAAATACATTTGTGCAGCAATGCACAGAAGCCAGTGGGCCAGTTGGTTATCTATGGGTTTATGGTCCTCTTTAGGCTAGTTGTTTGTCTCTCTTTCTGCACGGCACAAAAAGCCTCTTTTGCGTTTTCCATGCTGTTGCTCTTAGAAAGCCTGGTGAAAGTCAGAACAAGGATCAGAAAACAGGGGGACTGGCACTTTTTATGGAGCCACAGGCTGGGTAAACGTTCCTGAGATTTCTAGGAGATTAAAAAAAATTTAATCCCAACTTTCATCAATAGATTTTGTTCTGAGAGGATAAAAAAAACCCCTTGGACCTGGACCTGCAAACTTATCATCTGATTAGTTCGGGCAAAATTGTGATAATCTCAGCCCTGGATATATGTTGCCCCCCTCCAATCTGCTTTTTGATTGTTTTGTTTTTTTCACACTTAATTTTCACCAAACACAAAGGGCCCAATACCTGAGCCTATTTGACTTGATAGACCCAAATTTGACCTGGTAGGCCCAAATAGAGACTATAGTAGGATGTGTTTGTATTCTTCTTGTATCATGAATGCTGTGGTTATGTTTGTATTTTCGTCGATTGGATTTTTACTTTTCTCTGCATTTGCTCTTTGCTGGCTACAAAACAAATTGCTCGTTGGGTACAACAAAGGTTCACCCCCTTTTTGTCGGAGACATTTTCTTTGCCTGTCTAATATGACAGTAAAAGAGATGCTAACCTTTAAAGACAAATGAAATGTGAAGCTAACCTGCAATCGCTGCTAATTTAACGGCTCACACCCTCTTGGGTCTCAGATAAACAAAAGTAGGAAAAACATTGCATCCATCTTTCATTTTATATAATGCCTTCAAAAAGTATTGAAGTATTGGTAAAAGCAAATTGTGAAGTCAAAAGAAAATGATATGTTGTATTAAAGCATGATCCAAATATAAATGTGGAAAAAGCCACTGCAACCAATTACATTACACTAAACCCCTACTGAGGCGGTGACATCATGCTGTCGGAATGGTTTTCTTCAGTAGAAACAAGCAAGCAGGTCAGACCTGGTGAAGATGGATGAAGCTAAATACAGTTAAGGCCTGGAATACATTATGTAAGAGGCTGCAAAAGACTTGAGTTTGGGGCAGAGGCTCATCTTCCAGAAGCACACACATCCTGCACATACTGCCAGAGCTACCATGGAATGATTTAGATCAAAGCATATGCATGTGCTAAAATGCCCTACTCAAAGTCCAAATAAAAGCCTGTGACAGAACTAAGTATTGATATTCACAGGTACCCGGTATCTAATCTGACCTGAGTTGAGGCTATTTTGCAAAGATAAATGGGGAGTAATTCCAGTCTCAAGATTTGCAAAGTTGGTAGAAACATACCCAAGAGGACTAGCAGCTGTAATCACAGCAAAGGTAGAGATTCAGGAAGACTAAATACAAAAGCACAACACTTTACACACTTTAATTATTTTTTTTTTACCTGCAAGAAATTCTCTAAAAAACACGTATTGTTTTCCTTTCAAGTCACATTTATCCATCACTTCAATGGATTCCTATTTGTGAGCATCCCAACAAAACACATACAGTACTTATTTGTTGTAGTGTTGTAATAAAATGAACATGAATACTTCAGCAAGGCAAAAGCAACACAAAAAACATCATCCCATTCTGAGTCAAGCAAGCATAAATCATTTGAGCCTCTTCTAAGACATCAGTGTATATACATTTAATGAAGACATTATTGATGACCTCCTGTGTGGGTGGATTTTCACTTGGGATGAACAAAATATCACACATTAACATCAGTATTGGCTAGTGATAGACACATTTTTTTAAAATATTGGTATCAGTCCAATGAGCAAAACTGAGCTGATATTAATAACCAATGTTAATGTCTGTTATGCTGTCAGGAAGGTGAGGGGAGAGGGTTGGCCATGTGATATTTAATTGGTCATGTGACAATGACAGTACAGCAGTGCAGGGTTTGGGGGGGGGGGGTTGCTTAGCTTAAGCAGAGAAGAAATGTCAACAGTGTGGTCCTCACACTGCTGTCCTTAAACATCTCTGACGCTTGGACCTTTGGTACATATCTCCCCCCCTTCTCTCCATCCACCTGAATTGAGTGATAAAATAATGTATGGACTGGCTTGCAAGAGGACAATCATATTGTAGCTGAGACTACGCTCTCATCGTACATCTTAGGATGTGGTCATTTTTTGCAAAGGAAGAGGAACACAAAAGTCTAAAAAAATGATGTTTTCTTTTTCTTTGGTGATGCCAGTAATAACATTACCGGAAAGGTCTTAAAGATGTGCCGCAAGAACAAAAATATGGAAGGAAGACTTCCATCTGACTCTATTATGTATTTTTTTTATGTAAAAGAAGGAAAGACAGAGGAGTTTTTTAATCATGTCCCCAATGTGTTCGTCAAACAGGACAGATGAATGGACTTCATTTTCAGAAAATTTGTATATCATGTTATCAGGGACAAAATTAAGACTGTTGTGCACCCAGCGGTGGTTATGTCTTTCTCACAGGACCTGCTGAACTGATCAATGATGGACCAGCACCAGGAACTGAATGGCAAAGGCTGGCAAATGAGAAACAGACTACTCATTTGCGTTATTAGCTCTGCAGTGGTTAGTGACTAGCATCCCTATGCTGGACACCCGCTGGATTGGACACATAAATGAAAAGAAGAAAAGAAAATATCAATAAAAACGGTTGAAATATAATTTCTGTAAGTGACATGCATTAAATACATTGGCATGTGTTTTTTTGACAGTTACTGTATTCCAATAATGTGCTGGCTTATCATTACCACCACGTGTGTGATAGTCTTGATTTTGGCTATAATATCCATCCATCCATCCATCCATCCATCCATCCATCCATCCATCCATCCATCCATCCATCCATCCATCCATCCATCCATCCATCCTATGCAAGGATGAGGGGGGGCTGGTGCCTATCCCAGCATTCATCAGCCCAGAGGCGGGGTACACCCTGGATAGGTCGCCAGTTCATCACAGGGCAATATTGCGTTATATCTCTTAAACGGTGACTAGAACTTTATGCAATTTAAAAACATCAACATGTTTCTGTATAATGCTTCAGTTTGAACTGATAACAGAAGATGAATATGTTGATGTCGTCAGTTAAGCTCTGCAGAGTGTTATTCTATTGGCCTATATGTCATATTTATTGCTCTCTCTGGCCCTACTACCTCTTCTAATACAGTTTCATAAAATGAAACTGGGATTTCTCTAGTGCTCTTAGGCAACACATGTATTTATTTAGTTATTTATGTTTGCATTATGTCATCCATTTTAACCACTGACCAATACAAGCTTCTGTCCCAAATATGCACAAGGATGCAAAAAGGCCTGTTGAGTCTGCAACAGTGAGCGGAGTTCATATTTGAATCACAGTGACATTTATTGTGATTAGAAGTTATTTTAAAATGCCTTTAGAGGAGGAATGTAGGGGAAGAGGGCAGATGACAGTGGAAAGTCCCTGAAGCGAATAGTAGCTGAAGGTTGTGTGCACCATCTGTGAGAGGAAAGATGCCTGAGGAGTTTGCGTCGATTTTGTGATTCTATGAAATTTTGGTCTTTTGTCTTTGTCAAAGAAACTCCGCTTTTAACAAAAAATCAAGACCATTTTCAACTCTAAAAATACAGCTCTGCATGTTAACTATTTACATATTTACAGCGTGCCTTATATTGTGCTGACAGTCGTAGTGTAACTCACAGCGATGGAAATGGCATTAAAAGGACAGCAGTGAGTACATTTAAATGTCACAGCTAGCAAAAGCCCCGCGTAATTACAGCAGTAATAGTATTCCTACATAGACGTGCGAAGCTGAGTGGCAGCTGAGTGTCCTCATTCAGTATCTGACTGTGATCCCATTCTCATGCCGCTCACAGCTGCACAAAAAACAAATATGCTCCCTACTATGAAGACTTTCAGTAAGCAAAAATCTCAATTATGCTGGGGTTTTTTTTATCTTCCTACGCCCACTACTTCCTTTCAGGAGAAGGCCACACACGCATACACACACGCATCCACACGCACACACACACACACACGCACAAACGCAAATGCGCACAAACCGTAGGGATGTAGTATGAAAACAAACAAAAACAGAGTCTGTCCAGTTGTTTGTGCTGCCAAAACCTGCAGCCACAGCACTACTGCTGCAGCCCAGACAGCAATCTTCGTGTGTTTGTGTGAAGGTTACAGGGAGTGACAGACAAGATACGGTGAAGAATGTGATTTTGGTAACTCTGCATTTTTTATAGCAACTGCTGGTCACTGTTGGAGGAAGCTGACCATTAGAGAAAAATGTCAAGAATTCTCCTTAAATAGCTGAAGAAAAAGAAGTATGACATGTCAGATCAAAACGGGCTTTTAATTCAGTAATAATTTGTTCCATTGATCAGAAGAAAAAAAACAGTGCATCATTTGTTTTTGTTTTTTTGTGGGGGGGGGGTTTGGCAAAAGAAATGTAACATGTATAATGAAAGAGAGGCACATTTTGTCACATTACAGCCCCAAACTTTAATGTATTTTATATGGATTTTATATGATAGATCAACATAAAGCAGTGAGTTTTTGAGAAGTGAAAGAAAAATTGTGTTCTTTTTCTGCATATAGCAGAAACCGATTCACCTATTTTGTGATTAGGTGAATCGGAGGAAAAACATGCATGTAATTTAGTCTCAGTATGATCAGAGAAGCAGTCAAGAGACCCCATGGTCACTCTGGGGGAGCTTCAGAGATGCACAATTCAGGTAGAGTCTATTGACTTGTCAACTGTTAGAAGTGCACTCCACAAATTTGGCCTTAATGGAAGATTGTTCAAAAGTAAGTTTGCAGTTTCCCACAAGCCATAAAGGGGAGACATTAAAATGTAGAAGAAGGTCCTCTATTCAGATTGACCGTGGTTACACCTTTTGGTCTACACATGAAACGCTATGTTTGGAGAGCAAAACTAAACACTGCACAACACTTGAACATGCCATCCTCTCTGTGAAACATGGTGGTGGCAGCATCATGCTGGTGGGATACTTATCTCCAAGCGGGTCGGGGAAGATGGTCCTTTTCCTTCCAGATCACAGTTATACACTACAAAGCTAGATGTCTGTAGTGTGACAAAATGTTAAAAAGTTTAGGAGGTATGAAAAGTTTAGCAAGAGAGTCTAACATGTATGGAAACTCATGAGAATCAACAGTGAGTAACCAGTTGACTGAAATCCATGAAATTCTCTTCCCAGCACTTTTAAAAGGTGTTCGAAGAAACAGGTGAGTTTTTTTTCTTTACTTCTTCACTCCCTCTATAATGAGCCACTGTGTAATTAAGAATAAAGCTGTTATTCTGATAAAAAAAAAACACGATTAGCTTTGTTATTATTCAAGGGGTGCAGAGGGTGAGACGATCCTTGAAACGAACAAATGCCCAGGAGGGAAACTGGTGAAGAAGCTATAATGATTTTTATTTTTATTTTTTCACAGAGCAGGACTTATTTTGAACAAAATCTCAGCTGTCCGAGCTGAGCTGGTGTTAAACATGTTTTTTTTATCACATATTTTGAAAGATAGCAAGACAAACAAGTTTCCTGTGATAGAGAAGTCACCAAGGAGTTGGACCTCTGACTCTGCGTGACTGAAATGTGTATTGCAACTTAAGATGTGGGATGAGTCAAGCATGCAGTGCCTCGGTGGCAGCTTGTTTCTCTCGTGGCAGTGATGAAATCCGCAGAACTGAACATTTTTAATAATTCTTTTTTTGAGGTGTACGTGAGTTGGTGAGGCAGTGTACGCATGACACCTGAATTCAAAATTTTTGACAGAATCAGGTACATTTTGACTATATAGTGTATGCTGGGTTTTATTTATATGTTTAAATTTTAAGCGTGACTTGGAAATTCTTCTCAGCATTTCAATTCTCATGTACTTAAATAGCTGATAGCAACAGTAATAACATTTATTTGCATTTCAGTCAATTAATCCATCACACATAGTGCAGTACAACCTCTGCTTGTGAAAAAGCTTGTGATGAATGCATGATAATTCTTCTGACCCAAAACAGAAAAATTGTTTCGACTTGACACTCAGCTATGTCTGTCCACTAGCCTGCATTCAGTCTCTGTTGTAACCAGTTGTTCCCCACATTTGTGGGTAGTTTCTTCTACATTCATTTCAATACGGAGACACTGATGCATGCTTTTTATCTCCAGTAGGATTGATTACTGTAATGCCCTGTCTTCCCAAAAAGAGTATATCCAGTTTACAAGTCCTACAAAATTTAGCATCACGTGTCCTGACAAAGACCAGGAGACGGGAGCACATTACACCTGTCTTAAACTCATTGCATTGGCTCCCCGTATATTTTAGGATCCATTTTAAGGTTCTTTTATTGGTTTTTAAGTGTCTTAATGGTCTTGGGCCTTCTTATCTCTCTGAACTGCTGTTACCATATGAACCTTTGCGGTCTCTGCGCTCCTCTGGCAGCCGTCTCCTTGTCACCCCAAAAGTTAGGACACACACTCACGGCGAGGCGCCTTTTAAGTATTATGGCCCTCACCTCTGGAACAGGCTGCCTGAGGACCTCAGGGCTCCAGAAAACTTTCATGTTTTTAAGAGCAGGCTCAAGATTCACCTTTCTAGCCCAGCCTTTAGCTGATTATGATCTAATATTGTCTGTTTAACTGCTCTGCATGTTTTACATGATTATGTTTTATCAGCGTTTTACTATTTAATCTTATCACATTTATTTACTGCTTATTTTTAGATTTTAATTTGTTATTTTAATTCCCATTCCAGTGTTTCCTCTGTGGGAGTCCTTTGCCCTGGAAGCGGTGGTCGGCTGTAGCTGCCTGGGTGCTCTCCAGGTGGAGCTTGGGTGGAGGTGGGGGTCTTGGCCTTGTCTCCACTGGGCACCCTGTGTCGGTGCCTCGGCTGCTGCTGTTGATCTACCGCTGCCGGTGCAGATGGCTCTTCTGATGGCGTTTCCTTGCATGGTTCATCTGCACTCAGCCCATTGTTCTTTTTTACTGTTGCTTTTAACTGTGTGTGTGCATGGGAGTTGGGTTGGGGGGAGGGGGGTATAACTGACCATGCTTTTAAATCTTTGGGCGAGGGATGGGAATGTAGTTTTATGTGGGGTCATTTCAATCTGTAAAGCACGTTGTGATGAAATTCTTGTATGAAAAGCACTTTATAAATAAAGTTTGATTTGATTTCTCAGGTTGTTATAATTTCTCAATTTCTTGTTTGTCCTACCATGATTCATGCTGCTCATCTGCTCACAGCCCCTCCCCTATCTGCTGATTAGCTCTTTGCTCTCATGTGTGCATTTGCTCCTCTTGCTCATGCTGGCTGCTGATTTCTGAAGGCTCTTACCTGTGCTGCAGCCTATATACGTTCCTGCTCTGCGCTCACTGTCTGTCATCAGTCCCTATCACAGAATTCATGTCTTCTATTCTGATAGTGTACTTGACCTGTTTTTTGCTTCCAGACCATCCCCTTTGCCTGCTCCCTGATTGCCCTGATCATATCTCTCCCTGTGAAATACAACCATAAGAGGTCACTCGCCAGTGATTTATTGTGCTGGTCCCAAGTCTGGAAAAATGCAGAGGGTTGTGTCTGGGAGAGCATCCGATGTCAAAGCTAAGTCAAATCAAATATGCAAATCACAAACATGAACTTCATATCGGATAGGTCAAGGCCCGGGTTAACAACAACCACCACCGGTGCTGTTGACCCACAGGGTGGCGGTGGAAATTGGACTCCTGCTGGTCGACGGAGGAGAGGAGGAAGACATGTTTGTAGGCAGAGAGAGAAGAGAAAACTCAAGAGTTTGGAATTGAGAGTAGGGACTTTGAATGTTGGGACTATGACAGGTAAAGCTAGAGATCTGGTAGACATGATGTAGAGAAGGATAGTGGATATACTATTATTTCAGGAGACCCGGCGGAATGGTAGCAAGGCTAGAAGCTTAGGAAAAGGTTTCAAGTTGTTTTACCCTGATGTAGATGGAAAGATAAATTGAGTAGGAGTAATCTTGAAGGAGGAGTTTGTTAGGGATGTACTCGAAGTGAAAAGATTGTCAGATAGGCTGATGAGTCGGAAACTTGAAATTGAAGGAGTATTAGCTCAAATATAAAACAATATGAATGCTTTAAAAGCATAAATATCAGCTCCTCTCTGACAGCATGGTGGGGGTTTCTAAAAATGACAGAGTCCACAATAATCCCATGCAGACGTACACCCATCTGGAATAACCCCGACATCTTGCAAAAAAAATGTATGATAAGTTTCCCAGTCTGGAGGTGCAATGGAATTGAATACCTGGAACATATATTTGAAGGAACAGACTTTATCCCATTTAATACATTAATTACACAATATGGAATTGATAAAAACAAATTCTTAGAATATCAACAAATTAAATCTATTATTAAAGGTAAATTTAGGCTCAATACAGCTGAATTACAAATTCCAGCAAGAGTTTTAGATTTTCTTAATCTCAACCTCCCCAAATTGCTGTCTAAAATATACAAAACTTTATCTACATTAGATGAATCAATAGCCATCCCTATTTCAAAATGGGAGGTGGATTTATCAGCCATCTTTGACCAAAACGTCTGATCTCAGATATGTTTAAGAACCTTTAAAATAACAAAAAATCCTCATTTGCAATTAATACAATACAAAATCCTTCATAGAGTACACTATACAGGTCAACGAATGTTTAGGATGGGTTTTACATCGTCTAATACCTGCTTACAATGCACAAGCAATATACCAGATACTTATGTTCATGCGCTTTGGTTCTGTCCACCTGTTAAGAAATTTTGGTGCCAGATATGTGAGGACTTATCAAAGTGTCTGAAATGTAACATCCCACCATCTCCCTCAATTTGCCTGTTAGGAAATTTAAATGATGTCACCATGGACACAAAGTCAGTTCTAATAGTTCACATTGCCTTATGCATCGCTAAGAAAACTATCCTCCTGAACTGGAAAAATAAAAAAGCTCTTAATATTAATCAGTATAGAAATCTCTTGTTGGACCATATTGGTCTTGAGACGGCCTCTGGCTCCATATCTGATCAATCTCTCTGGGCTCCTTTGATCGGCTCCATCACCTAGTGGGGGTGGGGAGCACTTGGTTTTGTCGTTTGGGACACTGTTAATGATGAAGGGGTTTTGGGGTTGGAGGCGTCTGGGGGGGACCCCAGGGGGTGGGATCCAAGGGCGGATGGGGCGCTGGACGTCGTGGCCGGCCTGGGGTTGGGCTTTGGGTGATAACTCCTGATGGCTGCATACGGTGCCTTGGGGGGGTTGCACTGGCGGACATGGGTTACTGGCCTGGTGGCCGTGCTGCGCCTGGGTAGGGTCTGAGGTGGGCCTGGGGATTCGGGGCTCGGGGGCGCCGCGCCCCTTAGCTGTGGTCCTGGCTGGGGGTCGGCCGGCGTGGGGTCCCTGTTGGCTGTGGGGGTCGGGGCCGGCCAGCGGCCGGCATGTGCAGCCGCCTCTCTCTTTTTCTCTGGGCCGATTGTCATCGCCGGTCCCTGTATGGCCTTGTTTGCTGGTTGGGGTGCCTGGCTGCTGGTCGCGGCGGCTGGGTGGCGTTTCTGGGCCGGATCAGTCCTTTTTTGCGCTGGACTTGGCTCCTGGGTCTTGGTCTTTGTGCGGGGCGCTGGGGTTGGGCATTTGGCCGGGTTCGGTCGGACTTGCGGGTGGACTGGCCGGGTGGTGGGCGTGCAGGGCAGGTTGGTGGGGCGCTGGGTTTGGTCTCTTGCCGGGCCGTCGAGCAACAGTGGTCACTCCACAAGGAGTGAGGCTGGCGGATTTCGGCCTGGTGGGTCGGCCGCTCGGCTCATCGGTTTGCTCCTGGTCTAGGCGGGTACGTCGCCGTGGTTCGGGCTACGGGGGCCTCTGGTGTGCGGGTGGCGCTGGGGGCCTCCTTTGCTGGCGGGGAGGCTGCTGCTGTGTAGCGACAGGTGCTCTCCCCCTTGGGGCTTCCCTCCTCGGTATCCCGTGGTGTCCTGGGTCCCAATTTTAATATACAACTTAGACACTCCCACTTATAACATTCTCACGCGACACATATGTAGGGACTTTGGGGTGGGCACACTTTTCGGCATCCAGAGGGGGAGCGGTTCAATCAGCTTCACCTCTGGTGCCGGTGCCCACTATTAAACCACATATAGACACTGAGGGCTCGGGGTGGGGGTTGGGGGATGTGTGGCTGCATTCCCCACATCCCACCCCTCTGTTTTAAATGCACATTATAACAACACGCATCAACACCATACTCGAGCGGGAGGATGGAGGCTAGGGGTCTTTTCACACCCCTGTTCGCTACGGGCCATCAGGGGTTGGGGTCCGGAGGAGGAACAGGCGGTCTGGTCGGGGTCCTGGGCTGTCGGGCTGCTTTGCCACTGTAGGGCCCTTGGCGGTCTGCTTGTCTCCGTCCTAGAAGGTAGGGGGTCCATCTCCCGGGTCCGGGGACTGGTGGCTCTACTGGGGCATCGGTACCTGGACCTGGGAGCATAAAGTGTGTATGGGGTGTGTGAGTGAGGGTACAGCGTCATTTTTTTGGGTGTCTTGGTGAGTCTGTGAGAATGTATGTGTTTAAGAGGGAGGGAACGTATGACTGTGTCTGTATGTCTTTGTCTACCTGTCAGGTTGGATCTTGGTCTGCCCCCTCGCCTGGCGCACCTCAGGCCTTACACTTAAGGGGGGGCCTATTTCCCCTCCGTCACTCCCCGCCGGTGACGGGGGTCCCTGCCTGCAGGTGGTCAATCCGGTTCGGACCTGGTGCGTGCCTGGCCGGGCCTTGGGGGGCCGTTGTGTCGATCGGCCAATGCGCTGGGCCGATATCTTCCTTTGGTTGGTTGGGGCACCTCTTTTAGAGGTGCCAGGTTTGGGATTGTTGGGTGGTGCCTGCTCGGTGGCTCGGCGGGATGCGGATCCGGCATCTCTGCTCGTTTGATCACCTGTTCTGTGTGCACCGTGCGTGGCCGGTTCATTGGCGGGTTGGACCGGCCCTGGCCCTCGTTGGATTCCAGGTCTCGGCGCCCTGCGTTGCGCGGGATCGGGACCCGGGAGCTGGTACAACTTGGTGTCCAGATGCTGGCTGAGCCCGGCCTGGGGATGCTGTCCGTCCCCTGCGGCTATCGGTGGGGCGCTGGGATGTTGGCGGTGGGAATTGGCCTAGGGTGGAGGCGGCGCGGGGCGGCCGGCGGATGGCCGCGGCCCCCTGCAGTGCCGGGGGCCCCTCGTCGGCCGGTCCCTTGTCGGGCCCCGGCTGGGGGGTGGGGTGCCCCTGGGCCCCGGCTCTCCCGGTCCATTGACCGGCCCGCCCTGGCGCGGCCGGTTGCTGGCGGGGCCCGTGGGCTCGTCACTGCTGCCCCCCGGGCCCCTGCATAGTGGCCGCTGGATGTTCCCCTGGGGTTCTCCTTTGCTCCACTCTTGGGGGATGCGGTCGGCCCCACCCGGGTCCGCCTGGGGCTCTGGGGGTCCTTTGGACGTTTTTGCTCCGATCTCCTTCATGTCTGCATCGATTCCTGGGAGACGGATTGATGCCTGCTCACACCAGCTATCGAACACTCTTATGGAGAAACCTTACATGCACCAGCATGCTAACACACACACATAGATATGGGGTCGCTGGTGTTTAAGGATATATTATTAGGCTGAGGTTATCATTACTAGAGCTTGATTAATCGGTACCATGAGTTTTTCTGTGACATTGTTGTTGTATTTTTATATCTATTTTTGTGTGATGTGGTTGTGTAATTCTTAGTTCACAATGTTTGTTTTGTTTTGTCGATGTTCCTTTTTCGTGTTTTGTTTTGTTTTTTCCGTCTCTCTGCCGTCCTGTGGGTATGGAGGCAGACTTCAATGTCTTCCTGTGTTTTCTTTGTTCCCCTTCCTCTCTTGTATTTTCAACTCACCCTCACGCTTGACTCTTTGTTTCCTACCTCTCTTCTTCATCTTCCTTCTTTCTTCTCCTTAATTTTCCGTCTCCGTGTCCATAACATCAGGAAATAAAAACCCCAAAAATTCCTAATAAAGATTTTTCACACATATATCAAGTGGAGGACTATTGCAAAAGCTGTACTCCTCCGCTTGTGAAAGTAAATCTGTTGGGCTTCTACTTGGTACTCAGACACCAATTCTGAGCTCCACACTGCCAAACAGGACACGTAAAAAAAAAAAAAAAAAAATTTGAAGGAGTAATGATCAATGTAAGTAGTGGTTATGCCCCACAGGTAGGATGTGAGTTAGAAGAGAAGCAGAAATTCTGGAGTGAACAAGATGATTTGATGCAGTGTATCCCCAGAGTTGAGAGGGTGGTGATTGGTGCAGACTTTAACAGACATGTTGGTGAAGGGAACAGAGGTGATGAGGAAGTGATGGGCAGGTTTGGTATCCAGGGTAGGAACAAAGAAGAACAGATGGTGGTAGACTTTGCGATAAGGATGGAAATGGCTGTTGTAAATACTTTCTTCCAGGAGAAGCAGGAACATAGAGTGGAGGAAGGAGCACTCAGTTGGACTACATCTTATGTAGACGTTGTGATCTAAAGGGAGGAAGGTGAAGAGAGCATAAGCAGCGCAGAGGACCAGGTGGTGGAAACGGAAAAAAGAAGATTGTTGTGAGGTTTTTAGAGTGGGGTTGAGACAGGCTCTTGGTGGCCAGGACGTGCTTCCAGGTGACTGGACAGCTTCAGCTAATGTGATTAGGGAGACAGGTAGGAGGGTACTTTGCGTGTCATCTGGAAGGAGAAAAGTAGATAAGATAAGGTGACTTGGTAGTGGAATGATAAATTCCAGGAGCATATACAGAGAAAGAAGTCAGTTAAGAAGAAGTGGGACACTGAGAGGACTGAGGAGAGTAGACAGGAGTACAGGGAGATGCAGTGTATGGTGAAGGTAGAGGTGGCAAAGGCCAAACAAAGGGCATATTATGACATTTATAATAGATTGGACAGTAAAGAGGGAAATAATGATTTGTACAGGCTGGCGAGGCAGAGAGATACAGATGGAAGGGATGTGCAACAGGTTAGGGTGGTTAAGGATAGGGATGGAAATGTACTGACAGGTGCCAAGTGTGTGAAGATGGAAAGATTATTTTGAAGAGCTAATGAATGAGGAAAATGAGAGAGAATGCAGAGTAGAAGAGGTGACTGTTGTGGATCAGGAAGCAGGTGAGATTAGTAAGGAAGAAGTGAGGAAAGCTTTGAAGAGGATAAAGAGGGGCAAGGCAGTTGGTCCTGATGACATACCTGTGGAGATATGGAAATGCCTAGGAGAGGTGGCAGTGGAGTTTTTGACTAGGTTCTTCAAAAAGATCTTGAAGAGTGAGAAGATGCCTGAGGAATGGAGGAAAAGTGTTATAGTGCCAATTTTTAAGAACAAGAGAGATGTACAGAATTGTGGCAATTACAGAGTAATAAAGCTAATGAGTCATACAATGAAGCTGTGGGAAAGGGTGGTGGAAGCTATGCTTTGGTCAGAAGTGGGCATTTGGAAACAGCAGTACAGTTTCATGCCAAGAAGGAGTACTACAACAGGATGCTGATGGAGAAGTACAGAGAAGGCCAGTGAGAGCTGCATTGTGTCTTTGTAGATTTAGAGAAAGTGTATGACAGGGCGTAGAGAGAAGAGCTGTGGTATTGCATGAGATGGTGTAAAGTGGCAGAGAAGTTCTGATGAATATTAAAAAGAGAGATCAAATTTCTCCTGCTATAGCTTCCCTTCATTGGCTCCCTGTTAAATCCAGAATAGAATTTAAGATCCTTCTTCTTGCATACAAAGCCCTTAATAATCAAGCTCCATCATACATCAGAGATCTAATTGTTTCATATGTTCCTAACAGAGCACTTCGCTCTCAGACTGCAGGTTTACTTGTAGTTCCTATGATTTCTAAAAGTAGAATGGGAGGCAGATCTTTTAGTTATCAGGCTCCTCTCCTGTGGAACCAGCTCCCAGCTTTAGTCCGTGAGGCAGACACTCTGTTTACTTTTAAGGCCAGGCTTAAAACTTTCATTTTTGATAAAGCTTATAGTTAGGGTCTTAGGTCATCCTGAGCTAGCTCTGTAGTTATGCTGCTATAGGCTTAGACTGCTGGAGGACAGACTTACCAATTTTCTCCACTCTGCTACTTCCTTTTCTACTACTACTCTCCAGTTGTATTGCAGTACATTCTGTTATTTTGACTGTTAACTTTGTGTTCTCTCAGTGTTTTTCTCTCCATAGAAGATATACCTGGTCTGGTATCCTGCTTGGCTGCAATGCCCTGGTGGACGGGGGGCATCGACTGGGATGGTGCTCCCAGTGGCTGAACATCCACTGTGTCCTGTGTCCTCAACTTTTTACTTTCTGTAACATAGAGAGTACTCTTATATCTCAGCTGCTTTTGATTAGGTTTTTATTCCAAGTTTTAAATCTGCATAGTTTCTTTTAAGATTGTTTTAAGATTGTTTTTTTCTCATTTTAATTCATGGTTTTTATTCCAGTACTTTTGCTTTTTCTGCACCCTGCTGTAATGCTTTTGATGTTTTATGTAAAGCACTTTGAATTGTCTTGTAACATGAATTGTGCTATGCAAATAAACTTACCTTATCGGCTCTTCTGTTCCTTCTGTGTCTCTGCTCTGTCTTCTCAACCCCCCAGACGGTCGTGGCAGATGGCCGCTCCTACTGAGCCTGGTTCTGTTGGAGGTTTCTTCCTGTTAAAGGGGAGTTTTTCCTCTCCACCATCGCTACATGCTTGCTCAGTATGAGGGATTGCTGAAGGATTGCTGTGGTTGGAAAGTCTGCATCAACGGGGCCCAACCTCACGCCAATGACTGACGCAATCTGCTGGGATTCCTTAAATAGGAAACTTTTTAACTGATTGGAATGTTTGTATAAATGTATTGAAATGACTTCTTGTTAAGTGCCTTGAGATTACATCTGTTGTGAATTGGCGCTATATAAATAAACTGAAATGAACTGAAGTATGTTACAGTGGTACAGGACATTGTATAAGAGCTGTGAGACAGCAGTGAGGTGTGCTGTAGGAGTGACAGGAGCTCAAGGTGGGACTGCATCAAGGAACGGCTCTAAGCCCCTTCTTGTTTGTTTTAGTGATGGACAAGCTGACAGGGGAGGTTAGACAGGAGTCTCCATGAACTATGATGCTTGCAGATTACTTTGTGATCTGCGGTGAGAGCAGGGTGCAGGTAGAGCAAAGCTAGAGAGGTGTAGGTATGCACTGGAAAAGAGAGGAATAAAGATAAGTTGCAGCAATACAGAATACATGTGTGTAAATCAGAGAGACACAAGTGGAACAGTGAAGTTACAGGGAGTAGAAGTAAAGAAGGTAGAGGACTTTAATTACTTGGGCTCAATGGTCCAGAACAACGGAGAGTGAAAAGAGGTGAAGAAGCCTGTGCAAGTTGGTTGGATTGGGTGGAGAAAAGTGTCAGGTGTGATGTGTGATAAAAGGGTTTCAGCAAGAATGAAAGGTGTACAAGACAGAAGTGAGACCAGCAATGTTGTAAGGTTTAGAGACTGTACCAATGAGGAAAAGACAGGAAGCAGAACTGTAGGTTGCAGAACTCAAGATGTTGAGATTCTCTTTGGGAGTGACAAGGATGGATAGGATCAGGAATGAGTACATCAGAGGGACAACTTATTTTAGAAGTTTTGGAGATAAAGTCAGAGAGGCCAGACTGGGATGTTTTGGAGATGTTTAGAGGAGAGACAACGATTATATCGGTAGAAGGTTGCTGAGGTTGGAGCCACCAGTCAGGAGGCAGAGAGGAAGACCAAAAAGAAGATTTATGGATGTGGTGAAAGAGGACATGAAGTTAGTTGGTGTGAGGGCAGAGGATGCAGAGGATAGGAATAAATGGAGACAGATGATTCAGTGTGGCGACCCCTGAGGGGAAAAGCCGAATAAGAAAAAGAGAAGAAGTATCTCTCCCTGTGCTTTTTGAACTTCATGTTTCTGGAATACAATTGCAGAATCATGTATTTGTGCTTCCTCATTGCCCTTCTCTATTGAAGAGCTCCTGCTACCTTTGGCTTCACCACTCCCAATTTCCAGCATATAGAGTCCCTTCTCTAGATGGTCTGGCAAGTGAAACAATCCCTGGTAAATGAACACTCTGCTCTATCTCACTGTCTTTACTTCAAGTATTCCAGTCTATCAAGATCCCAGTATCTGAAGAAGAAGGCCAAGAAAACCACCTGTGCAGGGTAAACCATTGCTTCCTGTTTAAACATTACTTCCTGGTTGAATTACAAGTCTCTCACTGTTGTTTCTCTTTTGCAAAATCTGACCTAGGAGCAGGCCCTTTCTAGCTTGCAGATTTTCACATTCATTGTCACTAAAAATCATATTACCTGTACTGGGTTGTGGTTTTGGCTGCACAGTGGCGCAGTTGTTTGCACTGTTGCTTTGCAGTAAGAAGGCCTGGGTTTGAATCCTGGCCTGGGTCTTTCTGCATGGAGTTTGCATGCGTGGGTTGTCTCCAGGTACTCCGGACTCCCACAGTCCAAAAAACATGACTGTTAGGTGAATTGGTCCTTCTAAATTGCCCTTAGGTATGTGTATGTGCATGGTTGTTTGTTCTGTATGTCTCTGTGTTGTGTTGCCCTGCGATGGACTGGCAACCTGTCCAGGGTGTACCCCGCCTCTCGCTCCGTGACTGCTGGAGATGGGCACCCACCAGCAACCCTGCATCGGATGGACGGGTACAGATAATGGATGGATGGGTTGTGGTTTCCGTTTTGGGTCCAGCATGGACGTAAACTGTTACACAGGTATGCACCACAGCATCAGCATATCTCACATAACTTTAAGAATGTTAGCTTTCAGTTGGACACTGCATTTAACTGGATTCAGAAAGGTTGCTTCGGAGCTTCTGCTAAAAACAAAGGTACAGCAGTCTCTTATTTTTGGATGCTAGTTTTGTAATCCCCCATCTTATCTAGTACAAAGGAAACTATACAACAAATTAAACCATAGAAGACCATAGGCCATATTTAAAAATATGAAAATACAAAATATGCAAACTTCTGCTTCCTTGGTGAATTGCTATTTAGTCCAACTTCTTGTAGTTCCTTCAGGCTGCGAGAAAGGGAGAAAGACCAAGACTTTCAGCATACTACACAACGGGTGAAAGAAATACAGCCGTATTGCTGTTTTACCAACTTAAGTTTTCACTTCAATTGTTTGAGGTTTTCGCATATTTTAACTTGTCAAAGAATGTTCATATTTGATTTTGGGATTTGGCTTACAAGGGGTGGGGCTAAAAGCTTGAAATTGAAATATGCACTAGAGCAACTCATCCCCCCTAGTCTAGTCTTACTCTGCCCACTTTTCCTGTTTGCAAAATGTGCCAAAAGGAGGCGTTGCGTGGCAGAGGGACGTGCAGGGGGAGAGGGCCAGATGGGACTGACTTACGTGGCCGAGATTCGGCTGCTTTATTACCCCACAGTTGCAATCCAGCTGAAATACCGGCTAACATCACATTTCACCTCTTAGCAATGGCAGATACAAATTCAAATGTAGTGTAGACTTTTAACCTGAAGATTTGGCCACACTGTCTGTTTTAGTCATTAAATTTCTTTTTTAAATAAGGTGCACTAAAATGCCAAAATGATGACTACGCATGTAGACAGCACTGTTAGACACTCATTTATAAAGTTTATCAGCAAAAAAAAGTTAAAAGGGGGTGGTTTGCTGTTTAATGTCTATTCTACCACTTATTTGCATATTCAGTCAATGTAATTGGGCATTTCATATTGTAAAACATAGTGCTGTGCACCATGTATCCCTGATGACACTGAAGATGTCATGTATGGCAGCTTCTCTTTTTTTTAAGAAGTCTGGTCGTTTTTCTCCAGTTCAGAATCTTACATATTTAGACTGATCAGATCTCTATGGGATTTTTCTTGTAGGGTAATTGTAGTTAAGAATTTGCCTAGATCTATATTTTTACTGTTATTATTGTTATCTGATTCCTATTGTGATCACTGACTCCACTATCAGTTAATGTCTGAATTCATGGTCTCCCAGTTAAGAAGAAAGAGCACAAATGCACCCAACCAAACAGTGCTGCCAGAACATCCTTGTTTGCTTTGCAAAGCTCGTTTGCTTCATTGTTTGCTCAGGGTTTTTATTCACATCATACATTAATCAGCCTGATCCAGTGTCAAGGTGTTAGGAAAAGCAGAGAAATGAACTGCTGTTGGAGGGGTTCAAATGCAATGATGATGAAATTGGGTCACTGGAAAAAAAAAGCATGGCTTTGGAAACCCTGCTGTCTCCATGGCAACCATCATGTTGACAGAGCTATCACTTCCTTATTTCAGTTTAATCACCATGCTAAACAAGAAACATCATGTGTCCTGGGTGGATGATAAAATACACTGTAATGGTCCCAGTGGAGCGTTTAATCTTTAATTTTAGGATAGTGGATCAATTTACAAATGAACGCGTGGAATAATGAAATAAGCTTTGATTCAAGATGTCATGGCCATGATTCCTTTTTTATCTTGACCATTGACCACTGTATATGATTTTGAATGAAAACATAATTTTAAGGACTTTCTCTGCCATGGAAACGTATTTACTGTGCAATATTGAACAGAGGGTTAGAGTCATGAAAGCAAAACCTAGGGGGTGTAATTATGGTTATCTAATCTACAGTTAAATAGTGAATAACAGTAAGTGTGACAGGCTTGAGTTAGATGTGGTCATGTATTAACTCCGTTTATGGGTTCATAACAGAAAAACAGTTTATGCTTAGACAATGGTTATATTCATTGGCAGAGGTATTGAATTTTTTTTATAAAGCTACTCATTAAACATATTATGAACAAAAAAATTTATCTGTTTTACATTTTTCATGTGCTTTGTAAAACATAATTCTTAGAATGATAGATGCGCATGCATTTAGATACAGAAATACATATACATAGAAATGCATGATATACAGAGATGATCAAATGTAGTCCAGATTCCAGGATTCCCACACATTTTTCATAGACTTGTTCATTTTTTAAATATAAAACTGTAAAGTTTACTGTGACAGACATTTTTACAGTGGGCAAGCTTTAGGCAAAAAGGTATAGTAGAAAATAAGTTTATTGAAAATAACTGTATTTAGGTCAGTACATTTATGTCAAAATGTTTGACCAGGCTGCATGGTGGTGCAGTTGTTAGTGCTGTTGCCTTGCACCAAGAAGATCCTAGATCAAATCTCAGCCAAGGGACATTCTGCAGGTAGTCCTCCCTGTACATGTGTCTGTTTCTCCCCAGGTACTCCTGCTTCCAGTACAAGAATATTACAGTTAGGTTTCTTAAATTGCCCCTTGTTTTAAGTGTACATGGTTCACTGTCTTGTTTGTCTCTGTTTTGCACTGTGATGGAATGGTGACCCCGTGGGGATGTCACCGCAAATTCACCTCTAGGTTAGACTGTGCACTGCAGTGTTTTTCATGGGGGCATAGAACAAATCAAATTAAATCAAATCAAACTTTATTTATAAAGCGCGTTCCATACAAGAATTGCATCACAAAGTGCTTTGCAGATTAAAATGACCCCACATAAAACTACATTCCCATCCCTCCCCCCACAGATTTAAAAGCAAAGTCACAGTTATACCCCCCTCCCCCCAACCCAACTCCCATGCACACACACAAGTTAAAAGCAACGGTAAAAAAGGACATTGGGCCGAGTGCAGATGAACCATGCAAGGAAACGCCCTCAGAGGAGCCATCTGCACTGGCAGCAGTACATCAACAGCAGCAACCGAGGCACAGGCACAGGGCGCCCAGTGGAGGCAAGGCCAAGACCCCCACCTCCACCCAAGCTCCACCTGGAGAGTACACAGGCAGCTACAGCCGACCACCGCTCCCGGGGCAGAGGGCTCCCATAGAGGAAACACTGGAACAGGGTTTAAGATAACAAATATAATAAATTATAAATAATATATAAAAATAAGCAGTAATGTGATAAGATTAAATTGTAAAACACATATAAAATATGATCATATAAAACATACAGAGCAATCAAACAGACAAAAATAAATAATAATCAGTTAAAAACTGGGCTAAAAAGGTGAGTCTCGAGCCTGCTCTTAAAAACATGAACGTTCTCCACGGCCCTGTGGTCCTCATCAAAAGGATGAAACACAAAAAGCTGTGCAATATGTCATTATCTGCCTGCGTTTCCCCATCAATCTGTTCTCTCTGTCGGGAAGTCATCACCTCCAACTCAGACCAGCCGTGTCTGATGAGCTTCCTGACACTTACTCCACTCTCCCCTCAGCTTAAAAGACCCTTCCACTTACCTTCACATTGCTCAGTCATCGGTAATCCAATGCCCAGAGCTCCTACTCGTCAGACCAGAAGTCTTCCTCCTTCTAGTCATCAGTAGTTTCCAGTTACAGCTATCCGACCAAACCAGTCTGCCTCTTTATCATCCGCTCAACAGCCTGCTCCATCCTGCGCATTGAACCCAGGGGGACTCCCATCTGCGTCTAGAGCACCAAGCATCACCCGATCGCCACTTCCTGTCCACCGGCGATCCTGACAGGATGACTGAGCCCACAACGAGCGCTCCAGCTGAGGTAGAGGCCCTTCGGTCTGAGGTGATACACCTCCGGGCTCTGGTGGATCATCTCAGTTCCAAACTCGACACTCTGTCTGAAGCCCATATCAGGCTAGCCGGACTCGTCAACACCCTCCAGCAACGTCCGTCTTCCACCACCGAATCCAGGATCTGCCTCCCGGATAAGTGGAATGGGTCTGACGGCAAGCCAGATGGTTTGCTAGCCACCCTGGACATGATCTTTGAGTGTCAGCCCTCAATGTACGCCTCCTCCGCTCCCAGGGTAGCTCTGCTAACCTCCCTCCTTTCCGGGCAGGCGCAAGAATGGGCGGCTGCCCTCTACAATCGGAGGTCCGTGCTCTCCAACGATTACGTCCAGTTCGTTGCAGAGATGCGGAAAACTTTTGTGCAGCCCTGCAGTGAAGTGGACGTGGAGACTCAACTCCTACTCCTACTGTGGGTCGCCCAAACATCGCCGTCTGCAGTGCCCGCTCCGACCGGGAAACGACCAGGCCAGGTGAGACTCAGGGGGGTCTCACCTGGCCCGACAGGACCAGCTCCTTCTTCCTGTCCAGCTCATTCATCGCAATCCACAGCATACATTCGGAGCTCTGCTCGACACTGGAGCGACGGAGAATTTCATCACCACCCAACTAGCCACGAAGCTCCAGATACCACTGGAGACCCTTTGCAGTCCAGTCCCGGAGACTTCCGTCGACGGACACCCCCTGCAGCCCTACCCTGTCCGACATTGCACCATCAACATATGCCTGTGGGTGGGGGATCACACAGAACTCATCCAGTTCCTCGTCATCGCTTCCTGCTCCGCGCCGCTCATCCTGGGCTATCCTTGGTTCCACACACACGAACCGCACATCTCCTGGTCCGCGCAGCGGATACTCGGCTGGGGTCCCGACTGTTCAAAGAGGTGTCTCCGTCCCCCATCGTCAGCTCCGCTCGAGACTATTTCGGCGCCCGCCCTGGAAGATATCCCTCCGCCCTACAAAGACCTGTTGGATGTCTTCAGTAAAAGCCGAACTGCCAAGTTACCACCGCATCGATCATATGATATGGCTATCAACCTGATGTCAGGGGCGGAGCCTCCACGCACCCGTCAGTTTCCTCTCTCACAAGTTGAATCAGCCCAGATGGAGACCTACATCGCCGAATCTCTGGACCAAGGATTCATCCGCCCATCCACTTCTCCAGTGTCAGCCGGCGTCTTCTTTGTTAAAAAGAAAGAGGGGACGCTGCGTCCCTGCATCGATTACAGAGGACTAAATCAGGTCACCATAAAGGATCGCCATCCTCTCCCCCTGCTGAACACTGTTCTGGACTCCCTTTCCCAAGCAACCATTTTCACCCGGCTCGACCTCCGGAATGCCTACAATCTGGTTCGGATTCGAGAAGGGGATGAATGGAAGACGATGTTCAACATCCCCTCTGGCCACTGGGAGTACTTGATGATGCCATTCGGTCTCTGCAACAGCCCAGCAGTGTTCCAGCGGCTGTTCAATGATGTGCTGCGGGATATGCTCGGACGGTGGGTATTCGTATACCTGGATGACATCCTGGTCTACTTCACCTCTGAGATGGATCACGTCCGACATGTCCGAGCCGTCCTTAAGCGCCTCCTCAAGAATAATCTATTCTGCAAATTAGAGAAGTGCGCAATCCACCAGCGCTCCACCACCTTCCTAGGCCACGTCATCTTGGCTGAAGGGGTAGCCATGGATCCCCAGAAGGTGGCAGCAGTGAAGGAATGGCCACTGCCCCGGACCCTCAGACTGCTCCAGTCCTTCCTTGGGTTTGCAAATTTCTACAGACGGTTCATCTGGAACTACAGCACCATTGTTGCCCCACTCACCAACATTACAAAGTCTACCGACCGGCCACGCTTGTTCAACCTACCCCCCAAGGCCCGACAAGCGTTCAACCAAGTCATCACACTATTCACCTCAGCTCCCATCCTCATCCATCCGGACCCAGCCAAGACCTTCACCGTCGAAGTGGATGCCTCAGAGGTTGGGGTCGGGGCAATCTTGTCCCAACGTGGCCCGGACCAGAAGCTACACCCCTGCAACTTCTTTTCTCGGAAGTTCACTCCCACACAGCAGCTCTATGGGGTCGGGGACCGTGAGCTTCTGGCGGTGAAGTGGGATCTGGAGGAGTGGCGCCGTCTGCTCGTGGGGACGTCCGAGCCATTCCTAATCTGGACAGACCACCAAAACCTCCTCCACATTCGTAACGCCAAGCAGCTAAACCCTCGCCAGGCTCGCTGGGCGCTTCTCTTTGAACATTACAATTTTCACCTCTCCTACCGCCCTCTCCCATCAGCACTCCCAAGCCACCGTCCCGATTCAGCCAGATGCCATCATACCCACCCCCACCGCATCTTGGCGTCTCTCCAGTGACCACTGGAGGACTCTATCCGATCGGCACTGGTTCAGGAACCGGCGCCGCCTGAGACATCACCGAACCAACTCTACGTCCCAACCAGTTGCCGCCAGGAGGCTCTGCTCTGGGGTCATTCATCAGCCATAGCCGTTCATCCAGGCACTGCTAGGACCCTCAAATTCATCTGCCGCACCCTATGGTGGCCCACTATGGCACAGAACGTCAGCAGCTTCGTCTGCGGTTGCACCACCTGTGCCAGAGCCAAGTCCATCACGCAACCACGATTGGGACCCCTTCGACCTCTTCCAGTTCCAGCTCGCCCTTGGTCCCATATCAGGGTGGACTTTGTGACGGGACTCCCCACCGCAGATGACTTGAACACAATCGCCACCTTCGTAGACTGTTTTTCCAAAGCGGTCCACCTCGTTGCACTGCCTGGCCTGCCCACGTTCAAAAGAACAGCCGAGCTGGTCCTGGAACGCGTGGTGCGGTTACACGGCTTCCCCCAGAACATTGTCTCCGACCGCGGGCCCCAGTTCTCCGCTTAGTTCTGGAGAGCCTTCTGCTGTCTTATCGGAGCAACTGCCAGCCTCTCGTCCGTCTTCCATCCTGAGACCAATGGCCAAACAGAGAGGCCCAACCAGCAGGTGGGGATATACCTCAGATGCTTCGCCTCGACGCAACCCTCCACCTGGCCGCGTGCGTTGCTGTGGGCTGAGGTTTCCCTCAACCTCCAGGTCTCCTCCGCCACAGGCATGTCGCCCTTCCAGGTCTGCAACGGCTACCAACCATCCATCTTCTCTTACCAGGAACCAGAGGTAGAGGTGCCAGCAGCCCAACAACTGATACGCCGTGCCAAGGCCGTGTGGATCCGGGCTCGGGCCGCCATCAGATGAGCAACCTCCAGTTATGTAGAACAGCACCGCAGTCGCCACCGGTCCGGTCCCACCTTTCAGCCAGGGGACCTGGTCTGGCTCTCTACTCGGCATCTTAAGCTGCCGACCGACTGCCGGAAGCTGACCCCCCGCTTCATCGGCCTGTATCCAGTCCTTCGAAGCATCAACCCGGTCACATACCGTCTCCGCCTTCCAGCCTCCCTCAAGGTCCAACCGGTGTTCCACTGCTCCCTCCTCAAACGCCACGTCACCTCGCCTCTCTCTCCGCCTGAAACCCCCCCTCGCTTCAATGACGGCGGCCCGGCCTACACGGTGAGGTGGAGTTTGGACTCTCGACCCCGCAGCAGGGGGCACCAGTATCTGGTGGATTGGCGAGGCTATGGCCCAGAGGAACGTTCCTGGGTGCCATCCCGGCACGTCCTGGACCCCTCCCTCGTCTCTGACTTTCACCGGTGCCATCCAGATCGTCCAGGCCCTTCCGGAGCCGGACCTAGAGGGGGGGGGCTCTGTCAGGAAGTCATCAGCTCCAACTCAGACCAGCCGTGTCTGATGAGCATCCTGACAATTACTCCACTCTCACCTCAGCTTAAAAGACCCTTCCACTCACCTTCACATTGCTCAGTCATCAGTAATCCAATGCCCAGAGCTCCTACTCGTCAGACCAGAAGTCTTCCTCCTTCCAGTCATCAGTAGTTTCCAGTTACAGCTATCCGACCAAACCAGTCCGCCTCTCTATCATCCGCTTAACAGCCTGCTCCATCCTGCGCATTGAACCCAGGGGGACTCCCATCCGCGTCTGGAGCACCAAGCATCACCCGATCGCTGCTCCCTGTCCACCCGCAATCCTGACACTCTCATTGCAAGCTCTCTCCTGGGCCATAACTGTCTCTTTGCTTTTCCCCTTAGCACCAGAACTTACTACACAAAGGTCTGAAACATGCTCGTTTTTATATTATTATGTGTGCGGTAGTAGTTGCTAATCCTACAATGCAATTGTAGCTTTGCTCCCACCTCTGCGTCCGCTCAGCTGTGTTCACTGTGGTGAAACAGAGACAGAGCAGCTTGATGAACTTCAGCAATGGGGAGATTGTTCAGCAGAATTACAAACAAAACAAACATGAAAAAAATCTGAAAGTACCAAAGACTCATCTGAGAGTTTGAATTAATAACAGTTAGAACTGTCAAACGATCAGAAATGTTAATCTAATTAATCACAGGGTAGCTGTGACTTAATCATGATTAATTAACATTCCTAAATATGACTGAAAAACTACAATTTTCAGTTTAAATGGAGTTAACTTGTTAGCTTAGGTTCAGGAGCAGGACCACGCTTCAACTCTAGTCGTACGCAGTAATCAACACTAATTCAACCCACCTGGCCTCCCAGATCTCTGGCACTTCAATTATCATTCAGCGATCTATATAAGCCAGGCTCGCCTCATGTTCTATGTCTCACGTTCGTTTCACACGTTCGCCAAACTCCTTCGCAACATTTGTGCTCGCTTACTTTCTCAAAAATCTTACCTGTGTATTCGCTCGTCTCATGGATGTTCTAACCGTCTCCCTTGATCCATCCGAGTTGGATGGGGAACTGGTCCCCAGCCAACCCGACATCTTCGGGCCATCCCCTCCATCCATGAATCGCCAGATCTCCAGATGTGTCCAAATGTCTTCGGTCAAACGGGATCCTGGTCCGTCCTCCTCGGCTGCATCATCTTAATCTCAGCACTCTCAGGAGCTCCTTCCCCCACCGTCGGCTTCTACATTCACAGCTGCATTTGCAGCCACATTCGCAGCCACATTCGCAGCCGCATTCGCAGCCGCATTCACAGCCGGATTCGCAGCCGCTTAGGCCCACCTCCTTCTCCTGCTTCTCCCTCAGCGTCTCGTAGTTTTTCACTCCGGCTCGAAGCATTGCCGCAGCGTTCTCACGCCGCTGCTTCAAACCGCTCAACTCAGGCTCCTCCTTCATCTCCTTCACGCCTTCGCCGGGATACCTCACTATGCTTCGGGGATTCCCCTCGAGCCCGGCGCCCTCCTGCTGCCGCTTCCGGCTGCCCCGATATGTCCAGCTGGACCGTGGCGCGGCTTCAGCGAGCGCTCCGAGAGAAGGGCATCCCCTTCAGCTGCTCGGCTAATAAATCCTGCCTTTTGAGATTTTCCCATCTCCTTCACCTCGGCCCTCTATCTCCCACACAACACTTCCTGGTCCCATCGGGATCCCCTCTGTTTCCGGGGGCGGATCCTTCAGCAACGTTTCCCAGCTTCCTTCTTCAGGTCCAGTGCCCACAGCGCCCTCTGCTTGGAGCTAAACGCCATGTCCACCTGCATCTGCTCCCTCTTTCTCAGATTTTGCTGCTTATATGGCCAGCTTCTTTACATCTTTACATTTTTATTTAGGCAGAGCGTACCTCCCTCAAGCTCTCATTTCTCCATTCCTTCTTTTACCCTTCCTCAAGCTCTGTTCTGCCCCCCCCCCTTTCCATTTCTGCTACCCCTCCATTCCCTTTGCTGCACCAACCGCTTCAGCTGTCCAGCAGGTGGTTCTGACACACTTAGCCCAACCTTCTTCTGGCTTGTCTCCTCATCTTGCCCATTCCAACCCCCCCCCCCATTCCTCCTGCATTTTTTAGTTCTAATAACTATTCTTTGCTCACAGCCATCTCCGCCCTCCGGGCCCCTTCCACCATTCTCCGCCCTACTCCGGTTTCTCTGGCATCACCGTCACAACCCTCCACTGCTGCACCCCCCCCGTCCGGCCACCTACTTCCATCCACTATCCTTTCTCAGTTTCTTCTGCTCTCCGTCAACAAATCAACGATTATCATCCTCTTTCCCAATGTTTCTGTGGAATATACCACCATCGACCATGCTATTTATCTTACCTGTCTAGCAGGCTCCGCATTTTGTCTTGTTCGTTCTTCACACCCTCAGAGAACACAGTGGGTCCCCTTACCTCTATGGAATTCTTGGGTATCACCCTTCGATCGGATCTCCCTTATCCTCTCCAACTTTATTCTGGCCGATTCATGCTCCAAACAACAGCTTTGTCACTTCTCGGTCACCTTAACTATGCCATTCGCATCATTCCCCAGGGCCGGTCCTTCATATCTCACCTCCTTTCCACGGCTACCGGCATACCATCGCTCTACGACCGACTCATAATCGACGAGTCATGTCGTATGGAATTGAAGCTTTGGCGCAAATTCCTGTCTTCTTGGAACTGTATTTCTTTCTTTCACAATGATTTCATCTCCCTTCCAGATGATATCCAACTCTTCACCGATGCCGCACCTTCCATTGGCTTCGGTGGCTACTATGGAGGGACTTTGACTCCAGTCCGCCTCGCCTTCCTCAGCTTTTCATGAGCTCTACCCCATAGTCATCGCTGCCCTTCTTTGGGGTCACGAATGGTCTCAAAACTCTACTACAGCTGTATTATCAGAGTGGATGAGAATAGATATCATAAATAAAGGTCGATCCCATTCTCCTGTCATTATGCAGTTCTTTCGCAGACTCACTCTCGTATTGTTGGTTATTTTGAATGTTGGACCAGGTTGACACGGAAAGATATTGAGTCCAGTTAAACAAACAAACAAAGCCAACACAACTTCAGTTCTGGAATACAGCCTCTGCCGGTTTTTGAGTTTACATACCTTCTCTGAGCAGGACAAAGCATTGATGACATACAGTTCTGTCGTCTTCAAATACCCCAGCAAGACTCTCCGGCAAGCCCCAGACTAGACTCTCCTTCTATTATTAACACACAGATTTTATACCTAGTTCGTATGTCACACCGGCGCCAGTGCTATCTGCAATTGAGCCGCACCCCCCCCGACAACACGCTCCCCGAGAAAACATACTCCGCCAGTCAAGTTCACAACCCATCGCGTCAGAGTGACCTTCTCTAAATAGACACACAAATTCCTTTGTAGCATTTTCGATAAGAACATTTTGGACATTCATCATTCTACCACAACAGTATCAGCCCAGAATCAGTTTCTGCTACGCGCAGCTCACGTTCCAGGTCAAAAAAAAATGATCCAACTCCGGTCCCACCATTTTCAGCCACCCTCCTCAACTTCTACACCTCTCCATTGCATCCAAGAATTCAATTCTTGACAGTTTCGCTCCCAGTACTCTCTCAGCTTACCTAACAGGCTGGAATGCCTTCAAGGCCTTTCACATATCGTACGTCTTATCTTTTACCTCACTCAATCCAATGTCTATCTGCCAGTTTGTCACCCACTCTCACTCCATTCAAAAAATCTGTGCAGCCACCATCCAAACCTATCTTTCAGGTTTCAGTTTCTTTATCAAGTTAGCAACCGGTAGTCCCTGTCCAATCCGAAATCACAGCCACATAACTATGTTACTGAAAGGTCTGAGAAAGCAAGAACCATCCGCAGTTATCCCACGTTTACCTTTTACATCTGACCTCCTTAGTCGTTGTATTTCCACACTTCACTCTGGCTATTTATCTTCCTTTATCGACTCCACGTTAGAGTCTATGTTTCTGCTTGCATACTTTGGTTTTCTGCGTTGCTCAGAGTTCGCCCTGACTTCATCTCGATTCGATCATTCCTTTCATCCCCGTCTCTCTGATATCACCATTCATAACCAGGACACCCTTATCTACACCCTCCGCAGAAGCAAAACAGACCAGCTCGGTACATCGTGCTACATCTACCTTTTCCGCTTCAATTCCAACCTCAGCCCCTATGAACCCATCTCTAACTACGTTCGTTCCCGATTAACCAGTAACGCATCGCCATCCGACCCACTTTTCACCACAGAATCTGGCAGCCTTGCAACATGGTTCTGGTTTACTGGTCATTTTCTTCAAGTTCTGTTTCGTGCAGATATCTCTCCAGAACATTATTCAGTCCACTCATTTCGCATAAGAGCAGCCACCTCCACTGCCCGGTCAGCGATTTCAGACAACCTCATTCAAATTTTAGGCCCTTGGTCTTCACCAGCTTACCGATCATATATCCGTAATAACTTGGCCGACCTGCACCGCGCTCACTCGCTCCTCTGTTAATCTCTAAGGCCCTCTTTGGGGGTCCTGAGCAGGCACAGGAAGTCTACCTCCTGGCCTCCTTCGTCACATCTCCCCAGACTTCCGTTCCCTCCGTCCACTCAATAAACCTTTCATCTCTATCTATGATGCGTGGTCCTTGCTAGTGAAATGGAGTTAACTCGTTAGCTTAAGTTCAGGAGCAGGACCACGCTTCAACTCTAGTCGTACGCAGTAATCAACACTAACTCAACCCACCTGGCCTCCCAGATCTCTCGCACTTCAATTATCAATCAGCGATCTATATAAGCCCTTCTCTCATCCCTTCGACGCTCATCCCTTCGACCCTTCCCTCATCCCTTCGACCCTCATCCCTTCGACCCTCATCCCTTCAACTCATCCCTCATCCCTTCGACCCTTCCCTCATCCCTTCGACCCTCATCCCTTCGACTCATCCATCATCCCTTCGACCCTCATCCCTTCAACCCTCATCCCTTCGACCCTTCCCTTCCCTCATCCCTTCGACCCTCATCCCTTCGACCCTCATCCCTTCGACCCTTTCCTCATCCCTTCGACGCTCATCCCTTCGACCCTCATCCCTTCAACCCTTCCCTCATCCCTTCCCTCATCCCTTCGACCCTCATCCCTTCGACCCTTCCCCCATCCCTTCCCTCATCCCTTCGACCCTCATCCCTTCGACCCTCATCCCTTTGACCCTTCCCTCATCCCTCCATCCTCTTCCTCTACCTCTCGTTTTAGCTTATTTACTGTTCTAGCCTCTCCTAACATCTCTTTCTTTCAGATTTGTCTAGGGGGTCCTGAGCAGGCACAGGAAGACGAACTCCTGAAGACTGCACCCCCACACTGTGTCTACCTCCTGGCCTCCTTCGTCACATCTCCCCAGACTTCCGTTCCCACCGTCCACTCAATAAACCTTTAATCTCTATCTATGATGCATGGTCCTTGCTAGTGAAATAAAGGATAAAACCAGATGCTTTTGCTTTTAAAGGAAATACTGGAGAGATTCATGGAACTGTTGTTTTGAACTCCACAATCACATTTACACTTGGCCCTTTTGTCCTATTTATCTTTTAGCCAACTGTTAGGGCAAACTAACTGGTTAACATATTCTGAATGTAAAGCTGACTGTTTCTTATATTGGATAACCCTGAACATCCTCTTCATCGGACTATCCTACAACAACAGAGTGTTTCCAGTCAAGGGCTTCGACAGTTTCACTGTAACACAGACAGCTTAGAGGAGATCCTTCCTGCCCACAGCCATCAGGATCTAGAACAACTCCTTGAAGAATTAAATAGAATGAGCTACAACACTTATTTTCCTTCTAGGATTAATTGTATTGTAATTGTAATTAATTGTATTCTTCTTAGCAATAGAGGGATCATTTGTTTATCAACATGCACACAAATGGTGTGGAACCGAACCTTTATATAACTCTAGTTCCCACTGTCATTATTTGTGGTCATCTTACAGCTGCAGTGTTGGTTAGCTATGTTAGCTTGTTTTTTAGCCAAGGAGGCTTACCTGATGTGAGATGAAACTAGAGCTGTTTTATCATAATGTACAGCATCATGTTTGAGCAGAAATACCGTGTTGGGTTTTTGCCAAACATATCATTCTACCAAGCAGGCAAAGAAGTAGAGGGGTGTTGATTTGGGCTCATGTTGGAGGACCTGAATACCATGCGGTGTTCAAGATCATAATGAACTCCTTTGTATATCAAAGTATTCGGGGGTCAAATGTGAGGCCATCTGCCAGGCAGCTGAAGCTTGGCTGAAATTGGGTCAAGCAACAGGACAATGATCCAAAATAGAGCTGTTATAATCGGCTGGAAAATAAATGTTTTTCCCTTGACTGTCTGTATACCTTCTAGTATTTGGAGCCAGTCAAACATTAGACTCTGACTGAAAGTCAGAGTGTTAGAGATTCTGTTGAATCAGTCTTGACAGTTCTCCTTTTAATCAGTGTTCTTGCAGAGCAACTTACCAGGAGGCATGGTCAAATATTTATGTCTGGAACCCATTTGACTTTTCCTGGAAGATAAAAAAAAATCTGTAAAACCTCTGAAAGCAGTCTTTGAGAAATTATTGAGAAAATTTTGAAAATACAGCTTTATTATAAATAATAATCCCAAGGGCCGGCATTCTATATCTGATCTGCTCTTTAGCTGTTTGTGATATACATCTCTCTGTCTGCTGAAAAAAGATTGACTGTGAGCATGTCTATCATTTAATGGATCTCCAGCAGAGAAAGATAGTCATGGTTTTCACTACACAGCCACACCAGTAAGCACACAAACACACACACCATTTATGCTGGCATGCACACGCGTACAGGCAGCCATACAAATGCAGGATTACAATCTAATTGCTCCCATCATTAGTCATAGAAGAGTATGTGACATGGCCAATGTTGTTGCATAGTGATGTCCACTTCTCTGACTAAGCGGCAGTGAGGACTGGACTGCTTTGTGTGTGTGTGTGTGTGTGTGTGTGTGTGTGTGTGTGGGTGTGTGGGTGTGTGTGTGTGTACATGTATAGCTATACTTGTGTGGACCAAGCTTTGACAGGCCACCAGCACTGTGTGAACATTTGTAGTTGTGAGGACATTTTGCCTGGTCCACACAATGTTTAACAAGCTATTAAACTCTACTAGTTAGGTTTAGAGGTATGGTGTGAATTAGGTTTAGGTTGAGGTTAGGGTTAGGCATGTATTACTAATGGTTAGGGTTAGGGAAAGTGTCTGGGTTAGGCATAGTGAAATCAATGGAAGTCAATACAATGTCAACACAAGTATAGCAAGACAGGAGTGTGTGTGTGCGTGAGTGTTTGTGTGATATGCAGGTCACTGGCCACAGTGGAGTGGGAATCTAGTTGGACTTGTTTGAAAGTGGCGGTTAATTCCAGGTTTCCCACCGAGATTAGAAAAGGGAACGGGGGATTGACAGAGGGAGGTAGGATAAAGGGTAAAATTCAACAAGATATGACAAAATGAATTTGCAGTACCCACTTTCTCTCTCTCTCTCTCTCTCTCTCTGACGCTGTTTACTGAAGTGTGAGATAAAGCATATATAGTTGTGCAGTTGCTGTATGAATGAGGGAGGAGGAGGGGTGAGAGCAGTAAGCTGTAAGGAGCAGCGCAAAGATGAAGCAGAAACACAAAAAGGTGAACTAGTTTAAAAAAGCTGTCCAATTAAATTATCTTTTATTGTCATCAGTTATACTACCAAAAGTACCCACTCTGCTCATGGCAACAGGTGCATGAAATGTACCACTGAGACATGCAGACAGTTTTTGCATACGTTTGTGAAAGTATGGGTCTCTCCCATGAGGAGATGGTACCAAGGGAGGATGCCGCCTGCGCAGAAAGTCAAATTGTTAAGTTTCATCACTAATAAATATTACAAAGTCAACTGTTAGGAATGAAAGCAACTGAGTGGGAGACTGCTTTCTGCAGAGTCAGTAGCTAAAGCTCTCCAAACCTTGTGGACTTTTACCTCAAGAACAATCCATAGAGTACTTAATGCATTGGTTTCCCATTACAGAGAAGCTGCTGCCATTCCTTACATCATGAAGTGCAATGCAAAGTGTCGGATACATTGGTGTAAAGCAATCCTTCCCAAAATTAGGGTTGTGACCCCACATTGAGTCTCAAATCACCAATGGGGGGGGGCTCTTGAGATCCTCAGAAATCAAACCAAATTGGGTGTTAACAGTCATGATACCCTTGTTTAACTCAATTTCTAATATTTTTTTGCATACTCAGTTGATTGTTGGTGTCACATGTCTTTTCCACTGTTCTTGTGTTGGTCATGAGCAGAAAACTTTAGGAACCACTGGTGTAAAGGACACTACCACTGGACCCTGGAACCGTAGAGACAAGTTCTCTGTAGTGACAAATCATGTCTCTCTTCCTGGCAGTCCAGCAAAGGAGGCTGGCAGTTGTCAGGACAATGGTATTCGCCTGACTGTATTGCGGGAAGTGTAAAGTTAGGACGTAGAGGGGATTATGGTGTTGGACTGTTCTTCTAGAGTTAGGCTCAGAGAGCATATTGAGACATTTTGGACGATTTCATGCTCCCAACGTTGTAGAAGCAATTTGGATATGGACTCCTATTGCTCCAACATGTATGCACACACAGTATACAAAACAAGGTCCATAAACACAGAAATGGGCAAGTTTGGTGTGGAAGAATACTCTTCTTGCCCAACAGCTGTGTCTGACCTCACAAATGAACTTCTGGAATAATGGTCAAAATTTTGCTTTTGCACACTCCTAAACCTTGTGGAACGACTTCCCAGAAAAGTTTATCCTGTTATAGCTGCAATGGATGGACTGATAGCCTATTAGACCCTATGAATAAAGAAGGGGACGTCACATTGATTATATGTGTGCAAAAAGAGACAACTGAATATTGCAAGAAGTGGGGAAGTATTTTTGCGGAGGCACATTATTCACTTATTCCATTGTGGAGGTGCTCATAATCATAATGTTATGCCTGATCTATGTGCATGTTTTGTTTTTGTTTATTTGTCTGTCATGACTGTTTTATTACACTGTCACAAACATAATTACTGCCTTTTCCCTTTGTAAAGTGCAGAGTGATGACTTCATCACACTGATTACTGTGATCACTCATCTATTTGCATTTAGATACTACATTTCACAGAGATATATGGATGAAGTCTTATTTATTTTTGCACATATCCATCCAGCTATATTATGGCACTTCTTTAATCGCTGTTGTCTAGTAGCAAGAAGACCCTGGGTTTGCACCCTTGCATGTCTGGCTAATGTAACAGGTACATGAGATTTTATGCTGGTGAACTGATTAATTCAATAGTCACATTTATAAACAAAATAAAATTTAACTCAAAGGAAGCTTACTCTAATCCTTCACTAAAACTGGTCAAAGAGCTAATTTACAATGTGTGAGAACATACTGTTGAGGATTCTGTACTCATTATCGATCTTATTTTTGTGCTTGTTAGTCTAAAATGTCTGCAGTATGTAACGTCACCATTCTATTTTAAAGCTTTCACAACAAACATGTCTCAGACTCCTGTCAATTTATATGTTTTTCTGTTAGTTTGTCATTTCCCTAGAGTGAACAATGAAAGTGCAACAGTAGTAGTAGATCTACAGGAAACTGCAGGCAAGAGGTGGCCAAGTCAAGCCCTCAAGAGCTGCAAGATGCATCCCTGCTCCAACACACCTGCATAATTCCTTTATCAACATGTCATTGATTTCTAGAAAGGTCTGGTGATGAGTCATTCTCTCTCTCTTTCTCTCGAAGACTGGAGTTGGGCACACCTAGACTGTTCCAAAAAACGATGGCGCCACTTTGCCGCAAAGCAGGGAGCCTTTGGTCATTCATTAGTGGTCAAGTCCGGAGTTGCGGTAATATTACTCTCAAGCTTGACGGCACAAATGGCGCAATATTCTCGCCTCGCCATGCCGCCACAGCGCATTCAAAGGACACACTGTGGCGGCAGTATTACCCTGATATGCCGCCACTGTGTTTCTTTTGAAACTGGCTCCTGACTTAGACTATAGATTGAGGATTTGGAAATGGCACTGCTGAAAAAGGAGTCACACAGATTGGGTAAGACCCCCTGCTGCTAATGTGCCATGCCTTTGCAAAGCTATTAACTCTATCTATATAAAAAAAAACATCCCTCAATGGCACACATCAGTAAATGCTAGCTGATTGTGCATTTTACTGCACTTAGCATCTCACTTAACATGTTATGTAAGGAGGTAAAATGTAAACAAAACGATCTATGTAGACCTCCCTCTTAAAATGTTGTCTGGCACTTTGAAGGTTGCAAATAAAAATACTTTTCCTTTCCCTCTAATGATTGCCTTAAGTTATTACATTGCAGATGTTTCACAGTTTTCAGTGATGGAGTTCTCACTCAGCAGGGGTGTGATTGCAGTGATACTTGTGCATGTCACTGATTAACATCTAAACTTAAGAGGAATATATGGGCCCGACATCAGTGTGCAAAACTCAGTTTGCTCTGCAAAGTAGTTTTTTTTCTCTTTACTATTGGTGAGACAAAAACAGTGTGTACCATTGTTCCACCTTTTGACATTTGTAAATTGCTCCTGACATATATGAAACTGATTCATGATTAAAAATAGTAAACAGAAGACTAAGTGGAAATTGAGTTAACAGAAACATCAAACTTTTGAGACACATTTTAAGGACTCAGGTTGGTAAAAGTGCCCTTCTGTTAATATACTGCACCTAAGGGTCCAAGCCCAAATATCAACTAAAGGTGTATTCAGACCAGAAAAGTCCTTTGGTCCGCTTGTTTGGTCCGGACCCAAAGCGGACTTAATTTTTTTCGTTTGGTGCAGTTCGCATTCACACTGTACTTTTTGCAAGTGAACGATATTTTGTAAACACATCCACACGTGTGACAATCGGTGCGGCCATTGGACAGCAATGATTAGGGCAGCACACAGAGCGCAGACCCGGAAATGGAGGAAAACATGGAAGCCCTATGCTGCTCTGCATATTTCTGCTGTTATTGGAGCTGCAAAATCACATTGAGTGTCAAGAGCAGCTCATTCAAAGCAGGTTTCGCGACGCTCTGTTTCAAATTTCGGAAAGGTGTCGGGGAATGCGTGCAATAACCCTAAGGAGACGATGTGCTCTGCGTGCCTGACCCACAACATGCTGGCATCACCATGGCTAAACAGAACACGAACGATCAGGTATGAACTTACCTTGCTACGGTGGCTTGTTAAGCCCAAAAAGGCACATGTATCCTGGACTTGGTTTGGATCGACACTGGTTTATATTCACACCTGAAGCGAACCGCACAAGAGTCCGTGTGGAAGCGAACCGAGACCCCCTAAAAAAGTGGGTCTCGGTCCGGTTCTCTGATCCGCACCAGGATTTCGTTTGTGTGTATTCACACCGACATAAAAGGTCCGGAACAAAAACAATCCTTTAGGGCAAGAGACTTAAGGTTACACATTCAGTTGCTGGATGTATTCAGTCAGACACTCAAAATAATACTTGGCCCCTTAGAAAACTATTCTGTTTCTGCTATTTATGTCATAATTAAATGTTTCATATTCAATATTAAACAGAAAATCCAAGGGGACAAAAAGCTATTTTCTACTGATGATTTTTTTTTATTCCCATTGAGAAATTTTGGTCCACTCATGCAAAGCTGTTTTAATTCAGCCACACTGGAGGATTGTTGAGCCTTAACAGCCCATTTAAAGTCATGCATCTTAAGTCCTTTCTTTGTCTAGATCCCTTTGAAATCTTTAGTTGGATTTTTTTGGGCCATTAAGAGGTGGCCCTGCTCGTGGGCTCAGATAATGATTCTGCAGAATTCAAAACCCAAGTTGGCTTGAGCTTACGCTCATGAACTGATGGCCGGATATTCTTCTTCAGGATTTTCTGGTAGAGAACGTTTAATGGAATATATACAAAAGATCAGATTTTGTCTCATGAGTCCTTTGGGGATCATTAAGATGTTTTTGGCAAATGTGAGTCAGGTCTTTGCTTTATTTTTTCTAGTCAGAACTGGTTTTTGCCTTAAAACTCTTCCATTTTCTCTTTATGGATAATTGTTCTTAATGTGGTTTCCTGGTATCACAAAACTTCAGAAATTACTTTGAATCCCTTTCCAGAAGAAATTGTTCTTTAATTTATTTGGATCAGGGTATGTTGTGTTGCTATTTGACATCTATTAGGTTACTTGTTTTTAGTTAGATTCTATTTAAGTGATTTCTTGATCGTACAGGTCAGGCAATAATCAGATCATAGTATGTCTGGTGAAAATAAACTAATCAAGTGGGCATGTACTTTTCTCTCAACGTTGGTTTTGGACGTTTATATTTCCACTAATAAATGAAATCACAATTTTGTAAGGCCTGATACATTTAAATGTGATCAAAATAAAGCGTAACATGTTTTTTTCTCTGCAACTAAAAACTACTCAGTCTACAAGAATATCAGCTTTAGTCCGTGAAGCAGACACTCTGTTTACTTTTAAGGCCAGGCTTAAAACTTTCCTTTTTGATAAAGCTTATAGTTAGAGTGGCTTAGGTCATCCTGAGCTATCTCTGTAGTTATGCTGCTATAGGCTTAGACTGCTGGAGGACAGACCAATTTTCTTCACTCTGCTACTTCCTTTTCTCCTACGACTCTCCAGTTGTATTACAGTTCATTCTGTTATTTCGACTGTTAACTTTGTTTTCTCTCAGTGTTTTTCTCTCCATAGAAGATATACCTGGTCTGGTATCCTGCTTGGCTGCAATGCCCTGTTGGACGGGGGGCATCGACTGGGATGATCCTCCCAGTAACTGAACATCCATCGTGTCCTGTTATCAACTTTTTACTTTCTGTAACATAGAAAGTTCTCTTATATCAGATCTTCTGTTCCTTCTGTGTTTCTGCTCTGTCTTCTCAACCCCCCAGACGGTCGTGGCAGATGGCCGCTCCTACTGAGCCTGGTTCTGTTGGAGGTTTCTTCCTGTTAAAGGGGAGTTTTTCCTCTCCACCGTCGCTACATGCTTGCTCAGTATGAGGGATTGCTGAAGGATTGCTGTGGTTGGAAAGTCTGCATCAACGGGGCCCAACCTCACGCCAATGACTGACGCAATCTGCTGGGATTCCTTAAATAGGAAACTTTTTAACTGATTGGAATGTTTGTATAAATGTATTGAAATGACTTCTTGTTAAGTGCCTTGAGATGACATCTGTTGTGAATTGGCGCTATATAAATGAACTGAATTGAATTGAAAAATTATCCTTGGCACTGATTTTATTCGAAGTATCGGACAGAGATTCAGTATGGACAAAGGCCTTTTCTAAAATGAGTCAAATCAGGATTTGAAACAAAGAATAATTTGGACATCACAATAAAATATGCATTGTTGTTCTTTAATTCACCTTGTGTGAAAATAAAGTCCTCCAGTTGATAAAATTCTCTCTGGTGCTGATTCAGTTTATTTCCACTTTGCAGAGTTTGACATCAATCTAAGCTGGAGGATTTCTGTTATCACAGTTCCCTTTATGATAATTCAAAACACACATTAGATTGTAAAAAACACTTTTTATTTGCCTTATATTTTCCTAAGCATATATGCTGTGTGTTGGTCCCTTGTTGACAGACTAGGGTAAGGGTACAACATAAACCAGGAAATGAGTCTGTCAGACTGATAACTCTTCAACTGGCTGAGGAGAAACAAACAAAATCTTTATCGTTGAACCAAGCCCTCAATTTATCTGTGCTATTTACAAAATTCCATTTTGGTTCCCTTTTTTTGGTGTGTTTTATTTATTTTTGTTATAAAAGCATCTCACTTCTTGCAGTGTGTTGCTGTCTTTAGCAGCAGCAATCTTCATAATGCAGGATATTTTGGTACACTCTTTTAACAGAGTTGTGCAAAAAGTATTGACAGAATTAAAGTAGTCTAGTAAACGGAGAGCGGAAAGATAAACGAGTTGCTAGCTGCAAAGGTCATTCTAAGTCTGTGTGTGTTGCTGAGGGTGCTTTGTTAATTTGTTCTCAACTAATGTCCCAGAGCAGCGTTGACCAATATGGCCAATTATCTTTTACAGGATAACAATTTCAATCAATCAATTAATTTTATTTATAAAGTTACCATCATACTAAAACCAGCATAAAGTGCTGTACAGAATCAAACAATAAAGACATAACATAGAGAAAAAAAACATGAAGACAAATAAAAGCTGAATGTATGGAAGCTGTCAATGCGTATGTAGGAGGATATTGTGATGTTTGAGGCTGTCTGTCTATCTGGGATACACAAAAACAAATCCACCCATCACTCCTTTTATAGTAAAGTTGTTTTAAACTACAGTTGGCAAACTAAAGGCAGCTGACTGCAGGCCAGACATGTGCAGACAGCCTGACTAACTAACCAGCTGATATTAGCTTCTTACAAGTAAACGCATGATATTCTGTTTAGTAAATTCTTGAAAACTACAACTAAATCTGACATGCATATTTTATATATTTTATATAACTGTAAATTACAAATAACACAACTGCACTGATTGCTACTTATGTTATTTTGGCAATATTAAGAATTCTTTGCTGCTTTTTTGTTTTAATGAAATTGGTAGTAATTGTGTAAATACCACATACTAGTGGTAAACTCAAAGCTATCATACCGTAAAGAAAACCGCCATGATTATTTGCTCGGGATGATTTTATGCAAACTGACACTAATGAGTCTGCACACAGACAGGAGGAGGAGGATCGGCTGGTCCACCAGTGCGATCACAACAACCTGGAGCTTAACCCGCTCAAGAGTGTGGAGATGATGGTATCACTGCATCCTCTCGCCACCCTCGACAAACTGCAATTAAAAATCTGGTTGCAGAGAGGATCATCAGGCCTGACCTTCCCTCAATCCTTGTGTGGACTCGTGTGGGTCCAGGGTTAGGAAAAGGGCCTTAAATATATCTGCAGACCCTACATACTCAGGACACATGTTGTTTAGACTTTTACCTTCAGGTCAGTGCTACATCGTGGTATTTGAAAAAAATAAAAATAAAAAAATGCTGCCAAAGAGACAGTTTTTTTAACCTCGACTGTCACTCTGACGAACATTTAACAATCCCAGGTCCATACCATACTTATTTGTACTACTTCAAATTATTCAACACCAAATGTTTATGTAATAATATTTGAAATGTTTGCACATTGAGAACAAGGCAGTACTGAAGTCAGATCTCTTGTTTGTGCGCGCAAACTTGGCCAGTGAAGCTGATTCTGATGCTGTGACCATGTGACAGTGATAATATTGAGTGTTGGATGTATTTTTCTTGTACGCAGTCATTTTTCAAGTAAAAAAAAGTGCTTCAATGTTATTAGCAAAAGATGACTTCAATAACTGAAACCATCAGTTCTGGAGCTTGTGTTGTAAGTGTGTTTTACATTAACAACAAATGTTATAATAATATAAAATAATATAATATTATAAAATTACATTGTTCATAAAAGTTGCATCCTTTTTCCACACAAGGGTCCATTTTAATAGCAATCTGCTATGAAAGTAATTACTGGTACGTTACAGTCCTTTACAGTCTATTATTTTTGTTTTCCTCACGTCATGCTTATAGTATGTGGGCAGATTTGTTTTTGCTCAGGCCCCCCCGTCACCCTGCCATATGAACGGTGTGAAATATTCATCTCTTCTCAGAAAAGAGCTGGAGATGATTAAACATTCAGATTCCAACCCTGAAAATGGATGCTGAAGTTGTCTCTGCATTACACACTAAGCTTTGAAGATGTGGATGTTTTTTTTTTTTTTTTTTAGTCCACTGATGTCAAGCTGAGGGCTAGACGGCTTCTACGTCTTTTCACATGTAACCAAGACATGTGTTTAATTTTTCTTTCTAGATGACACCTGTTATAAGCATGGCAAAACAATGAGGGGGTTAAAAAATGAGAGAAACTGAGTTTAATTTTCACATCACTGTGAAAAGGGGAAGAGGGATGTGTCTTGTGTTTTATGCCTTGTGCGTTTCCTTAATTTTGTTTACATATATACAGTATTTGTGTCTCTTTTGCCAAACTGCCAGCTGTCAGGCTCTTTGTGTTTTTATATTTTAGCCTTACTTTCCAGTATTCTTTGCAAAATCCTGCTTGTATTTTTTTTCTTTCTTGCTTTTCTTAGCTTTCTGTTACCATCTTCTCATTGTATATAAAATATGGCACAATGTTTTCAGATGAACCTTATTTCTAATATTTCTCTGCTTCTTTTCTTACAATTACTGTAACACCACATGAATCAAAGAAATAGGAACCCTGAGGTATTATGCAATGAGCACATGCACTGCAGCATAGATTGCTGCATGACATGCAATAACTCTTGCATAGCAGCTCATGCATACTAACTCATTTTTTTCCTTTACAGTAAATGGCATTTTGTGTGTTGTTTTTAACCTGCTGTGGTCCTTTTCTGTAAAGTTGTTCGATCTTAAGTAGACCAGGTGAATATTGAAAATTATGCTAAATCTGAAGGTTGAATGAAGGATGAAACAAAACTGTAAAAACTCTCGGAAAAGACAAATTAGAGTTGGTAGATTCTTAACGTTGTAATTAACATTTGAAGGCAAATGTAAAACTCAGATAATAAAATGTATGAGCTCTTAAACTTAATTATCTTTAGAGTACAAGTCAAGGTAATTCTTGCCAAAAATAAGTGTGCAAAAATATTCATAACCTTTAATTTCCCCCCACATTTTGTCAAGTTAACAGCCACAAACATCTATGTAGTAATTGTGAAATAGACTGAAAGTGTGGCCTGCATTTGTATTCACTCCCTTTACTTTAATGTCCCTAAATAAAGTTGAGTACAACTAGTCGCCCATTTGTGTAATTTAAGCTACCGGTAAATATAAATCTAGTTTTTCTTTGAAAGGCTCAGAGGTTTTCTAGAGAACATTTGTGATCAAACAACATCGTGAAGACCAAGGAACACAGTGGATGGATCAGGGAGAGCGCTGTGGAGAAGCTTAAAGCAGCGGTTAGGTTACAGAACAAGCTCCCAAGCTTGGAACATCTCACAGAGCTCTATTCAATCCATCATCTGAAGGTGGAAAGAGGATGAAACAACTGCAAACCTAGCAAGACACGACCATTCATCTAAACTGATGGGACAAGCAGGTAGATAAGATCAGAGATTTCCACTCAAGGTCTCTAGTGTTTGCAGAAGAGTGGTAACAATAAAAGCTGTTGGTTAAAGAAAGTCGTAAGTAGTCCTATTTATATTGCAAAGATGTGGAAGAAGGTGCTGTTGTCTGACGATGCTAAAGTTGCACTTTATAGCCTAGAGTCGGCAGAAAAAATAGGATCGAATGCCTGATTCACACCGAGTTCAGAACGGATGCGGTCTGGTTTCCGTACGGCTGCCGTACGTACTGCCATTCATACCGATTGTGGTTTGTGTGCCGAACATCTCCGGAAACCAAAAGGGGAAATCAATGAATGTTTAGAAATAGTTTGCGACACAGTGACAAAATCTGACATAATACGTTTAAAGAAATATTTGTAAAAATAAGGTGAACTACCATACACTGTGAACTGATATCCCTGTCATTAATAATAAAAGAAAAAGACGGAAAAGAAATGCAACATGGGTATTTATTTTGAAATATACCAGACGCACCTAGTTGGCCCATGTCTCACTTCCTGTCTGGCTCATGTAAATTCTTTAACTTCACAGAAATCCTTCTCTGATTAGACTCAATGTTTTTTTGTCATTGCGGAAGGCGTACAGAGTCCGCACTCGGTGTGAATCAAGCATGAACCTCTCTGTCCAGCATGGTGGTGGCAGTATCATGCTGTGGTGATGCAGGGAAACTCATTATTCTGGAAGAAAACCTGTTACAGGGACCCCCCCCCCCCCCCCCCCCCCCCAAACATAAAGCCAGAGATGCAACAGAATGGTTCTGGGTAAATAACATCAATGTGTTATAATGGCCAAAACAAAGCTCAGCAAATAAATCCAAATTGGAATCTATGGCAGGACTTCAAAATTCAACAATGTAGCCGAAAAGATTTAAAGCCGTAATTGTGCAGTAAAAAGTGCTGATTCAGTAGGGACGGAAAACAAATGCACCCTGCACTTACCTGCACTGATAAGGTTTTCCTTTGTAAATGATTATGAACATTGTCTATCCTTTCCTTCCACTTCATAGTTGTGCACAAAATTATGAAAAAGTTTACCTGCTATTAATACGCTTGCACATACATGTCTTACATACTTACATAACGTCTAAAAAAGCTAAACTATTCACCACAGGTTACAGAATAAGTAACAAAACAACCTTCACCTTTTACTATATAAAAAAACGTTCCTACTATTGATGTGAATGTTTCCTTAACTCCACTCTCAAGTGGATGTATGAATCAAAAGCAACAATGGCAACCCTGCGATCTGAAACCCATTAATTTGTCTAGCATGCATCGCACAACAATGTGTTTTTGCTGTTGTTGCTCAGCAAAAACCTGAGTGGGCCTTGTGATTTAGAAGTAACCTAGCCTTTTTTACTTTTAGACAGAATTGTGTTTGATTTATGAGACTTTTAAGGACATTTTTGATGTCACTTAAACAAATTTTGACACTAAAGAGGATCTAGATTCAACCTTTCAGTATGAAGGTGTGTGTTCTCATTTTCTCTTCTCTCACAGTCTGAACAACAGGTGGATCCATGTTGTTTGTGCATGTGAGTGTGGGTTCCCTTGTATACATGATTACTCATATCTTAAGTGTTAGAGGATCAAACAGCACTTGAGTAAGGAGGGACACTTGTCAGAACTCTGGATGCCCAAGCTGTAGGACAACTTGCCAAGGCAATCTGTGCGACTCTGTCAGCAATGTCTGTTAAAACCTGACCTGACACGTGTGGGCAATCAGTTTCTCTATAAGGTATGCTTTAAACACCAAGATAGGATATATGAAAAAAGCAATGTCTCTTCACCAGCCTGTGTCTATAGCAGAGGACAGAGTAACCTAAAATTGTACTTAAGTAAGAGTAGCACTACTTCAACATATTTTTCCTCAAGTAAAATTAAAAAGTAGCCGTCCAAAAAATTACCCAAGAATAAAAAAGTATTTGGTAAAAAGGCTACTTGAGTACTGAGTAACTGAGTACTGATTTAATATTTTTAAAATTATGTCATCAGACAGACAACAATATAAAATTATTGGTGAATTCTGGTATTTTAAAGATTAAAATGAAAAAAAAAATTACGAAATAACAAATTCTAAGCCGAAGAAACACTTTTGTAAGTCAATCTTTTTAAATATAATATCAATAATTACAGTAGGAAATAAATAAATAAATCTTAATATAAGATAAAAAGTAGTTCCATTGACAATTTATGGTGTTTTGTTTCAAACTCACTTGACCAAAAAATGCAAAAACAAGCTCAACAGAAAGAAAATTACATTAGAAAACTAAAGCTCGTGTAGAAACAGGTGATCTCCTTTACTCAACTCTAGGTATGTGTCTATGTCTGCTGTATTTTTTGGTTAAAATAGGTTAGTTTTTCATTCAGTGAATTTACTCACACTGGGTAGAGTATCCAGAAATTTTACTCAAGTAAGAGGAGCGATACTTCATAATAATATTACTCAAGTAAAAGTAAAAAGTACGGCAGTGCTAAACTTCTCTTAAAAGTATTTTTTTTCCAAAATCTTACTCAAGTAAATGTAACTGGGTAAATGTAACTAGTTACTACCAACCTCTGGTCTAGAGTCTCCACAGTAGCCACTAATTGATTGCTATCCCATCAATGTCAGACCAAAGTGGTTAGCTTAGTGTATAGAAAGTAAAACCTGTGGCTCCACTTATTACAGCAAGCCTTTTAGGTTGGTTAGGATAGTTTTTTCCCTTTCTAAATTTAATTCCTTGGGTTATCTCTCCCTACATAGGGCTACATTTGATCTAGGAAATAGTCTGCAGATCAGCCTCTATAGTAGTCTCTTACAGGGGGAAAACAGTGGATGAGTATTTGATGTGATGTGTAGTTACACAGAAAGCCATCCTGGAAAGATGATCTCAGGCTAGTCAGGCAACAAATACTGTAACTCATGCATGTGACTTCACCATTACAGCACAGAAGAAATATGTGTACAGACCAGAACAGCAAACAGATTACAATGAATGTGTTAACACACAGCACATGCTGTCATACATGACCCTAGCCATACAAATAAACACTTCAGTCAAAAGCTGTGGTCGAGATAGAAGTGAATTGTAAAATAGTGGGTGGTTTTGTGGGTGTTTTTTTGTTTGTTTGTAAACTGGATCTGGTATAACTACATGTTCCAACATACAACTTGGCAGTGGTTCTTGAACCTTCCCTTTGTACTTTCTCTGCTTCTTTAGAAGTGGTCTGACCTTATGTAGAAGTTTTCTAGTCATACCGCACACTCAAAGCATTTGTAGACTAATGCCACATTCGTCCTGCTGGACTCACACTTACTCAAAAAAGCAAGACACGGCTAACTTTGGAGGGGCTTGCCCACGGTGGCATGTGAGAAAGTTGAAAACAAACCCACAATTTTTCAATTATGAGACAACTACTCTTCCCATTGTCACTTAGAGCGGTGGCATAAACAATTTATTTAACCATCTCAATGAGAAACAAATTGCAATGCAAATGTACGTGAACCTCTTTTCAAGAGGTCATTGCATGGAGGTGTGAATTAGTGATTTGTTCTTTTAGTTAAAGAACAGAAAAACCAAGTAACCTTTTCATCTTGGGAGTGAAACATTAATTTCCCTGTTTTACATTAGACCAGGATTACCAAAATTATTTCTACTTGTGTAGTGCCCGAGTAATTAAAGTGAGATTTTTCTAGACAATGTTTTTATTACTTTTTTTCAGATTCAGATGTTAATATACACTATGATTTTTATGCTTTCAAACGCAAAGCCTGATTTACGATGTTACAGATTTTTAAGCTTCTGTTGATTTCCAACGCTTCATTTGACTGGAGACACACCTGTGAATGCATTGTAAGGCAACACTTCTAACACAGTGCTTCCTAGTGTGACATCATATAAAAATCAAAAGAAATTAGCCATCCTTGCATCTGGTTCACCTGTTCAAACAGTTACAGAAATGTATTAAACACCACAGGAATGTCCAGCCCAGTCAAACAAGCCCTGTACTCACATGGGCTTAAAGGCCACTCAGAAAGGAAGACGTCAGTACTCTAAAAGTAACGTAAAAAGCCGGAGTACAACTTGCAAATGAACAGTGGTCTGATTAAACTACAATTTTACTGTTTAGTCATAATGATCATCATTACATTTGGAGGATAAAGCTGGAATCTGAGCACATCACCCCAACTACGCAGTACGTAGGTGGCACCATCATGTTTAGCTGCAGGAGAGGCTGATGCACTTCACAAAAGAGGCAGCACAGGAAAGAACATTATGTGAAAGTACTGAAGCAGGTTTTAAAGACAGCATATAAGAAGTGAATTTGTAGGGGAGAATAGGTCTTGCACATGAACAATGACCCATAAGCATACGGACGAATGAGAGTGAAATGGCTGCTAGCTTTGAGAACCTTTAGCAGCCAACAATTATGGGCAACAAAAAGAAGTTTGACCACCTTATTTTTACAAATAAATCTTCCAGGTACACAGGAGAAATCCAGGATGCCACTCAGGAAAAAAAGGTATGTTGTCATTTTAAAAGTAGAATATGGTTGAGATATGGTAGAAATGATGGCTGAGACGGTTGCACAGATGGTAGATTTCCAAGGGATGAAGGTGAGGATACTCAGAGGCTGAGATCGGCTGGTGGTGTTTGTTGGTAATGATTTCCTCTTTTTTATTTTCTTCCAGGAGGAGATGTGAGAGGTGGTTGATTGTTGAAGGGTAGAAAGGCAGGATAATAGTGGTAGAATGTTGTAGTGGACACCTGACAGCACTAACCAGGGGAGCAGCCAGAGGAGTGGTGAGGGTATTCATGGAGGGAATCTCCAGGTGAGTTCTCCAATGAATTCTGTAAGCGAGGAGGCAGAGCTCCTGGAAACTGGTTTCCTGAAGAGAAGACTAGGAAAAGGGTGGGCAAGATTATCACTCATGAGAGAAAAACAATCTGGCATCTGCCTTAGGAAATCCGCTTCTTTTTAATCTCCTCCTGATTGGGCTTGACGTGTTCCAGCCATGGGGGATACACCTGCCAGTCGCAGTGGGCATTTGTGTCTATGAGTGACCGCCCATCAGAACAAGAAGTTCTATAAAGAATAATCAATGAAAAACATGTTTGAAGTGTATTGTGAAAGCCCTGGCCCCTTGATTTACTGAAAACATTGCTGAAGGACTTGAATGCATCTAATGGAAACCAGCATGGAGCTAAAGCTCAAAGGGAACTCTTCAAATCGGTGTGCTGTTTCGATCAAGTGACAAGTGAAAGCATCACTCGATGTGGAAGGGGGAGGGGGCGTAGCTTGTGATTCAGGAAATTGGCAGTTTTTACTTATTTTTGTTCCACAAAGAATAATTGCTCTAATTTGCATTTTTACAAAGTTGATGTGTTATTAGTTGCTGAGTAGTGTGAAGTGTGGTAGTTGAGCTTGGCAAGGAAAGCATTGGCGTTTTTAGTGTGACCGGCTGCAAGCTACGGGGTTGGAAGTACTCCAATGATAATTAAAGTCATTAATTAAAAGAGTATGGAATGGTTCTGTCTTATTGAGTGGTTTACAAGCAGAGCTGTGCATCACCAGTCCCAGTTGGAATTAACACAATTAGGATGAAGATTGCATTTTAATTATGGAGCTTCTGCTGTGTGAAGTTTGCATGTTCTCCCACTGCTTGCAAGGAACTTCTTGTTTTCAGGTTTCCTTCCACAGGCTAAAAACGTGTCTAAGGTTCCTTGGAGGTTCCAAACTGCTCTTGGGTGTAAATGTTTGATTGGTTGGTTATCTTTTCTCTCATTGTCAGGTAACCTGCCTAGGGTGTACCCCACCTCCCGCCTATTGACCACTAATCCTCTGGAACCAGGCAAGGATTAAGCAGGTGTAAAAAATATGTAAATCAATAAAGATGGGATTGTGTTCATGAATTTATAACAACATTTTATAAATGATCTTTTTGAAAAAATGTTGGGCCCACATCTTCTAATTGGTTGGGGCTGGAGAAGTTTTGGGCTGATATCAAAATCTGATATTAATATTGCTTTTATGGCAGATAATGGATATTTATAGATGTTCTAATCATTTCCCTTGCCTTTCGACACCATGATACATACATGCTTCAGTTCAACAACCTACTATCCTTACTATCCTTGACTGATATCGTTGTTAAGGCAGATATGTCGTGCATCTCTAATTCAAATCATTAGAGAGATGTTTTGCTGCTATTTAGTTCTCTTGAATGAACACATGCATATATTATGGATCAGGTCATTCAGATACATTGGCATGTAGGCGTTCAATCACAGCACATACTACATTTCTTAGTTTAATTGTTGCTTTTAAATTTCCACCATATTTGCCAAGACTGTTTACATATTCAGCTCGTTTGTGATTACATAACTTATTTTAACTTGAAATGACTTTGGGCAAAAATGTGTGGACTGCAGGGAATAATTTAAAGTATCGAGTCTGTAAATCCTAGACAATATAGTCTGTTTGTACAATAACATTTCACAACTTTATCATTCATGGCAAAATATGTCTAAATAAAATGACTAAGGTCCTGCAGAGGATAGTGATGGGATCTGAGAAAGTCATTGGGGTGCCCCTTCCCTCACTTTAGGATATTTTTTAGAGCTTCAATAGTAACAAGGTTTTAACAGCTTCGATGTGCTGCCATCAGGCAAATGGCACCACAACTTTCAAAGGTTAGAACCAATTTTCTTTATCATGTTGTTAAAATGCTGAACTGCTATTAAAATTAGGTACTTTAAGTTACTGCACATGATGTGTTTTTTGTTGTTGTTGTTTTCTGTTGTCTATTTAATCACTTTAACACTTTTACAGATTCCAGTGAAAATGTAGTTTATTGTATGCTATTTAAACAAATTAAGATGTTTTTTTTTTGCTCTTCAAATAAACTGCTAAGTTTCTTAGTTTAAACTTTGTTCCAGGGCCTGGTTGATATGTTGGTGTGTATTGAAAGTCTTTCTAACTTTGTTGGTTGAAGTCATGGTTATCCATTTTGACTTTGAAGACAAACAGACGAGGTATGTGAGGTTCGTGATTACTGACCAAAGCGGAGGATTTTTGGCAGATGTTTGAGGAGGAAATGTGTTTTGGATTATTACTGGTTTAGCAGCAGCTCGAAGCTTGAGGATCTCTTCATCAAGGGCTTGAAGTCAGGCACAGGTAGGTATTCCAGAAACACATATAAATAACTGAGATGGTGCTTAAAAACCACTGCTGTCATTGACAGTCAGGTAAGGAAATAACATCTTACACATCCCTTTAAGCTTGAGGTTTGATGAGATTATAAAAGTTGGGTTAGCCACCAGCACAGCAGACCAGCCCTTGCCTTAGTGTGAAAGCAACAACATAAAGGGAGTGGAGACGCATGTAACACACACACACACACACACACACACGCACACACACACACACACACACACACACCAACACACACGCACAAAAAAAACATATAAATTTCAGAAGCAAGACAAAGCTCTGAATAGAATGCCCCAGTCTGCAGTCTATTACAGCCTCTAACAGGTTTTCCTGTTTCCCTGTATATAGCTCCATGCATCTTCCCATTGACTCTGACCAGTTTTTCTGTCCTTCCTGGAGAAAAGCTACTCCACAGCATGACTCTGTCACCACCAATCATTGTAGGGATGGCATGTACAGGGTGATGTGCAGTGTTTATTTTCCAAAGGGTTTAGCTTTGGTCTCACCTGACCGGAACCTTCCTCCACATGTTTGACTGTGACTATAATACTGGAATATCACAGTAACAATATGTGCATTTGAATGAGGCAGATTCTCAGGAAACTACAGTCATAAGTTTAAAGGATGCTTTTTTCCACTGGCTAAGGTAAAAACACAACATTTAAAATGTACAAGTTGAACAAATAAATAAAAAAAATTACATCCTGCAGGGAGGAGGGGGTCATATTACTGATTGGTTTGTAGTCTGTAGATTACTGATTAGATACTTTGATTTATCTCTTTATAAATGTTATCAAGTAACACAGAGAGCAGTCACTCTAATGAAGTAATGAGGCTGTTTCGCAATGAAAAATAATCAACTAATAAGTTACCAGCAAAGCTGGCCTTTGAACACATTATAACCCAACGCAATAACATTCTCGTAAATCAACCGAGTCCCACATATCCACCATGTACAATAAAGCTTCTGAGCGTCCTCCGGCTCACCCGTGGCTGATGGAGTAGTGACCAGCGGCTGAATGCTGGGGTGAATCGACTACTGTGGTGCGGAGACAGGGCTGCATTGTTTGCAGCTGATCATAACAATAGGACCTCTGTCAGAGGGGATCATCTGTTTTCTTGGCTAGTTGGCCCGCTAATAGGGCTACTTATGCTGTGTGAATGGGCCGGAGCCAGGTCACAAACAAATGGACTTATAAACACACAAACAGACAAACAAGTGGGCTGCTGTGGTCATGTGCTGCACGATAGCATACATTTAGTTGGAAATGCGATGGCATGATTAAAGGCAAGAAAACTGAAAAAAAAATTTTTTTATAAATTACTGAGGATTTACTGGAAAAGGGTGAAGGGGGAAGGATGTACAGTAGGAATAAAAGAGTGGCGGAGCAAGACAGAGAGAGAAAAAGCACAAGTCCAACATTTTTCCAGGTCAGCTTAAATGCTCCAGGCTAAACTCGCCGTGCTGTTACTGTTTTCTACTTCCCTTTTATTTTTTTCCTTCCTCTCATTCTCTCTCTCTCTGCTTCGCCTAGAGGCATAGTCAAGCTGCAACAGGATTCAGTCGTTCCCACGGAGACGGGAGAGACGGTGCTGCCATGACAACGATAGATCGCTTGCTTGAGCGGAGAGCCACTCCATCTATCCGGCTCTCCTTTTCCACTTCTGTCTACCAAGCTTCCCAGCTCTCCATCTTTTCTGTCTTCTATTGAAATCGGAGCACTACACTTTTTATTCGATCTGTCATTCAGGCTTTCTCTCGTCCCATCGTCGTCTTCATCTATGTCGCTCAGTTTGTTGTCTCGTCCTGGTCATATGTTTTCCACACCAAAAAAGCATAAGTATGGTGCTGCCTTTCAAGCTGCTGTAATTAAGAGGGTCACACAGCAGCCACTCTCCCACAGAGAAGGCCAAATTCTCACTCCACAAATTGATTCTTGTACATTTAGAGAGGCTCACAAGAGGAAAACATTAGAATCGAACGAGCTAGCTCAATTACACTCTCCCAATTAATCCACTTGTTTAAAGTAAAGGTGCCAGCAAAAGTTGGAGTCTGGAAAAAGATGAGGTTCGTACAGAGAGATATTGGTTATCTGAGCTTGTTGGGATTTTGGTGTTGATCTTCCCGACAATAACTTTCTGACTATATATGAGCTTATTTTGAGTATTAATAAATTCAAACTTTTTTAAAGCTCGACAATTGATAGCTAAATAAATAGCAGCGGTGGAATGCAGTAAAAAAAAAAAAAATTCAAATTAATTAGAGGCTCTGTGATCAGTTAATTAATACTCTAGCTTTCATGCAGTGAAACGATGCAGATCCAGATGCAGTCACATTTAAAATATGTAAATGTTATCAAACCCGCCATGTTAGCCTTCATGCTCCTCAAAATCATTCAACTATGTCAAGAAAAAAACTAAAATCCTTTCTATTTGACAGAAAAGGGTTTTCTGTCTTTCAGAAGTTTTCAACCTCTCTCTCTTTGTCACTCTTTACAGTCACTGTATTTTAGTGGAAGTGTGATTCATACATACTCAACATGAAATGTATATTTCTTAATGCCACTCTCCCCAGTCTGAACAAATGCTGCATATTTAAGCAAAAGGAAATGCAGTAAAAATAGAGGCACTTCTTGGATTAAAAGCAAGAATAGCAACAGTGACACATTCCACGGCAGATATTCTCTGATTGTAGATTTAAAATGTTGAGGTTCTGTCATGAAATCACCTGTGAAGTTTACTCTCAAAAGCTGTGTTCAACTTACTTTTACATCTATCATTGAGTTCTCTTTAAACATGTAACACCATCACAAAGGGTCTTGCCATTTGCTTTCTTTGATTCCACCCCGTTAGCAAAGCACAGGTGGGTGTTACATAGTTCCTTGATAATCTTGCAATCACCTGCAATCAGCTCACTATTTGTTCCACATTCCACAGTGTGATTAAATGTGTAACCTTTTTTAACTTATTTTTTCTGTAATTAATTAGTCGAGATCAAATCCGAGCCCTTAAAAAGAGCTATATACTGATGATACAGATTTGTTTACCAACTATGGTTGAAGACTACTGCGTTGGAATAAAACGTAATGTTCCTGTATAGTCTGGAAAACAATTGAAAAGTAAACAATAAGAAGAAGAAGAAGAAAAAGAAGAACAAATAAATAAAATAATTACTTAATAAAATGCATATTTTCTCATCAAATTCACAGCATCTAGGCCAACTCGAATCCTGGATCATTGTAGGTTAGGAATCCAGACCCGTACAGTTTGACCCTGGGCCTAAATTTTTATATGAAACATTTGATAATTATCTTTCGATCTTTTCATATTTTTTATCAGTTATCTTTTAATCATTTAACATTCAATTTACAATCCCAAAATCTGCTAAAGGTGAACTTATGTTATTTTTCAAATTGGGTACATTTAATATTTACCCTTTGAAATATAATACGCGTTTATGCTCTAAGTAAAATAATACAATGAGATTAAACTCTACTCATGTTGAATGTCTGAAGGAATTAAACAAAGTGCTTTTTGTCTTTGTAATAACCAAGTTAACTCCTGTTTATCCCTGTCTTCATATTGTCCACTCCTTCAGTATATATTGCACTAAATAGGTTTTGGAGGGTTTTGTCCTCCTCACCCTAAGATGAAGAATCTTAATATTAATATAGATATTGCAATGAAGATGTTCAATATTCAAGGTATAACTTACAACCCAATGAACGAGACAAAGTGTAGTAGGTAAAAAAATGAGTGTTAAATTTCTAAATAGGTGTGGCAAAAAGTGCTTTTGTTTTCGATACTTTTAGATGAACGGAACAGGAAGTGCTTTTAATTTGATATTTTCAGTTGGAAGTGTCGTTTTGCAGTTAACAGCCAGAGAATGTTGGAGGTAAATTTTACTCTTCAGCCCCTTTCAACAGGCCATGAAAAATAGTAATTTTCCGGACTTCGTCTGTTTTCCTTTTGAATCTGAGAGCAATCTTCTGGACTTTGTCCGGATACCCTTTACTGGTAATTTTTTGGAGGAAAACCTAGTAAACCTAGTACTTTTCACAGTATCAGGTTCCGGAAAAGCTGGAGGGGTGTGGGGCGATGGGGAAAAGTGGAGGGGTGCAGGGAACGCTGTGAGCGCACACATTGATGACGTATAAATGTCACGCGAACGGCAGTGTATAAGAACACGGCTTCTTCATCGATGTCTCTTAAGCGTTTCCATGTGCGCAAAATTGCACACATCACAAAGATGAGCACTGTGAGTAGATCTGCTGTTTCGTCTACCATCTTTGCAATGATCCCTTTGTTTGGGGAAATCACATGTACGCCCGCCATGCTTAATTTATGTCATATCCACATACAACCCCCCCTTCTGTCTGAAAACGGCTTGTGTCACATGAGGTAAAAACTATTACAGACACTCAAGTCTGTGACCAGGAGTGTCATGGTTTTGTTAAGCTGCCTCACCCACATGCAAGAAACTCTCAGGAGACAAATCAGATTTCAAAGGTTTATTGAAGATGATGAGGATGAGAGGGTGAGATCTAGAACCGGGGAACTGCTGTAGACTGAGAGACAAAGATCTGGAGCCCAAAACTGCTGGGGACCGGAAGCTGGAGCACTGCAATGGGAGGAGAACTTGGGAGCTCAGGGACTCAGTGGGGTGGTGTACCAGGTGTAGGTTAACACTCAGGCGTTGAATGGCTGGCTGTCAGTTCCCTTTATCCTCCGGTTGATGATGATGATTTGCAGGTGCACAGACACACACCTGCAGGTCTTTGCCCACCAGGACTGAGCACCAGTGCCTCCGCTCCGCCCTCCAGTGGACAACCTGTGGAATGATGAGAGAGCAAAAATCCACCATACAGACCAAGAACCCAGTATTCTATCACTTCTGAGTTCTTTATTATTGTTTAAAAAGTCTTGCTGTATGGAGTTTATTACTCTCTTCATCATTGTCAGGTGTTGCCATATTTATTAATTCCTTTGTTTTTAGTTTCTTATTTTATTATCGTACTCTGTTCTTGGTGCATTTGGATGTATTTCTCTTAGATTGTTAGTCCTTTCCCTTTGGTTTGTAGTTTCTTATGTGAGATTCAGCTTCCTTCTCTCTAAAGTGTTTTACTTGTTGCAATTCAAGTGCGACGCGAGTCAGGGCCTCATGTCAAACAGTTTACTATAGTAGTCGGGAAATATAAGGACATTTTCTCTCTGATTTGATCACTCATTGATAATTCATCTATAAACTTATTTAATGCAGTTTAAGATGATCATTTGTAGATCCATTTTACAAAATATTTTGTTCTCCCGCTAAATAAACTTTGCGTATTGCTTTAAAGGCTGTATAGTTTAATATCTAGTGTTTCAGCAGCTCTTCCAGACATAAAAGCCAGCTGCCACAGCCAATACGGTCTCTCTTTGCCTGTGGAAGTTATTATATAGGGTTAGAAACATTTATAATAGGAAAATCCCAGACTTAATATGTCAGTCAAATAAATTGGATGGCTTATTGAACAGTATTGTAAGTCATCCTCAGGAAAAGGTTATTCTCCAGTACAGTAAAACTAATCATTCTAATCTAAATAAATCTAAATATATTATTATAGTGTATTAATTTTATTAATTGATGAAACATATAAAGTCGTTATTATAGGAGAAAACAGAGCTCCAGACGTCACGTGACTCTGTTGGTAGGCATGAACCTCACCAAAATGAACGTCGCTGGCTGTGATTTTACTCCGTCGGAGTTTACTCCCCGTTTTAAAATGGAAGATATTATTGTATATACCGGGAAATTAAAAAGATTAAACATATCCGACCCTTACCATGCCCCTGGGATACTTTTTAAAACTTCAGAAGCTGTCAGAGCGGACCTTTTACCGGACATAGGCTACTCTCACAACAGCGTCAGTTTGTTTTTACAGTTGCTGGGGACAATAAACTTAAGTGTGGTTTGAAGATGGCTGGGACAATTATTAATTATTCATATAGTCTATAAAGATTCATCTGTTTCACGTTTATGCACTACAGTGAATAAACAGGTGTTGATAATCGTATCTTTATTCCATCAATAAAAGTTAAAAGCCATAGCCTATGTGTTTTGTTTTACCAATGGCACTGAAAACCATCATTAGGCTGTTGGCTTGCATGGCTTCATTAAAATCCTCATTATAGCACATAGAACAATGTTGGTATATACTCGCCCTCAGAAGAATACCCTTGCAGTTCTGTACAGAGAAACTTCAACACTAACTTACAGTTCAGAGTCTTGCAACAGGGCGGGTACCCGCGGGTGACCCGCATAAGGTTTTTACATCATAAAGTTGTTAAATGAAACTTCAGGGGTCCGGGAGGAAGATTCTTTAATGCGGGCGGGTTGAGAGTGACAAAATATAATTGTTTATAATGTTTTGTTTAAGACTCCTAAAGAGAATTGTGTTGATATATAGTGATATGTGGAAAGAACATGCCATATTCCTCCAACTTTGCGCTGACAGCGGAATATTCTCGCTATCTAGACCTATCTAGATTTGCGATTCAGGAACTGAGAACACAGTTAAAGCCAGGGACTGTGGACAATTTTTCCTTTCTGCACAGGGATCTCCGCATCAAATAAGTTTCAGTTTTCATAAATTTCAGAAAAATCTCTCTGGCAGCGCAGGATGCCTAGATAGCGGGAACATTCCGCTGTCAGCGCAAAGTTGGGGGAATATTCTGGCATGCTCTCTCCACAAACACATTATGCTATATCTCTTTGGGAGTCTTAAACAAACAAAAATACCCCATAAATATTTTTTCACCAGTAAAGAAACCTTCGCCAGACTCTTGAAATATAATTTATGTATTTTTCCATCTTTAAACGAGTACTCGCAACATTGCAGGACTCTGAGCCCCTGAACATGTTTGGAGCGGACGTCGAGTCTTTTAAAACGACATATCCAATAATAGTCCGTTCAGACACTGATTATGTGGAAATGTGAATGTTAGAGCTGGTAAGAAATTCCGCATCAAGTTTTTAAAAGTGATGGTGGAAAAAAATCAATCATAAATATCCCGGCTAAAATGACGCCCATCCCCTGACATATACAATTTCCTGATCAACTTTCCCTTGTCCTGCTCCGGAGCTTAAAGCATATAAATGCCTGGAGGGATATAAATGGACATACGGGTTTGTCATCAGGATCCAGATCTGGAATCTTCCTGCACAGGATTGTGTTGTTGTCACCGGGAGGGAGACCTGTCCTGATTTTAGTTACCATTAGCAACGGGCCGTAGCGAGGTTATGTCTTTGTGCAACATTTTGTGTGTTCATTAATCTCAGGAAATAATTAAAGTATTTTTATTTCTAAAGGCATCATTGTAAAACAGAGAGCTGTCAATTTGCATCACTTAATGATACAAGAGCAGTTATCAAACAAATGGTAATAAATCTGAATTACAGGTGAATCACTCCCAAAGACTAAATGACACGGCTTCATTTCTGCCTGATCGCTAGCGCGTTTCATGGCAATGATCCATGGTTTTCTGCATTCTGGATCCTTGGGAATCCTATAGAACCTTTCTCCCTTATCTCATCCGCGTCTGTTATGGCATCCTGGGGCGCAACAGGTATCCACCATATTTACCGTTTATAAGTTTGGATTAGCTGCAAATAAAAACAACTGCGGGAGACTGCCTGCCACAATGGCGCCCATTCGATTATAACCTTTGCATGCTGGGAGAAGTGACGTCAACTCCCGGAGCTCTATAGAATCATTTCTTACGATGTGTCACCTTGGATGATGTGTTGAAGCATAGAGCTGGTAATGACATCATGACATATCAAGCTCACACCAACACAAAAAAACCAACTGAAGACAAGCCTTGGTAAGGCACATTAACGGGAACCACTCAGTGTGATGGGATGGATTACTTCCCCGTGGCAAAAAAGAAAAAATAATAATTACTCTCTATTGATGCACAGTTCCGGGCAGGTACCGAGCCTCACCGAAACTGAGAATAACTTAATCCTTTCTAGTTGCTAAACTAAATACGATTCACAAATCCAGGACACAAACCTTTTAGCAATTCATACATTTCTTTGTTTAAATAGCAATGAAAAAAAAATCCACAATGGTTCTGTATCCCCCTGTCAGGCCAGCAAGGATACTTGGGGCTACAAAAAAAAAGGCAGACTGCAAATCCATATATGAAAGGCCAACAAAGCGTCAATCAGAGTTCATTCTACTATTCCTATTAAGGCTGATTTTTATTCTAATACACAACCACTGTAAGACACATATCTTGCACATAAAACTCTTATAATTACTTACATAAAATGTATTTACCTATTTCTGGGCCTAAATACCTTGTAGGACCTGAAAGACTCTCAACTTGTATTTGACTAAAATAATGCAGAGTCCATTCCTTCACAACACATCAACATAAATGGCTTCAAGTAAGACAGGAATCAGCAAACAGCATTTGCATTGGCAGGAGGATCGATCCGCTACATAGTGGTCGATAGTGGAGTCTGACAGGCTATAGCCTTATTACATTGCAGCTAAATAGGAAAGCAATTACAACAATAAAGAAGAATGACAAATAGAATTATAACAGATAAATGTTTAACTATCTTTGATTCACAGTTTCATCCAGTCTTTCTTATTCTTGCTTGATACTCCCATAATACTCCCATATTTTGCTGGATACTCCCATAATACTCCCATATTTTGCCATTCAGGGTTGTTGTTTTTGTCACTTCTTTATAGAGTGAATATAAAAAGCACTGCACTCCTCTTCCATCACTGACACACCTTCATTTCTTACTTTCCCTCATGTTCATCACAAGTCCTCCGCCAGCTCAGGGAAGGCGCTCACGTGTCCAGGTGTGACGTAAACACACTTGAGCTTGACACACGTAAGGTCGTTTAAAGGAGCCTTCGGTGAAAATCCCACGTCAGTGGGAGTCTGGACTTATTGATTATTTATATGGTTGTCAGGGACTCTCAGCGTCACACACAGCAGGGCGGTGGGTGAAGGGGGGGGGTGCAAGAGTGCATGAGATCGAGACAGAAGGAAAAGATGGAGAGAAATGGTGAAGGGCTGAATGATGGAGAGTTAGAGCTGGTGTCTTTACCTTCGCCTTGAGCTAACACTTTCCAAAGATCACCATTGAGAGATTTATGCACCGACGAGCCCTGTGGTCTTCAGACACACTCTGATGTTGATGAAAAGCTCAACCTTCTCCACCCTGAAGCAATTGTTACCCCCAAAGCTACTCCTTCTCATGCCTGATACAGTGCAGGCATCCCTGTGGGGGTTTTGTTTATCACTGCGTTCTTGTGTTTACTGTTCCTGACCCGCGTCTACATCCCTAACGGCCGCTATGGATTTTTTCATATAAACAGCAATTAACGGGAGCAGAATGATTTACCGATATAATTTGGTCCTCAGTAAAAGCCGGGGAATATGTTTTCATTCCAATGGATTCTTTGCAAAAACATGAACTAATTTTATGAGCCTATTTAAGGTGATTAAGCATAGGTTTAGCTGTCACAGTATTGATTTACTTATTTATAGGCGCTGGCCAGTACGAGTTTTTCATTGGATTATAAACAGTTTTAAAACCTGTTCAAATCCACAGTATAGATATGAAAATTTTAAACAGAAACATATATATATATATATATATATATATATATATATATATATATATATATATATATATATATATATATATATAACATGATATAATTGTTTTTATTTAAAAGAAATGAAAGCTTGTCAACTATAGTTAAAAAACAAAGTTACACTCCTTTAGTTTTCACACCTTGATGATTCAGTTTAGTTAACGTCTGCAAATAAAATAACTTTCTTTCTCCTGCAGGGTGTGACAGGCAGGCGCGGTTCCAGGTGTTTCCCATCTGATGTAATCACAGGAGGAGTATTTCGAGAAGTGAGGTCCATGAAGCAGACGCCGGATGGTCTATTCACGTTCAGTGCCTGGCTTCAATTAGGTGCTGTGAGTCGCGCCCTTACCTGCCTGTCCACCATCCAATGTTCTCCACTACCGCTCCACCTGGAACAGGTAAAGTTAAGGCACTGTCACAGATCTATCACAAGCCAGACACCAGACAGACCCAAAATCTGTGGATAACTTACCTCGTCCTGGGTCTTTGTTTCCCCCTCAAACACACAGATCCTGAGACCCAACCTTCCCTGCCCTAATATTGCTTCCAGTTGTAAACAAACTATTTAAACTGTTTGTAATAAGACTCTGGAGGGAGCAAAAATTCGACCAACTAGGACAAACATGTCAGTAGTGGATGTACATTTCAAGACCTTGGTATATATTTTTTTAATTCATAACTGACCAGTACCTATTCATTTATCTTGTGTGATCAGATGGAACACCTACCAAGCAAAGTTAAGGGTTAATTTGCAGTAAACTAAAGTACGTTTTAAAGTAAAAGGCATGAAAATTGGTTAATATATATACAATGAAGACGCAACTTGCTAATGACCACAATGTCATAATCAGAAGTCAATAATGGTGCAGTAGAAAACAGAAAATGAATAGACACGGTATCCATTGTGTCTCCTAGAACCCTTTATAAAGGTGTGTAAAAAGACTCAAAAATGTGTGTCCGCTAACAAAAGATCAGTATATATTTGAGTATATATTTGTTGCAATTCTGTAACAGCAGCAAGCTTTAGAGATACTTTTTAACTCCCTTACCATCTTCCTCACTGTACAACATGGCAAGGATCCTCTTTCAGCCATGTTTATTACACTTACACTTGCTTTAAGCTTCTCTATTATTGCTCTTACTGTGGATATGGGCAAATTTGACTATTTATTGTCATTGATGCCATTATCTGACTTATGAAAATCAACACACATCTGCCTTGATTGAAATGCCACTCCCACCTCTTGATACACACTGGCCTCTGTGTCAAGTCATATGTATATCGTAGCGAAAGAAGAAGTTGAGCATTTCTAAAGTTCCTCAACTCTCTGATCAACTTAAAAATGAAAAACATACATTTTAAAAAGTACTTTTATTTCACAGGATTTTTAAGCAACAAAACTCCACAAAAAAACCATATTTTATAATATTACTTAGATCGCAAAATAAGCTTTTTTTTGCTTCAATTAGTTGAAGCAAAAAAGAATACAAGCCAAAACTAAAACTATCTCATTTTATTATTCGTATGACTGCCGTGATGTTTAAGGACAGCACCAGGTCTTCTAGGCAAGGAATGAGCAAGTAGACAACAGATTACACCATCTATCTTTATACACTCTTCTTAAACAACCTCTTTTAGAGCCTGGATACTGGATGGAGAGTGATGTTCAACTTGACTCCTCAGAATTCCCCATAGGTGTTCGATCGGGTTCACATCAGGTGACATACTTGGCCTTCACCCAGTTCTTCAGAAATGCAACAGCAGCTTTAGATGTGTTTTGGATCATTGTCATTTTGGAAAAGGGCACAACAACCAATGGCATTTTTTTAGTTTCTGTGAGTTTATGATACCATGAACGAAATGCAGTGTCCCCTATACCAGCAGCACTCATGCATCCTACATTAAGGTCAGTGCCACCATCATGTTTATTACTTTGTGTTGAACTTACATATAAATTCCAGTGAATACAATGTGGCTATAATATGACAAAACACGGAAACTGCAGTTGTCTGTATATCCGTAATATCAAATCTGTCTTTTCATGTCATCTCTCGGTCCAAAGATATTCCACTTCTGAGAGTGATGAAAAGCAATCATGAATCTGGATCTAATCGGAAAAAATTTAACTGGGATTTTATGGAAATATTACTGCCTCACACTGTGCATTATAAACGTGTCAAATTTATATTTCTCTTAAAGAGAATTTTTTTTAAATTAATTTCTTCTCCAGCAAATAAGTTAAGAAATTTATGTTCATGTTTCATTTGTGAAATATTAAAAAAAGGTATTTCTCCAACTCTAACACATATCTAAAAAAAAAAAAAAAAACAACACACACTGACGAACACACAGTGACACATACTCGTTCTTCACCTGTTGAACACATTCACATGTATTTAAACATACACATCCTTAAGGACAGAAATGCCAACACACAGGCGACGGCCCCCTGCTAGGGAGTCTAAATAAAAATCAACCGACCGCAACCGGATGTGCATCACTGGTTGTCATGGCCACCGAGGACTAGTCTTTGGAGTTGCCAAGGCAACAGCTTGGGGAACTCTTTGCCAGCCCGTCACTCGTCTCTGGAGAAAATAGTGCATGAGTGACGATGAGTACACGTTTGTTTTTGCCATTTTTTTTTTTATTATTATTGCTGCACGAGTGTGTCCACGTGCAGCGAGAAGGGGTCCGAGGGACTGGAACAAGTGGATGAGTTTGTGATGAGGAGCGGACACACAAAAAAATGATGAAAAAAGAAATCACCATATTCAAAGAGATATTTATTTTACTGAATAATACAAACAAAAAGGCATGTCTTTCTTGAGATTTTGTCTTAAAAGTTTATTAGAATGTGTGTGCATGTTCTTGTTTATGTTGCCTATAGAGAACCTTCTCTGGTATAATCTCCATTTGAAGATTTGATGTTATGAATTATGTTATGGTAACGGTTAGCGTTTGGAATATACTGGTGATGGTTAGAGATGGTTTATTGTCAGGGTTGCTAAAATGAATAGAAGTCAGAAAAAGTCCTAACATGGCCAGAAACAAAAATCGGTGTGTGTATATGTGTGGTGTGCGTATGATTGCATGAACATGGCGAGAGTCGTGAATCAGTTTATGTATCTATGTATGCAAGAGCTCTTTGCACATAAAACCTGCTGCCAGTCAAAGTGACGTGAACTGAATGAGGGAAAGAAAAAGTAGGACCCGGTTGCTATGGCGACACAATGGGCTTTCAGTCGGAGCTCTTCTCTCCTGGGTGCTATCAACATTAAATGCTACCTGGATGATAAACACAGATCATCTTTGTATAAATGCAGCGCACAGATGGGTCTGAATAAGCGTCCAATCGTAAAATATCCAAAACCGTCATCTCTGCTGCCGTACTTTAATTCATAATCCTTCATCTCCTCCACTTATTTGTCTGTTTTTTTTTTCCTCCCTCCTTTTCTTTCTCCTGGCCTATATTCACACTCTAATCTAGTCCGGTCTGACTTCTTGTCTCACTCCAGTAATCTTGTCAGGACAGATGGTTCGCACAGACACACATGTAGAAAACGCTTTCTCTCTGATACACATTCGCTGCACATTTGCTCTTTCATTGACCCAAATCAGCTCGAAAGTCACGTTACGTCACATTTCCCACAGTCGAACATAGCAGCCCCCCACCCCCAGTACTCGCACACACACACACACACACCTACACACACACACACACCAGTAAACAGCTGCCATCCCACTGGGTGACCCAGTCATGTTACTTGCTCAGTGATGGGCTGCTGGCGATCAACAGGTCAGCTGAGTGGCAGATCAATGACCATATGAATTTTGGTCCTCACATGCTTTGGAAAAAATTAAGCTAGTTTGTTTGTTAGGACTGTGGCTGGTCAATATGATGCTGATGATGCCTTCCATTGTTCTGTTACATCCTAAAAGTCTTTTTTTCCAAGCCAAACCTCAAAAAGATTTGCTTATGCTGTCTTTTTGTGATTGGTGATGAAATAAAGAGATTAGAATCAAATCATGCAGTTAGAACTTGAGAACCACACTGATGTTAGAAAAATCATGTCATGCAACACATAGGACTCTCTGCATTTTATTTCTTCTTTCACGCAGCAAACGTGGAAAAATTTGCTCTGGTCGGATACTGGGATTGAATGTTTTTGTTTACATGCAGTATATGAGTGATAACCTGAAAATACCACGTTTTTAAAATTGCTGGGGACAATAACCATAAACATGAGTGTGGTTTGAAGATTGGTGGGTACAATAAATAATAATCATTCATATATAGGTATTTATCCTTCTGACGTTTTATTATAATATACACTGTGGTGTAATAACAGGTGTAAAAATTGAAAGCCCGTTGTGTTTTATTTTGTTTTTCAAACAGCGCTGAAAACCATCATTAGACTGTTGTCTGGGAAAGATCATGTTTATCCACATCGTAGCACAAAGAATAATGTTGGCTACATTATTAATATATTCGCCCCAGAAGAAGAATGCGCAACAAACAAAACAAACGCATTTCCCTTGCAACCCTCGCCGTTCTGTGCGCAGAAACTTAGACTGTAACTTCACTACAGTTCTGCATAAAATAAGAATGAGCTGTGCAACATTCCAGATAAATAAAAAGGGAAATACTTTATTGTAATAAGGGGTCACGTTATTATCTTCTTTTTTTTTTTTTTTTAAACACAAGCAGTTTACAATTCACATCCCTGACCATTTATTGCAGACGCGCAGACATGTTCAACTTTACGCACAGAGTTCAGGTAGCTGAATCAATCAAAAAAAGATTCCTATGAGAGCATCTGACTGATTATCATAATTCATAGTTACATACAATTTGAGACTGTATGATGTGTGCCAAAGCGTAGCATTGCCAGTAACGTTATTATGACGGACACTTTTTATTAGTGAACTTGACTTTGAGTGACTTACAGGTTTCTTTGAAAAACAGTTCCTCATGTCCAAATTCTTCTTTTTTGCTGCCATCCTTACTTGCTTTTGACACTCATGTGTCGCCCACATTGCACCTGAGTCCTCTCACGGACTGGAAAATTCTCCTTGCAGTAACAACCAAACATAGCTGCAGAGTCTCACCTGACAGCAGGGAAAGGCACAGCCAATCATTTTGGCCATATAGAACGTAATTAAACTCTTTCTGCACCTCTAAAATGAGACGTTGACAGATCTGTATTTTTCTTTCTATTTTTTGCTTTCTATCGGGTTTGTTTTTCTTTTCTCAAGGAGATAAATTAGTGGTGGGGACAAATAATCGCTGGATATTGGTGGGGACATGTCCCTTCCGTCCATGCTAATTCTACGCCCTTGCTCGCAATAAAACATGGTGCTGGCTGCATCACGCTCGGGTCCTGTTTGTGGACTTCAGCTCTGCATTCAACACCATCGTCCCAGAGCTCCTCCATCAAAAAATGTCCCAGCTCACCGTGCCTCCCTCCACCTGTCAGTGGATTACCAGTTTCCTGACTGACAGGAGGCAGCAGGTGAAACTGGGAAACTTCACATCCAGCTCCCGGTCCCTCAGCATCGGCGCCCCCCAGGGATGTGTTCTCTCCCCACTGCTCTTCTCCCTTTACACCACTGACTGCACGTCAAGGGACCCTTCTGTGAAACTCCTGAAGTTTGCAGATGACACCACCATCATTGGACTCATCCGTGACGGTGACGAGTCTGCATACAGAGGGGAAGTGGAACAGCTGGTCCTCTGGTGCAGTCAGAACCACCTGGAGCTAAACCCGCTCAAAACTGTGGAGATGACAGTGAACTTCAGGAAGAGACCCCCATCAACATCTCCTCTCATAATCATCAACAGGCCAGTCCTCACAGTGGAGTCTTTCAGGTTCTTAGGATCCACCATCACACGGGACCTGAAGTGGACCTCCCACATTAACTGTATAAGAAAGAAGGCCCAGCAAAGGCTGTACTTTCTGCGTCAGCTCAGAAAGTTCAACCTGCCTCAGCAACTGCTGACCATCTTCTACACAGCAATAGTCCAGTCTGTCCTGACCTCATCCATCTCTGTCTGGTTCGGATCCGCCACCAGAAAAGATAAGGACAGACTGTAGAGAACAGTCAGGTCCTCAGAGAGGATCATAGGTACTGATCTTCCCTCCATTCAGGACCTGTACCAGTCCAGGGTCAAGAAGCGGGCCAGAAAAATCACCACAGACCCCTCACACCCTGGCCACAATCTGTTTAGGCTCCTCCCGTCAGGCCGGCGTTGCAGAGCGTTGTACGCCAAAACCACCCGACACAAGAACAGTTTTTTCCCCCAGGCTGTCGCTCTGATGAACTCTGTGTAGTCACAGAGTGTGAGTCCATTCACATAACAATAAACTATAACTCTGCACTGCTGTACATACTCACTGTAAAATAACCCCGGTTTGGTGTATATATTATCCTTTATTATTTATTTGTATTTATCTCTTTATTTCACTTATTTAAGTTCTGTACTGGAGAGAAAAGTTGCCGGAGTCCAATTCGTTGTATGTGTCATACTTGGCCATTAAAGCTGATTCTGATTCTGATTCTGATTCTGATGCTTTTCTTCAACAGGAGCAGTTAAACTGGTCAGATTTGATGGAAAGATTGTAGGTGGAAAATACAGAGCAATCCTGAAAGCAAACCTGTCAGAGCCTGGAAAAGACTTCAAGGTGGAGTTTCACAATCCACCAGGATAGCGATGCTAAACATCACTTTTTACAGTGACAATGCATGTTAATGAAAAAATAAAGTAAATACGTCAGAGTTTTTCATCTGTCATCCCTGGACAAAGTTACCCTAAAAATCAATAACAACAAAAACATCACACAGTATAACAGAATATAAAACTAGATCACCATAAAACCTTGCCTAGCTGAAAATGACAAGAGTTGATAATTTAAAAAAATGAAGTTTTAGGTTTTTATTTATTTATATTACAATTAGCAGCATACAACACTAATGACACAAAGAAAATTCAAAGAAATAAATTGTTAAATACATTTTACCAATGACATCAGTGTTGACAAATCTGGTTGGTGTTTCTTTAAATGTGATTTAAATAAACTCAAACTGTCAAAATCTTTAATATTCATTAAAATGGAGTTCCAGCCCAGGTGCAGCCTTTACAGAAAAATTATAATGACTCCAAAAAAAAAACTCAATCTAGAGCTACAATTAATTGGATACCTCAGAGGTGTCAAACTCCAGTCCTAAAGAACTGGGGTCCTACAACTTTACATGTGTCCCTGGGTCTAACACACTAGAATTATTAATGGCTGAATAACCTCATCATCATCCTTTCAGGTTCTAAAGAGTCCGGCTGCTCAAATAATTATTTAATTGTAATGGATTTAAACAGACACATCTAAAAATGGCAGGACAACAGTCGTTAAGAACTGGAATGTCACACATGTGGTTTAAATCAAAGCATAACTGGCCTAGTCAAAGTTCAGACCTAAATCCACTTCAGAATTTGTTGCTAGGCTTAAAACCAATATTCACAGATGCTCTCCATCCAGTCTGAGGAGTTTGAGCTATTTTGCAAAGAAAAATAGGGATTTATTAATTTTCTATATGTGCAAAGGTAGACGGGTACTCCAAAAGAAGAAGAACTATTCACTCAAAAATAAATGCCACACTTTTCAGATCTATATTTAAGACATTTTAAAACCATGTATAATTTTCCTACAACTTTACAATAATGTCAGTTGTGTTGGTCAGTCACATAAAATCCCCCAAATAATACATCAAAAATGTTTTTGGTTGATAATGTCACAAATGTAAAATACCAAGCTACAATAACAATTTTGCAAGCCACCCTATGTGTATGTTTGAAAACTATCCTATTACATGTCAGGTATAGATCAGCAAACAAGCGTTTGCACTATCTCTGTTGATGGGAGTCCTGCTTTCTCTCCCCTTTTTGCTGTTTCAGTAATCTTTAAAACCTGATAGGATACACTGATTTCTCTGGCTATTTCAGTGCTTCAATTTGCAAATTGTTCAATTAACTAAAATCTAAATATTTTAAGCCATCCAAAAAAAGAAAAATAAAGAGAGAAAAAGAAACGATGAACTGTGAGACTTGAGGCTACATTATCCAGACAGGAACAGTCAATATCTGGTTCATTTGTGTGTCCTCTGGTGCATTCCTAATGAACTAATCCATTTAGCATGTTCCACCACCAGCAAAAAACTCCACACACATGACTGTGGGCTTTATGTGTTGCATTGATTGCCTTTGCATTTAAACAAATAAAACACTCTGTGTGGCTATATGTGTGACTGTTGATTGGAATACACTGTTTATCTGTTTTGCATCACAAGAAAGTTTTGAGCTCTGGGTTGAAATAGTGAGAAATGCAGGTTGCAGAAAGTCTGGCAAAGACCAACGACAGCTCAACTGGATGAGTGAGTGAACACAGGGCAGATGTGATGACCGGTAACTGGGACTAGGTGCAAGTCAGGAGAAGTTTGGAAGCAAAACAAGAGTTTCGAACCAATCATATAGAGTAATTCAGTACCTAAACACCAAACACACAAGTCTGTATCAAAAGACACACCGTGGCAGCATATTAGGGTAATATTGCCGGTAGGGTATGTCCTTTGAATCGCATCGTGGCGGCCTGGTGAGATGAGAATATTGATTCGTGCCGCCAAGCTTGACAGTGATATTACCGCAATATTGCCACAATGCTGGACTTTTGAATGAAGATCATGCCTTCGCCCTACAGAGGGTTAAGGACAGCCACCATTTGCAGCGGCTTGCAAAAAACGTACGGAGTGGGGCTTCAGTTGGGATTAAAAAAACAAGTTAAAAGGAATTTTTTTTTAATCTCCGAAGCAGAGCTCACGCTAGACATATTTGTTCGTTATTTTGACCGACGGCGTCCACAAAGTCCGGTCATTGTCTATATTTACCCGTCAATCTTTAAAATGATAACATATTCAGTAGTATTTATTTTGTATTTATTTTAAATAATATTAAATATAAAGAAGCTGAACACATATAAAAAAGTAAATTTAACGACTGCATTTATAGAACAGTTCACCTGCTGTTGCCCCTCTCACAACTTCCTCCTGCTCCGCATGGAACTGAAATGCGCACCCACCCACTTGTGTGTAATCAAATAGTGGGATTGCTGCAGAGGTTACTGTCATGATGTTTTGGATTTTTGCCTCGGACAGATGATTTTCATGGGGTTTAGATGTTGTTCTGGAGGCTGAATCCTTGCTCAGCTGCCACACTAAAGACTGAAATGAAGCGCCACTTCAACCAAAGTTTTGAAATAAGGGAAACGTTTTTCAGTTGAAGTGATCAGAAGTCGGAAAGAATTTCTAAACGAGCCGTTTCCTGACCCGCAAGTGCAGCATATGCAGCGCTTCTGCACCGGTGGTTGGCATGATCACGTCTGTGATCAGCCGCACCGGTCACAAACACTGTCAGCTCCCATTTAACGAGATGCAATAAGTATGGTGGTCAGGTCTAAGATGTTGCTCAGATGCTCTCATGGGAATCATAAAAAAAAAATAATTTAGGTACCTGTAGTTCGTGCGTAAAGTTGAAAATGTCAGCACATCTGCCCCAAGTGATCAGGGGTTGGGAGCTGTGCAGTGCCATATGGGGCTCCAGCCATTCAGTGAACCCCACAACACTTGCCATTGATTTGGATGTAGAATATCCAGGAACTTTAGATGAACAAGGAGCGGCGGTGGCGGTAGCCGAGAACAAGCTAGTGGATGACGGGGACGGCATCGAAGCGAAGGAGAGAATAGGTCAAATAAAAAGTCCTAGTCTCCCCCAACACCCCCTCTATCGCACGATCGCGTAATTTTTTGTTAAAAACACCTGATCGCGCCAAATTGCTGCCACAGGCTGACCACTTATGAATGACCCAAGGCTCCCCGATGCCGCCTCGGCTTTGTGGCAAATTGGAGCCATTGTTTTTTTTAAACAGGCTACAGAGTGTGCAAGTGTACCTGTTCAGATATTATTTGCTAAACGTCTTAAAGCATCCCACTGAGTAGTAGTAGCTGTTAATTTTTAAATACATTAATTATTTCATTGCTTGCATTTACTTTGCCTGAATTACTGACTTGGATATTTCAGCTTAAAGTTTACCTATTTCAGTAATTCAATTAAAAAACTGCAACTTGAATACATTTCTGAAGCTTGTATGCATTGTTGGCTTTGGTCTCTTATTTTCCTCTTGGTAACGACCCATTAGCTCTCTACAGGGTTTAGGTTAGAATGCCATGTGATACCATGGTCACTGAACCAGCCTTTGGTACATTTGGCAGTGTGTGCAGGTGGCAGGTCTTGCAGGAAAAAGAAATCAGCATCTCCATAAAGCTTGTGCTCGAAAACTTCCTAGTAGATGGCTATGCACTTCAGAAAACCCAGTGGACCAGAACCAGCAGATGACATGGCTTCTAAAATCATCACTGACGGTGTAAACATGACCTAAAGAACAAAAATAAAAAGGTGGATTCTTTGCCTGTTCCCTCTTTCTTTTTGACATTGAGATGTTGGTTTCCAAGTGAAATGCATTTAGTCCATTTGAAATTGGAGCAAGAGCCCAGTCCTTTTCCCTTTAGCCCAGGTAAGGCAAGTCTGACCTTCTCCCTGGTCCAATAGTGGCTTTGAACAAGGAATGTGACTGCTGTTGCCCATGTACTAGATACGTCTGTGTGTGGTCGCTCTTGAAGCTCTGACTCCAGCTGCAGTCCATGGATTAACAACCCTTTCAAAAGTTGTGCTCATCCATATTTTTTCTGCATCTTCTTCTAAAGACAGCTACCTTCTTTAGCAACAACCTCCTCAAGGGTGTCTGCTGGTATATTGTCATGTCAAAAATGTGCAGCTCATCACATCCCATTTTCAGTGTAAGAAAATTATATTCCATCGGACTTATGTAATATTGTAATTTTCTAAGAAACTCAGGGTTTGGGTTGTTTTCTAGGTGTAAAACACTGTAACCAAAAATTAACGGCAATAAACGCTTGAAATTAATCGCTCTGTGCGGAATGAATCTATAACATGTGAGTTTCACTTTTTGAATTCAACTAGTGTAATAAATGTACTTTTCAGTAATTTTCTAATTTACTGAGATGCATCCATACGCCCTCAAAATTGATCACAGTCCAAGTCAGTCACCCACACATTAACTGAATAACATGCAGCCAAACAAAAATGAGGCGTATGAAAGACACGTTTTCTAAAGCAACAGAACAGAGTTCTGGAAAAGTAGAGAAAAACAAACATTTGCATGACTGCGTGCAAGTCCTTCCTTCCTTCCTTCCTTCCTTCCTTCCTTCCTTCCTTCCTTCCTTCCTTCCTTCCTTCCTTCCTTCCTTCCTTCCTTCCTTCCTTCCTTCCTTCCTTCCTTCCTTCCTTCCTTCCAATTATTACTGCTGTAGGATCTTTTACATTTATAGTTTACAAAATGGGATAAAATTGGATGAAGATAAAAACAGGCCAATCCCGGAAGAAAAATAAATCAGGAAAAGAACCCTAAACATACATCCTCCAGAGCTTTCATGGAATTGTTTAGATCAGTGCTGTCCAAAATGTTTGCTATTTGGGTCAAAATAAGCCAAAAGTACGTACAACCGATAACATTTTATATTTGTTTTAAATTAAAGCCCTGAGAGCTAATTTAATTGTGAAATAAACTCAAGATATTTTTATTCTAATATTTGTTTAGTTTTTGTAGAAAAGAGATCTGGAAATCATTCTATACTAAAAGATTAAAAAAGGGCTTCACATTCTTCCTAATTTTTTTTCGGCCAAAATCTTTGGCCTTAGATCATTTTCTATTTTATTGTCCAAGACATTTTTTTGTCTGTTCTCAGGAACAAGAATGCTGAGACTATTTTCTAAAAAGTCTTGCTGTATTTAGCCAAGTTAAATAGGGTGTACCTGAATCTGCTTTTGAGCAAAAGTCACTGGATATTTGTGGTCCTTCTTACTGTAAAATCAAAATGAAAGCAAAAATGCCTGATTCAGTAAATAATACTTCCAATCAAACAATATTTTATTCCTTTAAAATTTCACTCTAAAGAAAACTTTAACCTCTGCATAAATTTGGGTCAATCTAGAACTGTGGTACATGAAAGGATTCCAATGCCCTGTAATGGTCCCATGGGACACACCTTGAACAGTCCAGGTTTAGATCAAAGCATGCTAGAATAACATGAAAATTCATCTGTTTAGAAAAGATGGCACCAGTGTTTGCGGCACGCCAACCCCCCTCCCCGTTTCTGTTTATTTTTCTAATCCTCGCCTCCTCTGGTGGCAGTTCGGACTCCTTAATAACATATGATCATCTTACCCTTTTGGGACTTCGTTCATTTTCGTCTTTTCCACCATGGATCTATCAAACACGCCATACCATGAGTGGTCCTCTGCTTCCTGATGCTCCTCCATACCTCTGAGGGCCCTTCTGGGCCTCTTTGTAAGACTTGAGCGACGACTGGCTGGCTTCCCGGCCTCATTTAGGACCTCCAATAGCGCACAAACCAGATTTTACCCGATCAGGTGTTCCCTGGACCCACTGACACAGTGTCTGGTTTACCTGGAACCAGTAAGTGGCGCTCCGGAGCAGATGACTGGCTGTGCTCTCAGTCCTCTCTACCTACGCTGTCGAGGGATCTGCCTGGCAAACGTCCGCCAAGTGGATATGTAGCGGCCACTGTCTGGCGCTGTTCCACCTGCAACAGAGCCGCACGGTCCCACCATGTTTGCCCTCATAAACGGCAGCTCTATTGGTAATAAAACCTTTGTCCTCAGATAGCCCTTTTCCACTGAGGCGGAGCTGGAGCTCCCGTGGCTCCCGTACTGACTAAGCTCCGGTGTTTTTGTTTTCGATTCCCGCTAGCACGAGCTCCGAGAGCCAGAAACGGGTGCTACTCTGGCACCACTCTTGTGTGGAGCCAAAGCGGAGCTATCCAAGCACTCACTACTTCAAGGGGGAAGGGGGATGGATTTACAGCCTTCACAGTAGAGGACCGCCATATTTAAATCCAGACTGCTCGGAATGTTTTTTTGTTGTTATTGAAAACATGGATAGCATCATGACTATGTCGCCTATTACGACGTTGCCTTGTCGACAGTAACTGCAACAGCGATGCCTTTTGCCACTGTATCGCAACAAATGCTTGTAAAGCAAGGGTTAGCATCTGCAACCAGACGAGGTCATCCATTTTTGTTGTTATGGTTTTCTTCTTCTTCTGCGTCTGCTTTATTTTCGGCGAGCGGCTTCCCGCGTGATTTCTGAAGTGACGCTTCAATGACGCAACGCCGAAGCTCACGGTGGCTCCAAGTTGGCTCCTTGTTATGGAAAACGAAGGAGGTTTTGTGAAAGCTCTGGCTCCAGCACCAGCTCCAGCTCCGAACTGGCTCTCAGTTCTTTGCAATGGAAAAGGGCTAAGAGACTTCTTTACTGAAAACAGCAGGGATTTTTTTATGCATCACATAATCATGGGTCACTCCGGTTGAGTCACCTGCTTTGGCAGAACTTTTTCCGCCTTTTTCTATTAACCCTCCAAGACCTCATGGCCGTGGTGTTGGCCTATTGACTATATTCAAAAATGAATTTGATTGCAAGCATATTACACTGTCATCTACCACCCTTATATGAACTATCTGCCTTTGAACTCAGATGCTCCCCTCCGTTGCTATATATTCTCAGTTATCGACCACCACGGCATTGTAAAGACTTTATTTCTGATTTTGCTGTTTTGCTGGCTGAAGTTTGCACAATGCGGGAGCGGGTTCTAATATTGGGTGATTTCAACATTCATATCTGCTGCCCTGAAAAACCCTTAGTAAAACATTTTATAGACTAATTGGACTCATTTGGTCTAGACCAAGCTGGGAAGCTCCCAACACACATACAATTACACACTCTGGACCTTGTGTTATCATTGGAACTGACCGTTGAAAATATTTCTATCGTTGGTGTTCACTTCTCTGATCATTTCCTGGTTTTGTTTGAACTTAATATTTTTGTACCAAAGGTCCCTCTTGGTGTCGCTTCTTGTAAACACAGAGTATTATCCTGTTCTACAGCTATGCTACTCATAAATGCCTTGGCTGAAATTGACCCTGGGCTGGATAGTCTCTCTGAACCAAATGACCTGCTTTTGAAATTCAATGAAAATTGTTCAGCTATTTTAGACTCTCTTGCACCTTCAAAGATGCGCTGTCTACATGTTAAGTCTGATCCCTGGTTAAATGAAGCCACTAAAAAAATTTAAACAGCTCTGAAGAAAATTAGAAAGAAAGTGGAGATTGGTTACAGGTTACTCTGGAAATGATGCAAGATTCCTGGTCTCACCATCAAACACTGGTTAGGCTTGTAAGAAATAAATATATATTTTTAAAATTATTTATCAAAAATTATTGCATCCAACCAGAATAACCAACATACTCTTTATAAGACAATTAATGTTGTGCTCGCAATAAACAAACACGGGATCCTATCTCCGTCTAAAGATCTACAGTATGTAATCAGTTTTTGACTTTTTTTCAGAGAAGTGCTCCAAACCAGCCCTCAAACATCACTTTCATACCCAGGAATGTCCACTTCATCCTTCAAAATGGCTTGTTTTGACAGCTTTGAACCTATATCTCTTTCTCATCTGGAGAAATTAATTATAACTACAAAACCTTCAGGTTCACCTGTTGATATACTTCCCCCACGCTCCCTGAAGCAGATTCTACCTTCTGTAGGCCTTTATATTTTAGATATTCTCAATACAAGCCTACGTTCTGCTATGGTTCCATCTGCCTTCAAGCATGTGGTAATTCATCCAACTCTGAAAAAAAACAGGTTTAGACCCCTGTATCCTCTCTAATTTGCGCTCCATTACCTTTTATGTCAAAAATTGTAGAAAAAAATCGTGCTTGACCAAATCTCTGCCCACTTATCAGAACATCAGCTACTTGACATATTTCAGTCAGGGTTCAAGACTGCACATAGCACAGAATCAGCGCTCCTACGAGTTTTTAATTATATTTTTACCATCACTGACTCTTTTCATCATGCGTTGCTGATACTTCTTGATTTATCAGCCGCATTTGATACAGTTGATCACATGATTCTCCTACATTTCTTACAGCTGTGTGTGGGAATAACTGGTGCTGTCCTTGCCTGGTTTAGATCCTACCCACTGGACAGGACTTTCAATGCTGCCTTGACAGAATACTTCTCTCAAACTGATCTACTGCTCTGGGGCGTACCTCAGGGTTCCATCCGTGGTCCCGTACTTTTCTGCTCATATATTCTTCCATTTAGCTTCATTTTCAAAAAAATTTCCATCCACTATCGCCTTTATGCTGATGACTGTCAGGTTTATTTCTCACTAAACCCACAAGAGTCCATCCAGCCTCTCTTAGATTGTCTTCTCAAAGTTAAAACTTGCCTGGCTGTAAATGCTTTGCACTTACAGTAAACGATGATAAGACAGAGGTGATACTCCTTACTCCAGCCAAGCCAGGCCCAAACCCCACTATTGACCTCTCAGTTTTAATGCCCTTCTCAAAACCACCTTGACCAACTTAGACGTTAAAATTGATTCCTTCCTAAAAATGGATGCTCATGTGAACGCTACTGTACGGTCGTGTTTTTCCCAGCTCAGGTGCCTCTCCAAGCTCAGACCCATACTCAATAGGCCACATGTGGAATCAGTCATTTATGCTTTTATAACATCTCGCCTTGACTTCTCCAATTCCCAGTTGCTTGGTGCTAACAAAACTACTATTGCCCGTCTGCAACTGGTTCAACATTCAGTTGCACGGTTTCTGACACTCACCAAAAGGAGGAATCACATAACCACTCATTCTAAAATCACTCCACTGGTTGCCTATTTTACTTTGCATAAATTTTTAAAATTTACTTTTTTTTTTAAAGCCCTTCATGGATTTGCCCCATCGTATCTTACAGACCTTCTCACCCCGTATCACCTGACGCGGGCATTAAGGTCAGGTGATCATTTATTACCGGCCTTCCCTAAGATGCAGTGTAAAATGTGGGGAGAGAGGGCCTTTGCTCATTGTGCCCCAACGCTTTGGAACGACCTACCTTTATTAGTCAGGCAGGCAAACTGTCTTGAGGTTTTTAAATTACGTTTAAAGACTTACTATTTTAGCAAGGTTTTCGATTAGTGGTATTTGTTACCTTGTATGATCTTGTTAATATTCCTCTATTGCTCCTCTGTCCATGCTGTTTTCATGTGTGTTGTTTTTGCTTTTATTCTAATGCTGCATTTTAGCTTGACTTTGCTTATTTACTTTTTATTCCTTCTCTGATATGGTTGTCACTGTGCAGCTCTTTGTTCAGCTGGCGGCTGTTGTGAAAGTCCTATATAAATAAAATGGTATGGTATGGTATGGAATAGAATAATCCAATCAGAGTCCAGACAGAAATCTGACTTAGAATCTGTGGCAAGACTTCAAAAAGTACTATCACAGATTTGTCCATTCAAACTGAGTTTGAGCTGTTCTGCAAAGAAGAATGTGAGACATGTGTAATGCCAGAGAGTTGCAGCTGGATTTGTAATGAGAGGAGGGTCTTAGTATTGACTTGGGAAGGCTGAGTTTGTGGATATAAAAGGACAAGATGTGAAAGAGTTTACCTCTTTTTCTAGGTACTCAAACATAACAAATTCAGACTTAATAACCAACCATAGACGGATAATGGAACCAACTCTACGCAGACATAACAGTACAGCGTGTCGACCGCTTGCTGACAAGTATTCTAGCAGAGTTGCAAACACTTCTGTCAATAAATCCATTCCTTTCCATTTTAAGTAAAATAGGCCAGGGAGAGAAGCACATCAGAACGCTAAACAGAACAAAATAGATCTGAACATGAGAGGCAAGAACTTGAGAGGTTCGGTTATAATTCTCCTCTCAGTAGAGGAGTTACTGGACGTCAGCAGAATATGACTTCATCTCCCAGCATGCTGTGGGCATAATGGGATGTGGAGATGGAGGAGACATTGAAAAAAAAAAGAAGCCTGCTGAAACATTTATAAAGCCTCCACAACAACAAACATTTCTGCTAATTGTGTGTTACAGAACCTACAAACTGCTTCATCCAAATATATCCTATGAACACGGGGAAGAAATTGTTGCTTATAGAGCTGCCGAGGACGCTTTTCTACACCAGTTAGTTCAATCCTGTTGGCTCTTGGTACCCCTTCCCCCATACCGATCCCACCTTACAGATTCCTACTTGATGTCTCTCACGTTGAGCCCATATCTACATACATGAAGCTGAAATTCATGGGCACTCATGGGGGGGGGGGGGGGAGTTTGACACAGGAAGCTGCAAAAAAAGGTTGTGCACATGGTGTGGAAAGATTTCTTGCAATCTTATGAAGAACAATGTTGGCAGGAAGAGGGAAAAAAATAATACAGGGAGGGGGGGTGACTCTTTTTGGGAAGATGGATGTTTGTTGAGAATGGGAAATGGAGGAGCGTAGACAGGCAGCAACAGAGAGAGAAGTGGGGGGTGAGTTCATATTGGGGAAGGGTGGTGGTAGTGGCGGATGGTGGGAGACTGGGCTACATGACGTTTGTTTCCATGGTGATGGTCTCTCTGTCTCCCACATGTAGGGAGATGGTGCTTTAATATGTGTGCGTATGTGTGCGTATGTATGCGTGCGTGTGTGTATGTGTGTAATGGTATTTTTTTTCTCTCAAAAAAGAAAGAAAAAAACCCCTCTTGTTTGTTTGGTGGCCATTTTATTGCTAAAACACTAAAGCCACAGCAGTGAGCCGTTCCAATTTGCACCCTGAAATGCTTCCAGGGTTTGTGGTCAACACAGATTTCAGAATCATGACGCAACACAAGCCGACTGGTAAAGAAAGAAAAAAAAATCTCTTTCGTTGTCCAGCTTTGTTGTGCTCTTCGTGAATTATGAACAATATATTTGTCCAGTTAAATTGTGAACGGCGCAATGTGGCTGTTGGGTTTACATAAAAATGTTTGTCTTTGCTTGGGAAAAAGAAAAAAAAGACAAAATCTGTTGGTGCAACTGCAGCTGCTAGTGCCAGACAACCACTAATTCCAACAGGCTTGCTCCGGACTGCAGAAATGCCAGATCGATTACACTAAGCGAGTCTGTTTTCCACCTGTGTTTTCTGCCATCAAGCTTTTCACTCCCTGATTATTGTAATCAGAGCTTAAATTTGGACTGGTGGGCTAAAGCCCTAGAATTTAGCTTGGAAATGCTCATTTAAGATAAACGTATAAGAGCTGCAGCTTGGATGGAGGTGCAATTTGAGTGGGGGTTAAAATGTCAGACAGGGAGCAAGCCTGGATGCTTCTTGCACATGTGTTTTATTAGAGATGTGACACTGCATGTGTCGGAGAAACAGGCTGACATCGGAGTGGGGCGTGACCGGCATGGCAAAAAGATCCTGTTGCGATCCACCAAACTGGAGGAAGGCTAGGTGGAGGTGGAGGAGGTGGAGGAGGAGGAGGAGGAGAAGGCGAAAGTGGCCTGGGAATTCTGCTCCAACTTGAAGGCAACATCGCCATCTGCTGTCACGAATAAATAAGCGCCTTTGCTGAACAAATCATCAAAAATATGTGATTATCAGCATATTAAACTGCATTTTGCTTACAGATGGTCACACATAAGATTCAGACAGAGAACCTGAGCATGCAGCAGCATGAGTCATCAAGCAGACTGGCAAATTCCCTCTCCAATGCTGGAGGTGTTAACTCAGGGTGGACACATCCATCTTCCTCCATTAGCTACACACTTTTCTCACTTTTTTTTATTACATTATTAATTCAATTTGCAATTTGGCATTATCTGAAGAAAAAAAACACTAGTATGAAAATTCAAATTTGAAAAAAAAAAAAGAATGTTTTGCCGGCAGAATCTTAAGCAGCTATAGGAAAATAAAAGAATACTGCTTGTTCTCAATAAACAGGTCAAACCTCTAACCTGTAGAAAAATATAAGGATAGTCTAGACTGCAGAAACTGAACATGCTAGAAAAGATGTCATTAGTAACTCTAGGATGTTTAGTATGCAAAAAGCAGTTGCATATGTTGCTAAATGCTATAGTTGACCAATTCTCAATAAAAACGTAAAAAGGCATGGCAAAATGATAATCATGTATATGATTATTACATGACTGCAAAAGCTTGATGTTTCAGTTATGATACCAAAATATATAAATAAAAATTGGGCGGTGATTTTCTTGTCCAGGTTATTTTAAAAGCATCAAAAAACTGTTCAATAAAAAAAACATCAGAATTTTCTGACAACCTTTTTGTTAGACTTTAAAGGGCTGAAATGTGACCAACAGTTTGCATAATAACAAGTATGATGGCAATGTGTTTTTTAGGTTTTTATTGATGCCTTATATCTGTGCCTTGTTACAGAGGTGGGATTTTACAAAGAACAACTTCAATGATATCTGGAAGTAAAAAATCTGTGAACAAGTTTTGAAATTATTAAAAGTTCTTTAATGCATCTATGTAACCTCATATTATACATCCAGGTACTGGTGAGCTTCTTGAAGAGGTTTATTCATTATCAACACTGGACCTAAAAACAGGAGAAAAAAAAAAAGAAATGAAAACAGAAATTCTTATATTCTGGAATTATACATTCTTGGTTATCCCATTGTCATAGACTCCCTAGCCTCTCCTAGCTATCGTACAGCCAGAAATCCTATGATTGATACAGATCTTAAATTTGATGCTCACATTTGTGATAGAACGGGCCTCTTTTTGAGGTGAAGGCCTATTTGCTTTGTACATTGGACTAGATCAGGAGTCAGCAATCTTTTAAATGCAAAAAAATCAAAAACAAACAAAAGGATGGAAAAAATACAATTTCCTATTGAATTCCTTCCATATTTATGAATATAATCAAACCTGACATGACTAAAAATTAGGTGCTTAATTTATTTTTATTTATGTTGGGTTTTATTATGTTCATAAATTTGGAAAGAATTCAATAGGAAATTGTATTTTTTCCATCCTTTTGTTTGTTTTTGATTTTTTTGCATTCGAAGGGTTGCTAAAGTTGGCTAAAAATGATGTGCTTTGTTTATTTTCATTTAACTGACATAAAAGACATAACAAAATTTTTTTTTGGCAGTTTGTTGTGGAAAATCTATGCAGATATTGCACAAAAACAAATAGGCTAGTTTTATCAGTTTCCTGTTCCTTGTTATATTTCTATTAAAAAGATCTGATTCATTGTGAAATCCAGGGATCTACATGTGGCTCCAGAGCCGTAGGCTAGAGATCCCTGGGCCAGATCAATGTTTGGCACTACGATGAGAAAGCATTGTTAAGAATTTATTTTAAAATATGATTATTTTTTATTGGTTTCAATACACAGCCAATAGGTATATCAGATATTTTCTTTAATATCACACAATCTTACCAAAGCCTTGAGATTGTCAAAGGTAACATCTCCCGGTTCCTAGCTTAAGCTCTAGAAAAGCCTCCCATTTCAAGTGAGACTATAAACAATAAATATATATAATGTTTTATTTCCTTAGTTCTGTAGACTGTGTTTGATTTTTTTAATCTACCAGGAGAAAAAACTTTGGCACAGGTGGTTTCATTGAGCTCTAATAATGAAAAATTAATTTGCTGGGCATTTTCTCCAATCAGTACAAACTGAAAAATTATATAACCCCATTAAAAAATATATAGCTCAAATGTATACACAAGTCCCTACTATTATTTGGTTAAATGTGCCTTAGCAAGGTGCAGAAAAAACACTTTTTAAAGTCATCAGCAACCTTCTGCAATAATTCTGGCACTTATCATAATTGAAAGAGTTCATAGAAAAATGTGTTGGTTTTATTGACCTGAACACAGCCTTCAAGAACAGTTCATATGTTTACGGCAAGGTGAAGGTCAGGGCCACTCCAAAAGCTAAATATAGGCCTGCTTTATCCATTCCCAAGCTAATTTTAATGTGTATTCGGGATCATGATCTTGTTGAAACACCAAATTATGTCAAAGTTTCATTCATCTGACCCAAACTGCTACGTCTGATGTAACTAATAAACTAATGGCTGTAGTGTTGAGGAACCAATGAGAAGAGAGATCGAATATCTAGCCAGGTTGTATGGAAATATTTGAGACTGTATGTATAATGTCTAACTTGTGTGAGATCGAAAAACTACAATAGATTTAAAATTGTACTCAAGGTACTGTATTGTTTTTTATTTATTAACTGAATTTATGTGTATTGTATAATCATATCACCATAAAAACAGTCAAAGTATCTAATTAAAAAGCCGAAACTAAATATGACCTTCATGCTGACTGTGTGCATGACAAAAAAATATATCTGCAGCTTCCTTTCAACATCTAAGAAGTGTGTTACTGCCTCTCATTTTTAGCTTCATGTCAAAGTTCTGACTATTTTCTTTCTTCCTCACAGCTTTCATCATTCTGGGTTTAAGCCGTAGAAGAGAGCTCTGTTTCGTGAGAAAGATCAGCCATGAAACCCAACAACATAATCCAGGCTCTGACAAGATATTTCCCTGGAGAAATGATCAAAATAAAACCAGAACAAATAGTGTTTTAATGAAACATACAATAACATCTACAGTTTTTACCTTATGTAACGTGAAAGTTTAAAGGTTCATAAACTTCAGTTTGCTTTAACGGCATTTGGATTTGACTGCATTTAATCATTAAAAAAAATTCTGAATTAACTTCAGAAAGAAAAAATAAATTTTTTGTTTTATTTACTGCAACAGAGAGAACCCGTTGGTCGTCAATAGATATCTGAGCAAGACAGAGCAAGACATAGGAAACATGATAAGTGGCCACAAGAGGGAGCCTTGAACATAAACAAGTTGCAAGTTAGATGCAGATGTGGGTAGAGTACCCAAAGATTGTGCTCAAGTAAGAGTAGCACTACTTCAACATATTTTTACTCAAGTAAAAGTAAAGAGCAGTCATCCAAGAAATTACTAAAGTAAGAGTAAAAAAGTTTTTGGTAAAAACGCTACTTGAGTATTGAGTGACAGCTGATCTAATATTTTCGAAATGATGTCATCAGACAGACAAATTAAATAAAGTTATGAGCAAATTCTGGTATTTTTAAGACTAAAATGAAAAAAAAATTACTTAATTACAATATAACAACTTTTCAGCAGAGGAAACACTTTTCTAAGTTATACTTTTTTAATATATTATCCACAGTGTGTAATGTAAATATGTATCTTAGAACAAGGCAAAAAGTACTTCTAATGGCAATTTATGGTGTTTATCGTATATTCACTTGACCCTCAAATGCAACAACAAGCTAAACAGACATTACATTAGAAAACCAAAGCTTGTGCAGAAACAGGTGATGTCCGTTGATAAACTGTAGGCATGTTTCTGTGTTTGGTGTATTTTCTGTTAGAACGTGTTTGTTCTTCATTTAGTGAAGTTACTCACATTGAGTAGGGCATCCAGAAATTATACTCAAGTAAGAGTATTGATACTTCAAAATAATGTTACTTAAGTAAAAGTAAAAGGTATGGTGTGTGGTGGTGTAACTACGCTCATAAGTATATTTTGTCTAGAAAGTTACTCAAGTAAATTTAACTGAGTAAATTAAACTAGTTACTACCCACCTCTGGTTAGATGCCCACTTTCCCAGAAAGACAGGCTGTGTTCATAAGTTCACGTTTAAGACTGAAGCCATCTGTAACTGGTAGCTCTGACCCACAGGAGTCAAAGGTCACACACTGAACTTCTCCATCACTCCTGGCTCCAATACAATGCCTACCAGGTAATGGGCCTTGCAGTTCTGGGTTTCTTTCCAAAGATCTGTTTTAACAGGGCTCAGATCAAGTAGGGAATCTGAGTGAAGAATGAGAAAGCAGGACTTTTGGGAGAACTTTTTCTTGAATTTTATTTAGCTTAACCCAAAGTCATAGCTGACATGTGATTCATTCCCAGTCCTGCACAAAGACAATACATTTTAAATATTTAAATATAAAAATGTTTGCTAAACTACATATAGGTGATCATAATCGCTAATCCTGGTGCGTAAAATGGTTGTGAACTGTCTGCCACCCTTAGTTTGCTTACATAATAGCCTGAACAACCCTGGAGCGGAAGGTCACATGCCTCATTTCACCACCTTATGGATGCATGGAAATAGGAGTCTGAGCTCTCTTCACACAACCAATGAGGCGGTCGAGTTGATTTTTACATAATTACAATAGGAGCACCTAAACCCCGATCAGCAGCCGTGGCTAAGCCAAAAACAAATTAGGTTTGGGGTAAATACAGATCTTATGAAAACAACATGCTTTCGGGTGTATTCATTTGATCTCAGACATCAGGATTTCCAAGTTTTAAGTAAAAAATAAAAAATCACCTTGAACACATTTAAAGTAGTTCTAGTTAATTATTTATTTTAACTTCTGTCATATTGTATCACATTAAATAATTTGTACAGAAAGAGCTGCAAAACCTCCAGACTGTTTTGTGTCTGTGCAAAATGTGAAGTAATCACATAGTATTTCTGATAATAACTATCCTGGTGGTAAGTCCTACGGGACTTCCAAAGTGCAATGTACATGGTTAATTTTTAATGTGATGTCATTTCACTGCCCCAGGTTCTGACATTTGAGATGAACTGATGATGTGATTCTCTTTATACTCAGAAGTCGGAATGAACACATATGTTGAATTCACATTAAAATCCTACAGCTGTCCAAAGTCTACAAGTGAACAGTCTTAGAATGCACAGAAAAGTAGAGAAATTATCACACAGGACTGCTGATTAGCTAATGTTGAAACGTAGTACAGCAATGAGCTAATTCCACCCGTTTTTCACCTTACAACTAAAACATGGTCGCTGGGTTTGGGTTCTTTCACCTCAGTTTTACCTTTAAGCAATTTTTGCCAGTTACAAGACAGAGAACCAGCAGGATTTGTAATTTATTCTGCTGGGAGCACGTGCTTGCTAAAACTTAACAGGTCTGAATTATATCAGACCTATCAACTAAAGAAATGAGTTAAATAGAACCTGCCAGACAAGATGGTATAGGCTAAATCATCCTAAACAGCAACACATAATGATAATCAAGGTCATTGTCATCTGTCGGTCTGTAGCAATGTTTAAGGTTTTATGACTCCAGTGAACTTCATTTAGGGTCATTAGCTACAAATAGTAAAAACATGGAGTAGGGGCAAACCGGGAAAGTAGTGGCCGGCCTGCCAACTTTACTTTCAAGGGGCATAGACAACTCATTCAGGAAGTCCCTAAAGAACCCAGAGTAACATCTAAACAACTGCAGATCTGACTCGCCGTATATGGTCAAGTGTTCAAGAGTCTACATTAAAAAGAAACCAAGACAAAATACATCCATGGGAGAGATTCTAGGTAAAAAGTACGGCTGACCAAAAACAACGCAAATGCCAATCCTATCTTTGCCAAAACATGTTAACGATTCCCAAGAAGCATCATTTTAGAATAATAACATGACAACTACAGTCTAAAATGGTCTGGGACTGCTTTGGTTGGTTGCCCCAGGACCTGATCGACTTGTTGTAATTGATGTAACCATAAATTAGATTTTCTGATTTCTACCTGTTAAGTGCAGCTCTGTGTCGGGGAAGAAGTGCTTCTTTTGTTTGAAGACTGGACACCTTATAGCTGTCTGTGAGGACTATAAGCGTAAACGGAGGTCTTCGGTGTAACCCCTAAAGGCAGTGGAGTTGGTTAAATCTGTGACCACTACTTCTAGTGGGGACCTCAAAATGGGAAATGAAGTGGTGGGAGATAAGGTCTATCCGATCCCCGAGACAGAGGTCTCTCCCATGGTTGACGCAAGTTAAAACCTACTTTTCCTGTCTGTGTTAAGACGTCCCAGGCTCAGGAATCCTTGGTTGACCTGTCTAGTTCTATGTTTGCTCCAGTTCTTGCTGGAGGTGTAACATCAGTAAGCTTTGGAGTAGAGAGCTTGGAGAACCCAGAAAAGGGTAGGATGACCCCTCCTGTTGTGACACTGCCATTGACAGAGAAAACGTTTATGGATGTTCAGAAGGCTGCTCAAATATTGGGGAAATGTTTTGCTGCAGCTAAGAATCCTTAAGTTGTGTTTTACTTTGATATATTTTGCAACGTCCTCATGACCTGGGCACTTGACTGCTTGCTCCACTCATTTGGAGGAACGTTCTTCGCTTTGTCTTGCAATAACACTTGGAATGATGTTGTGAACTGTTCCAGTGGTTTTGCTATCCCTACCACCTCTCATCACTCTCTCACCGTAGCGATGTTTCATAGGTTTTTAAAGAAGTCGCTTGCTTCTGACACTGGTGGCCTGCAGGGGGCAGAGTAAAGCTCTTTGGTTGTTTCCTGGATCATTTATTTCTGCCTTTTTATAGGAGTCAAATTCAGAGATGTTATGTTTGCCTATGTTTTCTACATCGTCTCTAAGGGTGTCTATGTATTGCTTTATGCAATATTTCTCTCAAACTCTGGTTTGGAGCTCATGGGAGGGGTTCTTCCCCCTCACTCTGCCAAACAGTACAGGCAGGTGCAGCTTTGCCCAGTTTAGCCAATCAATCTGAGGCAAGGCATATAAGGTGTGGCAAACCTGGCACAGATTGTGGAGTTGCTGCTTGGGCAGTGTAGCCAGATGTACAATAATTATCGTATTTGTACGATAATTTTGGGCTCTGTACGATGTACGATCAATAATTTTAAAAAGCCCCAAATGTACGATAATTTCACATTGCCTCTAGTAACACCATCTTTTGCAGTGGCTTTCCCATTTCCATTATTTACTTTTAGTCTGTTTTGAAATCAGATTCCACCTCACTGCTTACATGCTTATATTATTGTGTCTATTACAAAAACGGACTCTGGATCTGTACGATAAATAGCCCAATCACATCTATATTAGGCCTACTCACACATGAAATTGTATTAAATTTAGATGCGGCCTCGGCCCGCCCCACTCCAGACAGTGAATCAGAGGAGGAGATCGAGATCCACAACTAGCTGAGTAGGCTGCTTTATTTATTGCGCCAATTTGTCATGAATGAAACTGCGCATGCGTGCATGTTGTGTGTATGCGTGGAGGTGGGAGTGGTGCCCACACTCCGCATGTCTATAGGCGTTATATTTCTGGTTTTAAAGATGCTGATTTAAGTAGGACAATCAAAAATGTCTTCCATGTGATATTACATTGCAATGCAAAGCCATTTATAGTGCATTATTGGAAAATGTATAATGTACGATAATTTGTACTGAAAAACGATCATTTTGGCCTATTTCTACGATATTGTGGGATTTTGGATTTGGCAACACTGTGCTTGGGTGAGCTTTGGTCTGACCATACACCTCCAGCTGCTGCTGAGGGTGTTCATTCCTTTGTGTAAAAAGGTGAACTGTACACTCATTTGTGTAGGAGTTGTACTGTTGAATTTCACTACTTCCTAGTGAAGGAGGGTGTTTTTCTGTTTGTTCGTCTCCTTTGTTAAGAGGGAATTTTGGGTTAATTGCTCCCTTGTTTTCAGGAGGCCATTTTGCACCTGTTGAGAAGGGTGATTTTTCTTTCTAGCTCCCTATAGTTGAGGAGAGAGAACTGAGTTTTTCTGGACTGGAGATCGTTAATGGAGAAGTCTTTTTTTAATCTTGTTTCATTTTCCAGGAGGATCCAGCTACAAATTACATTTTCATTTCACCCCGGTAACATAATTTATTGTTACATCCCCCTCCCATCTCCTAGACACCATCTTGGTGGGACGTAACACTACCAGAAAAATTCAAAAGTATGTCCAGCCATTGGTTTTTGACCTAAAGTCTGGCTGGGTTATGCTCCAGGACAAGATCCAAATAAAAATTCATGTCCCTCTCTGAGCACTCACCTCCAAGTCCAGACTTCAGTCCGACTAAGATGGTTTGGTATGTCCTTAAATGGGCCATACATTCTCAAAATTCCTTCAGTGCAGCTGAATTAAAACAATTCTGCACAGAAAATAATTCCCTCCACGATTCTGAGCACAATCTATAACACTTTGATTAACCTGTTGGTCAAAGTCAAAACGCTCAATTTCACCAGCCAAATTTGCATGAAATGTTTAATGGCAGTGTCTAATTATCGAGAATGACTGCATAGCAACCAAGAAAAAGGAGGGGTGGAAACAGAATAAAACTGAGAAAAGTCTGATGCATAGTAAGAGGTTTTTCTAAGCAAAGCAACAACCAAAGCAAGATAGCAAATAACACGAACTGGCGCTTATTCACCACTTGGAAGGTATAGTGATTAAATCTGTGACTTTACTCATATTTACTGATTCATCTGAACATTTTATTTAGTGTTTATTTTCTACACTCTTTATGTAAATTAAATTTTTTTTTCAAAATATTTCAGTACAGTTATAACACTATAGAGACCTGTTTTTGTATTACTGGAAAATAAACTGTTCCTCTTTGTGAAAAAGAAAATTAACATGTTCTTGCAAATGCTCTTTATTTTTCAGCATGAAGCAGATACTCCTTGTCCTTGCCTTCTCAGGTCAGTCAGTTGTGCAGAAGGGGGAAACTTTAAAGGGGTAGATCTGTTTTTTTTAATACATCAGTTCTCTGAAGTTATCAGCAAAAGTTTCCCTCTCGTGGACAGATGTCATACCATCAACGGTGGACTGGTGTCGGAATTCAACCCAGGAGCATGGTTAGGGGAGGCCTTTTATCTAATTGCTCAAGGGATGCAAGTGAAACCATAATTTTAACCAAAAAAACTTCTATTGGTAGTATAACAGCATAATGTTATCTTACCAAAAATACTAATGACATGTTTAAGATAATAGGCTAATATGTTTCTATGTCGTCACAACCAGTGGTGGGAATCTAGTTATATTTGCTCATTAACATTTAGTTGATTCATTTATTTGGGGGGGGGGGGGGGGTATCTTGGAAATAGTTTTACTGCACCACACTTTTTACTTTTATGAAGTATCACTACTCTTTGGTACATTTTCTGGGTCCTCTACCTACTGCGAGTAATTTCACTGAATCATAGCAAGCATGTTTTAAACTAAAATGCACCGGAGAAGGACACAAACCTATAGTTTACGTTGAAGTGAGACCTATTGTTTGTACACAAGCTTTGTTGTTCTGATGTTTTTTATCTTTAGAGCCAATCGGAGATCAAATTAATAAACGGTAAACACTATGCATTGCCACTGCATCTTACCTTGTTCTAACACAGATACATTACCTGTTGTAAGTCCATCAGTTGTTTAGAGTGGAGATGGAAATTTTTTTTATTGGTAATTGTTCTTGTGTAAAAAGCTTAATAATAAGCCCCAATTGATGGCATTTACCAAACTACAAGAACTAACATGATTGGGATTGTTAATTTTGCTATTTGAGGTTTGAATGTTGGTTTAAATGAGATTACCTTTAAATGTTGCATTTATCTTTCAAAATATGGTTGAATGCAACAATTGTGTTCTGTTCCACTGCAGTAGTAATATTGATTGTTCATTGATAATCGTGTTGACTGATAATTCGTGAGGCTCTGACTGCATGCAGTGTTCAATTCAAAGCTCTTTGCATCATTGCAATAAATGCAAGGATATTCTGTGATAAAATTCCCATCCCTAATGTAGGGGCATTGATGGTACATAACGGTAGTTTTATAGCTCTCTTATCTGGAAATCATTCCAGGCAAAACTGATAAGGGTTGACACAAATTGCAGCTTCAACTAAAGGAACTTTGGATTCTTACACGAAGTTTGTTCTACAGAGAAAACACCAACAAACGTAAGAAGCCTTGAACTTACATGCCACCTTGTTTTTTTGTTTTGTTTTTTTTTTACCTCAAAAGAGTCTGTCATCAATGAGGAATAATTCCAGCTGTAACCAGACCTTCACGCTTGTCTCAGTATAAGGTTGTGTTGATGTCATAAAAGGATGGAGTGGGCTTTTGTGTTTCACCAAACAGAAAAAAAAGGTTTCCTGATATTAAACTGTATTTTCTTAAAATAATTTCTGTTTTACACAGTATAAACCAGTTTAGGTTTGATCATCAAGTATTTAAGTTGTTGAACAAGAACTGAATAGTACTTGTACTTCTACAGTGCTTCTGCCACTCCCAGACACAATGCTGGCCTTGGCACGGAGCCATGTTGACGATGATTTCAAACTTCCTCTTGTCAAGCAGGGATTTATGTTCTGTCTACAAACCTGTTTCGTGAGTACCACTATGTGAACACCCCAAAGACCTGGGTTGAAGCTCAGCGGTACTGCAGAGAGATGTACGCCGACCTGGCCACCGTAGACAGCCCAGAAGAAAATAACACGTTGTTCCTTGGCCTGGAGGAACCTGGAAAGTTTGCTTGGATCGGTCTTTACGATAACACAACAGGCTGGAAGTGGACAATGGGAGATGACAACTTTGTCAGCGAAAAGGGTTTCCCACCCTGGGAACAAAATCAGCCTGACAACGACGGCGGCAAACAGAGCTGCATAGTGATGAACTGGATAGGGGGCTGGCGGGATGAAATCTGTGACACAGAACGCCCTTTTATCTGCTATGATGGTAGGATCAGCTATTCAATTCTCAAACCTATTGTCAATCATATCATCAGAAATGAATATCATTAAGTGAGATAGTGGTGAAGATGAAATATAAGAAAACAAAAACATCTAAAGCAGTTTTAAAGAACAGAATTTGAGTAAACTGTATTTGTTTTTGCTATTTTTCCTCTTTCTTGTAGAACACGACCCTGATAAATACATTGTAGTGACCACCTCCATGGTTTGGGAAAAGGCTAAGAACTACTGTCGGTCCAACCACACGGACCTGGTCAGAGTGTGGAACATGTCCCAGAACAACAAAATCCACCCACTGATTGAGACGAACCATTGGATCGGCCTTCACAGAGACCTCTGGGCTAACTGGTCTGACCGCAGCCCGGTGACCTTCACAAACTGGGATGTGGGCCAGCCTGACAACAGCGGCAGCACCAACCTGGCCTCCTGTGCTGCAGTCAAAACAAGCACAGGGACATGGTGGGATGTTGACTGTAGTGAAGAACACGAGTTTATCTGTCAGACCCTGATCCAATCGAGCAGGAGGTTAAAGCTTCACTTCCAGTCTGAGGCCGACCTGACGGACCCTCACATCCAGCAGCAGATTATAGAGCAGGTACAGTAAGGGGCTGTTTACACGACAACGTTGCCATTTTTGTTTGAATACGCGGGTGAAAACGCACGACAGAGCGCGCGATGGAAAACGATGTAGTACATATTCCCGGCCTTAAGATGGCAGTGTGCCCCGTGTATGCATTGTTCCAAGGTTTCCCCCTCACAACCCGGAAAAGAAACATTTCATGATAACTAACAATGGCGGTCTTCTTGTAGTTCTCCGCTTAAATAAGGGCGTATTGATTATTTGACGTACGTACTGTATGCGTTTCCGTTGGCGATCGCATAGAAGCCTGATGATCTCTAAGTTTTGCTTATAGAGACCAAATAACTTCAGAAGCTGTATCAGTAGTAACAGCATACCTGGATCCGCCATTGTTATTTTTCTGTAGAAAGGCGGAGTGCGCAAGTGCAACACGTCCGTAGGTGGCTGGCAGCGACGTCATCGTTTTCAAAAGTCTCCGGCTTGCGTTTACATGACAACGTATCACTCAGTGTTTTCAGAACTCTCCACTCTGGAAGCTGTTTTCCAAAAGATGCGTTTTCGCCCCCCCCCCCCGTTTTCCCGTTGTGTAAACGACAGGCCGAATCAGAGAGAAAAACCTCAGTTTTGCTGGAAAATGTTGTCGTGAAAACGGCCCCTAAGTCTGAATCGTCTTACAACTGCTGTTTTCTCTCTATCTTGGGAAGCCTAGTCTTTAACTTTAGTACATTGCAAGAGAAAGTGCAGAGTTTGTTTAAATTGGATTCTATTGAGAGATTTTGAGCAGTAAATATGTGGCCTCTTCAAACCCCCCCCCTCATTTTCACCAAAAAAGGCAGCGGGTGCCCAGCCACTATGTCGAAGAATCCGGCACGTATCCACAGCCATTTTCATTCAATTAGAATACGGTCTCCGATGAGGCACTTTCATCAAATTAAAACACCTTTGAAAAATCAAAACCTTTAAGCAGGTGTTAAACATACTTTTCATTAAGCCCACACTTCTAAAAGTTAAAAAAGTTTTTTTTATTTATTTATTAGTCTGATGTAATAGTTACAGAAGCACATTGCATTCATTTGGGAAAAATCACAGTTTTTTTAAATTAACGAGATAAACAGGGGGACAGAAAACGGCAGTTTGCCTGAACAGGCGCAAATTCCTCAGGTGTCTGTGCAAAGTTGAACCAACTAATACACTTAATAATCCTATCTACATTGTCTAGAGACAAGAGTATATCCCAGTTTCTCAACCCCAAAGCAAAGTAAAGATGAATTAAACTCAACAAATGGGCATGACAGTCCATCGAGTTACCCTGCGATAGTCTGGCGACCTGTCCAGGTTATAGACTATCCCGCCTTTCGACCGCTGGAGATAGGCACTAGCCCCCACACCCCCCCACCCCCACGACCCTGCAAGAATAAGCGGTATAGGCAATGGATGGATGGATGGAAACAGGACATGTTTCAGGTTCTCTTACTTAGCCAGTCAATAATGTCTACAGGCATATAACATCCATCCATCCATCCATTGTATATACCGTTTATCCTTGCTGGGTCATGGGGGGGCAGGTGACTATCTCCAGCGGTCAGGGTGTACCTCGCAAAAGGCTCTCTCTGACTCGCTGGCTGTCTTATCTTCACTTTAAAAACCTAAATCACGTCCGAAGCTTAGCCTCATACTCCCACCTTGATATCAGCTGCATGTCTGAACTGTTCTCACCACATCCGTGGCCTTCAAACTGTCCAACAACAACCCTGTTGATGCTGCAATTCAAAACTAAAAGGGAATAAAATGTACATTCTTAACAAAGTTAATCATCAAAGAAACACAAGAAACTGAATGAACTCAGTGTATTATTCCTAAATTCCAGTAAATGACTGTCTGTATTATATTGTTAATTTGCACACATAATTTTTAACTACTAGACTTATAATAGCCTTGTAATAAGAGAAAGTGAAATAACGTCAGCAATAGGTGATGAGCAGACCAGTTGCTAAATTCAATTTTAAACCCACCACTACCATAAAAACAATTCTTTTTTATCTGTCATTTAGCTGCACACTAAACTGGAGACTGATGGATTAACAGACTTCAAGCTCCGCTGGATTGAGAAAAATGGACAGGTTTTTCACAAGGAGCCAAAAAAACAGAAAACCTGAGGAAAATCCCACCTTTTTCAAATGGGAGACCTGTTATTTCAGCACCGTTTGGTCAAGGACATTTTTCTTCTTTTTTTTTTTAGCATACCTGAGATTATCTATTTATTTTGCAGATGGAAGCTACAGAAGCCTTTTTCCACTCTTAATATCTATGTATACATTATACACACATGTAAAGTTGTTTCTTTTGTTGGCGAAATGTGGTTCAAAAGTTTAGAATATATTTTTTTTGTAGAAATTCTGCACAATTACCTGTACTACAATCTGTTTTACCCTGGGTTACATCATGCATATAGTTTGCTCTATTCTTTGTTTTAATGTTTAAATGTTACGTATAGGCTGAGTAAATCATTTGACTTGCTTTAAAATTGACATTAAAGTTCTATTACCTTCAAATGTTTAGTCTTTATACAGTTTAAATATAAAACTGTGTTGAATGATCTTAAACCAGTAATAAACCGTGTAACTGAATGTGCTTTTTAGTATCACACATTGTCATTTGTGAAGCAAAACGTTAACACTGAGGCTTTTAGGGATTTTTTGTTTGTTTTAGGGCTGTTTGAGAGGTACTTTAAATACAGACTGCTATTACACTCTTAGTTTTTTCAAAGAAGATGAAAAGGAAAAAAAAATCAGGTTTGTAGAAGGAAAATATGCATGATGAATATATTTTTCTCATTTAAATAAATAGAAAAAGGTCAATTTGACCTTGGAAGAGAAAGAATTGCAGGGTCATGAATTTTGATTGACACTTGGTGTGTCTTTACCAAATTAAACTACCTTTTTCTTTTTCTTTAAGTGTGAATTCAGTATGAAATAAATCAGGAAAAGTTACACTTTTAACAGTAGGCAACTAAATGCATTATATGTGTAAAGTGTAAACAAATGTTGTGTATCAAGGCTAACCTTACAACACTGGACATCATATGTAGCTGTTTTTTTTTCTTTCTTTTTCTTTTTTTAACGTGTCCTGTCTGGCAGAGTGGCAGTCAGAATGAGCATTTTTATTTTTCCAGTTCAGGATGATAGTTTTCTTAGCGATGAATAAGGCAGTGTGAACCATTTGAACTAACTTTGTGTTCATGGAGACACCATCTAAGTTTCCCAGCAAGCAAACTGAGGGAGAAGGTGGAATATTATATTTCAGACACTTTGATAAGTTCTCACTTATCGGGCACCAAAATCTCTGAACAAGTGGACAGAACCAAAGTGCATGGATATAATTATCCAGTATATTGCCTATGCATTGTAAGCAGGTATTAGACGACATAAAACCCATCCTGAACATTCGTTGACCTGTATAGCGTGCTCTATGAAGGATGGTGTATTGTATTAATTGTAAATTGGGATTTTTTTTGTTATTTTAAAGCTTCTCAAACATATCTGAGACCAGAGGTTTTGGTTAAAGCTGGCTGATAGATCCACCTGCAATTTTGAAATCGTAATGACTACTGATTCATCTATTGTAGATAATGTCCTGCATATTTTAGACAACAATTTCGGGGCTGAGATTAAAAAAATCTAAAACTCTTGATGGCATTTGTAACTCAACTGTATTGAACCTAAATGTTCCTTTTTATAATTGATTTAATTTGCTGATATTCTAAATAAATTTTTTGTCAATCCCAGATTGTGTAATTAATGTATTAAATAGGATAAAATCTGTTCCTTCAAATATATGTTCCAGGTATTCAATTCTTTGACATCTCAAGTCTGGAAAAAGTATCATACATTTTTTTTGGCAGAATGTCGGGGTTATTCCAGATGGGTGTACGTCTGCATGTGATTAGTGAGGACTTGTCATTTTTAGAAACTCCCACCATGCTGTCAGAGAGGAGCTGATATTAACGCTGTTAAAGCATTCGTTTCGTTTTATATTTGAGCTAATAGATGGTAGGTTTGAAATTATCTTATTACATAATGTCTGTTCTATGTCTATCCAGGCCTCATCTAGGTAGCTATGTTTTAACCATCTTGAGATGTATTGGAGCCTGTTGGCTAAGAAATAATGATGAAAGTTTGATAGATCTAGACCTCCTATATCTTATGTCTTCTGTAGTGTTTTTATGCCAATACGTGGGGTTTTATCTTTCCAAAGAAATTCAATCAAACCAATCCAGTGATGGTTTGCTTGGGATCATTGAGAATTAGTAATTGATCCTGGGCAAAACTATCATTTTTATTGAAGCCACCCTTCCCATAAGTGATATGGGTAGGGATTTCCATCTAGCAAAATAATCATCCACTTTTTTAAAAAGTGGGGTGTAGTTTAGCTTTGTTAAATCTGACAGTCTTGGTGAAACATTGATACCTAAATAAGTAATATTCCCTGACTGCAGTTGTGTAGTAATTGGATTCTGGTAAGAACAACTGATTGGAACAACCATAGATTTTAACTAATTTATAGAATAATCTGAAACTCTTGAGTAAGAGTTTATCAATCCGATCTTGTGAGAGAGAGATAAGTTTGTGAATGCTGGAAAAAAAGTAGTAAGTCATCTGCATAAAGACTGATTTCATGTTCTATGTTATTGCATTTTATGCCTTTAATATTGTTAGTTTGCCTGATTGCTGCTGCTAGTGGTTCAATAAAAATAGTAAACAGAGGGAGATAGTAGAAATCCGTGCCAGGTACCTTTCTGAAGATAAAACCTAGATGATGTTTAGTTATTAGTCCTGATACATGCTGTTGGTGAACGGTATAATATTTTCAACCAGTTTATAAAATAGTTTCCAAAGCCAAATTTATGTAAGGTTGCAAAAAAGAATTGCCAGTTAACTCTATCAAATGCTTTTTCTGCATCTAGAGATATCATATTAGTCTCAATGTTTTTACAGTAAGAATCTATTAAATATTCATATTTTTCTTAATATTAAATATTAATCTGGATGAATATGTGGATGAATGTCTCCCTTTGATGAAACCAGTTTCAGTAGGATGTATTATAAGAGGAGTTACTTTCTGTAACCTTTTTGCAAGGGTTTTGCAGATTATATCATGTTAGGTGTAGTAAGGAGAACCAAAATGTAGAAAACTGTGAAGAAGAGGAATGTTTAATAACCGCAAGAAATAAAGAACTAACAAAAGTCTGACAAGAGTACAAGTTGTAACCTAAGTCAGGGAATAAAGGCAGGGTATAAAGACAGAGGATCCAGCTAAGAACAAAGGAAACCAGAGAGCTTGAATACACTGAAGAGGGATGAGAAGTGACACTGAAAGCCTAAGAACCTGTTAGCGACAAACTGATGCAGGTGAGAAGGAGGGAGCAGGTGAAGATGATTGGCAGCTAGGCAGGGAAGCAGAATGGCAGGGGGGACAACAGAGAAGGATAACAAAGGTATAACAGAAGAGAAGACTGGACAGATAATAATTCTAGATGAGAAACGTAAGAACTAACTAAGGATGAGAGAGATCTAAGAGAATAAGAGTAGAGGAGAAACTTAAAGCAAAAGCACAAATGAATATAAGAAGAATCAGAGAACAATAATGCAAATAAGGAAATAAAGTAAAGCAGAGCTAACAGATGATAAAGAAGTAACTAATAAAAGATTAACACGATAAAATAGAAGTAACCACACAGCCTAACATAGATAAGAAAGACTTAACGCAAGAGTAACTGAGATAAGACCTAAGTAAATAAATAAGGATTGACCCAAAAACAAGAGAAACTCAAAGTACAAACACCTGAGGGTAAAAGAGGAAAGGAGGAGAAAACATAGTGGAAGGAAAAACTCAAAGTGGGAGGAAACTCAAACCACACAAACCCCTAACGATCCTAACACTAATAAGATAAGGTAAACTGGATGAGGAAACGAAATAACTGAAAATCAAAACACCAAACACCTAAGGATAAGAAGAGATTATTTTAGGATCATAATTAAGAAGGGATTAAGAACGATAGCTGGTAGGAAACACAGGGTCTTTACCTGATTTTAATAGAAGACTAATGTACGTTTCCTTAGAGAAGAGACTAGAAGGAGCTTCATCAGTCTTCACAGACCACCATCCCATATTAAAACGGACTCTGCCTTGCAAAAGTTCTATTAATCTATAGATTGTGAAGAAATGTCTTCTCCACAGCTCTCTTGAGATGATCCCACAAGGCAAGGCAAGGCAAGGCAAGGCAATTTTATTTGTATAGCACACTTTTAACAGCAGGGTAATTCAAGGTGCTTTACATGATTTGGTGATTTAAAAAAAAACACATAAAAGAAACACACATTACACATGATACACAATAAAGCAAGAGAAAAATAAAAAAAGCAAGAGAGCATGAACACATTTCATACATATGACATCAAGCATTTACTCAAAGGCAATTCTAAACAGATGGGTTTTTAGTCTCGATTTAAAGCAGTTCAGAGTTTCAGCAGCTCTACACTCATCAGGAAGTTTGTTCCAGATAAGGGGAGCATAAAAAGTGAAAGCTGCTTCTCCATGTTTAGTTCTGAGTCTAGGGATGTTTAGTAGGCTAGAGTTGGAGGACCTGAGTGGTCTTGGTGGTTGGTACCATGACAACAGGTCTTCAACATATTTTGGTGCTAAGCCATGTAATGATTTATAAACTAGTAAAAGTATTTTAAAGTCTATTCTCTGAGCTACAGGGAGCCAGTGTAAGGACTTTAGAACTGGGGTGATGTGCTCTACTTTCCTGGTTCTAGTGAGGACGCGAGCGGCAGCGTTCTGGATCAGCTGCAGCTGTCTGATTGACTTTTTAGGCAGACCTGTGAAGATGCTGTTGCAGTAATCAATCCGACTACAGATAAACGCATGGATGAGTTTTTCTAGGTCGTGTTGCAAAATCAGTCCTTTAATCCTAGAAATCTTCTTCAGGTGATAGAACGCTGACCTTGTTATTGCCTTTATGTGACCCTGGAGGTTCAGGTCTGAGTCCATTACTACACCTAGGTTTCGAACCTGATCAGTAGTTTCTAGCTGTATTAATTGAAGCTGTGTGCTGACTCTTGATCGTTCCTCCTTTGGTCCAAAAATAATCACTTCAGTTTTGTTTCTATTCAGCTGGAGAAAGTTATGGCACATCCATCCATTTATTTGGTCAATGCATTAATTTAGGGTTTGAATGGGTTCAGAGTCACCTGGTGACATTGTATTGTAGAGCTGAGTGTCATCTGCGTAGTTATGGTAGCTAATGTTATTGGTTGCTATAATCTTGCCTAGTGGGAGCATGTAGATATTAAATAAGAGGGGCCCCAGGATGGAGCCCTGGGGCACCCCACATGTGATTTCTGTTCGTTCTGATGAAAAGTTTCCTATTGAAACATAGAAGTCCCTGTTCTTTAGGTAAGACTCGAACCAGCCAAGTACTGTACCAGAGAGTCCGACCCAGCTCTCCAGTCGTTCCAATAAAATATCATGATCAACAGTGTCAAATGCTGCACTGAGGTCCAACAGAACCAGCACTGTGGTTCTTCCACAGTCTGTATTTATGCAGATCTCATTAAATACTTTGACGAGGACAGTCTCGGTGCTGTGGTGAGCGCGGAAACCAGACTGAAAAGCATCAAAACGGTTTGTCATTGTTATGAAGCCATATAACTGCTGAAACACAGCTTTTTCAATAATCTTACTGATGAATGGGAGATTAGAGATTGGCCTGTAGTTCTGCATTAACGTGTTGTCCAGATTTTTCTTCTTTAGCAGTGGTTTAATAACTGCTGTTTTTAAAGCCTGAGGGAAGACACCTGATAGCAGTGATGAGTTCACTATTTGAACAAGATCAGAACCAATAACAGGAAGAACCTTCTTTAGAAAAGCTGTGGGTAGGATATCAAGACAGCAGGAGGAGGAGCTTAATTGGATAATGATTTTTTTAAGGCTGTTCTGGTTTAATTCGTGGAATTCAGACATTATCTCTACATTGTGGTTGATTGGGGATAGCACTGGTTGTGGGTTCGATATTGAGGTACAGATTGACCGTCTAATTGTTAGAATCTTTTCAGTGAAAAAGCTGGCAAATTCATTGCAGGCCCTGGTAGAATTTAGTTCAGGGGCTACTGTCACTAAAGGATTAGTTAGTCTTTCCACTGTTGCAAATAGAGTCCGTGCATTATTAATGTTTCTGTTGATGATTTCAGAAAAGAATGATTCCCTAGCATCTTTTATAGTTAGCTGATATCTATTCAGTCTCTCTTTGTAGATCTCACAGTGAACCTGGAGTCGAGTTTTCCGCCATTTTCTCTCGGCTCGTCGACACTCTCTTTTTTCACTACGTACCAGTGGATTACTTGTCCACGGAGACTTCTTTCTACCTGAGATTACTTTCACTTTAGTTGGAGCAATGGAATCCATGATGTCTGAGATTTTCGCAAGGAAATTATCTACCAACTTATTTACTGAGTTTGAGTTGGGAGATGAGGGGGATGTGGTGGAAGGATAAATACTTTTAAAGGGTTCTACTGAACTGTCCCCTAGAAAACGCTTTTTTATAGTGGTCTTACTGTGGCTGGATAATTTAGCAGAGATGGTACTTTCAAAGAAAATACAGAAATGGTCAGATAATGCAATATTAATTACAGAGATGTCAGAAATATTTAAACCTTTGCTGATAATTAAGTCCAGAGTGTGTCCTTTATTGTGTGTTGGTTGTTTGACATGCTGGATCCCACAAATTTTCTGTGGGATGTAATTCTGGATTCTGGCTCAACCATTCCCAAACTTTGGTTTTCCTCGCAATAATTAATTCTGTTTTTGATTTGGACATTTTCCTGGAGTCACTGTGATTGTGAAATATAAACCCTCTCATTTTAATCTTTTTATTACACACCTGAAGCGATTGGGTTTAAACTGGTTTTAACTGGTATTTAGAAAGATTAATACAGGTCCTTCTCAAGAAATTAGCATATTATGATAAAGTTCATTCTTTTCCATAATGTAATGATAAAAATTAAACTTCAATATATTTTAGATTCATTGCACACCAACTGAAATATTTCAGGTCTTTTATTGTTTTAAAACTCATGATTTTCGCATACAGCTCATGAAAACCCAAAATTCCTATCTCAAAAAATTAGCATATCATGGAAAGGTTCTCTAAACGAGCTATTAACCTAATCATCTGAATCAACTAATTAACTCTAAACACCTGCAAAAGATTCCTGAGGCTTTTAAAAACTCCCAGCCTGGTTCATTACTCAAAACCGCAATCATGGGTAAGACTGCCGACCTGACTGCTGCCCAGAAGGCCATCATTGACACCCTCAAGCAAGAGCGTAAGACACAGAAAGAAATTTCTGAACGAATAGGCTGTTCCCAGAGTGCTGTATCAAGGCACCTCAGTGGGACGTCTGTGGGAAGGAAAAAGTGTGGCAGAAAACGCTGCACAATGAGAAGAGGTGGCCGGACCCTGAGGAAGATTGTGGAGAAGGACGGATTCCAGACCTTGGGGGACCTGCGGAAGCAGTGGACTGAGTCTGGAGTAGTAACATCCAGAGCCACCATGCACAGGAGTGTGCAGGAAATGGGCTACAAGCCACTTTTGAACCAGAAACAGCGGCAGAAGCACCTGACCTGGGCTACAGAGAAGCAGCACTGGACTGTTGCTTAGTGGTCCAAAGTACTTTTTTCGGATGAAAGCAAATTTTGCATGTCATTCAGAAATCAAGGTGCCAGAGTCAGAAGGAAGACTGGGGAGAAGGAAATGCCAAAATGCCTGAAGTCCAGTGTCAAGTACCCACAGTCAGTGATGGTCTGGGGTGCCATGTCAGCTGCTGGTGTTGGTCCACTGTGTTTTATCAAGGGCAGGGTCTATGCAGCTAGCTATGAGGAGATTTTGAAGCACTTCATGCTTCCATCTGCTGAAAAGCTTTACGGAGATGAAGATTTCATTTTTCAGCACGATCTGGCACCTGCTCACAGTGCCAAAACCACTGGTAAATGGTTCACTAGCAAGGACCACGCTACGGGTTCGGATTTTGATAGTTTATTGAAGGCATGTTGAATTGAATGGTCTGGGGAGAGACGTCGCCAGAGACCCGGAGGAAGACTCTGTGTGGGGGTGCAGTCTTCGGGAAATCGTCTTTCCGAGCCTGCCTAGGACCCCCCCAGACGGAACCTAAAAGAGAGAGACGTTAGAAGAGGCTGTGCCCGATGGATGCTGCGAAGGAAAGGCGAGGGTCGGCAGGACCCTGAAAAGGAAAGGCGAGGGTCGGCAGGACCCTGAAAAGGAAAGGCGAGGGTCGGCAGGACTCTGAAAAGAAAAGGCGAGGGTCGGCAGGACCCTGAAAAGAAGAGGCGAGGGTCGGCAGGACCCAGGACCTAAAGGGAGGGGAAGGGAGGGGTGAAAACGAACGAAACGGACAAGGGATGAAGGGCAGGCAGAGTTTATATGTGTATCCTGGCGTGATTAGGGATGTAGAGCCGGCGTGTGGTACCGGGTGGATCGAGTTAAGACTGGTAAGGCTGATGGCGTGATCGATGGTGGCGTACTGCATAGAAAAGTCGGGAAAGGGGATAAGGCTGTTGATGCTAGGCACGGGGGAACCGTGAGGCGCTGATAGGTCGATGATCAGACGTTTCTTGCCGGAATATTTGCGAGTGGCGACGCCCAAGGGGCTAACTCGGAAGAGTGGGAAGGGGGGGTGGTTGAAAGGGCCGATCATGAACCCCTCCTCTACCTCCTTGAGGAGGAGAGAATCGACCACGTCAGGCTCCGAGAGGGCAGACCGCAGGTTGGCGCAAGAGGCCGCACTATCGGGGAGGACTTCTATGCCGGGATGAAATCCGTGAGTGAACCCCTGGACTAGAAAATCGACGAACTCTTTATCGGGGTGGCTAGCCAGGGCGGAAGCGAGGGCCCTCACCTTGATGGGTGTGGCGAGGTGGCGGGCTAGTCAGTCGGGCAGCGGGGTCGGGTTGTGGGGGCAGGAGCCCCTGAAGTGAGCCCCTCCACAGAAGGAGCACGAGTGCAGGAACCTGCAGCTCGAGGAAGAGCAGCCCTGCGCGTTAAAATTGTTACAGACCATCCGGCCCCCTTGATAGAGCAGGGGACGGCCGTGCCTGTCGGCCCCCCCGGGGGCTGGGGCATTGGCCCTGGGCCTGGTAAGCGAGGGTCTAGGGATGAGCGGAGGGGGAGGAGCGGCGGCGGACAGGCAGTAGGGGGCCCCCGAGCTACGGGCCGCAGGGGGCCGGGACCGAAGGGGGGCGATAGAGGTGCAAACGGTGGCGGGGTGGGAGGGGGCGCCGCAAAGGCTGCAGGAAAAGGAAGCTCGGGCTGCAAAGACGCGGCAACAGAGCTCGGAGTCGAGCGCGCCCCAGTAAGTTCCCTGGTTAAACTGGGCGAGCCGGCCTGCGGCCTCGGAGGAAAAAAGGTTATGGTACGACCAGAACCCCATGCCCCCGAACCGGAGAGCCAAGTCGAGCACGATGGACAGGTACTCGTCCAGCTCGAGCCGCCGGTCGGGGAACACGGAGCAGATGGTGTCCCGGTAAAAGGAGAAAGCCAGGGCAAACTCGACCGGGGTAAGGTCCCGGGAGCGGGGTGTGAGGGGCGTGCCCAGCTGCATAGGCCCTAAACCGGTTAATAGTTCTCGGGGCTGGCCTGAGAGGCCCAAGGAGGGGTGAAGAAGGAGGGCTAGGTCAACATGATTACCTTGGAGGATCTGCTGAGGGGAGGGGCGGTTGATGGAAGAAGCGGGCCGAAGGGGGGGAATGGCTGTGGAAAGAGAATAGGGGTTCGAACCGAGAGGGGCGAGGGTCGGGGGAGGTAGAGGAATGTCGTGGATGGAGGGGGGGGGCAGGTCAGCGGGGGGCTGAAAGTGGGACGGCGGAAGAAACTGAGGAGCTGTTGAAGCGGTGGGCGTAGGGAGAGAAACCGGGGGAGGAGGGGGGGCCGAAAGGGAGCTAGAAGGGGGGAAGAGAAAAGGGATGGAAAGAGAGGACGGATGGGCACCGGTGAAGGGCTGAGAAGACAGGGCTGAGAAAAAATTAGAAAAAAGGGAGGCGAACTCGTGAAAAGAGAAAGCCGGTGCAGGGTGACGTGGCAGCTCATCCCCAGCAGGGGGTGCTGTGGGCGCTGGGCCCGGGACGACAGGGAGGGGAACTGCGTCGCCGGAAGTCCTGCCCGCCGAGAGGACGGGAACGGCAGAAGCAGGAAGCCGGGGACGGAGTGGGGATGAACGGGGCGGAGGAGGTGGAAAGAGGAGCCCGAAAAGGTGGGCCTTGTTGGCGGAGCGGCTGAAAGGGATGCCCCTTTCCCGAAGCGCACGCTGAAGCCGCGCCACTGTCCAGCCGGACATGTTGGGGCGGCTCGGAGCTGCGCCCGGGGAACGCCGAGCGAGAGGGGAGGCTCGAGCTCGGCGCGAGCAGCCAGAGGATGGAGGAGGGCGAGCCCGGCCCGGCTGAGCCGAAGCAGCGGCATGAAGGCTCGTGGGCGACGGCTCGGGCCGAAGATGGAAGCTCCGAGACGAGGCGGGAGAGGGAAGCTGGCCCGGGCGGCTGGAAGAAGCTGGAGCGATCGGGGAGGGAAATAGATCTGGCTGCGAGATCTGGGGTGAAAGAGCGGCGGCCGGGGAAGACCGGCCGGAAACACGCTGGCTCGAGGGAAGCCGTACACGGCGGGAAAGTTGGCGGACGATAAGCCGAGGAGATGCTCCGGGAGATGCGGGACTCCCGCGGAACAGCTCCTCGTCCGACTCGGACGGATCGACGCCGACCGTGAGAACGTCCATCCGGAAAACAATGAAGCAGAAGCTTTGAGCGAGGTAAGCAAGCACGAACGACACGCTGAAGTCCGAAATGATCGCGTGAAAACGAACGAAACGGACAAGGGATGAAGGGCAGGCAGAGTTTATATGTGTATCCTGGCGTGATTAGGGATGTAGAGCCGACGTGTGGTACCGGGTGGATCGAGTTAAGACTGATTAGGATTTATGAAGCGGGTTTGAGGCGTGGCCTTGCTCCTGAACCTCAGCTAACCTGTTAGCTCCATTTTACTGACCATGGTATTACTGTGCTCAATTGGCCTGCCAACTCTCCTGACCTGAAGCCCATAGAGAATCTGTGAGATATTGTGAAGAGGAAGTTGAGAGACGCAAGACCCAACACTCTGGATGAGCTTAAGGCCGCTATCGAAGCATCCTGGGCCTCCGTAACACCTCAGCAGTGCCACAGGCTGATTGCCTCCATGTCACGCCGCATTGAAGCAGTCATTTCTGCAAAAGGATTCCCGACCAAGTATTGATGCATAACTGAACATAATTATTTGAAGGTTGACTTTTTTTGTATTAAAAACACTTTTCTTTTATTGGTCGGATGAAATATGCTAATTTTTTGAGATAGGAATTTTGGGTTTTCATGAGCTGTATGCCAAAATCATCAGTTTTAAAACAATAAAAGACCTGAAATATTTCAGTTGGTGTGCAATGAATCTAAAATATATGAAAGTTTAATTTTTATCATTACATTATGGAAAAGAATGAACTTTATCATAATATGCTAATTTCTTGAGAAGGACCTGTATTAATCTTTCTAAATACCAGTTAAAACCAGTTTAAACCCAATCGCTTCAGGTGTGTAATAAAAAGATTAAAATGAGAGGGTTTATATTTCACAATCACAGTGACTCCAGGAAAATGTCCAAATCAAAAACAGAATTAATTATTGCGAGGAAAACCAAAGTTTGGGAATGGTTGAGCCAGAATCCAGAATTACATCCCACAGAAAATTTGTGGGATCCAGCATGTCAAACAACCAACACACAATAAAGGACACACTCTGGACTTAATTATCAGCAAAGGTTTAAATATTTCTGACATCTCTGTAATTAATATTGCATTATCTGACCATTTCTGTATTTTCTTTGAAAGTACCATCTCTGCTAAATTATCCAGCCACAGTAAGACCACTATAAAAAAGCGTTTTCTAGGGGACAGTTCAGTAGAACCCTTTAAAAGTATTTATCCTTCCACCACATCCCCCTCATCTCCCAACTCAAACTCAGTAAATAAGTTGGTAGATAATTTCCTTGCGAAAATCTCAGACATCATGGATTCCATTGCTCCAACTAAAGTGAAAGTAATCTCAGGTAGAAAGAAGAAAAGAATTAACTTTATCACAATATGCTAATTTTTTGAGAAGGACCTGTATTTGGAACATTGGTGAAGCATCACTTGAAGAAGCCGGCTACTCAAAGTGTACATCAGCGACTCAAAGAGGAACCTGGAAAAACATCTTAAGTAAGAAAGAGACTGGGCGAAAACTGTATCCCTGTGAGGGTTTCAAGGCCAAAGCAACTGCTGATCAAGATGAACACAAAGACTTGTCTCACGTTTGCCAACAAATATCTTGTGAATCACCAAGATTTTGTGGAAAATATTCCGTGTACTGACAAGAAGAAAGTGGACGTTTTTGGAAGGTATGCATCCTTTAAATCTAATATAAAACAGTATTTCAGGAGGAAAAAATAACATATCGACAGTCAATCTGGTGGTGGTAGTGCAATGATCTGGGGCCCCTTTGCTGCTTCATGATATAGGAGACCACGATGGAACCATGAGGTATGTGCTCTACCACAAAATCCTGACGAAGAATTTCCAGCCATCTGCTTGTTATCCTAAAATCTAGAACATTTGGGTTTTGCAGCAGAAAAATGATCCAAAGCACACCAGCAGGTGTCCCTCTGAATGGGTCAAAAACCTGAATCCAATTGAGACGCTTAAACCTTTAGCGGCAATCAACGCTCAAAATTCCTCCAGCACATTGCGCGCTTATTGCAAGCTCACTCCCAGGCCGTAACTGGCGGTTTGCTTCTTTAGTGGCATCAGAACTTTCTGTAAAAAAGCTCTGAAACATCCTCATTTGTATATTTATATGTGCACAGCAGTGATTGTTTGCTCTGTTTTGCATAAAGAGCGTTGCACCCACATCGGCGCCACTTTTCGCTCAGCTGTGCGCTCTGCAGTGAAACACTGAGACAGAGCAGCTTTATTCAATTAAGCAATGGGGAGATTTTTCAGCAGCAGAACAAACAAAACAAAAGTGACAAAAATAGGAAAGAAACAGAAACTCTGAGCGTTTGAATTAATAACATTATTTATTAATACTCTCTCCATATATTATATATTAATCAGACCCGCTGTGTTTAACCCTAAAGGGAGTTTAATTCAGTGAGTCATATTCAAATTTATTATAGGTATTAATGCTTGAATAATACATTAATATAAGCTTAAAAATACACCATTAAGACTGTTGAGCAGGGGTGTATCCAGGAAGTTTTTCATGAGGGCTAAATGGGGACCAGTGATGATCTTGGGGTTTCACGCCAAAATATAAAGCCTGGCTGGAAGCAATGCTGTAATAAAAAAGGGGCGGGGCCTAAACAGAGTGACAGATGTTATGGAAATCAATGTCTTCTTCCATACAACAAAGATGAGGCTGCAGTCCGATGGGTGTTTTCTTGTACTTTATTAAGCAGATCAGCCAGAATTCTCATACAGGTGCCCCAAGTTGGGCCAAGCTGGAACTTTTCTGCATCCTTCCATTCCTCAAGCTTAATGGCATAAACAGTGATTCAATATTATTCACCTCCCGCCGTCTGATGTCTAGTCCCCCAAGGTTATCAAAACACCTCACACTGCAAAGCTAAAGAAAACTAGGTCAGAGGTCATCCTAGTCAAATCTGCTCCTCACTGACGTCTGTTTAAACATATTCCCTAGATGCATTTATTAATATGTAATTAATCAATTAATTCACATTACTTTGAAATAGTTCCATCACACAAGCATCCTCCTTTTTGTACTTAACTCATACATTCATTAATGCTTAATTTGAAAATGTAAAACAGTAAAATACAAAACATCTGCAGGTGAACAACATTATTAACAACCATTAAATGTCTTCAGGCTGTCTTTTTTCCCTAATGTCAGGGCAAGGTTAGTCGCTTCATTTCAAATGGTTCATTTGTGTGTGCTCACATCCTGTTCTAATGAAAGCAGCAAATTGGTTAGCAAATTGGTGTGCGTTAATACTGAAAATAAGGAGGAGAATCAGAATAAAGGTAAGCAAATTCTTTTTAAGATTCGAGATTTTAATCATCAAAGCAAAGATCCTAGCAGGAGATCGGCATGAGACAAGAACCGGAGCTGTTATCAAGTCTAAGTAAGCCTATTGTGTTTTCCTTATTTCATATTTATTTATACATCAGAGAAATAGAAATAAACAATTCATGAAGTATTTTGCGTTTCTCTCCTATCAGCTAAGTTAAAAAGTCTTATTAAAAAGTCAAATTTAACATAAGCCGTCCAAAATTATCTTAATAATAATAATCTTAATAATTAACTATCCTTAATTTTGTTACACTGGTTTTGTTTTGCCTATTTCTCTTTTAGTTCCACCAAATAAGAGCTGTTGTTTTTTTGTTTTTGTTCTTATGCCTATTTTTTTTAAAGTGCAAAATTTTAAATGTTTACAGGATGAGGAAGACACTGCTTTTTGTTCTCACCTTCACAGGTGAGTTTCCGTTGTGAGGAAAATGAAACCCTTTTTTTCAATTTGTTAAAAAATGCTTCATGATATTTTCATTTTTTTTTTAAATAAAACCTTTAGTATCCTCTTGTCCAGCAGGGGTTTATGTTCTGTCCACAAACCTGTCTCGTGAGTACCACTATGTGAACACCCCAAAGACCTGGGTTGAAGCTCAGCGGTACTGCAGAGAGATGTACGCCGACCTGGCCACCGTAGTCAGCCTAGAAGAAAATAACAGGTTGTTCCTTGGCCCAGAGGAACCTGGAAAGTTTGCTTGGATCGGTCTTTACGATAACACAACAGGCTGGAAGTGGACAATGGGAGAGGACGACTTTGTCAGCGAAAAGGGTTTCCCACCCTGGGAAACAAATCAGCCTGACAACCACGGCGCCAAGCAGAGCTGCATAGTGATGAACTTGAGAGGGGACTGGCGGGATGAAATCTGTGACACAGAACGCCCTTTTATCTGCTATGATGGTAGGATCAGCTATTCAATTCTCAAACCTATTGTCAATCAAATCATCAGAAATGAATATCATTAAGTCAGATAGTGGTGAAGATGAAAAATAGAAAACAAAATCATCTAAAGCAGTTTTAAAGAACAGAATTTGAGTAAACTGTATTTGTTTTTGTTGTTTTTCCTCTTTTTCTTGTAGAAAACAACCCTGGTAAATACATTGTAGTGACCACCTTCATGTTTTGGGAAAAGGCTAAGAACTACTGTCGGTCCAACCACACGGACCTGGTCAGAGTGTGGAACATGTCCCAGAACAACAAAATCCACCCACTGATTAAGACGAACCATTGGATCGGCCTTCACCGAGACCTCTGGGCTAACTGGTCTGACCGCAGCCCGGTGACCTTCACAAACTGGGATGTGGGCCAGCCCGACAACAGCGGCAGCACCAACCTGGCCTCCTGTGCTGCAGTCAAAACAAGCACAGGGACATGGTGGGATGTTGACTGTAGTGAAGAACACGAGTTTATCTGTCAGACCCTGATCCAATCGAGCAGGAGGTTAAAGCTTCACTTCCAGTCTGAGGCCGACCTGACGGACCCTCACATCCAGCAGCAGATTTTAGAGCAGGTACAATAAGTCTCAATCGTCTTACAACTGCTGTTTTCTCTCTATCTTGGTAAACTGAACCACGTTTAAAAAAACTATATAACGTCTATAAATTTAAAGGTGTATTACAAAGATTGTTAAAATGGGGTTCTGTTGAGAGGTTTTGAGCTGTAAACATCCTTCCTCAAACATAAAACATCCCCACCAACAAAGCCAGTAGGGGGTAAAAAATTATTTAAATCCAAGCACAAGTTAACAAAAACCTTACAACATCACCATTTATTACGCAAAAAACCCATTAAAATAGAAAATATTGTAAAAGACACAATAAGAAAAAACTCCATATACATATAATTGTAAACAGAAGTCTACTATTGTTGCATTGCCATGACTTGTTGTAGAGCGTCTTATTTAACCATATGTGAACAGCCGTTCAAGTTCAATAGTAAAAGCATGATTCATTTTCATGATTCATGATATTCATAGCAACAAAGGTGCGTGGGAGTGTACATATAAACATTGTACGACTTATCTGATTACATGACCACTTTAGGCTCAAAATATTAATATATTTTTATAGAGCCGTAACAAAGTCCCTTCTTTAATTTGATTGTGACCTGTGTGAGAAGGCACCAGATCAAAACAGATTATTATATCTTAAAACAATTTTGACTTAAAAGGTGCAAAACATGTTTATCCAGTTCATATTGTATGAATTTGTATTGTATTGTTAAGTCTTCGTTTTTTAAGCTGAACACTAAGATGTCTCTTTGTTCGCAACAATGACAACCTGTCAAACACCCGCCAGCTGTTTGGCACTTCTGGCCAGAGTGACCGCCTGACTGTAGAGTGAAGGTAGTGTGAAGATCCTAAGTGAGAAAAGCTGATCGCTTAATTTATAAAAAAAAAAAGTAAAAAAAAGTAAAGTTGGTAAAAGAATTATGAATTACAGATGAGATTTCAGATGCTCAAAGCTGATCAACAGAACGCCACTTCAAGAACAATCTTTTTAAAAAAAGTGTTAAAATGCAATATCATGACACAGGTTTTGTTTTTTTATGTGATTCAGCTGCATGCTAAAATGGAGGACGATGGATTGACAGACTTCAAGCTCCGTTGGATAGAGACAGCTGGGCAGATCTTTAACAAAGAACCAAAGAAAAAAACCTGAGGAAAATTCTGCTTTTTGCTCCGTGCAATTTAAAAGCCTAACCTACAGAAGTTCATATCACCACATTTGGAGAAAAGTCAGTCTGGGACATTTTCTTTCTTTCAGTTTTTGCTAAGAAAAAAATATTTACTTTACATATATGTAATAAAAGATAAACAAGTCCTTCTGAAATAAGTGTAACTATATTTTTCTTTTTTTCCCTAAATGTCTTGCTATACATTATATACACTTAAAACTGGGCAGCATCTTTTTTGGGGGTATACACTGTTTAATGAGGTCTTAAAAATTACAGGTTGGAGTGGGTTGAAAAAGTCCTAAATATTTTAAACTAAAAACCTGACACAACTAACTTTAATCCAATGTGTTTCCTTAGTTTGAAGTATACAAATGATTTCCCTCACTCTTTACATTAGGTTTTTATGCTACACTTCCTATTAAAGGAACTACAGTGGCTTGCAAAAGTATTTGGCCCCCTTGAACTTTTCCACATTTTGTCACATTACAGCCACAAACATGAATCAATTTTATTGGAATTCCAGGTGAAAGACCAAAACAAAGTGCTGTACACGTGAGAAGTGGAACGAAAATCATACATGATTCCAAACATTTTTAACAAATATATAACTGAAAAGTGGGGTGTGCGTAATTATTCAGCCCCCTGAGTCAATACTTTGTAGAACCACCTTTTGCTGCAATTACAGCTGCCAGTCTTTTAGGGTATGTCTCTACCAGCTTTGCACATCTAGAGACTGAAATTCTTGCCCATTCTTCTTTGCAAAACAGCTCCAGCTCAGACAGATTAGATGGACAGCGTTTGTGAACAGCAGTTTTCAGATCTTGCCACAGATTCTCGATTGGATTTAGATCTGGACTTTGACTGGGCCATTCTAACACATGGATATGTTTTGTTTTAAACCATTCCATTGTTGCCCTGGCTTTATGTTTAGGGTCGTTGTCCTGCTGGAAGGTAAACCTCCGCCCCAGTCTCAAGTCTTTTTCAGACTCCAAGAGGTTTTCTTCCAAGATTGCCCTGTATTTGGCTCCATACATCTTCCCATCAACTCTGACCAGCTTCCCTGTCCCTGCTGAAGAGAAGCACCCCCAGAGCATGATGCTGCCACCACCATATTTGACAGTGGGGATGGTGTGTTCAGAGTGATGTGCAGTGTTAGTTTTTCGCCACACATAGCGTTTTGCATTTTGGCCAAAAAGTTCCATTTTGGTCTCATCTGACCAGAGCACCTTCTTCCACATGTTTGCTGTGTCCCCCACATGGCTTGTGGCAAACTGCAAACGGGACTTCTTATGGTTTTCTTTTAACAATGGCTTTCTTCTTGCCACTCTTCCATAAAGGCCAACTTTGTGCAGTGCACCACTAATAGTTGTCCTATGGACAGATTCCCCCACCTGAGCTGTAGATCTCTGCAGCTCGTCCAGAGTCACCATGGGCCTCTTGGCTGCATTTCTGATCAGCGCTCTCCTTGTTCGGCCTGTGAGTTTAGGTGGACGGCCTTGTCTTGGTAGGTTTACAGTTGTGCCATACTCCTTTCATTTCTGAATGATCGCTTGAACAGTGCTCCGTGGGATGTTCAAGGCTTGGGAAATCTTTTTGTAGCCTAAGCCTGCTTTAAATTTCTCAATAACTTTATCCCTGACCTGTCTGGTGTGTTCTTTGGACTTCATGGTGTTGTTGCTCCCAACATTCTCTTAGACAACCTCTGAGGCCATTCACAGGGCAGCTGTATTTGTACTGACATTAGATTACACACAGGTGCACTCTATTTAGTCATTAGCACTCATCTGGCAATGTCTATGGGCAACTGACTGCACTCAGACCAAAGGGGGCTGAATAATTATGCACACCCCACTTTTCAGTTATTTATTTGTAAAAAATGTTTGGAATCATGTATGATTTTCGTTCCACTTCTCACGTGTACACCACTTTGTATTGGTCTTTCACGTGGAATTCCAATAAAATTGATTCATGTTTGTGGCTGTAATGTGACAAAATGTGGAAAAGTTCAAGGGGGCCGAATACTTTTGCAAGCCACTGTATGAATCATTTGACTTGCTTTAAGCTTAACGTTAAAAATTATATCCATCCATCCATCCATTTTCCATACCCGTCCATCCTATGTAGGGTTGCGGGGCGGCTGGTGCCTATCTCCAGCAGTCAAGGGGCGAGAGGCGAGGTACACCCTGGACAGGTCGCCAGTCCATCGCAGGGCAACACAGAGACATACAGGACAAACAACCATGTACGCACACACTCATACCTAAGGGCAATTTAGAGCAACCAATTCACCTAACAGTCATGTTTTTGGACTGTGGGAGGAAGACAGAGTACCCGGAGAGAACCCACGCATGCACAGGGAGAACATGCAAACTCCATGCAGAAAGACCCCAGGCTGGGATTTGAACCCTGTCTGTCTGTGATGTAATATCATGCAGGGGTTGGTTTGAATCATATAAAAAAAAAATAATTAACTTGTCATAAAATATTTTAGTAGTGCTTTTTAAATTTATTGGAAATGTTTGTTTTCTACAGTTTATGTAAAACTGTGTTTAATTATCTCAAGCTGTCAATAAAGTGTGTAATTGAATGGGTTTATTCCCATCACTATCTGTGACTAATTTATTCCAATTGTTAATATAGACACTTTTAGGGGGGTTTTCAAGCAAATTTGCTTGGTGATGTATTTTATTTTTTTGCACATTGGTTCCTCTTTTTTCTTAAAGAAGATTGTATTTTTTTACCTGTATACGTTCTAATTTTTGGTGCTGTGAAGCTGGAAGGATTTTTGCTGTAAATGTTTCCATTTTTGACAATTTGTTATGATGCGTAACCATGGCAACAATGTGGTTTACAGCGGGAGCAGCTGATTAACATCGCAAAAGCTGAAATAATTCCTCAACTGAAGCCACAAATCCCTGATGAGTTAATAAGGAGGAGACGTGGATGCAGAGCAGGAGCAAAAAGGAGACAGAGAAAGAGGAAGTTCAAGCCATCTCTTCCATTGATCATAATGGGCAACGTAAGATCACTGGCTAACAAGATGGATGAACTCAATTCAATTCAATTCAAAAATACTTTATTGATCCCAGAGGGAAATTAAGTGTTGGTATAGCTCATATAATTAAGTCTTTAAGGAGTTGTTATAGATGATGATGGCTGTGGGCAGGAAGGATTTCCTGTAGCGGTCTGTATTGCAGCGAAACTGAAGAAGCCTCCGACTGAAGACGCTCTGTTGTTGTATGACTGTCTCATGAAGAGGATGCTCGGGGTTGTCCATAATTTTTTTGATTTTATGAAGAATCCTTCTTTGCATTATCATCTCCAGATGTTCCGCAGTTGTCCCAAGAACAGAACCAGCCTTCTTTATCAGGTTGTTTAGCCTTTTTAAATCCCTGGCTCTGATGCTGTTACCCCAACAGATGACGGCTGTAGAGATTACACTCTCCACAACAGACTCCAGCAACTGAAGGTCAAGATCAGAGACAGCAAAAATGCATACAGGAAGAAGCTGGAGAACAAACTACAGAGGAACAATATCAGAGATGTCTGGTCAGGAATGAGAAAGATCACAGGTTTTAAGGACAGGAAGGATTGGATAGATGGAAGTCTGGACAGAGCCAATGAACTGAACACATTCTTCAACAGGTTCAGTTCAGGAACTAGCTAAGCATCCTCCTCTCCTGTTCCCAGCCAAACAGACATCCCACTCTCCTCTGACCAACAGCTTTCCTGTTACACCTCGGATGTTTTATCCTTCACCTCAGCCATGGACTCTTCTGATTCCACATGTTTGACTTCAACCAAGTCAGGAAATGCTGCTACCCCCTTTGCCTCCCCCTCCCACTTGTCTGTCTCCAAAAGTCAGGTGAAGAGGCAGCTGTAGAAACTGAACCGGAACAAGGCTGCAGTTCCAGATGGTGTCAGCCCCAGAGTCCTGAAGGCCTGTGCAGAGCAGCTCTGTGGGATTCTGCAGCACCTCTTCAACCTTAGCCTAACTCAGGAGAAGGTTCCAGTGTTGTGGAAGACATCCTCCCTTGTTCCAGTACCAAAAAGAACTCACCCATTAGTCATCAATGACTATAGACCTGTTGCCCTGACATCCCACATCATGGAGGTCCTGGAGAGACTCCTGTTGGCACCCCTCAGTAAGCAAACAAGAACGTATCAGGACCCACTGCAGTTTGCTTATCGCTGTGGAGTTGGAGTTGAAGATGCCATTATACACCTACTTCAACCAACCCACTGTCATCTGGACAAAGCAGGCAGCACTGTGAGGATCATGTTCTTTGATTTCTCCAGTGCATTTAACACAATTCAGCCTGATTTGCTTTGTCAGAAACTCCTGAAGACTCAGGTGGAGCCCTCAACAATCGCCTGGATCAATGACTACCTGACAATCAGACCACAATTTGTGAGACTGAAGAATTGTGTGTCAAACCAGGTGGTCAGCAGCACAGGAGCACCACAGGGGACCGTACTCTCACCATTCCTTTTCACTCTGTACACCTCAGACTTCCAGTACAAATCAGAGACCTGTCATCTGCAGAAATACTCAGATGACTCTGCAATTGTCGGGTGTATCAGAGATGGACAAGAAGCTGAATACAGAGACCTGGTGGACCGCTTTGTGACATGGTGTGGAAACAATCGTCTCACCTTGAATGTGAACAAAACAAAGGAGATGATTGTAGATTTCAGAAGAAACAGAGATAAGTCAAAAACTGTTTCCATCATGGGAGAAGAAGCGGAGGTGGTTGAGGAGTATAAATACCTCGGAGTTCACCTTGACAACAGACTGGAATGGAGGCGCAACAGTGAAACCGTCTACAAGAAGGGACAGAGCAGACTGTACTTCTTGAGGAAGCTTAGGTCCTTCAAGATCTTCTACAAGTCTGTTGTGGAGAGTGTAATCTCTTCAGCCGTCATCTGTTGGGGTAGCAGCATCAGAGCCAGGGACGTAAAAAGGCTAAACAACCTGATGAAGAAGGCTGGTTCTGTTCTTGGGACAACTGTGGAACCTCTGGAGATGATAATGCAAAGAAGGATTCTTCACAAAATCAAAAAAATTATGAACAACCCTGAGCATCCTCTTCATGAGACTGTCATACAACAACAGAGCGTCTTCAGTCGGAGGCTTCTTCAGTTTCGCTGCAATACAGACCGCTACAGGAAATCCTTCCTGCCCACAGCCATCATCATCTACAACAACTCCTTAAAGAATTAATTATATGAGCTACAACAACACCTAATTTCCCTCTGGGATCAATGAAGTCTTTTTGAATTGAATTGAATTTACAAATACTTATACACCGACATTTTGTGTTTAAAAAAAAAGGAAACAGATGATATAGTAGATAAGCTAGAGTAAAACATATCAAATGGCACATAAAAAGCTTCTGTGATATTCATTCACTTAGATCTTATCATATTTAGTTCACTCCTTTGCGTTAGTTTTTTACTTTATGTATTTAGGATTGTTATTCTTTGAACAGAGTTGTGTCTGTTTAGTGCTTAAACTTTTCTTTTTCTTCTCTGTTCTGCTCATTTCCTCCATGCCATTCTGCTTCCCTTTCCAGCTGCTAATCGTCTTCCACTCTCCCTCTATTCTCTCACACTCCACCTGCATCTGGTATCGCTTGAGTTGCTCCTTTGGTTCCTTTACCGCTGTCCACTTCTCCTCGGTGTATTTTAGCTCTCAGGTTTGTGTCCTCCACTGGCTTCTTCCGTTAATCTCCTTTTCCTCCATGTGTCTTTCCTTGTTGCCCCGCTGTTCCAGATCCTTTGTAATTAGTTGCTGTAAGTTTTTGCCCTTTTCATTATATTTTTTTCCCCCACAAAGCTCAGTTGTCATCATTTAGGTCCTCTTTAAAACACTACATTATGACAAAAACAACATCTACAGCACTACAGGTCTCACTGTTAACACAAAAGGTCCTCTTACATTTGCCCAAAAAATTGTATGATTCCCAATGACTTTTGGGATTCTTTTGTGTGGACTGATTAGATCAAACTATAACATCTTAGAAGGTGAAACTAATACATGCATTCCAAGAGAAAGAAAAGCATTACAATAGTCAAACATGGTGGTGCTGGTTGTGTGATGGGCTGGGACTGCTTTGCAGCTTCAGGACCCTGATTTAGCTAATGCAACCATGATTCTGCTCTCTAGCAAAAAAAATCTTGAAGAAAGATTTCTGATCTTGAGTTTGTTACCTTTGGCTCAACTGTATTTAGATAATGCAGCAGGAAAATGATCCAAAGCGCTCCAGCAAATACACCTCTGAACGGCTCAAAAACTTAAATCCAATCAAGATGCTTTGTCCTTAAACAGGTCATTCATGCTCTACATTTTTCCCAGAGTGGCTAAACTGAAATAATTCAGTTTTATTTAAAATGATATCTGTCTGATGTAAAAAAAAAAAAATGGTTTGATGATCTGAAACATGTAAGTGAGCTTAGAAGGGGCAAATGTTTTTTTTCACAGCTTTGCCTCTTTGGGATTTTTGGTATCACAGCCACATAAAAAAGGTATCTTCAGAAAAATCGAACCTCCATCAACCCTACTGAGAGAGGTTAGAAGAGAACAGTCGGTCAGGACAGGCACATCAAAACGTAGCAGATGAAATATAACTTGCATTGTGTTGAATCATCTTATACGAGACTGTTGAAGGAAAAAACTGAAACAGACTTCAACAGCTTAAATACATGAAGCAACGGCCTAACATGTGGGTTTTTTTGTACTTACATTTTTTTTAGCTGAACTGAACTTAATTTAAAAATATGGTTGCACAGTTGGGCATTTGGTAGAACTGTTGCCTTGCAACTAGAAGATGTCGGGTTTGGATTCCTGACCTGGGGTGCTTCTGCAGGGAGTTTGTTTGTTCTCCTTGTGCATGTGGAGGTTCCCTCCAGGTAATCCGGATTCCTCCTACAGCCCAAAAACATGACTGTTAGGTTCCTTTTACTCTCTTACAGTGGTTATAAAACGTTTTAATTCCTTTTAAAAATCAATCATGAGCACATTTGGCTTTTTTGACAAGCCAGAAACAGTGAATGGACCTTCCAAAACACAGATGTATTTATACTACAATCATTTGAGACACAGCCACGGCACCCAAGTGAGCTTCATTCTACTCATTGTGAGACTACAAGGACCAATTGGCTGGACCTCTGTTCAATTAGGTCTGCCACTTTAAAGGGAATGAAGGAGTATTTATGCAACCACTTATATTATGTGAAATATATATATATATATTTTGTCATTATGTTTTAGACATCAAGTTTTTACTTGGACATTAAGGTTTTTTTTTCTTGTAACACTCTTTGTCCAAAAAAGCCACATTTTGTTGACCATGATTGATTTGTAAAAGCAACGAAAAGGAGAAACACCCAAGGGGGTGAATACTTTTTATCGGCATGTTTGCGTGTGTGTGTGCGTGTGTGTGTGTGTGTGCGTGTGTGCGTGGGTTGGTGTGGGTGCATGGTTGTTTATCCTGTGTGTCTCTGTGTAGCTTTGTAAAGAACTGCTGTTCTGTCCAGGAAGGATCCGGCTTCTCCTCATGACCCAACAAGACTAACCGGGTTTATGGATGGATGGATTTAAAAATTGAAAACAATAAAATACCTAATTTGTTTGGGCTAATAACAATGTTGACAGCCAGTAGATGTCTTCAGACTGGTATTTTTTTCTAATGTAAACACAAGGTTAAACGCTTAATTTCATAAGATTCATTTGTATGCATTTACATGTTCTAGTGACAGCAGCAAATAGCCTGTCTTTGCATAGTCACTGAAGATAAGGTGGAGTAACAGAATAAAGGCAAGCAAATTCTCTTTGAGGTTTAAGATGTATTTTTTACCAGGGTGACGATCCAAGCAGTACATCAGAAAGTGACAAGAACTGGCTTTCTTTAAGTCCAAGTAAGCCTGTTGTGTTATTTTCATTAACCTAGCTACAGATCAGAGGTTAGAAATTAATACTTCAGTCATCTTACTCAACTCATAAAGTTCTCACGAATAAAGTGGTGACGTTGGACACCATATTTCCATGGGAATAATCTTTTTAATGAAATGTACAAAACACAACACATAGCATTTGATTTGCCTGGATCGGGCTTTATGATGACACAACGAGCTGGAAGTGGCCAAAGGGAGACGAAGATTTAACTTATGAAGATTTTAGCAACTGGAGAGATGATCAGCCTGATAATACAGATTCCAATGAGGGGTGTGTGGTGATTACAAGGACTGGGGTTTGGCAAGATGAGATTTGCGACACCGAACGTTCTTTTATCTGCTTCCATGGTAAGATGTTTGGGTTTATTAAACCAAGTCAGCGCTTGTCTAGTCACTACAAAACTAGGCATAGCTTCTGCTCCTTCATAGCTGTCTCCACTAAGGCATGGTAATTCACATTATTTTTTTAGAAAAGCTTTTTAGTTCAGTGAAAACACAGTTCCACTCAGATGTTTGCAGGCACACATTATCGGCATGAATGGCACATTAGCTTTGGGTTTTAAATGATTCATTTGAATGGTTCTTTTATCAGAGTGGAAGGATGATGCAACACACAACTTCTTGAATTCAAGCTTTTGCTCAAATATATTTTTTTTATATCCCATGAAGGTTTTTTGTTGCACCATCAGACCATCTTGGTAAAAGAATCGTTCAAATAAATCATTAAAAGCCCACAGCAAGTGTGGCATTGATGCAGATGATATGTGCCTGCAAACCTAAGAAGTTTGTATGCAAGATAAAGGGGGGTTGTATATATCTGAGTCCAAATTATGCACATAGACTCAAATATATACATATACCCCCACCCATATATGGTTTTATGTCCCCTTTGCAAGTTGCATAGAAACCATACCTATCAGTTTTAATCTGGTAAAGCCATCTAAAATTGATCAACCTCAACCTAAAAGAACGTCACTCACTATCTGGTTTTTGTTTTGTTTAGGGTTTTTTTGCTGTTTGCAGAACAAGACCCTTCAAAGTACAATTTGGTGGAAAAATATATGTTTTGGGAGGCTGCCAAGAACTACTGTCGGTCCCACTACACAGATCTCATCATAGTGAGGAACATGTCTGAGAGCAAAGAAATCCACCCTATGACTGAAAGAAACGACTGGATCGGCCTTCACAGAAACCTCCGGGCTAACTGGTCTGTCCTTAGCCCAGTCAACTTTACAAACTGGGAGAAAGGCCAGCCTGACAACAGAGGGATCACCAGCATGACTTCCTGTGTTGCAGTCGATACGAGCACAGGAGCATGGTGGGACAATGACTACAACGAAGAGCACAAGATCATCTGTCAGACTCTGATCCCACCAAGGAGGAGGTTAAAGCTGCTCTTCCAGTCTGAGGCCGACCTGACGGACCCTCACATCCAGCAGCAGATTTTAGAGCAGGTACGTACAGTAAGTCTAAATCGCCTTCATGTAAACATAGCTCACCCATCTTACAGCAACACTGTAGTTTTCTCTCAAGCAAAGCTGTGCATGTTCGTCTTAAAATTAACATATTAAACATTGAGTGTTTTCATTGTTTTAGCTGCATGCAAAGTTGAAATCTGATGAATTAACAGACTTTAAACTCCGCTGTATTGAGACATGAGGGCTAACATTTCACAAGGAACAAAAGAGGAAGACATAAGGTAAATCCATCCTCTGTCAGTATGTGCTTTCAGTAAGAAGTCAACCTAAGGTCGCTTGTCACATTTTACAGCTTAACTAGCAAACTTATATGACAACATCTGTGACAAATTCACATGTAACAAATTTCTCTTTTATGCCCCTTGTTGGTTTAGGATGAAGAAACTGAGCTGGTGCTGGTCCCACTTTATTTAATCAAAATTAGATGTTTAAAAAGTTTTTGCTAAGTTAGTTTTTATCATTGGTGTCTAACTCCAATAGCTAATGTATTCTTCAATAGTTTTTGAATGAGATATGTCCTAATAGTAATGTATCAACAGTGGATCTTAACATCCTGATTGACAGACGGGAGAAGGCTGGTATTGTAAATGATTAAGATTTTATTTCACAGACTGGAACTACTTTATGTAATTTGGTAACTACACATCAAAGCAAACTAAGACTATATGTGGGGTACCTCAAGTCTCTGTTGTTGGGTTATGTCTATTTGATGTCTATATAGATTTGTGGATACTGCAACATCTATAACAACATATCTGCTGATGATACATTTCTGTTACCACCCTAAATTTTAGTGTCACCACATGACAATAGTCTACTAAGGTCACTGAGTCAGTGTTTGCGAATGTTCCAGATGTCCCTCCAACTCAACGAGGAAACAGCACAAGCTATTTTAGTCCCAAAAATGCAATGTTACAAATCAAAGCTGAACTAGACTCTACTTTTCTAAAGACCACAGAGCGAGCCAGCAACCTTGGTGTCATCATGGTCTACTGGCTGGAACTATACCAAAATAAAGTATATCACTAAATCAGCCTATTACCACATTATTAACATGATCAAAATGCATGTTTTTTAAATCAAAGCAGGAAGCAAAAAAACTCTTGCATGGTTTTGTTTGTAGTGGATTATTGTGGGGTTTTTTTTACAAGTCTAGAACACATGTAAAATGCTGCTACCAGAGTCGTGACCAACACATTACACCAGTCCTTAAATCACTGCACTGGCTTCCTGTTTGTAAAAGGATATAATTCAAAATATTGTTGATTTCCTATAAACCATTGAATTTATTTAAGGAGTTGCTGGTTGGATACGAATGATGTAGACCTCTCAAGTCATCAGAACCTGCTGGTTTATTTAAATCAGGAAGGAAAACTTTTCAAAGATTGTTTGATTATTTCTATCATGTTTTAACTTTTTATTTCCTCAAATTTGGTCATTTTTTGTTTCTTTTATGTGATAACATCTGTTTTTATGCTTCTGTTTAATACTTAGTTTGTGTTTTTGATGTATGAGGTGTTTTCTTTTTAAATCTCTGGTTCTTTGTACATCCTGTGAAGCACTTTGAAAGACATAGATGGTGCTACGAAGGTAAACTTGGCTTGACTTACAATGAGTGATGTAATCACTTCATCTCTGCTAATAAACAATGTGATTTGATGTGTTATTGTTATTGCAGCTTATTTTTTTTAGCACAAAATGCTTTACATTGACAATTTTAAGGGGATTTTAAAAAATTAAAATCTGGGGTCAGTGTTCTTCAGCACCATATCTGATGTCGAGGAGGTGGCCTGGCCCTAGATTGCGTGGTAAACGGGAACATCCTAATTTCCGTTAACATCCGCAGCTCTGTATATTATAGTATTATAAAATAATATGTGTAAAATATGCACATCCTTCATTTCCTGGCAGCTATTGCATTTGCTATAACTGCAGTGCCATCCTAACTGAATTAAGGTATTTTCCCAGCTACCTTGTTGGTCTTTCTCTCACTTTATGAACTTGAGTTTTAAAACATACAAAGACAGCATCAGCTACTGTCTTTGTACAAAATGTGTAAGATAGTCACTGTTATTGATAGAATAAAGATACTCTGCACAAATTATTGTTTCTGTTAAAAGAAAATCCAAGCTACAGTATAACAACATTAATGGATCGATAGACTGGTTTTGATCTGGCCTCATGTGAAAAAGTACTTGCACTCTAAAATGTAATAATTAGTTGTGCCTCCCAACAACCACCACGAAGCATTCATGATAACTGGCAGTGAATCTTGTATATCACTTTGGAAGAATTTTGACCCAGAAATCTTTGTTGAGTTAGTTTAATTCAGACGGAGTTTTTAAGAGGATAAGAGAGCTGTTATAGCTCATACTTCATCCTGTACTTTTCTCAAGGCTATTCAAAAACCTCTTCCTTTTTTTGCTGTTTTTCTGCTGCACATCAGTGCACACTTGGATCCTAAAATTGTTGCAAAAATACAGGTGTTTTCAGAAGGAAGGGGAGAGAACAAAAACCTCTCCTGTGTTAGACACCTGCTGTAGGTACGTGATGTTAGAGCAATTGGAAGCAAGAAACACACCATTGTTTCAATATTTATGTATTCTTAGCTCAATAAAAGGTTCAACTGCGGAGCAAAATCCACTTGGGGCATTTTTGCGAGCTGGAAGACCTCCTTGGTTATAACGCTTTCAAGACTAAGGTAAACCTCAGCGTAGTTCAGAAACAAGTTTGTTTAGGAACATCACTGACTGTGTATCCCAGAAGGTTTACAGTGCCTGGCAGAAGTATTCATACAAGAGCTTTCTTTACTTTTCACCAACAACAAACATCGGTGTATTTTTTTTAGATTTAAACATGATAGACCAACACAGATGTTAATTGATAATTATCTAAACAATTTGTTGTGTATAGTCATTCAGTGAATTCTTCGTATCAACCTAAGGCGTTTTCAAAAGACACACAGTGGCGGCAGAATAGCTAATATTCCAGTGTGTCTTATGAATTCAATTCAAATTCAAATTCAAAAATACTTTATTGATCCCAGAGGGAAATTAAGTGTTGGTATAGCTCATATAATTAATTCTTTAAGGAGTTGTTGTAGATGATGATGGCTGTGGGCAGGAAGGATTTCCTGTAGCGGGCTGTGTTGCAGCGAAACTGAAGAAGCCTCCGACTGAAGACGGTCTGTTGTTGTATGACAGTCTCATGAAGAGGATGCTCAGGGTTGTCCATAATGTTTTTGATTTTATGAAGAATCCTTCTTTGCATTATCATCTCCAGATTTTCCACAGTTGTCCCAAGAACAGAACCAGCCTTCTTTATCAGGTTGTTTAGCCCCTTTAAGTCCTGATTTAAATTATGAATGCGCCATGCCAACATTGCAATGCACGAATATTGCGGCATTGGTGCCAGCATGCTTGATTGTAACACTACCGCGATATTGCCGCAATGCTGGACTTCTGGAAGATCACGCCTTGGCGTAAAAGACCGTGATGTCAAGATGATGTGTGGAATCTGCGCTGAGCACTCACTGCCCGGCACCAGTATTTAAAATGCAAGTAAACATAGGCAGTTCATTTAGGATTTGCAAACTGTATCAGCTGAAATGGCTAACTGGAGTGATGCAGAGGTCCGGGGGCTTCTGGCCTTTAGAGCTGAAGACCAGATCATCAGACAGTTCAATGGGAGTATGAAGGACAGCCACCTTGTGGAGCGGCTTGCCAAAAAGGTCCTGCCTAGTTTCCTTTTTTGGGACGAGATGATTCCTCAAAATGATCCATTTTTAATAAACATAAACATAATGGTGCTTAACATGAGATTTGTATTTCATTTTAGGGTCCCATCAAAGATAATCCCTCACTAGTAATGCATGATATAAACGTTGACATAGAAAACATCGTGACTACATAACATGGTTCTGGGTTGACATAATTGTTTACAGCTATTAAAAACCAATTAGGCTATTATTTTCTTAACATGTAAGTATTCGAAGGTCAAACGCTTGAGTTCACCAATGTGATTTGGATGTGTTTACTTCCTGTACAAACGACAGGAGCAAATGAGACCGGGTTTGCATAGATACCTAAGAGGACGAGGAGAGAAACAGAATAAAAGTAAGGATTTTCTGTATCGAAGGTTCAAGTTTTTTTACTGATTAGGACGAATTTACACACAAGTAAGCAGCAAGAAACCAGAGGGGGTCAAGTCAAAGGTAAGCCTCATATTCTGATTGCTTGTTTTTCAGGTTTTAATTGTTGGTTTCTTTTTTGTGATGTCGCAGAACAGTAATTGATGTAATCTTAAGGTTTTTATACACCTATATCAGTGAGAAAGTGACAGCCGTGTAATGTTTGATTTAACAGGATGAAGGAGACACTGCTGCTTTTTTCACATTTTTAGGTCAGTTTCTACAAAATTCTCGATATCCATATTTTCATTTAAATTCCTTCTTAACAAAAATCAATGAATTTCTTTGATAACCTTAAATGCTTTGTAGTCCAACAGGGCTTTATGTCCTGTCTACAAACCTTTTCTGAGAGTACCACTACGTGAGCAGCCCAAAGACATGGCCTGTAGCTGAGCAGTTCTGCAGAGAGCTGTACGGTGACCTGGCCACAGCAATGACTAGGGCGGCACACATAGCACAGACCCAGAAATGAAGAAAAACATGGAAGCCCTACGTGCTTCATTCCTACTCTGCATATTGAGTGTCAAGAGCAGCTCATTCAACGCAGCTCAGACCCTAACCCCTGACCCATAACATGCTGGCAGCACCGTGGCTAAACAGAAGACGGAGGATCAGGGATGAACTTACCTTGCTACGGTGGCTTGTTAAGTCCAAAAAGCCACATGTATCCTGGAGTTGGTTCGGATCGACACTGGTTTGTATTGCACACCTGAAGCGAACCGCACCAGAGTCCGTTTGGAAGCGGACCGAGACCACCTAAATAAGTGGTTCTCGGTCCGGTTCTCTGATCCGCACCAGGATTCTTTTGTGTGTATTCACACCTGCATAAAAGGTCCGGACCAGGGTACCAGACTGTGGACCAAACAGGGCAGGTCTGAATACACCCTTAATCGAGTCATGCATTTCGCATGTTAACGCCACACCTGTCTTTATTCTGTGGTGTGTGTGGTGTCGATCTTTTCTTTCTTAATTTATGCACAGCCGAGATCTCACTTGTTACTTTATTCTGTTATTTTCACCTTAGTTTATTCTTGCTTTACCTCAGATCAGTATTACATCTTGGTTACTGTTTATTTCCTCCTCAGTTTCTTTCAAGTTCATTAATCTCCTCCCTCAGTCTGCCTGCCTGCTCTCCTCTCACAGCTCCACCCCGTTTCCCAATCAGCCACCTGCCACTTGTCTGCTTATCAAGCTCCCCAGTACTTAAGCTCCTCATTTCCTTTCACACTCTGCTGGATTCTCCCGTTACCTTACCTGCACCTTGGGACTAACCTTAACCTGCAGGAATTATGACAATAGTGAATAGTGAATTTGATGAAAAACTTAGTAAAGCATTAGTTGCACAATGTTATTATTCGTTTGATGGCCCTCCAGACCTAAAAGTCAAAAGCCTGAGTTGTTGCAGTGCTTATTGAAACAAAAGACATTAGACTCAACGATACACCACAATTTTTCTCATAGAAGTGAAGTCTGTCATGAAGCGATATCCAGTTCCAGTTAGCGTTTGACCATGTGCATGCTTAAACCTCGACAGTTCGTGTAAGTTTGAGATGCAGTTTTTGAGTTGCCCCAGTGTTTGATGGAGATGACTAAGACTTGATTAAACTGGTGTTTAAAAAAGAAACCTCCACCCCTTATAAAACTTTTGTGGCAGCATAGAAAAAGCTGTAGAAAACATGAAGGCTGACAGACGAGATTGGATCAAGTTTTAGGCACTCTGTGAACACTACGGCTGGCTACCTGTTAGCCGCTAATGACGCTAAGGCTGTCGTCTTTAGCCTCAGAGCTTTTTATCTGAGCTAAACTAAAGGGCCATCTCATAGTTTTCATTGAGCCTGGAATGCATTTAGTTTAAAATCTAATTTTGAATGCTGACACCAGAACTGGGTGATTTCCCAATGAGCAATGATTCGTAAAAAGTCCAGCTTTAGATTTCGGGATCCTTTTTGTTCTGTTTGTGAAAACACAAAAGTAGTCATTCTATCGTTTGTTTTTTTAGTATTCGGACCATCATATAATTAGACAATCATTAAAAAACCCACAGAGTCAAACCTGGACTTTTAAAACCATTACCAGAATTTGAAAAAAAAAGCAAAATCTTTTCCCAAAAATGTTTAAACTGTGACCTTTTTCTTGTAAACCCGTTATAGCGTATGTCTACTATTAGGAGCAGTTTTGTGCATGAGTGGAGCACACAATTGTGAGAGCAGTGAACTGAATGCTGCAGTTTCTTTAAATTGGAGAACAAAAAAGTATTTCAGGTTACTTTAACATCATTTAAAGCTGCTCTGTTTGGGGTGAATTAAAGATTTAAGCCGTGTTTTTAGGGACAATGTTTGGATATTTCACAGAAAAGTAGCCAGTAAGTATCTTAAAAAAAAAAAAAACACCCATAATTTACATTATTGAAGGTTGATGAACTTAAACAGAATGAAGATGTTATTAATGAAGGACATCTTGGTCAATCAATTCCTTAATGACCAAAATTATACATAAATCGTCTGAATTTATGTTGATTTTACAACTCCAGAATAAAATTAATTTAAAAAGGGCAACATGTGAGTTCTTTTGTTAATATTTGGCAGTTTGACAACAGGACTGCTTTATTGTTTGTTTGTTTTTCTTTCACTGTGCTACTGTATAACAGTTTAGCGGGCAAAAAACTTGTAAATCAACTTGGTTCAGTTACATATTTAGTCAAAATGGATCCCTTTTGTTATCACATTTTTCTTTTCTGTTGATGAAACTTTTGAAATATTTGAATAAGAGCAGCTGTTTTGGAAATTCAACAGTTATAAAATATTATTTATGTGAGCAAAGACAACAGGAGAGAATATAATAGAAGTGAGGCGATGCGATAATCCATATGCTAATTAGTAAAGGACTTCATCAGCTTTTATATATGTTTAAACTGTATATCACAGTAAGTATTAGAAATGAGCAGTCAGTCATTAACATTGGTCTGTACAGTAAAATTCTAAAATACCATTAAGGATGCCTACCAGGTTATAGTGTGAAGGTGGAAAATAGGAAAATTCACATGCAATAAAAAACGTCTGATCTAATGAGGACTTCTAAGTAGGTAGATAACGTTTGCTCTCTTCTTGCTTTCAGAACAAGATCAGTCAAAGTTTATTTTGGTGAATGACACCATGGTTTGGGAAGACGCAAAGAACTACTGTAGAGTCACACACTGATCTTGTCACAGTGAGAAACATGTCGCAAAATGCGGAAATCTTCCCAATGGTGGAAAGAGCTCCCTGCATTGGCCTTCGCTGGGCTAACTGGTCTGACCGCAGCCCGGTGACCTTCACAAACTGGGAGGTGGGCCAGCCTGACAACAGCGGGAGCGCCAACCTGACTTCATGCGCTGCTGTCAACACACCCACAGGGACCTGGTATGATGTCGACTGCAGTGAGGAGCATGAGGGCGTCTGTCAGAACCTGATCCCACTGAGGAGGAGGTTAAAGCTGCACTTCCAGTCGGAGGCCGTCCTGACTGATGCTTACGTCAAGCAATAGATTTTAGAGCGGGTACAACAAGTCTGAATCAATCAATCAATCAATCAACCTTTATGAAGCACTTTACCACACCTAAGGTGAGCAAAGTGCTTACAAGATTAAAACATAATCAATCGATCAATCAATAGATCACATACACCTGCAATAAATCAGATAGATAACAGCAGATAAAAACATAATAAAAAAATGAAACAAAAAATAAAATAGAGCGAGTACATCTAGTAATAAAAGCCAGGTCAAAAAGATTTCTTCAAAAAGGATTTAAGCTCATTTAAAGTTCTAGTCATCCACAGAAAGTAACCATAGTTGACGTTCTGTCCAACTGTAGCTTGTAGCTTTGTCTCAGATTTTGTGCTTAATTCTTTGCAAAATAATTTTTTTTAAATTTGAAAACTGCAAGGCGTTTGTTTTTTTGTTTTTTATTTAGCTGCATGCTAGGCTGGAGAGTGATGGACTGACAGACTTCAAGCTTCGCTGGGCAGACCTTTCACAAAGAAGAAAAGAAGAAGACGCAGGGTTATTTTAGCCTTTTCATACAGGATCTCTTTTCAAAGTCTTCTGAGATATTATAAACAAATGAGTTTCATTATATTGCGTGAATTGCCATGACTTGCTATGAAGTGAGTTCCTTTAAAACTTTATTTCTTCACAAAAATATATTTTTTACTTGTCCTCTGTATTATAAACTGTACCTTTACCGTACAAATCCATGTAACACATTTGTTTCTGTTGTCTTTTGTAGGATCAGACGATTCTAGGGTCGTAAAACTAATCTGGTGGCTGAGCCACAGAATCTCAGCATCTTAGATCTAAAGAGTTACTAATATTTCAATAGTAAAATTCTTCTGGTTGTATAATTTATCAATTTTACAAATCTACTTTCCATGTTCTCTGGGATAGTAATTTTTTTCATATACAAGAAGATTAGATTTAAATCCCAACTATTTTGTACACAGACACAGGGATGCACCAATAAATCGGTCATGACTAGAATCAGTGTGTTTTAAGCTATACCTGTAGTCTTCGGTGTGAAAGTTGTTACTGGGGGTAGATGACTAAAACGTATGTATTTGTCGTACCAGTGATGTGTTTAAAATGAAATTAGAGGAAATAAAAGCTTCCGAAATCATAGTTTTGAGAAATAAAGGCAGGTGTAGAGTTAGTTTTGTGCCCACTTCCTTTTTTGTTTATATAGAAATTATTTGGCACCTCAAGAGCCTGATTAATGGTGTTCATTTAAATGTAAAGATCAATAGGCAATTGATGAAAATAGTCTAAGTAGAATGTACAGTTATTATATTGGATTCTGGTTTAAAATTTGATACAGAAGAAACCTGGCATACCCTTAGACTAATTAGAGACTGTTTAACATTACATGCTGGATACACTTTTAATGTATTCAAATACTTTATTTCTAAATTTGTTTGTCCAAGTGGCATTGCTTCTGTACCTGATATAAATAATTGTTGACCTCTTGTGGGAGTCTATAAAAACAGTTTAAGTACCGTCAATTATCCCACTTAGTGAGAAATTAGAATAATCTAAAATTGGTCTCTGCTGCCTCACAAAACTGGAGATTGGAAATTGGCCCCAAAACCCAGATTGGTATATTTCTATCAGTATCTACTGTATTTAGATGATGGAAAGAGAACAAAAAAAACGACAAGTGAAAGAAGAATAGCCTACATAAGAATATATGTTCATTCACTGATTTTATTACAGTGAGATGACTGGAATTACTGGAATATCAATATCTTAAACAGAGATACTCACCTGTTTTGAACACAGAACTTTTTAGATAATTGCTGAATAACATTCAGTCACTGCCTTGAAGACAATACATTTTTATAAACAAAAGAAAATTATAAAATTAATCCAGAATATTGACTTTTGACAAACTGTTAATGCTTCCAACAATAAATCATGCATACTTGTGCATCTCAGAGCCTTGCCCTCATATTCTTTCATTTATTTTTAAATTCTTCTAAGTTGATGTTTAGTTAATTATAGTTCAGTTAAAAATAAATTGTTGCAGGTTCAAAGTAACACAGGTTGCTTGGGGAACAGGGAACTCGTGAAATATCTAACATTTACAAATCAAATCGCTTAAATCTTCCTCTTTTCATGTTTAATTTGTCTAGGACTTTATCTTTATACAGGGTTATTATGACAAATGTACTTTTAGTTGACTGATCAGGGTTCTTTGTTGCTATGATACATGTCTAATAATTGCATAGCTGTAACAGGATACTTCACAATGTGTACTTTCTTCTGAAACAACGTGTACTCTTTGAATAAAATCTATAAGCAAATCAAAGTATTTTCTCTTACTGTAATTTAATTCAATTTAATTCAGTTTATTTATATAGCGCCAATTCACAACAGATGTCATCTCAAGGCACTTAACAAGAAGTCATTTCAATACAATTATACAAACATTCCAATCAGTTAAAAAGTTTCCTATTTAAGGGATCCCAGCAGATTGCGTCAGTCATTGGCGTGAGGTTGGGCAGATTTCCAACCACAGCAATCCTTCAGCAATCCCTCATACTGAGCAAGCATGTAGCGACAGTGGAGAGGAAAAACTCCCCTTTAACAGGAAGAAACCTCCAACAGAACCAGGCTCAGTAGGAGCGGCCATCTGCCACGACCGTCTGGGGGTTTGAGAAGACAGAGCAGAACACAGAAGGAACAGAAGATCTGATATAAGAGTAATTTCTATGTTACAGAAAGTAAAAAGTTGATAACAGGACACAGCGGATGTTCAGTTACTGAGTGGATCATCCCAGTCGATGCCCCCGTCCAACAGGGCATTGCAGCCAAGCAGGATACCAGACCAGGTATATCTTCTATGGGGAGAAAAACACTGAGAGAAAACAAAGTTAACAGTCGAAATAACAGAATGTACTGTAATACAACTGGAGAGTCGTAGGAGAAAAGGAAGTAGCAGAGTGAAGAAAATTGGTAAGTCTGTCCTCCAGCAGTCTAAGCCTATAGCAGCATAACTACAGAGATAGCTCAGGATGACCTAAGCCACTCTAACTATAAGCTTTATCAAAAAGGAAAGTTTTGAGCCTGGCCTTAAAAGTAAACAGAGTGTCTGCCTCACGGACTAAAGCTGTGAGCTGGTTCCACAGGAGAGGAGCCTGATAACTAAAAGATCTGCCTCCCATTCTACTTTTAGAGATCCTAGGAACTACAAGTAAACCTGCAGTCTGAGAGCGAAGTGCTCTTTTAGGAACATATGGAACAATTAGATCTCTGATGTATCTATATGTATATGTATGTAATGCGCTGGTTTACTTAGTTTTAAAGAGAATAAAAAACGTGCTCTTAACTTCTACGTGTACAAAAAGAATTTAAAAAAGAAAATGGATATGCAAGCAGATTTAATATGACTCACTGGAGCGTGACATAGTTTCTGTTCAAAATCAATAAATCCATAAACATTTTGTTTTAGGGCTCAGTTACTCAGATTGCTTGTTTCAAACTGTGTTAATGTCAGTGATTGTAAATTGATGATGAAACAAAGGAGCTCTATGAGGAAATGTAATTCAAAAATGAAAACTGAAGAACAAAATAACACCCAAACAGCAATTATACTGACCACACTTTTAATCCAGAGCAGAAGGTAAATTCATCTGAAAAATACATGATAAAAATAAAAAATAAGCGTGCAACATCACTTAAAGGATGAAGTTCCTGAACTAAGTTGTCCCTTCTTTCTTCAATAAAGTGATCTGCATTAAAGTGCGTAGTTTAGAATACGCCAGGTCAAGCGCCCCAAATACAGAGGCTATTAGCCCTTGACACACAATTCCAAACCTTGAGACCTTTGCTGCATGTTTCAACCCTACATTTGTTGCCTGTTTCCTGTCTGATTACTGTGAAAAAATGGCCCCTAGCACTAAAACAAATCTTAGAACAAAAATCCAGGAAACACAAATTAAGAAACTAGAAATTAATGTGAATCAAGTGACTAAATCATTATATATACCACTATACTAGATGATGAGAGAGGTTGTTTTTCTCTAAGTAACATTTTCCACAATACAGGGGATGAAATCGATATGAACGTCCTTTCTGACCTTGTAGAGGGGCCTCTGTCAGGGCAGCATTTCCACTTGCTTGTAATTAAGGCGCCTGAATGTAGGGGGGTAGAGTTGGATCTGTATGTTGATGTAGCTGCAGCATTTTCTAGAATCTTACTAATAGTGCCTTGCAAAAGTATTTACTCCCCTTCAATATATTTTATATCTATTGTAATGTATTGAGATTCCATGTGACAGGCAAACACAATCTAGTGCATAATGAAGTGAAAGGAAAATAATTCCTGGTTTTCAATATTTTCAAGTAGTTATCCATAAGTGCATTTGTTTTCTGCACCCATTACACTGATACCCCTAAATATAACCCAGTTCAACTAAGTGCCTTCCAATGTCACCCAATAAGTCAATAAAGTCCAGTCAAACTCAGTAAGTGAGGCAGCAACAGAGGTAACTGTAGAACCTCATTTGTATTTGGACTGTTTGGATTCAGTCGAGCTTCTGGAATAATCAAAAGTATTCGTTTCATCTGGACCTTAAACTTGCATAGCGCTTATGTTCATTCTGTCTTATTTGTAACATATATGTTTTAAATGTCTTTATTATTGACTGAAAATATGTCTGTGAATAATAAAGTCAAAACATGTCTTAAACTTGCATGTTTTACCCAATCCCAACCAAAAATATTTAAAGAACCGTGTTAAAGAAGTGTTCCTTTCCTGTTACTGCCCCAATTTTAGAAATGATTAATCTATCCTTAGTAAACGGATAAGTACCACAGGATTTTAAGGTTGCAGTAATTAAACCTTAAGAAACCTCTCGATCAAGATGATTTAATGAATTATAGACCCATATCTAATCTTCCTTTCTTAAATCTTAGAAAAAAAAGAAGAGAAAAAATAGTTGCTAATCAAGTGTATGAGCATCTAAACAGTAACAAACTTTTTGAAGAATTTCAGTCAGGTTTAAGAGCTCATCATAGCATTGAAACAGCACTGGTTACTAATGATATTCTCATAGCCTCAGACAGAGGCCTGGCCTGGGCATTCCCGGCTCTAGCCCCGAACATTTCTCCTCAAGCCCCGAATGTTTTTTTTCAACCCAGAAGGAATAAGTTTACATTTACTGAACTGCCCTATGACATTAACGAAGAAGGCAGTTTTATAATTTCCTGGCTTTGGTGAATGCAACAGAGGCACGAGTTGTGCGGGGAATCTTCTGTGTCTTATTGGCTGACAGCCCGGTGTTTAATATAACCTCTAGAGCGGTCCTGACAGAAAATACACATCAGACAATTTTTGACAGAAATAAGAGGGACAATTCTTTAGTTGCGACGGCTGGCAGTGAGCTACAAAACTCTGGGCCAACACATAAAACAGGCAAACAAACAATTTATATGCTTTATGTCTTCCAATTATATATAAATTAGGCAGATTCACAGCAGTGTTTGCGAAAACACGTCAGTTCTTCGGATATTTTGGACCGACCTGCGTTGGTCTGCGTCTCCCCTTTGATCTGTGTCTCACTATGGGTCCTCATCGCCACAGAGTGCAGCTCATTGCAAGCTTTCCCGTAACTTGCCACTTGCTTTTAGCAGCACCAGAACTTTCTGCACAAATCTCCAAAACAGAGACTTTTCTAAGAGTTTGAATTAATAACGGTATTTATTAATGTGGGGTAGACCTGCTGTGTTTAACCCTAAAGGGAGTCTAAATCAGTAGATCTTATTCAAAATGATTATAGGTAATAATGCTTGAATAATATGTTTCTATAATGTTTATATAAGCCTAAAAATACTTCAATTAAGACTGGTGAGCAGGGGTGTATCTAGGAAGTTTTTAAAGAGGGCTAAATGGGGGCCAGTGATGATCTTGGGGTGTCGCACTAAAGTAAAAGCAGCACTGTAATACAAAGGGGGCGGGGCCTAGAATGAGTGACAGACATCAGAATCACAACATGGGGGGTTTAAAGATTGATGTAAATTTAAATACTTAAAACCCATAAATAATTCAAATTAAATAAAGCTGTTTCTCTGTCTTATTCATTAGAATATTATCTACACAAGAAGTGATAATGTCAGCATCTTCATAAATACTGAATAGAAGGAGCTGCTTCAGAAAGCTGGGCAGGTTTAAAATCACTGACTAATCAATGACTGATTTAACATTTTGACCAATGATTGTCTGGGAGGAAACAAATCAGAGAATACCACAAGAATAAACTGGACTACAGCACTGATTAATCAACAGTTTTACTTTTGTTCTGAGTGCAAAGACTGCTGTTTGACTGGGACTGAGCTGCATTGGCTGAGGTCTTCGCTCTCCAAGTGCTTTTCTAGTTAAAACTATATAATTGAGCCAATTTTCCCCAAAAAACTACACTTTAATGCTAATCATGTTGCAAAGGTCAGTTCCTTTTATGATTACCTTTTAATAACATCTATTAAGATAAAAGAAATCTGATGTTATACTTGGTTTACAGATGACCTAGACAGGACTGAGAATGATGAAAAGAGCAGCAGACACAAAGGGTCCACCATGCAACCTGACACAGAACTAACTTTTGTGCTTGTCAGGGAAAGAAAAAATGAAAATAATTGTTACCTTTTGACAGATTTTATCATCCTGTTTTACATAATATTAATACTGATTTTAGAGATTTTCTTTACATTGTCACGTTTAAGTTTGAAAATAAATACCTTTTGAAGTACATATCACTGTATTTGGCTTTTAACAAGGTGCCACAATGCTCAAGAAAGCTTTAATAAAAAGCCTTTTTTACTGCGTAAGTTTCCCCAGATTCCTCTAAGATGGTGTGGGCTCAGCCACCAATGTTTCCAGGTCCAGGAAACGCCCCTGGCCTCAGATAATGGACTTGTCACTGTTCTGGTTTTGTTAGATCTCAGTGCTGCTTTTGACAGTCAATCACAATATTCTCTAAGAAAGTATTGAACATGTTGCAGGGATATTTATGTAAAAGATAAATCTTCGCACTCAAGGGTTACGTGTGGAGTACCACAGGGTTCTGTGCTTGGACCAATTATTATCACAATATATATGCTTCCAATTGGTAAAATCATCACACAGCATAGAATAAATTTCCACAGCTATGCCGATGATATGCAACTATATTCATCCGTAGATCCTGATGAATCCAATCAGTTAGGTAGATTACAGGCATGTCTTGAAGACATAATTACCTAATTTCCCTCTGGGATCAATAAAGTATTTTTGAATTTGAATTTGAATAAAAACCTGGATGACTAAACTTCTGCTTTTAAATTCTGAAAAGACAGATGCTCTGAAAAAGAAACTGCTTAGTCAATCACTTCATCTGGATGACAATAAATCTACCTCCAGTAATAACTTAAAGAACCTCTGCGTTATTTTTCTGACAAAGGCATAACATTCAAATCCCATATTAAACAGGTTTCTAGGATTTCCTTATTGCACCTCTGGAATATTGCTAAAATTAGAAATATCCTGTCCAGGAGTGATGCTGAGAAACTACTCCATGTATTTGTTACTTCAAGGCTGGACTATTGTAATTCTTTACTATCAGAAAGTCCTTCGGTTGATCCAAAATGCCGCAGCAAGAGTTCTGATGAATATTAAAAAGAGAGATCACATTTTTCCTGTTTTAGCTTCCCTTCATTGGCTCCCTGTTAAATCCAGAATAGAGTTTAAGATCCTCCTTTTTACATATAAAGCCCTTTATGATCAAGCTCCATCATACATCAGAGATCTGATTGTTTCATATGTTCCTAACAGAGCACTTCACTCTCAGACTGCAGGTTTACTGTCGGTTCCTAGGATTTCTAAAAGTAGAATGGGAGGCAGATATTTTAGTTATCAGGCTCCCCTCCTGTGGAACCAGCTCCCAGTTTTAGTCTGTGAGGCAGACACTCTGTCTACTTTTAAGACTAGGCCAGAGACTTAAAGAGGCTCAACAACCTGATAAAGAAGGCTGGTTCTGTTCTAGGGATGACTGTGGAACATCTGGAGATGATGATGCAAAAAAAGGATTCTTCATAAAATCAAAAAAATTATGGACAACCCTGAGCATCCTCTTTATGATACTATTCTCCAACAACAGTGTCTTCAGTGGGAGGGTTCTTCAGTTTCGCTGGAGCACAGACCGCTGCAGGAAATCATTCCTGCCCACAGCCATCATGATCTACAACAACTCCTTAAAGAATTAATTGTAGGAGCTACAACAACACTTAATTTCCCTCTGGGATCAATAAAGTATTTTTAAATTGAATTGAATTAAATGGATTGGAATAATGAACTGAAGGATTTATTGGAAATGACTGTTCTTATAAAGTGCCTTGAGATGATGTGTTGTTAATTGATAAATAAACTGAATTGAGCTACCTGTAATTTAGTTTTGTGATTAAGGTCTCATTAGTTTGTTACAGAATATTAGTGATCAAACAGCACCATGTAGACTAATGATGTTCTATCTTTCCAGCCTCTGAGCCACAAAACAAGAATATGTTGACCAATATATGTTGCTTTTATCAATTAATGTCCTGTTTTTTTATCTTTTGCTTGATTTATAAAATACAGACTCTTGCTCATTGCTGTTTTTGGTATTCAAATTGACACGTTTTTTGATCCCAAGATCCTGACCCCAATTTTGGGAACTACTGATGTAGACCAAAAAGCACAGCAGACAGCTCAGGGGAGAACGTTGTGGAAAGGTTTTAAAACAATATTCCAAGATTTGAAAGTTTCTTGGAGCCCTTTTCAGCCTATCACCCTAAAATGGAAAAAATACAACTCCAAACCTACGAAGATATGACGGTCAACCCTAAACTGACAGGCTGGGCAAGAAGAAAATTTTCTAGTTTAGACTCCCAAGAGGACCATAATACCTTCAGAGGAGCAGCAGAACACAGTTCTGGCCTTTATGAAAAAGTGGCAAGAAGGAAGTCATTTGAACTATTATAGCACATAAAGGAAAAGACCTGAAGAAGTGTACTTCCAATGGACCTGTAACATTATGAAACATGCAGATGTTCAAGAGGTAAGAATACTTTCCAAATCACTGTATTTTGGGTGATCATAATGTCTAGGGAACTTTTAATTAGTAATCCATGATGTGTTTCTATGGGGTACAATGATGATGGGACACAGACACAAATTGTCAAAGACAAGGGGAACATGTATGTATTTGTTTGTATTGATCATCCTAAGTCAGGAAATATATGCTTGAACTTGCAGACATTCTACCTTGAGAGAAAGCTTTAATAAGTTTTAAACAACTACTGCAGACAAAAAAAGCTGATCGAGGAGAAGAGTTTATCTACCCTGCATAACAAGGTATGGTAAGGGATGTAAAAGAATCTTAAAAGCTTACTGTTGTAGAAAAGAGTGGCCTCTCCATAGTGACCATTTCTTTCTACGCTTGTGCAGACCTCTTTACCTTGGTGCTAATAAACGGTTCACATATACTGTATTAAAATGGATCAGATCACGCTGTGGCTTATAAAGTGATAAAGGATACAGTACATTCAGTGTTATTTTGTTAGCATTGAAGCAACAAGACTGCCTTTCACTCCCACCTCTACCATCATGGTCACAAAACCACCCACTAAATCACTTTATACCACCAGTCACCATAGTGATCTCACAGCCATCTGGAGTACAAAATGAAGCATCAAGTAATCAAACACACAAATGCTTGAACCTATCCACAGTCTAGCATCAGCAGTTTTTGTTTTTTTGGTATTTTTAACTCTTGAAGACATCAGGCTGATACTTATGATGAGCTCTATCAGTGTGTCCGTCATGTGCTTGCAGGTATTGGCAACATCCATGAGTATTCCAAATGACAGTCAGCCACACGGCATCTCTCTCTCTCTACCTGAACGTACGCACCCACGCACAGATAAACAGAGAGAAATAGAGGAGCTGCAGCGTGACAGTAATTCAGCCGTGCCATCAGCTGGTGCGAAGCCATCTCTGGCAACACCCTAAATGAGTTCTCATGTCCCCCACTGCAAGATGAAGCACCAATGATAAAGCTGAGCTGTGGCCCTCGCCTTTCTGCCTCACTCCGCCACTAAATCACAGTCCACCTCCAGCACTCCTGTCAGATCTAGGTGCAATGGGAGGATGAAATGAAACAAAGAGGATGCAATAAAATGTCTTGGCTAACTGTGCGGGCTTGTGTGTATGCAGGTAAGGACGATGCTCTTTGGTGATGGGTGAGGTGCATGTTGTGACCACTCAATTGATTCTGAACTGAAAAATAAAAAACAACAACAGGAAGAGTAAGAGTTAGAGTGTGTGCGATTCAGACAATCCTATAGTTGTGGACACTTGGGAATATTTATATACAGTTATATTACTGTAATGAGACTTGGTCACAAATTCAAATCAATTCAGTTTATTTGTATTGCACCAACTCGCAGCACATGTCATCTCAAGGCACTTTACAACATGTCAACTCAATCCAGTCATACATGCATTCCTATTGTTCCTAAGTATTAAATAATGCTGTTGAGTTCAGTTTATTTTTCTAAGGATTTCTTTCAAAGGAACCCCAGCAGATTGGATCAAGTCATTGACTTTCAGCATTACCTCCTCCATAGACTTGACAGCAACCCCTAATACACAGCATGCATGCCGTGGCAGCAGAGAGGAAAATGTCTGTTTTAACAGAAGGAAACCTCCAGCAGAATCCAACTCATTGCAAATATGGACTTTTAGATTGAGGTCAGTATTCTGTGTAGACCATTCAAGTCCCTCCACACCAAACTCATTCATCCCTATCTTTATGGATCTTGCTTTGTGCACTAGTGGACAGTTGTGTTGGAAAAGAAAGGATCCATCCCCAAAACTGCTCCCACAACGTCTGAAATGTCTTTACATGATGAGGCATTAAAAGAGCATTTCACTGGAACTAAGGGCTCTAGCTCATCTCTTACAAAAGCAGCCCCACACTATAATCTCCTCTGCACTAAACTTGACACTTGACACAGTGCATTCAGAGAAGTACCATTATCCTGGCTACTGTCAAACACAGACTGACCCATTGGATTTTCAGACAAAGAGTCATGGTTTGTCACTTTGGAGAACAGATCTGCACTGGTTTAAAGTCCAATGGTGGTGTCCCTTGCACCACAGCATCCGATGACTTGCCTTGCACTTGGTAATGTAAGGCTTGGATACAGGTGCTCAACCATGAAAACCCAAATCATGAAACCCTCTATGCATTGTTCTTAAGTTAATCTAAATTCCATATGAATTTAGGTGATAAAAGTGATTTGGACACCAAAATTCATTTATTTGGATATGTGAGTGAGGGCTTTTGGCAATGTAGTCTATATTGTAGCTGCTACACAAGAACATAAAATGCTTGGAAATCATGCAAAAAACTAGTGGGACATCTTACATCAAGAAAAAGGACCTTCTCAATTGCAGATTGGTGGCCATTCAAATTCAAAAATACTTTATTGATCCCAGAGGAAAATTAAGTGTTGGTATAGCTCATATAATTAATTCTTTAAGGAGTTGTTGTAGATAATGATGGCTGTGGGCAGGAAGGATTTCCTGCAGCGGTCTGTATTGCAGCGAAACTGAAGAAGCCTCTGACTGAAAACACTCTGTTGTTGTATGATAGTCTCATGAAGAGGATGCTCAGGATTGTACATAATTGTTTTGAGTTTATGAAGAATCCTTATTTGCATAATCATCTCCAGATGTTCCACAGTTGTCCCAAGAACAGAACCAGCCTTCTGTCTCAGGTTGTTTAGCCTTTTTAAATCCCTGGCTCTGATGCTGCTACTCCAACAGATGATGGCTGAAGAGATTACACTCTCCACAACAGATTTGTAGAAGATCTGCAGCATCCTACTGCAAACCTTGAAGGACCTAAGCTTCCTCAAGAAGTACAGTCTGCTCTGTCCCTTCTTGTAGACGGTTTCACTGTTCAGTCTCCAGTCCAGTCTGTTGTCAAGGTGAACTCCGAGGTATTTATACTCCTCAACCACCTCCACTTCTTCTCCCATGACGGAAACAGTGTTTGACTTATCCCTGTTTCTTCTGAAATCTACAATCATCTCTTTTGTTTTGTTCACATTCAAGGTGAGACGATTGTTTCCACACCATGTCACAAAGCGGTCCACCAGCTCTCTGTATTCAGCTTCTTCTCCATCTTTGATACACCCGACATTTGCAGAGTCATCTGAGTATTTCTGCAGATGACAGGTCTCTGTTTGTACTGGAAGTCTGAGGTGTACAGAGTGAAAAGGAATGGTGAGAGTATGGTCCCCTGTGGTGCTCCTGTGCTGCTGACCACCTGGTTTGACACACAATCCTTCAGTCTCACAAACTGTGGTCTGTTTGTCAGTTAGTCATTGATCCAGGTGATTGTTGAGGGCTCCACCTGTGTCTTCAGAAGTTTCTGACAAAGCAAATCAGGCTGAATTGTGTTAAATGCACTGGAGAAGTCAAATAACATGATCCTCATAGTGCTGCCTGCTTTGTCCAGATGGCAATGAGTTGGTTGAAGCAGGTGTATGATGGCATCTTCAACTCCAACTCTACAGCGATAAGCAAACAGCGAGTCCTGACACGTTCTTGTTTATTTATTCAGGGGTGCCAACAGGAGTTTCTCCAAGACCTTCATGATGTGGGATGTCAGGGCAACAGGTCTATAGTCATTGATGACTGTTGGGTGAGTTCTCATTGGTACTGGAACAAGGCAAGGTGTATTCCATAACACTGGAACCTTCTCCTGAGTTAGGCCAAGGTTGAAGAGGTGCTGCAGAATCCCACAGAGCTGCCCTGGACAGGCTTTCAGGACTCTGGGGCTGACACCATCTGGACCTGCAGCCATGTTCCGGTTCAGTTTTTCCAGCTGCCTCTTCACCTGACTTTTGGAGACAGACAAGTGGGAGGGGGAGGCAAAGAGGGTAGCAGCATTTCCTGACTTGGTTGAAGTCAGACTTGTGGAATCAGAAGAGTCCATGCCTGAGGTGAAGGATAAAACATCCGAGGTGTAACAGGAAAGCTGTTGGCCAGAGGAGAGTGGGATGTCTGTTTGGCTGGGAACAGGAGAGGGGGATGCTGAGTTAGTTCCTGAACTGAACCTGTTGAAGAATGTGTTCAGTTCATTGGCTCTGTCCAGACTTCCATCTATCCAATCCTTCCTGTCCTTAAACCCTGAGATCTTATTCCTGACCAGACATCTCTGATATTGTTCCTCTGTAGTTTGTTCTCCAGCTTCTTCCTGTATGCATCTTTGCTGTCTCTGATCTTGACCTTCAGTTGCTTCTCTATACTCCTCAGTAATTCCCTATCTTCCTCCCTGAAGGCTCTTTTTTTCTTGTTTAGCAGTTCCTTCAGGTCACTGGTGATCCAAGGTTTGTTATTAGGGAAGCATCTCACTGTTCTGGTGGGGATGATGTTGTCCACACAGAAGTTTATATAGTCAGTCACACACTCAGTCATGGCATTGATGTCCTCTCCATGTGCTTGGCAAAGAGTCATCCAGTCTGTGGTTGCAAAACAACCCTGCAGGGCTTCTTCAGCTTCCTGTGACCATTTTATCATTTTGTCACATGTTGCCTCTGAACTAGTGGTTTATATTCTGAACAGAGAAAAACAAGATTGTGATCTGATTGTCCCAGAGGAGGTCTTGGTTTGGACATAAATGTATCCTTTATATTTGCATAAAACAAATCCAAGGTCTTGTTTTCTCTTGTGGAGGAGCTGACAAACTGTTGAAATGTTGGAAGTGTAGTAGAGAGCGAGGCATGACTAAAATCACCAGATATTGCCACAAATGCATTGGGATGCTGGGTCTGTAGCTTAGCAACAATGGAACTTGTGACATCACATGCATTGTCGGCTGAAGGTGGAATGTAAACAACTGCCAAAATTACACCAGTGAATTCTCTTGGTAAATAATATGGACGAAAACTTACTGCCAAGAGTTGAATATCTGGGCTGCAGAGACAACACTTCACAGTAACATGGCCTGGGTGACACCAACTGCTGTTGACAAGCACTGCTACTCCACCTCCTTTCCTTTTCCTGCTCGTCATCGGATTTCTGTCTGCTTATACAGTCAGGAAGCCTGGTAGAGAGATGTTGGAGTAGGGGATATGATCCTGCAGTAACGTCTCAGTAAAACCCATAACACTGCATTCCCAATACTCTGGCTGAGTCCTTGTAAGGGCTTGGAGTTCATCCATCTTGTTAGCCAGTGATCTCACATTGCTCATTTTGATTGATGGAAGAGATGGCTTGAACTTCCTCCTTCTCTGTCTCCTTTTTGCTCCTGCTCTGCATCCATGTCTCCTCCTTATCAACTCATCAGGGATTTGTGGCTTCAGTTGAGGTATTATTTCAGCTTTTGCAATATTAATCAGCTGCTCCTGGCTGTAAACCATATTGTTGCCATGGTTACGCATCATAACAAGTTATCAAAAAGTGAAAAATTTACACCAAAAATCCTTCCAGCTTCACAGCACCAAAAATTAGAAAGTATACAGGTAAAAAAAATGCACTATTCCTCAAGAAAAAAGAGGAACCAATGTACAAAAAAAACAAAACTTAATATGTAGCCAACAGAGCCACTCTAACATGCAGCAACCAATTCCAGCAATTCTAGAATCATGGTGATATATCTGATTGGAAGACTACATTGACTGGCTAAATCAAATCACATACAGTTGCATCCTTTCGTGAGCAGTATCTTCATGTACCGTAAAAATGGTCAATGCAGTTTCAGCTTTCTGACCAGGGTTCTTTATTACTACAATTCATGTTTAGTGACGTAGTGTAACAGAATACTTCAACAGTTATACTTCTTTTCTGCAGCAGCTTGTATTTTTTGAATAATGTCTTAAAGCAAATAAATGTCTTCCAATAATTGTGTCCTTTAGTTAACACAATGCTATGAAAAACATTTTCATTGCCTATATGCAGACAAATATATTGGAAAAAAATCCAAGCAAACAAATATATTAAGACTCATTAAAGCATTACATGGTTTCTGTGTGAAATTGATAAACCCATAAACATCTTATATTATGAATCAGTTGCTCAGAGTGCTTGTCTCAAACTATTTCAATGTCAACAATTGTGAAATGATGATGAAACAAAGTAGTCAATGAGGAAATGTACCTTATAAATTAATAATAAAGATTTGAATGCAGTGCTTGGCTTCGTAAACCCATTCCATGAAGCTCTCTAGAGACTAATATTGAGGTAGGAAGTTTTAAAGTTTTGAGGTGTTTATCTATTGACGAGCCAAATTGGTGATCTATATGCACTATACATCTCCGTATTCACTGAGATTATGCATTGCCTACCATTGCATGGCTAAGATGCCGTCTCTCCCAATAGTTTTCACTTTGCTTTAACACCAGTAACAGTTATAGAATATTTGGTAGCAAGGAAACTTCACAACTAGATTTATGGCAAAGATAGCAACTCGTCACAGTATCACTTCAGATTTAATGAGCTCATGACGGCGACCCATTCTTAAACCATGGAAGTTATTGAAACATGTGAATTAACTGATTTGGAGAAGTATACAAAAACCTTTGGAATTGTAATCAATGTCGATAGATGTATGTATTAGATTTGGTAATTAAATAGTGTAAGAACACAGACCATTTGTTATTGAAGTCTAGTGTCATTGGACAGTCCGTCGCTACAGAGTGAGTACTTTGCTGTTCAGTATTACCTTCCTTAGAGATATTTTAGAGTAGAGCTCACAAAATGTTTTGTCACATGTTTTGTGCAAACATTAAGAACAAAATGTTGAACTGATAAAGTTTTAATAACTGAGGAGAGAGCTCTGGAGGTGTACAGGGGATCAACAAAGGGCTTCACAGGTAAATTGACTAATTTCTCTGTTCTTTTTATTGACCTTTAGTGTTGTCTGCTGATGGCAAAAACAAAGACAAAGTTATTTCTGGCTACAACACTTCTCAAAAACTTGACTGCAGAACTCTTGAGAAATTGTGACAAGTCCCTCCCATTATAAGATATTTGTAAATACTGGTTGTTCGAGAAGCTACAAGAACTACCATTGCTGCAAGGATGACATCCTTATGTTCTTGCAGCCTTGGGAGACAACAAATTGCTAGGTTCTTGCAGATTATGTATGGGCCTTGAGGCTAACAGGAATACAAAACATTTTGTTTGAGGCTTTTAGCTTGAAGGATCGGAAAATTTTGACAGCTTGTTGGAAGCCTTTGACACAAGTTAGGAATTGTTACAGTCAAGAAGGTAAACAGAGAGACTGCTGTTACAGTTGGTAATGCTAACCCAGCTAAAGGGGCTCAAATAAGTTGTTAAAAATGCTTAAAAATATGTTACCATTATATTTTCTTGGCTTCACTCTTTTTTGACCTGCTTGGTCAAACTTCTCTGTCTCTCGCAGTTAAACGTTGCTTTTGCTCAGGAATTATTATTAACCATTAATAGCAGAATGGCTTCTTAAATTACAGTGTTGTTGCTGGATTTAGCAACTAGCATTTCACACCCAAGAAAATTAGTCGGGTTGACAGCAAACGCTTTCAAAAGCTACTGTTACATTCTAAAGTCCATTGTCTGTACTCTATATTCAAATTTAGCAGCTCTTTAGCTGAGAATAATATGAATAGAGGCAGGAAAGCATCAATCCTAGGCCTTGTTATGTAATTATCAATCTTGTGACTATCAATACATTTGAAGATAAGTATAGTTGACAGTGTTTTAGTGACTTATTCATATTAATTTAAATCATACTGTGACACAAAGAAGACTAAATATCTAAGTAGAAGTGCTCTCAATCTGGCGACATTTGGATTGGACTGAAAACCAGAACTCTGGATCTGCAATGTAAACAACAGTCTCATGCAAAAGTCAAAAGATGAAACGCTGAAGTATTATTAAACTTTTGAATTTCCCTGTTCATATGTGGTGTTCTTGTGGTTTTCTCCCACAGAAATGTTAATTGAGGATTCTGATTTCTCCACATGATGTTACTTTTGCCGATATGGGAAGTTTTCATGAGTCAGTTAGCATTATTCCTCCATCCCTTCCCCAAATATTAGTGGAATGGTATTAATAGGTACCTACATCACCAGATTACAAAATAAACATCGTGGAAACATTTTTTTCAGAGCAGTCCATTACTTTTTTCTATAAAATAGTTCTTTTCTTACTATTTTGAAGAGAATCTTGAAAGATGAACAACATAAAAGCATTTAAACAGATGCAAATGGCCTCTTTTCATATTTCAAATACTATTCAATACATGATGGGCTCTTACTTTCTTTCTTTTTCTTCATTGTGGTATTCTGAGCCTTCAAAATGTCAAGGAAATAATAGTTGTTAGACATGACGCTTCTTTTCCATCTAGAAATTAGAGTATAACACCACCTTTTAAACCACTAGTAAACAAAAGTTCATTTTGCAAAACAATGTGATCATTGATCCAACTTTGGTGTGAATGTTGGTGTTATTATGCTGTACAGTCATCTGCTTGTAGATATCTTCCCTTTCTTATTTTTTCTGTGTGTCAGTCTGTGGGGGTTTTTCACTCCAAACCAAAGAAAACGTGCTAGCTACCAAATTAAATATATATTTTTTAAATGCATCAAGGTTTCTGGATGATCAAATAAAAATGTGTGTTTTTACTTACTTTAAAATTACACTTTGCTTTTCTCTTTTTTACAAGTGCTAGCACTTCAAGCAACAAATCTGTTTTCTCTATATTTCAATCTGCATTGCAATAAAAAGCTTTTAAAGGAGAGAATAAAGAATTCCACTTGACACTAGCTCAGTCACCATTTGATGTAAACAGTTCTCCAGACCTGTCTCTGTGCTTCATTACCGATCTATAATGTATTTTTAATCACAGCCTTTAATTATAATTCCCATTTTAGCTGTCGTTATGAGTCACCATCTTTTCTGTTGGCTCAGCAAGCATGCTCAGTCGACTCAAGTCGAGTTCAAATATGAAAGTAACTTTGCCAAATATGAGTTTGAGAGCCAGGAAAGTGAATGCTGCCAAATCACATCAGCTGCAGAGGCAGACTGATGCTAAGTGATTAACAATAAGGATGCACGTTGGAAAAGGCCTGCATATTATGACTTTTTGCACTTTATATGAGGCCAATACAACCCGACTCAAAAAAATTATATCTACATTTAACTATTTTGATAATAAGGTTCTGTAAATATCTTACTTGCAGCAGGTAACTGTCTCTCCATTTTCATTTATTACGAACCCAGATTAGTTGATTCCAATCAGACTAGCCATGAAACAAAGCCTGTGAAAACGATGTAGCCACCGCTGGGTGTGCAATTACTCTTAATTTTGACCTAAACAGCGTGCCATTCGCTTAAACCGACGTAGCTTGGAGGGTTACTTACTGAGAAACCGTTTATTGTGGCGGTAGAGGAGGTGATCTTTCTGTGTGAAACACTTCCCTGGAACAGAACAAGCTAAAGGGGACATATTATACATCTTTTCCACTCAGAGTAACTATCTGATTTTGTATTAAAGAACTATAAAATGCAAAAAAAATAAAAAATGCTAGTTTATTGATTTTTACTCCACTTTACTTTTCTGATGCATCATCATTCTGACCGAAAATGCTTTGCATTCCATTCTCGGTTTAAGTTTCACCCAGGAAGATCATCAGACCCATCACGTCTGACTTTTGCTTTTCATGCAAATAATCAGCAGTTTTTGAGTAAAATATACAACCCATGCAGATACAACAACAATTTAAGGGTTTATAAATTAATTTGATATTGGCATAGTAAAAAAAAAAACCTCAGCCTAGCTTTTGGCAGAGCATTTTGAACCAACTAATCTGAATTTACACTAAATGATGACACCAAGAGTTATTTACTGCAAATAAGATATAAAATACTTGTCATTTTTTTTAACAGAGGCCCACTTGAAACCTCTGTGCTATCCCTTCAAATACATTAAAGAAACGAAAACATGTGGCCTTTTTTTATATTTGTCAAGCATGCATAAAAATAGAAATGTGTCCCCTTTTCTGAAGTAATTTCTGCAAAGATATTTTCCTTGGCATTAACCGTGCTGAAATTCAGCCTCATTTCACTGCATTTCACACAGTCATATCTGATGAGTGCTGTTCAGGGCCGCTCTCAAGCTCAACCTTCACACTTCAAAAGCCACTCCATCATCATCGTCATCCGGTAAAAGTCAAAGTGTGAACTTCTTTTGATGAGGTGTACGTGGTGTGCAGTCGCTCCGTGTGACCTTTGACTCACTTATGGCTTGATGGTGCAAACACCATCAGAATGAGAATTGTAAGTGCCGGAAAGAACCCAGATCAGAACAGTGAGATTTTTTTTTTCTATTCTTCAAGAGATTTGTATTATTACTTCAGCGTAACCATACCAGCTTTGATATTTTTCAAGCTCTGCAGCGGATAATTTGAAATTAAATAGGAAATAAACCCTTCAAAGTTTTGGATGTCTTATCATTGAGGGATGGCATATATACAAAGCATACACAGGCATTATGAATAACATTTTATTAACAGTATTTTCCTTTGTACGTATTAGATACACAAATTTGAGTATTTCTAAATCTTTCATCTCAAATGATGTCCATGTTAGCAGGTAAACATAGAAAAAAAAAAACTTAAAACAATACCGTTTTTAAATTTAAGTTGTAAAATCTGAAAAAATTTAGAAAAACATTCAAACAATTATTTGAGTACATTTATTCAGCGAGGAGAAACATTATTATCCCTGGAATTATAGTTTTTTTCTTGTGCGTGTTTGTGTCTTCTAGTTATTATCTGTGTTTCAACAAGTTCCTCTGTCAATTAGTAATTTGTCAAGCATGTCACTTCATGTCCTCATGCAGCTGCACTACATTCCACCTAAATAGATTCACCTTATGGTGTTAAGAATCTCCTCCACAGCATTTAGATACTCCTTTGTTGAGTTCATTTCTTGCCAGATCCTTCTGTTGGTTCTCAAGTCTGTTCTCCTTCCTGCGATGTCATTCTCCGTTGCTCTTCTTGTGTTGCTCACTGTTTTTGATGTCGCCTTTGTGTTTCCCACCAGTGCTTGTAATTCATCATCTGAATTATAAGACATTCACAACCACAATTCATGACAAAATCTGATGCTAAATCTAACTGTTTTAGTAAAATACCTTGTGTTAGAATTATTGACAATTTGAGCCAATTAATGTCCTAATTTGTTTTGTAAAGTAGGTAGAGTGCAAAGTGGTAAGGATATTCAGTCTTTCAAAGATTTTTAAAGGGTATCTTTGATCGGTTAAGTAATATTACCAGAAACCTTAAAAAAAACATTATTCCGTAATACCTTTTAGTATTTGTTTTAAAATATGATAAACAGCTATTTTTGTTTGCTATTCAGATATGTAATGACTGGTATCAAAGTTAATTTTTCTTTGCTATCTTGAGAAACTGTCATATACGAATGTGTGCAACTTGTTTACTGTTCAACACGGAGGTTGTTTATGGCTGATACTGATATTTAAAATCAGGGCAGCCAATAGCCTATATAACGGGGGGAATGGTTGTTTATTTGGTCGTTGCATATCTGAATATGTACATGTACAGGCAATTATTTTTTTAAAATAGACATTATATTGTTTATTTATTTTTTTCACCTGGTTACAGTAGTCAGCTGCCAACTGCCATCACAGTAAATTAAGACTTGTGCACCCATATCATCATTCCATCATAGAAATGTCTCATTAAAATCCAAAAAGAATATGACATTCATGCTAATGATGGGTGTATGTAAACTTCTCACCCAAAGCTATGCTCTTTGCATCCAGTTCCACTTCTGTAGAGGTGCATGTTCGTCACTGAGTCTTGTTACTCAGTGCTGACGTTGCTTACAAAACCATTGTAGTGAATAAGTAATGGCTTCCCAGCACTGTTACCTTTTTCATGCCTTACTGCCAAATATAGAGACGGGTGCGTGTTTGCAGAAGTTCTAAGAAGAGGTTATTATATAACTGCTGCCGACCTCTGCCAACACCCTCCATGAGAGTACTCTTACTGTATGAACAGCAGATTGTGAACATGGACACAGTTTTTACAGTATTTATCTATTCTTAACCACACAAATACACTAACGTGTGCAAAAGAGCTTTGTAAGTTAGTAAAGTTTTCTAAGTAAACAGTTATTTTGGGGTTTAGGTTGAACTCCATTGCTGCATATTATCTTTTATTAACAGTATCTTTATTCTGCCTCTTTACACAGTTGATTCAAGCCACCGGAATGCTCTTATATAAATTTTTACTCGGGTCTCAGGTTTCAATATAGGTCAGATGAGAGCTTTAATGAACGGTTGGGGTTAATGTGCTGTGCCTTTTTCAGCTGTGGCTGTTTGAGCATGTCAAATGTGAAAACTGACAGGACCCTGCAAAACCAACAGAGAGCAAAACAGAACAATAAGAAAATTGGGGGGGGGGGGGGGGGGGGGGGGGGTTTATTTGGTGTAACGACCTTAACAATAACCAAAATCTATAAATCATGATGTGATGGTCATACCAAAGTCCATGGACCATAAAAAGCACATCTGGAAGACACAGTGTTGCCAAAAAGATTTTTTATGGAAGTGCCAAAAACACACACGTTTTCGTTCAAGGTCCTTAATTTGAATTTAAGCATAAACACACATAATGCATTTGTCAGTCTGTTAGCTTTCTCATTCTCAGGGCTATCATTAATATTGTATTGTTTTGCTTACTGTGTTGTTGTTTGACAAATGACTCAGTGATTTTTCTTTATTTAAATCAGTAATCACTGGGACATTGATAATAATTTAAATCATCTACACTGTGCTGAGTAAGAGATTTGTACTCCGGAGGAGGAAAGACCAAATTACCAAGATCTTTAAATTCTACACTTCCGAATTAGGACCCAGCTGGACTTTGACATCATGGTCTTAAGACTGTACTGATGTATCATTAGCAGAGAAAAAAAGTACAGACTTTTGCATTCTGTTGAGTGAGTTTTAACCATTGCCGAAAAATATTATTACTTAAGGAGAATCATTACAGCTTTATAGTTTTCGCATTTGGACAATCTCAAGAGCCCAATATGTGGAATACTGAAGAGTATACTGTACAGAGGATACTGTTTAAATATGTCTGTTTATTTTTGAGTTTGCAGTTGGAAAACTCAAAGGTCCTTTGAAGTTTAACTTTTTTTGCAGGAAAGGCGGGTTTATCAACAACCCCCCCTCAAAATCCAATATGGCCAATAAGTCCACCAGTGGTAGAACCATGGCTGTAGAGTTCACTGGTTGATCTCTGCACTTACTTGAACTCAACCACTTTGAGCAAAATCTTGGAGAGGCCTTTTTTTTCCTGTTTAACCAGTAAAACAGATTTGGCTCTAAAGTGTTCAAGAATGGCTCAGAGATAAACGTTGAACATGGAATGATAGTGATCGATTGTGGCTTTTGGGTTTTTTATGATCTCTGCAACTCACCTTAGAAAAACATTGTTCAATTACATTGTTGTTGTTTTTTAGCTCTCTATGCACTGCTTCAGTTATGACTGAAATTCAGAGCTTCAGCAGTCTAACATGTTCAAGAAGGATTATGCGAGCTAATGGATTTGACTTGGGAAAAAAATCCTTTATAGTGGCTCGGCGAATGTAACTGATGCAAATATACTCCCTAAGAAGGAACTTCCACAGTGAAAGGGACACTGGGGGTAATTTCCATAATCACATTTAGTTTGAGTCAGACTCAAAACGCATGATTTAATAACTCCATCCCTGTTGTTACATCATCCCTGGGAAGTCTTTTACAATTCATCTGTTCAAACATGAGGTGAGAAATCAGGGACTGATTGGGATATTTCAGCCCACTGCATGGGCAAGATCTGTTTCCTGGTTTAGTGAAAACTTGATTCTGGAAATATTTAACTATAAAAGTCATTTTACCAAAAAACATCAAAGTCATTTAACGTAGAACTAGTGGTGCTTGGAACTGACTGGCTTCTGTGGTGGGGCTCACATGCAGCTGAAATAAGGCAGCAGCATCTTCTTCCTGTTAGGTAACATCGGGGGTTGCACCCTCAGCACAGGACATCTGTCCTTGAAAGAAGGGGGGCGTAAGAAGTTGACGTCAGAACATTGGCCATATACATTATTTTACTTCTCTTTCACTCATGCGCTTTCTTTCTCTCTCTCTCTCCCTGCCTCTTAATCTTTCCCTCTCTTCTTTCTCTCCTTCTGAGGAGGACATTCTCTCCGACCGGTGCCAGCACTTTAATTGGAACCACTTTAGAAAATAAGCTGCCGCCATCTTTTTGTTTGGGTTTTAGCTTCTGCTGCTTTCTTGTTGCATACAGCCCATCGAGAAGAAAGAACTGCAGTGCACAAAACTGACCCTTTGATGAAAAAGGATAACCTAGCCTTAATCTACTGGTAAGGTAAATGACATAAGAAACCAAACAAAACATGGTTTAGAAATATAAACAAATATAGAACGAGACTAGATCCATAGGATAAATAAGAAATACCAACCTTTTTGTGTTCACAAAAAAGGAGATAATGGTTTCATGAAACACAGTAAAATAAAACAACTTTTAATCATCTGTCATATATTTGATTCCAGTTAAATTCACCCTTATGTTGTGTTTTTTATGTCAGTTCCAAGATAGTACCGATGCCAAAAAAATATTTTAAAATATTGCTTCAATAAATCTCAAGTTGGGTTTTAAGGGATCTCTGGCAAGTTTGCAGTTATTCAGACCAGACCCCAAATTGCAAAAAAAAAAAAAAAAATTTGAATTTTTTTTTTTACAAATCAGATGCCCTCTTTATTGTTATCAGCTAACGTTTAGATGTTAGCATACATCTCGACATCCACCAACACAAACCATTTAGAACTTGCACCGGTATTCATACTATTTCTGGCTCAACTGAACCATAGTGTTCCACTTAAAGAAATACAGTTCACGGGGGTGATAGTTTGGCAATTGGCCACTCAAAACAGATGAAGAAGCAAAAAATAACTGAAATAAAGAATATCACCTGCAAGCCGACGTGTCCAGATCTCCCCACATTTCATTAAAAAAGCATCATTTTTCAGCTTTGTGATGGCAGGATCCGCCACACAGAAATGAGTTACGGTGGTAACACATTTATTCTTTAGTTTACATTTTATGTTACAGATATTTATATAGTTAAACAGTTTTGATCAATGGCGGCTGATGAAAAATATTCTTGGTGGGGCTGTGCTCTTTTTTTTGCTTTTTTTAAATCAAACTTGTGCTTTCTGACCTTTGCGCACAACTCCACTATTTCCTGAACTAAGTACAGCTCTTTTATTTCCTGTCTTACATCATTGGACAAACTGATTAATCCAGGTGTGCCTGACCATTGTTGTTGTGACTACTGAGGTCAGACACACCTGGATTGATCAATTTGTCCAATACAGACAAGAAATAAAAGGACTGTACTTAGTTCAGGAAGTAGTGGAGCTGTGCATATAGCTTAACAAGTCATTTTCAAAAATCATCCCAAAACCATTGAACATAAACGGCTGGATACCAGTACTATGTGAAATGCTGATTATTTTAATACCAATATTAACAACTTGAGGCATTCTTATACTAAACATAAATACAATATTGCACAGACAAGTTTAGAACCAAACTGGAAGAAAATAAATTATTAGGTTTACACAAAAATTTTACACACAAAGCTGTTAACTCTTACAGCAGCGCCCCCTTGTGGCAGAGAAATCACACTGCCAATGTCACCACCAGATATCTTACCAGTCCTCACAGCCTTGGGGCGATTTCTCTATCGCCCTTCTAGCGTCCGAATCAACGACGCTGATTGAATAAATTCCTGTTGCCATGTGCGAATTTCTTGTCAGTAATTGGCTGGCTGCTGCACTGCTTGGGGCGATGCTTCTGTCACCCCAAGCAATGCAGCGGGAGCTTTTTTTTTTTGAAAATGATATATATTTTTATATATGATACTTTGTTACGAATTTAAACACACAATTGACTAAGAATGTGTGATTATTGTTTTTAAAAAAAATCTAAAACACTTGGGAAACACTGGGGGGGGGGCGGCGCCCTATCGCCCTCTATTGGCCAGCTGCCACTGGTTTTGATGTTTGTTAACATTTATTAAGTTGGACTGGTTTGCTTGGGTGTGATACGTACACATCTGGGTGATCCTGTTTAACTATGGTTTCTTTTGTATTAATTATATTAATTTTGTATTAATATTAATTTTGTGTCTCTTGAGTCACCAGTAATTTTCCATTCCCCTGGGGACACAGAGGCGATGTGGCAGAGGGAGGAGCCAAAGCTGATACTTCCTGCATGGCCTCTACCACTGACTGGGAAATGGGGGAGCCAGAAGCTTTACTTTGCTTTGCCTTATTGTTTAGTTTGCTTTATTGTATAGTTAGTTTGCAGCAAATGTACCTTAATGACTAGTCATTTCTTTATTCAGTCAGTCATTTATTTATTCATTTTGTATTGTATGTTAGTCTTGTATTTCCCTTCCTCTCGTTTGCCATGGTCTAATCAGCCAGTATAAGAACCTCCCTAGTGTTTCCTGTGTTAGGTCAGTTTTGAAATTTGTTTAAGGTCAGTTCAAAGTCTGTTTGGTTAAGGTTAATTTGTTGCACAGTTTTCTAGTTTAGTTGACCTCTTTTATGGGCCCCATTTTTGTCATTTGTTCTATTTTGTCAACTGGGTGAATAAAGAAAACCCTGCTTTTTCTAAATTCCTTTTCCTGTGGCTCATTTAAGCCCTCCATGGTTTCTGACGAATTGATGTCAGTAGTCACCTACAAATTGGTGACAGCTCGCCTACCATGACAGGCTTGTTGATCTGATCGTTTTGTCTAACAGCTGTGTGTTTGAGACCACCCTTTGAATGGGACAATGGTGTTGACACTTTACAGTTCAAGATATAGTACAGAATAATGCGTATGACCTCAGGCAATCGCAAGATTGTCACAGTGCTAATAAATTCTACTTCTCTTGTCTGTCACTCAACTAAAATGTGGTTGAGGCTAACATGCTGTCAGGCAGCCCAACAAGAAATCTTTATTAGTTAACTATCAACGCATCCAAGCAATATCACAACTACTGCCTCTCTTTCTCCAAAATAGGTCTCATCTGTAGATTCAAGTGGGTTTAAAACCTGAAGCACTTACAGTGGAGTAGTCAGTATTTGCGGATTCACCTATTAATGAATTTTTCTGTGGAATGTAACCCCAATTTATTGGTGGAAAAATTACCAATTTGAGGGGTTTTTTCATAGAGCAGATCTAAAGTATTCGATAGAAAATGCAGCTTGGGAAACTGAGATACGTAGGTGCACTGTAACTTGACATCCTATTGGCAGGCGACTGCAAGACAGGCAATCCTTGCCATTAATTTTCCTTTGTACTAATTAGCTGTACCTCCAAGAGCGGAGATGAGGAAGACTTAGCTTATGCGAAAGCACTATGATGATTTGCACTGTGCATAGTAATGCATATCAAGGTAGGCTATATTTGGTGTTTGAACTATTAAAATATGCAATTAAAAGCGTTTTATAGAGGATCTCAAGTATTGACAGATTTCAACAGATGGGTTCTAAGTCCTTTGAATACCGGGGTTGCACTGTACCACATCAGGGGTTCATAGACAGTGTACCCTTATTTCACCAGATGTTGCAACATGCTGTCAGCAACTACACATCACATTACAACCCAGACTTTACTTTTATAAGAACTAGTGGTGTTTTGATATTCACAATTGCTGCCAATCATTGTTGATGTGGAAGTGTTTTTCTTAGATCACTTAATCTTCATAAGCTCAGTGTCAACACTTTCTTGGTATTTCAACTCCAACTCTCTACGGAGGCAGAGACTCTGCTTCTTTTTTTTTTTTTTTTTTTTACGTGTCCTGTTTGGCAATGTGGAGCTCAGAATTGGTGTCTGAGTACCAAGTAGAAGCCCAACAGATTTACTTTCACAAGCGGAGCAGTACAGCTTTTGCTATAGTACTCCACTTGATATATGTGTGAAAAATCTTTATTATGAATTGTTGGGGTTTTTATTTCCTGATGTTATGGACACGGAGACGGAAAATTAAGGAGAAGAAAGAAGGAAGATGAAGAAGAGAGGTAGGAAACAAGAAGTCAAGAGAGGGTGAGTTGAAAATACAAGAGAGGAAGGGGAACAAAGAAAACACAGGAAGACATTGAAGTCTGCCTCCATACCCACAGGACGGCAGAGAGACAGAAAAAACTAAACAAAACACAAAAAAGGAACATCGACAAAACAAACCAAACATTGTGAACTAAGAATTACATAACCACATCACACAAAAATAGATATAAAAATACAACAATGTCACAGAAAAACTCATGGTACCGATTAATCAAGCTCTAGTAATGATAACCTCAGCCCAAGAATATATCCTTAAACACCAGAGACCCCACATCTATGTGTGTGTGTTAGCATGCTGGTGCATATAACGTTTCTCCATAAGAGTGTTCGATAGCTGGTGTGAGCAGAATCGATGCAGACATGAAGGAGATCGGAGCAAAGACGTCCAAAGGACCCCCAGAGCCCCAGGCGGACCCGGGTGGGGCCGACCGCTTCCCCCAAGAGTGGAGCAAAGGAGAACCCCAGGGGAACATCCAGCGGCCACTATGCAGGGGCCCGGGGGGGCAGCAGTGACGAGCCCACGGGCCCCGCCGGCAACCGGCCGCGCCAGGGAGGGGCCGGTCAGTGGACCGGGAGAGCCGGGGCCCAGGGGCACCCCACCCCCCAGCAGGGACCCGACAAGGGACCGGCCGACGAGGGGCCCCCGGCACTGCAGGGGCCGCGGCCGGCCGCCACGCGCCGCCTCCACCCTAGGCCAATCCCCACCGCCAACATCCCAGCGCCCCACCGACAGCCGCAGGGGACGGACAGCATCCCCAGGCCGGGCTCAGCCAGCATCTGGACACCAAGTTGTACCAGCTCCCAGGTCCTGATCCCGCGCAACGCAGGGCGCCGAGACCAGGCATCCAACGAGGGCCAGGGCCGGTCCAACCCGCCAATGAACCGGCCACGCACGGTGCGCACAGAACAGGTGATCAAACGAGCAGAGACGCCGGATCCGCATCCCGCCGAGCCACCGAGCAGGCACCACCCAATAATCCCAAACCTGGCACCTCTAAAAGAGGTGCCCCAACCAACCAAAGGAAGATATCGGCCCAGTGCATTGGCCGACCGACACACCGGCCCCCCAATGCCCGGCCAAGCACGCACCAGGTCCGAACCGGACTCGGCTTCTTTTATTCACCACAGTGACAGGATGACTGTCAGCCATCACCGCAGAGCAAACAAATTCAAGTGCAGTGTACAGTTTTAACCTGAAGAGGGCTTCACAATGGCGGTTTTTGGTATAAAATGTATATTTACTAGAATGTACTAAAATACCAAAAGTAATTACCAGACACGTAGACAGCACTATCAGACACTCATTTAAAGAGTTTATCAGCAAGAAAAGTTGATTTGGGGGTGAGTTGCTCTTTAAACAAAGTAAAAAGTTGACAACAGGACACAGAGAATGTTTGGTTACTGGGAGCATCATCCCAGTCAATGCCCCTGTCCAACAAGACATCGCAGCTGAACAGAGCACCACACCAGGTGTAGCTTCTATGGAGAGAAAAACACTGAGAGAGATCAAAGCTAACAGTCGACATAACAGCAAATAATGCAATTGGAGAGTAGTAGAAGAGAAAAGTAGCAGATTGAAGAAAGGTGGTCAGTCTGTCCAACAGTCTAAGCCTATAGCAGCATAACTACAGAGATTGAGCAGAATGACCCAGCACATTAAGAGTGAGACATGACAGAGGAAGAGTAAGACTGACTGAAGAAAAATGTGGAAAAACAACACCAATAATATTGCCATGATAATTATGAGTCAATGTATCATGCAGATCTGCTGAAAGAATGTTAAGTATGAACGCATGTCTGTTTTGTTGTTTGTTGTTTTTTTTTAGGGGGGAGGGGGGGGGTTTGGGTGGGAACGTTGTTTCCATTCCATGAAATAGGAAAGATAGCATTTGCTAATAAGCACATTGAGCTGCACAGTGCGAGGAAAAACTACTCTATTTCTTCCGCTGCCACCCTATCTGTGCAGTCACATTCCTGATTCTGCAGGCGTACAACTCAAACCCTGAAACCATATTCCACATAATTGAAGATGTGATTGTGTGACTCCTCCAAATTTTCCCCAAAGATGTAGCTAAAGGCATCAACTGCCATGACAGATTAGCTTGTGGATGATGAGGATGAGCACAGTTTGATAGATACTAACTTTAGAACATCCGCTGCTTTCTTCACAGCCTCTTGAATGGGAGCTAGATCTTAGAAAAGCTTCTATCCTGCACGAATGACATTTGGCAAAAAAAAAAAAGCTTTCAAAAACGTAGGCTATGATCTTGGTTTGTAGGGACGAGGAACAGATATAACTGCTGCTCTGTTCTACATAAAGAAGGACACCGGATCAACTTCACATGTCACCCTGCTCTGCTTTTAATAAAATTCATATCCCCTAGCAACGAAATAGCTTAAAAATAATAATAACACTTTTAACAAATGAAAACGTCTGTGATTTACCAACATATATAGCGTATTTTTTTTCTGTTTGTGTCAAGGTTAAAGTTTAGTTCAGAAGAAATCATGGTATGAGCTCAGCCCCTTTGTTGCTTCAGCATGCTGAGACATTTTGGACAATTTCATGCTCTCGGTCTTGTGGGAACAGTTTGGGGATGACCCCTTCCTGATCCAACGTGAATGCGCTCCAGCACACAAAGCAAGGGCCATAAAGACAAGGATGAGTGAGTTTGGTATGGAAGGATTTGCTGTCAACTCCGCAATCATTTTGTCTTTGTTTTGAAATATTAGTAGAAACTTTCTGTTCACCGACTCGTTTCTCATTCACGTTATGATGTCCTCCTTGTACCGGATATTATCAGGAGGGCTAGAAGAAATACTCTAACGTTGTAAGCTGTAGGTTTTCAAAGAGGAAAATGTATTTAGCTTAAAACAGTATTGGCAGGCCACATCATGACACAGCCACCCCTTTAGTTTACAGCCAGGATAGTGATAACAGGCTTACAGGTGTCTTCTGTTTTCCTCCAGCTTTTTTTTGCTGTTACTTTCAGAATTACATCTCCTTCTTCTCTGAGTGGCCATGTGATATTGAGCCACCATCTTCACAGTTTTTTTTTTTTTAACTTTTATTCTTTCCTCCCTGAGGGACATGGAGGTTGGACTAATTTGGGTTATCCTAACCAACCTAAAACAGGAAAGGTTTCATATGTTTATTATAAAACCTTTATTATTATTTCATATATTGGGAAAAATACGTAAATATCTGGTTTCAACAGTAATCTTGGCTGATTGACAGGTTGCCCCTGTAACTGTATCCCTGAACAACTGAATTCCTACAAGCGCCTTTAATGATTTGTGGCTACCCTGTAACTTCCCCTAGACAGCAAACCTAAGCTACCTTTATTTGAGTTCCCCTTTACGACAGGTAAATTACTCAGGGGAGATATAAAACATAAATGACTTCAGTCCCATAAGGAATCCAGTTTGACTGCATCTCCAGTGACAAAAGAGGAAAAGATTGCAAAATGAGAGAATATCTGATGATATCAGCAGGTTTTTGCACAGCATTTTCTGCAACAAAGCTGATAGGCTGGCAGCATGTATGGATGAGATACTCATTCAAAAGCATTAATTACCCAGTAAAAACTGTAAGCAAAACCTCTTCATCTTAGAGAAGGACTCATAGATGAGACATGTGTTTCCGCAGAGATGCCGCTTTGAATTGGCAAGGACGTCATCATTTCCCTGCTGTTTCATGCCACTTCAGACCAGTCGTGAACCCATGTGAAGTGCCCGTTTTCCCCAATTCCACACAGAGCAGTACATCAAATGCTCTTCAATATGAACCGGTATTAGTGATGCAGAGTTATCTGACTGTAAGACTGAGTCAACACTTTGAACCACTGATTCTTTATTTAGGTCCAGACTTTGAACCATTTCAAAACATGATCATGCTTTGATCTAAACCAACTTTTTGCAGCCTCTAACGGCTTTTTCTTCCAGGATTGGCCTGCTTTTAGCTCTATTCATCTTACCATCAACACTGACCGGCTCACTGTCCCTGCAGAAGAAAAACGTCCCCACGGCATCATACTGCCACCTCCACGTTTCCCATGTGGGTGGTGCGTCTAGGGTGATTCCACTCATACATTTTTGTATATTGGCCAAAAACATCTAAAGGAAGCGTTTTGATCTTAAGAACTCAAATGTGAATATCAGTTGTTACAGCACGTAGGTAGGTTAAGAGTGTATGTTACTCCAAAGAGAAAGCTGCGTGTTGATGAAATGCTTCTCAGATCATATGGCCGTTTTACTCATTCCAGCATGTCGCCATCATCCTTTAGCTCTTTTTCATCACCTTCTCTGTGAATGATGTGAAAAGGTCCTATGGTCCCATTTTAAACTGAAAGCTTACACTAAAAGTAAGTCTAACCAAGTCCTTAGGGTGTTGCCGTCCCTCTTGATAACACAGACATCAAAGCATAAAATCTCTCTATAAAGTTTTATCTAACAGATTCTATACAAAATGTGCACATGCACACATCCGTTTGATCGTGTCATGTCATGTTTCTTTTGGTTTTGAAACATGTGAAAACTCAGTCTGAGGTTCCCTTCATGTCAGAGGCAGTATAAGGGAAAATAAGAATTGCATTATATATATTTTATTTTGACTGGAGACCTCCAACCACAGGGTGTACTCCATTTCAGCTTTCTGACTTAGACCTCAAGTATTCTAACTTCAAAGAAAAAAAAAATAAAAAAGAATAAAAAATGTCAGCACGCTTGGGTTTCTTTTCCGTCGTTGGTCCAAATGAGGGTAATGAGATTTCCAGCTGGGGTATTGCTGCCCTGTACTGCCCTGTTCTGTTTTACAGAAATAGGATTTAATCAAGCAAAATTGACTTAATATGTTAAATTTAAGTTTATGGTATTCGTGTTTACCTATTTAAATAAATACAAATTTTGTTTTATGAATTTGAGCAAAGAAGTTCCATATAAAGTATTTGCTAATTTGGTCCATGAATAATTTTTTACAAAAAGAGGGCGCAAAAAGGCTTTAGCGGGGGAGTTCCTACAGGCTATGTGCGGCTGGAACAGTGGGGTAGCCTATTTGATACACCACCGATTCTTTAAGCTTCCCTGCTTCGAAAAAAATGGGGAGGTCTGCTATTTTCATGGCTGCACAGTGGTGCAGTTGACTTACCTTGCAGGAAGAAGGTCCTAGGTTTGAATCCCATCCTCTTTCTGCATGGAGTTTGCATGTTCTCCCTGTGCGTACGTAAGTTCCCTCCTCCCACAGTCCAAAAACATGACTGTGTGATTAGTTTGTCTGTCTAAATTGTCCTTAGATGTGAGTGAGTGTGAGTGTGTGTGTGTGTGTGTGTGTGTGTGTGTGTGTGTGTGTGTGTGTGTGTGTGTGTGTGTGTGTGTGTGTGTATGGTTGTTTGTCCTGTGTGTCTCTGTGTTGCCCTGAGATGGACTGGTGACCTGTCCAGGGTGTACCCCGCCTCTGGCCTGATGACTGCCGATGTTGATAGGCTGCTCCCCCTCGACCCTGCAAAAGAAAGACAGTACAGGCCTAGATGATGGATGTAATTTTCATCCCTTTGAGAGGCAGGCTGAAAATCCCATTGAATGGTTTTTAAATACGTACTTTGCAGTTTATTACATTAATACATTTGATACAGAAGAAACCTTTCAGGTTTTGGGGCTGCCGCTGGGAAACATAGCAAAAGTTTTTTTTGTATAAGGCAAAACGGACCAGATGATCTATTGTATGGTAAATCACTGTAGGTCAGATCGCTTTTTCTACAGAAACCAGACCCTTTTGTTGATTTCCTGAAGATATCGCATGTTTTGACATGCCCCCCCCCCCCCCCCCCCAAAAAAAAAAATCAAGAATTTCTGCGTTTTTATTAAAATAACGATTTTGGCCCGAGTTGCAAAAAGTTTGGGTTGAAGGGTCTGCAATTAGTGCCCCTCATGCCCGTGCCTGGCACGTGTGTACGCAAAACCTCACATAAGCGCCGTATTCTGCCGTATTTACCAAGTCAGTTTTAAATGAAATGAAATATCTTCAGTGACGTGATCTTGTGCGACGCTTTATGTTTGTTTTTGGTTTTGCAGATAGCCTACTTCTTTAAGTGACCCGATGCTCCACTGCTCCAGGTGTTTGTCTGTGCGTTTGCGGGCGTCTAGCTGAGCAGCGGCACGTTGCAGGCAGCCTGCGGTAGTTTTGCGCACTCCGCTCCTGTTTACGCAGCGCTCACCTCACCAGCAGCCGGACCGATCCCCGTGACCCCACAACGGCAACCGAGCCCTGGCTCTCTGGTAACATCTCCCTGCTTTCCCTCCTCACACACACACACACACCCTCACCCCTCCTCTCTCTCCACCTTCATCACAACCCCCTCCTCATCCTCGTCCTCCTCCGGCTATTGTTGCGCCGCCGCTGCAGCTCACAAGTTCACAGAGAGAGCCTCATTCCACCCGGCACAACAAGTCCGCCCCCTCCGGTTCCCTCGGCCGGGATGCTCGTTTCGCTCGCCTTAAATGCGATGTGATAAATGGGCCGCGCAGGATGTGAAGCCCCGCAAGAAGAAGCAGGAGGATGGCTAAACCAGGCTCGTCTGCGGCGGCGGCGGCGGCGGCGGGGCTGCTCCTGCTCCTGCTGGGCTTCTTCCTCTCGGCGTCCTCCGTTGAAGCCGGTGAGTTGGACCACAGGTTGATGAGCGATCACCGCAGGTAAACAAAGAAAGAGAGAGGGGGGTGAGCAAACACATGCAGCGGGGCTGATATGTGTTTGCTTGGAGCACTGCTGACTGTGTTAGGTTTGTAGCGGCATCTGGGTCTTTTTTTGGGGGGGGGGGGGGACATGACTCATGACACATGGATGTGATCTGCATGTGTGAGCTTTCATCTGCACTCACTGTGAGCTTTGTAAAGCCAGCAACGACGGCTGACGTCAGGTAATCGCGCTGGATTCGGATGATTCGGATCACTTTGACACATATAAAGGAGGGAGGCGTGATGATTGTGAGACAGCCAAATGTTCCAAAACGTGTTTAAAATGGAACTAAAAATAGGATTACAAGTATCGACCCCAAAAAAGGGCTAAAGTTCAAGCCACGACACCATTAAATGCGCAGTCATTTCATTCTAACCTCATCTGGACAATTGTGATCCCACTTTTTGTTCTTTTGACATTTTTGACAACCCCAGCTTCAGCATCCATCACTTTCCCTGCAAGATTATTTTTAAGCCCTTGTACAGTGATATGATTGCTACAATGCGTTATATTCAAGAGGGAAATCCGTTTGAGTTAAAAAAATCTTGCTTCCATTGTGTCCCGATGATAAGCTTACAGATGACAGATAGTCCTTTGAAAATCCTAACTCTTGGAGATAAGATGAGGCTTTATCTCAGCCTGGAGAGTTCGTTTTCATTTGGTGTGAAGATGTGTTTGTGTGTGGTTCTAGGAGGGATTATTGTACTTCTGGAACCTTGTTTTACATCCTTTTGTGACATATAGAATGGTTGGGAAACCATCGTTAGGGACACCACAACGCCCTGGTATGTTCTGTGGCATGGCTGAACTATTGAATGGGAATAGAGGCTAGGTCACCTTGCAAAACTCCCTTCAACATGCAATCACTTTGTGTGGGATATCGCACAGACCAATTTTTAGCCCATCATCCAAACATGGATATAGTATGACACAACTGCAAACATTGCGAGATACAGTGGTCGTACAGTGGACAACCCCCCCCCCCCCCCCCCCCTTAATCATGGTTCAGTATTTTCAGATGTTTCTGTGGAACGTGACTCCCAATTATTTAGGAAGAATCCATCTATTTGTTTTCCCCGTAGAGCTTAATATCTAAAATATTTTAACGAAAATGCAGCTTGTGAAGTTGGAATACCTAGGCACAATGCTGCTAGACATGCTACTGGCTGGCTGTTTGCATAGCAGCCAATCCAGGAGAGCCATTTATTATGCTTACTGCTGATTGGCTGTACCCCCAAGGGCACAGACATAGAAGACTGTAGATATTAGCTTCTGCTGTAGTGCTAAGACAGTTCGCACTGTGCGCATTACAGCATAATAAGGTATATTTGGTGTTTGAACAATTAAGATATGCAGTTCTAGGCATTTTTAGGGAGGGTCTCAGATATTCCCGGTCCCTAATCCTGGTAAATACTGGAGGTCCACTATACACATAAACTGGACAGACCATTTATCAGAGAAAAGGCAACAGGCCTATGGTGACTCTGGAGGAGCTGCACAGATCCACAGCTCTAATGGGATGATCTGTTGACAGGACAGGTATTAGTTTGGCACTTTGTGACAAGAAAAGATTCATTGTTGAAAATAAAGCCATACGGGGTCCTGTTTAAAGCTTTCCCTCAGGGACAGCAGACTAGGAAGCTGGTCAGGGTTAATGGGAAGAGGGAGGAAGCTAAATACAGGGCAGTAATGGAGGAAAAGCTGTTAGCGGCTGCAAGACTTTAAAGAGAGGCTGAGGTAGGCCTCTCAGCAAGACAAACAACATGAAACCTACAGCCAGAGCTATTATGTAATGGCTTTGATCAAAGCATGTTCATGTCCTAGTCAAAGTCCAAATCTAATTGAGAATCGGTGGTTTGACTTGATAACCGATGCTCACAGACACTCTCCACTAAATTTACCTGAGGTGTCTAGATGTGTGCACCCACATATTTTCAGATTTTTTTGGAAAACATTTGACCATTTTTGTTTCGTCTGCCTTCACAACGATGCACTACTTTGTGTTGGTTTAGCACATGAAATCCCAATGAAATCCATTTAGGGCGTTGGTCTTAACGCGAGGAAAGGAATCATTTTCCGCTTGCGTGGTCATGTGAGATATTTGTTTAGTGGTTATTCGTCTGGATGTTCGGGGACTACCTGCTCCCACAGTTTCTGAGTCATTCTTACCCCCGTGCCAGGAAGCCCTGTGCCATCTTAGTCTTTGCCCGTTTGTTTAGGAAATCTGTGAAAAAGGAACTCCTGAGTTTTTACCAAACTTTTTACTTCAACACAACATTGGTGATTATTTGCCAAACTGTGGGAAACCGAGCGGTACAACAGGTGGAGTGGGTCTATTCTGGCTAACTGACGACTCTCACCACGCAGACCTTACCTTGCATAAAAACAAATCCTGCTCCAAAGTGAGTCATTAATAATACTTGGTACACCAAAAGAAGAGCTGCTAGTACATTTTTAGATAGCTATTCAGAAACGAACCTCATATTAATCGGCGAAAAAAGGCTAACAGTAAAGTTTGCCAACTTTATACACTAGTGCCTTCTATTGTGCTGTGTTTTTATTCAATCCCGGTTATCATTTTCACATTTTTTTACTATCAGGAAGCCAATATTCCTTTTTTTAAGTACAAGTGAATTTTTCTCTTTTAGCTTTACGCGCTACGCTAAGTGCGCGATGTTTATGGATCTCCATTTGCTGAGTTATTACTCGTTCAACTCAGATAAAATACATTTTTATTTTTGGCACATCAAACCCTGACAGACTGAAAGTGTGTTAATTAGGCTGGGTATTAATGAAAGGAGATAGATTAATTTCTGGGTGGTGAGAGGAAGATCTTAGTGAAAGTGGGCTGAGAGAGCAAAAAAAACAAAAAAAACCCCGCAGAGTTCAAAGAGAGTGATTATGAGGAGGATGTTCCGCTCTCCACAGTAGGATTTATTATATCTATTGCAAAGTGTGGGAATATAGCATTTATGTTCTAAACCTTATTAATGAAATATCCTTCTGTGTATGTGTCAGACACTGTGCTGTCAGCTCCGCTCAATGTGACCATCAGAGAGCTGGAGGTCAACTCGGCTGTGGTGACGTGGGAGATCTTGGAGGGAGATCCCGTCATTGGATTCGCCATCACCCAACAGGTACCTCTGAGTGTGTTTGGTTTTCTCTGGTTTTAGGCGAGGGTGCCTAAACGTAACAAAACTTTGAAAATAAACATTAAGACAAGACACGGGTCTTACATTTGAAAATACAAAGAAGTTCCCCTAAAATTTTTAGTTTAAGTTAAAAAAAAGAATGTGAAGCCATTTGAAAGAATGTGATCTTCAAAATAAACCTTCGAATGTCTACGTATTTTTATTATTATTTGTATCTGGAAAAGAAAGTGATTTAATCACAGGTAAACACTACGTAATAATCTTGTTCTGCTAAAAATATTCTAGCATATTTAATAGTACAGGTACTTTATCGAATGGTTTTATTCTCATAGAGATTCTGTTACATGGACATTTTATGCAAAAATATAGAACAAACATCTGCACACTGTATGAGATATGATTGCTTGACTGGCAGTGTGTAGCAACAAGTTGTGGGGGGGGCAGCGCTGTGTTATTTTATGTTCCATATCGTTTCTCTGGTATGTCATTAAAACGACTTAAAATCATTTTCTGGGTCATACAAAAGGCCACAGACTTAGCAGACTGTTTAGCAGAGCTTCCATGTCCCCGTTGCTTTGTAGCGTTTTTGTTGCGCTATTTTTCGGCCTCTGGGGCCGCCCAACTATATGACGACCGCACCCACTAGAGCTGTTACTCAATTGTAATGGAAAACCACCCAAACTGTGTGGAGTAAAGTTGAGCCGAGTTGAGCTGCGCTGTAGAGGTGTTAGTAGAAAAAGGGCCATAACCAACCAAACACAGGAGCAAGAGTAACATAGGCTGGGTTGTGCTGTAATCTTTGGGATGATGAAGTTAGTGCAATAGTTCTCCAAAGTGTCAGAGGTAGACAAAGCAGCTTTTGTTTTCAAGGAAGACCTCAAAAGGTTGGAGGAACTGCACGGAGAGAGAAGTACTTTATATTTCCCGGCAGCCTTGAGGGGTGGAATATAGTGAGTTTTTATGTTTTTTTCCCCAATTGTATTCCAATACTCTGAACAACACCCTTGTATTTTACGTGTTATACTATACATAGATTACAATTTCCTTTAGGATAACTCAAAACAATGCTCAGGTTTAAACTGTCTCTTTAACCCTAGGTGGCTCAATTTACCCCTAAGCTGGGGCAAGTTGACCACTTTTTCTCCCTATGTCATGGACGCATTTTTAACAGCCTGAAATAAAGGTAGACATTTTTGTTTTATTCCTGCATCATTTCTGCTTGCCTAGAAGACAGCAGAAGGAACACATGTGTCCATTGGCCCCACTCTCCCCTAAGGGTGCTAACCTTCTGTTGAAATAATAATTTCTATTCAAATCAGTACTGTATTTAACTGGTGTTTATTTTATATTTTTGTTTAGATTGTGTACCACCAGATACATTAGTTTAAAAAAAAACTAATCGGCTCATTAAAATGACTTGTTTGGTGTTGTAGCTGAATTTAGCCAATTTTGCTTTGATGATCTAAATTATTGTTTTTTAGCTACGCTCCTCTAGGCACACTGCCCTGCATGTTTTAGATGTTTCGCTGGTCCGGCACACCTGATTTCAATTGAGGATCAACAGGATTTTGCGGAACTGCAATCATCTGAATCAAGTGTGTTCAAGCAGGGAAACATCTAAAACACGCAGGGCAGTGTGCCTTAAGGACCAGGGCTGGGAAAAACTGATCTAAATATCTCTAGATGACACTTATCTAAGAGTGCATTAAATAGCTCTGATTTTAAAACCGATGCTCCAAATATATGTGTACAACATTAAATACAAGCATGTGTGAAGTGTAATAAATAATATTATATATATATATATATATATATATATATATATATATATATATATATATATATATATATATATATATATTAGGAATAAGGGAAATTGTTCTGGCACCAATAATATTAGCAGTTGCATTTCTGGTTCTACATAAAAGCAGGTATTTTTTCAGATTGGCTTTACTTTGGATTTGCATACAGAAGAAATCTTAGATTTTCTCCTTGAATCATTCAAGCGAATCATCTTGTTTTTTAAATTTTTTTGCTTAAGTAAAATAGTAATTAATGCAACCTTTGCATGCACATTGACATGAATTATTTAAACTGGACCAGGAAACTCCAGCTTTCAAAAGCCTAGTTTCATGCAGCCACACTACAGCACTCGGAGATCCATGTAGGATGTACATTTTGTCCCCGTGAAGTTGTAATGGCCTAAGAAATGTCCTTTTATAATTGCCTGGTAAATAAAAGTGTCCCAGAGGAGCCGTGCTCTTTAATCCAGCAGGAGCCAATTGACCTGAGCAAGCAGCTGTAGCGGGGTAATAATGTGCATTTCTAGGAGAGTGTACATGGCCTGGAAAGCAATTTCTGTCTTTAAGCTAAACTGGATTGTTGAAAAAAAGCCCCAAGAGACTTTACTTAAGCTTTTTCCCAACTGTTACCCTCAACAGAAGTGTACACATTAGCATACATTAAGCCACAGCATAGGAAACTAAGATACAGAGATTAACCAATTTGAATGTAGGAAACAATGATGGTTGAAACTATTGGACTGTTATAAAGCAGATGATATTACTGCAATTTAGTTAAAAAAAATTAAATAAAAAATAGATTTTAATCATGTTTGCCCCCCCCTATCTGGTCCATGTCCCGCTGCAGAAGAAGGATGTGCGGATGTTAAGGTTCATCCAGGAAGTGAACACCACCACCCGCTCTTGCGCGCTGTGGGATCTGGACGAGGATACCGAATACATCGTCCACGTCCAGAGTATTAGCATGGGAGGCAGCAGCCCCCCCAGTCAGCCTATTCTCTTCAGAACACCAAAGGAGTCAGAGAAAATGGCGTCCAAGAGTCCTGGTAAGCTCAGATTCTGGCAGGATTTACTTTGATTTAAACATTCAGAGTTTTCCCTTTTTTCTCCACAGCTTTTTTTAGGGGGGATTTATGTGACAGACCAAAGCAAAGTTGTGCATTTTGTGAAATGTAAGGAAAATGACACAGGGTTTACATTTTTTTTAGAAACAAATTCTACTTTTGATACTCCTAAATAAAGGTTGTTCTAACAAATTACCTTCAGAAGTCAACTTACTTATAAAAAAGCCCCACCTCTATGTAATTTAATCTCAGTATAAAAGCAACTGCTATCTGAAGGCCTCAAAGGTATTTTACAGATCCATCATGAATAACCCCGACATCCTGCAAAAAAAAAAATGGATGTTAAATCTTCCAGACTGGAGTAATAAAGGAATTAAATACCTGGAACACATATTTGAAGGAACAACTAATACATTAATTGCACAAGATTTGATTGACAAAAATTTATTTTTAGAATATCAAAAAATTACATTGATTATAAAAGGTAAATTTTGGCTCAATACAATTGAGTTACAAATGCCATCAGAGTTTTAGATTTTCTTAATCTCAACCTCCCAAATTGCTGTCGAAAATATGCGGGACATTATCTAAATTGTATGAATCGATAGCCCTTCCTATTTCAAAATGGGAGGTGGATCTATTATTCAGCTTTGACCAAAACATCTGGTCTCAGATGAGTTTAAGAACCGTTAAAATAACTCAAAATCCCAATTTACAGTTAATACAATACAAAATCCATCATAGAGCATGCTATACAGGTCAACGAATGTTCAGGATGGGTTTAACGCCGTCTAATACCTGCTTAAAATGCACAGGCAATATACCGGATAATTATATCCATGCACTTTGGTTCTGTCCACCTGTTCAGAGATTTTGGTGCTGTTATGTGAGGACTTATCAAAGTGTCTGAAATATAATATTCCACCTTCTCCCTCAGGTTGCTTGCTGGGAAAGATAGATGGTGTCACCATGAACACAAAGTTATTTCAAATGGTTCACATTGCCTTATGCATTGCTAAGAAAACTATCGTCCTAAACTGAAAAAATAAAAATGCTCTTAATATTGATCAATGTCAAGATCTCTTGTTTGACCACATTGGTCTTGAGACAGGGTGGGGGAGACTTGGTTTTGTCATGTGGGTCATTGTTGCTAATGTGGGGGGTTTTGGGGTTAGGGGCGTCTGGGGGAGGTCCTTGGGGGTGGGATAGCTAGGTGGATGGGGCGCTGGGTGCCATGGGCCCCACCAGGGATGGGGCTTTGGTAGCTTTGTGTGGTAACTCCTGGAAGCTGCATGCGGTGCCTTTGGGGGGTTGTACTGGCAGACATAGGTTACTAGCCTGGTGGCCGCGCTGCTCCTCAGTGGGTCTGGGGTGGGATTGGGGGCTCGGGGTTCTGGGGCGCCCAGCCCTTTGGCTGTGGTCCTGGCTGGTGCCTTTGTTGCCAGTGCCATTGTGTGGGGGTCGTGGCCATTATATCTTTTTCTCTGGGCTGATTCTCATCACCGACTTCTGGTTGGCGTTTCGCCTTGTTCGCGTGCTTGGGTATCAAATTGGTGGATGCAGTAGAATAATAATAATAATAATAATGGCTTGTATTTATATAGCGCTTTTTGAGACCCTCAAAGCACTTTACAACTCCATTATTCATTCACTCTCACATTCACACACTGGTGGAAGCAAGCTATGATTGTAGCCACAGCTGCCCTGGGGCAGACTGACAGAAGCAAGATTGCCATATCGCGCCATCTGCCCCTCTGGCCAACATCAGTAGGCGGGTAGGTGAAGTGTCTTGCCCAAGGACACAACAAAGCAGGTGGAACGAAGCAGGTGGAAGCAAGAATTGAACCCACGATTTCTGGGTCACAGGCTGCCCCAGAAGGGCGGCGTTTCTGGGCCTGATCATTTTTTGGGAACTGGACTTGGCTTTTGGGTCTTGTTCTTTGTGTGCTGCAGCGTTTTGTTGGTCGGGCTTACTGGTGGACTAACCGGGTACTGGATGTGCAGGGCGGGTGGATGGGGGGGGTGCTGGATTCGGTCGCTTGCCAAGCCATCGTTTAGCATTTGCTGGGGTTGGGGGTGGTGGATGTCGGCCTGGTGTGTCGGCTGGCCGGGGCATCGGTCTGTTCCTGGTCCAGGTGGGTATGTCACTGGGGTTTTGGGCCAGTGCGTGCACTGGTTCCTGCCTGGCCACGGGAGCCTTAGATGCGCGGGTAGTGCTGGGGGCCTCCTTTGCTGGCGGGGAGGCTGTTACTATGTAGCTACAGGTGCTCTCCCCCTAGGGTGTGTTCTTGGACGGGGGTGCAGTGGGAGGGGGGCTGAACTTAACCTGGGTGTCTAATGTATTTTGTTCTCTGATAGTAGACAGAATGTTGGGGTGGATATAGCTCTTCTTCTAAGATAGGGCCGGGGGGACTGCCTTGGGCTCTGTAGGGCTTGGTGGTGCTGCAGCCATGGGCCCCGGGATGGACGTGCCAAAGCCTCCTTCCCTTGGTGGATCTTGGTGAACAGGGGTGCCTATTGGAGTCAGTGGGGGAGCTTGCTCCCTGGGAAGGCATTCTGTCCCCCAGTCCTTCCCTCCCTATCCCCGGGCACCTCTGTCCACCCCCTCCATTACTTTACCACTCATGTAGGGCCTTTGGGTGTGGGCACGTCACTGGGGTGCGAGGGGTTTCCATTTCCGCTATCCTGGGAGGCCTGGGTCCCAATTTTACTGTACAACTTAGACACTCTCACTTATAACATTCTCATGAGACACACATGTAGGGAATTTGGGATGGGCACACTTTTTGGCATCCAGAGGGGAGCTGTTCAATCAGCTTCACCTCTGGTACCGATGCCCACTGTTAAACTGCATATAGACACTGAGGGCTCTGGGTGGGGGATGGGGAGGTTGTGTGGCTGCCTTCGACACATCCCATGTTTTAAATACACATGATAACACACATCAACACCATACTCTAGGAGGAGGAAAGCGGCTAGGGGTCTTTCCACATCCCTGTTCGCTATTGGCTGTCAGGGGTTGGGGTCTGGGAGGAGGAACAGGCGGTCTGGTAGGGCCCTGGGCTGGTGGGCTGCTTCGCTGCTGTGGGGGCTTTGGCGGTCTGCTTGTTTCCATCCTAGAGGGTAGGGGGTCCACCTCCTGGGTTCAGGGCCTGGTTGCTCTGCTGGGGTTTTGGTACCTGGACCTGGGAGTATAGAGTGTGTATGGGGAGTATGAGTGAGTGTACAGTGTCCATTTGTGTGTATCTAGGTGTGCAGGTGTGAGTGTAAGTATGGAAAAGGGAGCGAACATAAGACTGTGTTTGTGTGTTCCTGTCTATCCGTCAGGTTGGGTCTTGAGCTACCCCCTCGCTTGGCACATCTCAGGCCCCCCACATAAGGGGGGGTCTATTTCCTCTCTATCACTCCCTGCCGGTGACTGATGCCTCTGCCCACAGTTGGTGGCTCTCGGTGTCTGAAGCTGGGTGCTCGGGGGCATGCCGGTTCATCCCTGGTGCCTGGTTGGCCGGGTCTGGGTGGACCAGTGTATCGGTCGGCCGGTGTGCCGGGCCAATGTTTTCCTTTTGGCATCATTGGTCAGGGCGCCTCTTTGAGAGGGACCGGTTTAGGCGTTGTTTGATGGTAGCTATAGGGTGGCTAGTTGGAGGTCGGGTCCGGTGTCTCCACTTGATCACCTGTTCTGTGTGTTTTGTGCTTGGTCGGTTTGTTGGTAGATATGATTGGCCTTGGTTGGATGCTTGGTCTTGGTGCTGTGCGGTGTGCGGGATTGAGATTTGGAAGCTGGTTGAGTTCGGTATCTGGGTGCTGGCTGGGCTTGGCCTGGGGATTCCGTCCATCCCGAAGTGGGCCGGGGGCCATTGGGATGTCGGATGTGGGGTTTGGCCCGGGGTGGTGGCGGTGTGTGTCCGCCATCAGCCGGCTATGGCAGCTGGGGACTCCAGTCAGCAGATCCCTGGTCAGGTCCCTGCTGGGGGTTGGGCACCCTCAGGTCTCTGGGTCCATGCCGGATCCGCCCTGGCATAGCTGGCTGCCGGCGGAGCTCATGGGCTCGATGCTCGTCTATCTGTGGGTTGTGGTTGCGTAGTTCTAATTTCGCATTGTTTGGTTTGTTTTAACATTCTTTTTTCCCCTCTTTCTGCTGTTCTGCAGGTGTAGAAACAGACTAGGATGTTTTCTTGTATTTTCATTATTCCCCTTCCTCTCTTATATCTTCAACTCACCATCTCCCTCTTAACTGTTTTCCTACCTCCCTTCATCTTCTTTCTTTTTTCCCTTTATTTTCTGTCTCCATGTCCATAATATCAGAAAATAGAAAAGGAAACCCCAGCAATTTCTAACAAAGATTTCTTACACATATATATCAAGTGGAGTACTATAGCAAAAGCCGTAATGCTCCACTTGTGAAAGTAAATCTGTTGGGCTTCTACTTGGTACTCAGACACCGATTCTGATCTCCACACTGCCAGACAGGACACGTAAAAAGTAAAAAACAATTTAAAAAGTGAACAAGAGCAGCATAAAGAACAAGCAATACAGGAGACAGGTCAAGGAGAACGTTGCGGAGATAATTAAATTGGGGTTACAAGCTTTTAAACGTCTGGTAAACATAACCTGCCCTGCGCTGGCCTGCGCTGCCCTTGGGGAGGGCACAGTAAAAGTGGACATGTCCGAGTAAAAGAAGATGTTGCTGCTAACATGATACACAACAACAAAGACGCTTCTTTCACAACTAAAGTGCAAAATATTTGTAGTATTTTGTAAATTTCGGTGTGCCGCTTGGACATTTTTGGGGGATGGACCGGCGGAAACATCATGGCTGAATATAGTGTTTCAGCCATAATGTTTCCGCTGGACCATCCCCTTAAAATGTCAGTGCGGCACGCTGGACTTTTTTGTTTTTCTCATTTAATTTATTCTGAAAAGTAATCAATTTCTGAACACTTCTGAATTGTTATTGATTTTTGCACGTTTCACATCGCAATTAATTGATTTACGGTGAATCGGCACACCCCTAGCCGTGGGGAAGAAAAGCTGCTAGAGGCTGCAGGATACTTGTGACTGGGATGGAGGTTCAACTGCCAACAAAGAGCCAGAGTTACGATTGAATGGTTTAGATTGAATAATATTTATGTGTTGAAATGGCCCAGTCAAAGCCAGGAAGCAAATCCAATTGAGAATCTGTGGCAAGACTTGAAAACTGATATTCATAGACACTCTCCATTGAATCTGACTGAGGCTTAGCTATTTTGCAAAGACTTATGGGGAAAAATTCCAATCTCTAGATGTGCAAAACCGAAAGAGACATACCCCAAAAGACTTGAACCCAAAAGCGGTTCAACACAAAGTGGAAGTGGACTGAGTAAAAATGTATGCCACACTTTTCTGTTTTATATATCCTTTTCCCTCCATTTCATTTTCATGCTTTACTTTGTGTGAATCTATCACATAAAATCCCAAAGAGATACACTGAAGTTCATGGTTGTAACATGACAAAAATGTGGGGGAAAGTACTTTGGCAAGGCGCTGTACCCGTCTTACCAACATACTGTGAGCGGTGTTTCCGAGGCCTCCAAATGCTAATCTATATGTAAATACATTTATTGTGTATTCATCACACTTTTCCCACTGAAAACATCGTCATGTAGCTTTTATTAGAGCAGGATATACTACAATAACAAATGTAAGAAGGGAATTGAAATTCGGTGCGTGCAAGAGCCCACAAATGCAAGCATGAAAGCATATAGACACAAAAGCAATCGTGCATCAACACAGATGGAGGAAACAAACATTCTGCTTCCCTCTCTCTCCCTCTGCTGACACACAAATTTATATCTAGTGTAAGTACATGCACAAACAGTTTTTTTATTGCAGTTTTTTTTCCCCGACTCAGACAATATCCCAGTAAAACCCTGATATTCTTTTCCTTCTTCTCCTGGAAAAACAAAATAGGAATAAAACCTTGGTGTGAACTTCTCACATCTTTTGTTCTCTCTCACGAGGACACAGAGCCTGCTGGCTATTGTCTGGAGCGGCTTGCGGTACTTCTGGTTTTATCACGTCTGACCCAGTTCCGTTGCCAAAAGCAGCTGCTTCAGAGGGACGCTGCAAATTACTAAACACTCATCAGTCGTAAGCAGACGTGGGTAGTAAATAGTTACATTTACTCAGAAAAAAATACTTTTGGAGTAGTTTTACTAGGCCATACTTTTTACTTTTACTAAATTCATATTTGTATGAAGTATCGCTACTCTTACTAGACGAAAGTTTCTGGCCACTCTACCGACAGCGAGCAACTTTACTGAATTAAACTGAATGCTTGTTTTAACCAAAAAAGGCATGAGACTTAGGTGATGTTGACACGTAACGGTTTAAAAAAAAACAGAATACCCTCACCACCTCGTTTAAAAAAAATCTCCATCCACACCTAACCTCACAATCAATCAATCAATCAATCAATCAATCAATCAATCAATCAATCAATCAATCAATCAATCAATCAATCAATCAAACTTTATTTATAAAGCACCTTTCATACAAAAAAATGCAGCTCAAAGTGCTTTACACATTAAAATGACCCCACATAACCCACATTCCAATCCCTTCCACCCAATTATAAAAACGAAAAGACAGTTATTCCCCCTTCCTAAACCCATTTCCCAATCACACACAGACACACGCAGGCACACATCCACACACAAACACACATACACACACAGACGTCTTCCCAAAACGCAGATCATTGGTAGACACTGGGCTGAGCTCAGATGAGTCAGGCACGTAAGGAAAACGCCATCAGGAGACCCGTCTGCCTCGACAGCAGCAGGTCCACTGCAGCAGCCAGGGCACCGACACAGGGCACCCAGAGAAGGGAGGGTAGAGACCCCCGCCTCCATCTGAGCACTACCCGGTGAGCACCCAGGCCACCGTAGCCGAACACCGCTCCCGAGGCAGAGGGCTCCCACAGAGGAAACACTGGAAGAAGGATTAATAAGTAAAAATGTAAAATTACCATAACTAATATAAGTAAAATAAGTAGTAATAAATATAATAGTAAAAACAGGTAACCATATAGTAGCAAAGATTTCTAATAAAACTCTGTGAAAATATAAGCAAATAAAACATACAAAGCAATGAAACACACTATAATAAATAATAATCAATTAAAAGCTAGGCTATAAAGGTGAATCTTGAGCCTGCTCTTAAAAACATGAACGTTCTCTGCGGCTCTGAGGTCCTCTGGCAGCTTGTTTCAAAGATGAGGGCCATAATAATGAAAGGATGCCTCACCATTGGTGTGTGTCCTGACTTTTGGAATGTACAAGGAGACGGCTGCCAGAGGAGCGCAGAGGCCGCGAGGGTTCATACGGTAAAAGCAGCTCTGAGAGATAAGAAGGCCCAAGACCATTAAGACACTTAAAAACCATTAAAAGAACCTTAAAATCGATCCTGAAATATACTGGGAGCCAATGCAATGATTCTAAAACCAGAGACACTGGTCAGGACACGTGCTGCTGAACTTTGTAATAGTTGTAGACCTGAAATAGTCTTTTTGGGAAGACCAGAAAGCAGGGCATTACAGTAATCAATTCTACAGGTGATAAAAGCATGCATCAGTGTCTCCGTATTGGCCCGAGAGAGAATGGAGTGGACTCTGGCAATGTTCTTTAGATGATAAAAACCTATTTTAATGATATTTTTAATATGAGAGATAAAAGTCAGCTCAGAGTCAAAAATAACACCCAGGTTCCTCACTTGCTGAGAAGGATTAAAAGAAAGTGATTGCAGTTTTGGTAATAGTTTCTCTCTCTGGCCCTCAGTACCAATAACTATAACTTCAATTTTGTCCTGGTTGAGTTGAAGAAAGTTTTCTGCCATCCAGGATTTGATGTCTAAAATGCAGCTAAGAAGTGCATCCACTGGCCGTGTGTCATCAGGACACATGGAGATGTATAACTGTGTATCATCAGCATAACTGTGAAAGTTCACTCCATGTCTCCCAATGACACCACCAAGAGGGAGCATATAGAGGTTAAAAAGCACTGGGCCTAAAATTGAACCCTGGGGCACACCACATGTAATCTTGTGGACCTTAGAGGAGCAGGTATCTAAACTTACCATAAAGGTCCTGTCTGTGAGGTAGAATGTTAACCATCTATGAACAGCACCAGAGAGGCCAATCTGTTCCAAAAGGGGTAAAAGAATAGTCTGGCCTACTGTATCAAAGGCAGCGCTTAGATCCAGTAGAACAACACTGTCACCCTCTGTGCATCATAGTTTACTCTAAAATCATTTAAAATCTTCAGAAGGGCCGTCTCAGTGCTGTGGTTTACCCTGAAACCAGACTGAAATTTCTCTTGGACATTATGAGCGTTAATAAAATCATTGAGTTGAATTAAAACAAGCTTTTCAAAAATTTTGCTTAAAAAAGGTACGTTTGATACTGGTCGGATATTGTTCAAATAATTAGAATCTAAATTGCTCTTCTTCAACAGGGGCCTCACCACTGCCCCTTTAAAGACGGCAGGAAAGAACCCCGTCTGAAGGGAGCAATTCATCATGGTTAAAATCTCATCTCTAAAAGAATCATAAAATTGCTTAAATAATCTAGTGGGAATCGGGTCCAAGACACATGTAGTGGGCCTCACTGAGAAGAAAACTTTATTGAGACTCTCAGCCTCCACCAGGACAAAACTGTCCAGCGTTTCCTCTGGTATACACACACATTCAGATTTGTCTAAAACCATGTTACTTTGAGAAGATAAGATAGTACATCTGATGGTGTCTACCTTCCCTCTGAAGTGGGCTTCAAATTCCTCACAGAGAGTGTTAGAGGGGGTTTTCTGAAGTGAATTAGTGTCACAGTTAAAAATGTTAGCAATTGTGGTAAATAAAATTTTAGGATTATTTTTATTATCTGAGATTATTTTGGAAATGTAAGCATTTCTTGACTTTCTTACTGCATTATTGTATGATTTTAGTAGGTCAGTATAAATCTGCTTATTTATTGTGATCTTATTTTTCCTCCATTTTCTCTCCGCCGCCCTGCAATTTCTCTTTAGTTTTCTAAGGTATTCATTTCTCCATGGTGATGCATGTTTTGGCTGTAGATGTTTAACTTTAAGTGGAGCAAGTAGGGTTAAGAGTAGATCGAAGTCTGCTGTTAAAATCATTGACAATAGAATCACAGGGGGTGGCTAAATTAATAGGAGTCTTTTTAAAAGCTTCAAGAAATCCAGCAGCCACTTCAGGGGTTAGATGGCGCTTCATTTCAGTTCTCACAGAGGTCTCCCGCTTAATAAAACTGGTGATGTTAAAAAAACACACAGTAGTGGTCAGAGACAGCCAAGTCAACAACAGAGGACACGCTGGTGGACAGGCCATACGTGATGACCAAGTCCAGAGTGTGTCCTCTGTTGTCAGTTGGCTGTGTGACATGCTGGGTAAAATCCATGTAACTCAAGATGTTTAAAAAATCTGTTGAAAAAGAGTCTAAAAGGTTATCCACGTATAGATTAAAATCGCCAGCTAAAATTATCCTTTCAAAGGAGTTGTGCAGAATTGATAAAAACTCTGAGAATTCTTGAATAAAAAGTGCAATCTTTTTAGGAGGCCTGTAAACAGTTACACATAAAATCTGAGGAATGGTAAAAACAACTGCGGTATATTCAAAAGTGGTAAAATTGTCAAGTAAAACAGGTTTGGCGGAAAGTGTTGATGAACTAATAAAAGCCGTCCCGCCACCCTTTTTCCCATTCCTCGTTGAATAGTTAAAATTTAAATTTGGTGGGGAGGCCTCTGTAAGAACAAGAGGGGCATCCGAGCTCAGCCAGGTTTCCGTTAAAAATAAACAATGGAGATTATGGTCTAAAATCAAGTCATTTATAATAAAAGTTTTGTTCAGCAGAGAGCGAACATTTAAAAGAGCCATATTAAGAGTGGCTGGAGATGGATTGCCTAAATGACATATGGAACCTGAGATTATTGAGATTATGTTTGCTAGATGTATGTTTATTTGCTTGCTCTCTGCTGATAATAACAGGTATCTGAGTAGTTTGACAAGGTCCAAGTCCGTTATTTGAGTTACTGTTAAAATCAAGGCTGGGTTCATAGCTCCATGGACCGGCTGCACATCAGGCTGTTGGGGCAGAAGTGGGGGATGGGCAATGGGGGGCAGCAGGGGTCAGTGTAGGATGCAGGGGGGGACGTGGACAGGCCAGGCTCATTGCCAGGGTGCGTGTTCCTTTACTGTTTAGGTGGAGCCCGTCTGCCCTAAACAGGTGACTCCTGCCCCAGAAAATGTTAAAATTGTCTATAAAACCAATATTGTTCAGCACAGTGGCAGATGAAAGCCAAGTGTTCAAAGATAAAAGCCTGCTAAAACCACCGATTCCTCTGCCGACGGTGGGAGTGGGGCCAGAGATAAAAACCGAAACTGGTGTGTTTTTCAAAAGGTTAAAAAGGTGAATAAAATCCCGCTTCAGCAGTTCGGACTGTTGTCTGCGGATGTCGTTGGTGCCGGCATGAACAATAACAGTACTCACGGTGGGGTGGCGTTGAATGATGTCCAGGATCTGATCAGAAATGTTCATCACCGTCGCTCTAGGAAAACAAATGGTGCGGGGTCCTTTCCTCCTCACATACCGGATGATTGAGTCCCCAATGATCAGCGTGGTGGGTGCCGGCTCAGCAGGTCGGAGCTAGGCAGTGGTTCCCTCGCTGTCCAGGACCGGCTGGATGTTAAGAGCCTCCCCAGGGCTGCAGTGATGGGTCGTCAACGCCGAGGGCTTGTTCCGGGGGTTAGGCGTAAAGTGAACCACTCCTCAGTGGGCGGCAGCCCGGGGATTGGAGCGACATGGAAGGACGCTGCATTCTGGCTGCTGCTCCGGGGGTTGGGTGGGATCAGGCGGCGGTCCAGTGGAGCTACGGGGCCCCGGGGCTGCCAGAGGAGGAAAGTCCTGGTCGAGGACGCCGAACCGGTTGGCCAGTGGCAGCGTTGGTGGAGAAGGGCGATGACAGCGACCCTGCGCCTCTCCACCGCGGCCGGGGCCAACCGTGGTCCAGGCGTCCCGCCGGATCGGAGTGGAGCTGAAGGGGGCTTTTGGCTTTGGCCCCCTGCTGGAGCCAGCGATCCTCCTCTGTAGCAGGTGTGCGGGCCTCCGGCGCTCCAAACCCGGCAAGAGTCCTGGCGATGGATCCCGTCCCAGCAGCCTCGCCGAGCTGACAGGGTATGGTCTCCGCCAGCTGAGCGCTGTCAGCCGTGGCGAACGTCCGACCAAAGATGATGTCCACGTCCCGCTCAAAGTCCTGGATCTGGTGGAGCATTGAAATCCTTTGCTCCAGCTCCAAAACTTTTTGGCTGAGCTTCAGGCACCCATCGCAGCCAGGGCTGCAGGTGAGTAGAGGCATGATAATCCGACAAAAACAAGTTGTTTAGAGTTTGCAATGCTAAAATCAGTTAAAACCAGTCTTTAAGAAAATATAAAACCAGTCTTTAAGAAAATATAAAACCAGTAAAAAAAATTAAAAAACGTATTAAGAGTTTAAGTGCGTTGTTGAGCACATTCATAGATATGTCAAACCTGTAGGCGGCAGTAGTTTCCCCAAATCCTATCCACTCAGAGTAACTTTCTATCTTCTAACTTCTACATACAGCAGTAATTGAGCTTGTAAAAACAAGCAAGCAAAAAGCGCCTTGACAATCGATGATGCCAACACAGCTCTGAGGGCATAAATGCTGTTTCTGAGTGTAAACACAGGTCGCACAAGTGATGTCGGAGCATTTTGTTGTGGGAAGTGACGTTGCGGAGCCTAAAACTCCTGTTATGTCTGTCCATAAACAAATGCTTAAAATGGAGAAAACGCAAATCGTCACTTTGGCCGGAGTTTTGAGAAAGATTCATTTTCGGTGCCGTAGTAACACACAACTAAACCACAAAAAAAAGAATAATAATAATAAAACTAACACCCAAAAGTAAACAGTAAAAGGGATAAATATGCAAAGAAGTAGAAACAATAACCAATAAATTGATAACGATGTCCCAGTTCAGTATGAATGTGTGCTTAAAGACCAAGGCTTGTATTAAAGAGTTTTGGGAATTAAGCTAAATTAGGTTTACCCTAATTGTGGTTAGTTTAAGACTAATCAGCACCTTCTGGTTTGTTTTCAAACCACCAATTCACAATGTAAAGCAGAAGTGAAGAAAAACCTTATATGGAAGAAGCAATGTTTCATTAAACCATTTGCTGAATTAGAAATCAATAACCTTTAGAGAATTGATTCTGTTTTAGGGATCGGTCACCGCAGTGATTGATCTAATTTCGAATTACTAAGAAGGCGGTTTCAAAAACGACTTAAAAGATTAGTTTTGGTGTTTAAACTATGTTTTAAAGCTCTGTTTTGAAAACCATTAATGGCAGTCTTTATTGTTCATGAAGCCGAGCAGTCAAAGGCGGGCCCACGTGGTTCGCTCGAGCATATAGCCTACAGCTAACTCACGTGGAGCTGCTTAAATCCACTCTGGTTTATTTACTAAACACCAAACAAAGAAAAGAAAAACTCCTGTCGGACTGTGTCACTCAGGTTGCAGGATATAAAACGTCTTTCCATCGGAAACCTCGAAAATCACTGTTTAAACCTCCAGGCTAAACGGCCTGTTTGTACCCAAACAATAAATGAAATCTTACACCGTCCAACGAATCACAGTGAAAAAAACAACAACCCTTAAATCTTGCTCAAATTCAATTCAATTCAAATTCAAAAATACTTTATTGATCCCAGAGGGAAATTAAGTGTTGGTATAGCTCATATAATTAATTGTTTAAGGAGTTGTTGTAGATGATGATGGCTGTCAGCAGTAAGGATTTCCTGTAGCGGTCTGTATTGCAGCGAAACTTTTGAAGCCTCCGACTGAAGACGCTCTGCTGTTGTATGACTGTCTCATGAAGAGGATGCTCAGGGTTGTCCATACTTTTTTTGATTTTATGAAGAATCCTTCTTGGCATCATCATCTCCAGATGTTCCATAGTTGTCCCAAGAACAGAACCAGCCTTCTTTATCAGGTTGTTTAGCCTATTTAAATCCCTGGCTCTGATGCTGCTACCCCAACAGATGACGGCTGAAGAGATTACACTCTCCACAACAGACTTGTAGAAGATCTCCAGCATCTTGCTGCAAACCTTGAAGGACCTAAGCTTCCTCAAGAAGTACAGTCTGCTCTGTCCCTTCTTATAGACGGCTTCACTGTTCAGTCTCCAGTCCATTCTGTTGTCAAGGTGAACTCCGAGGTATTTATACTCCTCAACCACCTCCACTTCTTCTCCCATGATGGAAACAGTTTTTGACTTACCCCGGTTTCTTCTGAAATCTACAATCATCTCCTTTTTTTTGTTCACATTCAAGGTGAGACGATTGTTTCCACACCATGTCACAAAGCGGTCCACCAGCTCTCTGTATTCAGCTTCTTGTCCATCTCTGATACACCCGACAATTGCAGAGTCATCTGAGTATTTCTGCAGATGACAGGTCTCTGATTTGTACTGGAAGTCTGAGGTGTACAGAGTGAAAAGGAATGGTGAGAGTACGGTCCCCTGTGGTGCTCCTGTGCTGCTGACCACCTGGTTTGACACACAATTCTTCAGTCTCACAAATTGTGGTCTGTTGGTCAGGTAGTCATTGATCCAGGCGATTGTTGAGGGCTCCACCTGTGTCTTCAGGAGGTTCTGACAAAGCAAATCAGGCTGAATTGTGTTAAATGCACTGGAGAAATCAAAGAACATGATCCTCACAGTGCTGCCTGCTTTGTCCAGATGACAGTGGGTTGGTTGAAGTAGGTGTATGATGGCATCTTCAACTCCAACTCCACAGCGATAAGCAAACTGCAGTGGGTCCTGATACGTTCTTGTTTGCTTACTCAGGGGTGCCAACAGGAGTCTCTCCAGGACCTTCATGATGTGGGATGTCAGGGCAACAGGTCTATAGTCATTGATGACTGATGGGTGAGTTCTCTTTGGTACTGGAACAAGGCAGGATGTCTTCCACAACACTGGAACCTTCTCCTGAGTTAGGCTAAGGTTGAAGAGGTGCTGCAGAATCCTACAGAGCTGCTCTGCCCAGGCCTTCAGGACTCTGGGGCTGACACCATCTGGACCTGCAGCCTTGTTCAGGTTCAGTTTCTCCAGCTTCCTCTTCACCTGACTTTTGGAGACAGACAAGTGGGAGGGGACGGCAAAGGGGGTAGCAGCATTTCCTGACTTGGTTGAAGTCAAATTTGTGGAATTAGAAGAGTCCATGGCTGAGGTGAAGGATAAAACATCCGAGGTGTAACAGGAAAGTTGTTGATCAGAGGAGAGTGGGATGTCTGTTTGGCTGGGAACAGGAGAGGAGGATGCTGAGCTAGTTCCTGAACTGAACCTGTTGAAGAATGTGTTCACTTCATTGGCTCTGTCCAGACTTCCATCTTTCCAATCCTTCCTGTCCTTAAAACCTGTGATCTTTCTCATTCCTGACCTCTTTGCTGTCTCCGATCTTGACCTTAAGTTGCTTCTGTATACTCCTCAGTAATTCCTTGTCTCCCTCCCTATAGGCTCTTTTTTTGTTGTTTAGCAGTTCCTTCAGGTCACTGGTGATCCAGGGTTTGTTATTAGGGAAGCATCTCACTGTTCTGGTGGGGATGATGTTGTCCACACAGAAGTTTATATAGTCAGTCACACACTCAGTCATGGCATTGATGTCCTCTCCATGTGCATGGCAAAGAGTCATCCAGTCTGTGGTTGCAAAACAACCCTGCAGGGCTTCTTCAGCTTCCTGTGACCATTTTCCCACCGTTCGTTTTGTCACAGGTTGCCTCTGAACAAGTGGTTTATATTCTGAACAGAGAAAAACAAGACTGTGATCTGATTGTCCCAGAGGAGGTCTTGGTTTGGACATGTATGCATCCTTTACATTTGCATAAAACAAATCCAAGGTCCTGTTTTCTCTTGTGGTGCAGCTGACAAACTGTTGAAATGTTGGAAGTGTAGTAGAGAGCGAGGCATGATTAAAATCACCAGATATTGCCACAAATGCATTGGGGTGCTGTGTCTGTAGCTTAGCAACAACGGAATTGATGACATCACATGCAGTGTCAGCAACGGCTGAAGGTGGAATGTAAACAACTGCCAAAATTACACTGGTGAACTCTCTTGGTAAATAATATGGACGAAAACTCACTGCCAAGAGTTCGACATCTGGGCTGCAGAGACGACACTTCACAGTAACATGTCCTGGATGACACCATCTGTTGTTGACAAGCACTGCTACTCCACCACCTTTTCTTTTTCTGCTCATCTTCAGATCTCTGTCTGCTCGTACAGTCAGGAAGCCTGGCAGACAGGCGGAGTCGGGGATATGATCCAGCAGCCACGTCTCAGTAAAACACACAACACTGCATTCATGGTACTCTGACTGAGTCCTTGTACGGGCTTGGAGTTCATCCATCTTGTTAGCCAGTGATCTTACGTTGCCCATTATGATCGATGGAAGAGATGGCTTGAACTTCCTCTTTCTCTGTCTCCTTTTCGCTCCTGCTCTGAATCCACGTCTCCTCCTTATCAACTCATCAGGGATTTGTGGCTTCAGTTGAGGTATTATTTCAGCTTTTGCGATGTTAATCAGCTGCTCCCGGCTGTAAACCCTATTGTTGCCATGGTTACGCATCATAACAACTTGTCAAAAAGGGAAAAATTAACAGCAAAAATCCTTCCAGCTTCACAGCACCAAAAATTAGAAAGTATACAAGTAAAAAAAATGCAATCTTCTTTAGGAAAAAAGAGGAACCAATGTACAAAAAAACCAAAACTTAATATGTAGCCAACAGAGCCACTCCAACATGCAGCCACCCAGAGCAGCGCAATTCTAGAAAGTTTATCCTAAATAATCTCGCCTCTGCCCAGACGGACCTTATTGAATGGTTAAAGTTATCCAGGTTGCTCTGTTGATGATTGGGAAAGCTGAAACAAAGTTAGCCGGCAGGAGACCTTATAAAGCTCTGGTCCTCTTCTTCTCCTGTTGGAGCTAGAATGTGGGTTAGCGCCACCCAATGGCTGTGTGTGTCCCAACATTTGAGTAATTTTTTGGATGACCAATTTGTACTTTTACTTGAGTAAAATGTTTGGCTACTCTACCCACCTCTGGTCATAATGCGATAAGAGAGGGGTCGGGACTGAAAGCAGCAGTTCATTCCCTGGAAGCCCCACACTAAGTGTGCTTGCTTTAGTCTTGTTTAAGCCACATGGTTGGGACTGATACTGTATTTATATTGCAAAAGATATTGTAGATTTGGGTGTAGTCATTGTCCTGCTGGAAGGTGGACCTGTACCCAGGTCTTATGTCTTCTGCAGTCCCTAGAGGGTTTTCTTCCAGGATTCCTCTGTTTTTAACTCTATGACCCTTTTTACTATCAACTCTAACCAGCTTCCTCATGAAAAGTATTTCCACACCATGATGCGGCCACCATCGTGTTTCACAGTGCCAATGTACAGTGTTACCTCTCCACAACACATAGTCCTTTACATGTAGGTGAACAAACTCAGCTGAGCAGAGGAACGTCTTCCACTATCGGAACTTCAGAAAATTTAACCTGACTTTTTTGTGCCGGGGTAAATCAGTCCACCTGTCGTGTCTCCACACAAAATTGGCCCTTTTAATGAATTTGCTAAGACGTCAGCATATCACAACTGTTTTGGCAGTTAGTGGCATCACTTATCAGTGCCAAAAAGCACCTGCAGCAGCAGAGAATAACTCAAGTTTGACAATGGAAGAAACTGGGCTGGTTGCTGCATTTCTATTTACTATATTGTTATACTCTGCTTTGCCAGCAACTCTTCCAATTTTACAAAGCCAATTGTTTGGCTACGTCTGCTAATATAATTTCCCTCTGAGTTACAAACAATCAGCATGAGTTAACTGCAGCTCCCACCCAGCGACTCTACCGGGCCATTTCCGAGTACATACCCCAGGAGTGGTACTCGGTTGGTTCCCAAAATGGTACCGAACACCGCTCTGTCAGGCTGGCCTGGTGTACTGGATACACTCGTATACAGTGAAGGTCTGGTAAAATTACCTTGTTCCAAAAGTGGAAACTTGCCTACTGTAGCTGTTTTCCCTACATGGCTTGGGGGAACCTGCAAATCATGGGTTCTTACGGCTTTCTTTTTTCCACGTTTTCTGACCAGATTTCTATAGTTCACTAATAACAGTTGCTTCATCGTCAGATGTCTGTTTAGAGGAGGGGGTCAGTAAGCTTCTGTAATGCAGAGGCCTCCAATCGACTATTCTTTAACCACACATCTTTTAGCACATTAAAAGTAGATTTTAGAGTTTTTGTACTCTCTGCAAATAAGCAACCCTTTGTGTTGGCTTATCACATGAAATCCTTTGAAGATTTTGGTTACAATGTGACAACCTTTGAAAGGGTGTGTATACTTTTGGAAGTCACTGTATGTCTGGTCATGTGACATTTATTTAAAGGTGTAACTTGTCTTGATGTTGCAGAGCTCTGACTTTGATAGATGAATTTAGTCTGTGTTGGTGGAAGCATTCATTAGCTGTCCTGATTAAATCTCCTGGCCATTACTGCTCTCCTCCCTCCTCTAAGCGGGTATTAATCAGCCTGACACGACTTTGCATTTGTAGCTGCGGCGCAGCTTCTGCAAACTGCTCTTCCCTGGGTTTCTGTCTGACTGTTTGTTTATCTTTCCATCCATCCTTTGCTCGGGTGGAAGAAAATACTGCGGGTGTTCTGGGTGTAATCATGCTAAATCATTGGAGGTTTTGTAATACTCTTTCACATCTTACAAGCCTCCATACTGTTGGAGGTCTTAAAACTTTAATTGGTCTCTGTCATTCTGCTCCGATTTGTTGCAGCAGGCTGCTTCAAAGTTGCAGAATGGTTGCCATATTGAGTATTCACGTTTTTTCCAGTAGATCTGGACAAAATGAGCTAGTGCACAACCTTAATATAAAACATTAACATAATATGATTTTGGCACATTACGATGCTTGATGTCAGCATGCCCAAGTTCCCACCCTCCCCTTTGACCACTGCCTCTGTAGGGACCAGATCTGCTCGGGACCCTGCACCTGCCGATGACGGCGTATTACATGATTGGCTGGAAGCTGACATTACACTTTATGATTGGCTGGATGTTGGTACATTGACATGGTCCACATAAAAAAAACAACTTTATTGAACAAATAGCAAGTATACAACATCAGAACAAATAAAATAACAGAATAAAACATTTTTCCATCGTAAGAGAAATTCTGTCAAAATATGATTAATAACAACCTGCTAAACTCTTTCCAAAGCACATGTGTGAAAGAGCAGTACCTGTAAAGATGTCACATTTCCTTGATGATCCCCACTGGATCTGTTAACATTTATGTCCCTTTTAACGTTTACCATATAGTGCTTGACAGGGTTAAAAATGGGGCGCAATGTAGTTTGTCCGAGTGGCGTTGCAGTTGTGACGTTATCGCCAAACGCATGGCCTCCGAGAAGATCTGGTACCTACGCCTCCACTGAGGGCCCACGTGGAGCTGGGCTTCAGTTCACCAATCCTCTACAAAAATATACTTTTTTCTTGTTAGTCACTCCCTTGTCCAGCAAATCCCTGAGAACACAATCAACTCTATTGTCATTAGTGACAATGCCCCTGCCTCTTTATCCTTATTTTTACAGTCAGATTTCAAACCTTCTACAAGGTGGCGGCTAAATACGTCACTCCTGGAGAACAAAGATTTCACCACATTAATTAAAGGAGAGTGGGCATCCTTTCTGGAATTGAATGACTCTCCAGATATCTCCCCATCTTTACACTCGGAAACAGGCAAGAAGGTCATTAGAGGTATAATCATATCATACTCTTCACATAAGAAAAAGCAGCAACAGAAATCGGAAAATATATTAGAACAGGAAATCAAACACTTGACGAACCAACTATCTGACAATTCCTCAGATGATTTACAAAACAAATTAAAATATTTACAAAGACAATTGGACAGTATCACTCAAAGAAAAACTCAGTTCTGCATCCAGCAACTTACTGTAAATATGACAAATTTCACTTTAACAATAAAGCAGGTAAATTCTTAGTAAATATGTACATATAAAAGACAAATCAATTATTCCTTCCATCCTCAACCACAGATTAAAAATTTATTTCAGATTAAAAATTCTTCATCTATACCAACACATATGAAATCAGCTCTCAATACTATTTTATTGAAACCCTACAAAGACCCAACTCATCCATCTAGCTACCACCCTCTGTTTCTGATTAACACATAACTCAAAATCATCACCAAAACATTAGCTACTAGAATTTAAACAGTTATGCCCTTTATAATTCACCCAGACCAGACAGGATTCGAAAAAAACTGGCATGCCTCCGACAATATCCGTAGAGTCGCTATGCCCGACGGACCGAGGGAGACGCGGGGGGAGAGGGCTTGGCTGTGACTGTAGCTCCGAAATGACAACACTGGCTCGGTTTCCTCAAGACGGGCGCTTTGCTTTATTTATTAAACTACAGACACAAAAAATGATGACTCGTGGCCGTCTGCCACTTCAGAGGAGCTAGACGAATACTCTTACAGTCTTGTCCATTCTTGTACAACTGGTAATTGAGGTGGCTGCTGCAGATGGGTCACAGTGCTTTGCGTGTTTCTTCAAACGCAGGTCTCTCAGCATCTTTTAATTACAGCCAAAACCCGTGATAATTGCGGTGGAACAAAGATATTTCTTGTGCCAAATTAGACAAATCTTCTGCCAAAAAATAAAACAGAGCTTCACAACATAAACCACAATAATTTACAAGCAAAAAATACTTTAACTGCTGGAACCAAATATAGATTTTTTTTTTATACATAAGGTACTTCTATGACACTTCAAGTGACTGACATGCTTGCTATTCCAACTTCAACTCTCTATGGAGGCGTGGCACGTCTCGGCTGTTTTTATACCCCACAGCGGCATAGCAGCTAAAAAATCACACGTACCAGCTAACGTCATATATCACAGCAGAGCAAATAGCAATGGCTGATTCAAATTCAAATTTAGTGCAGACCTTTATCCTGAAGAGGGAGCCACACTGACATTTTAGTCAGAAAATACATATTTATAAGATGCACTAAAATGTTAAAATTATGACTACACATGTTGACAGCACTATTAGACACTCTAAGTAAATAACAAGGAAATTACCAAAAACAGAAACACAAAAGAAACCCAGAGCACAAACAGATCAGGATAGACAATTTTTAAAGCACTGGAGGGATTTATTGCAGAAAGAATGCAGCTAGCTAACAACAATGAATTTAGAATCCTGTTTGAAATTTCCTATTTGTACTTTAATTTTTGAAACAAGAACTAAATTATTTTACTGATTACAGATTATCATGGTTAAACTGGCCTTCGATTTGTGAAAACACAATTAAAAAAAAGGTTTAAGTGTGGGTTTTTTTCTCCCAGAGATGGGGCCCATCTGATTCAGTGTCATTACTGGACCCAAAACCTGATATTGTTGCACATGTCAAAGTCAACTTCATTTATACAGCATATTAAAAACATCAGGAGCTGACCAGAGTGCTTTACAACCAAAGAATAAAATAAAGGAGAAGATAAAACAGTGAACTAGAAAATAAAATAAAACATAGGTCACACCATTAGCTCTTATTAAAAACCAAGGAAAAAACGTTTATTTAAATTGCATTTGAGTTAGGACAATGCACATTTATCAACAAATCAGCAGTAAGCATTAATGCAACTATGTCCGAATTAGCACAAAAGCTCCATTTCATCCGCTTTCCTAAGGCACGTACCACTGCAACACAAAATCCAGATTACATCACACATTGTCACACAACAGGCATATTACATGGTAAATACAACCAGGTACAACAAATAGCAGACACATATAAGTTAAAAATCCTCCACAATCAGTCGTTATGGGGAACTAGTTTACATACGGGAACAAGATAAGTCTTCAGCATTGTTTTAAAACACTTGGCAGTCTCATTCCTCCATAATGACAGCAGCTCTATCTTCCCTCCATCGTAAATAAAGGTCGCGTGAGACCCGGAATCTAAAGAAAAACACAGCTGGTGATCTGTATCACCAATCTTTATTCTTTCTGGGAAACATCAACAATAAACTAGCAAACAAGCTGTTTTTCCAGATTAACAACTTCAGTTGTTAGGGAAATCGAACACAGACTCTTTAAAATTCAGTAAAACCTTTGATTTATTTTTAAAAACCCAAAAATGATTTTAGTTTTCTTGAAAACGTAAAGAGTTAAAGAATAGTAAAGATTTCAGCTTGTGAGCTAAATATAATATCATTTGCTCTGGCTCTTACGTGAAGGAATCCTGAGTTTACAGTACAGTTGACCTTTAAGACCATTTTCCCCCATCCCATGTTCTTCCTTTTCCTTCTGTTGCATTAATTCAGAATAGTCGATTGTGCAACAGAAGCAACGTCTCATTTTCACAATAACAGAGCAAATTTGCCTCTAATGCTGAAAGGCAATCAGACTCAACCCACAACACAATCAAAGATAACCAGCAGAGACGGAAATCAAAGGCGGTGATGTCTTGAGTTTGTTGTTACACAGATACCATGGAAAGCCAGGGGAAGCTGGATGAGGGAGGCAGTCTGACCAGAAGGGAGACACAAGACGGCACAGAGATTTCTGATGGCAGGAGAGGCCGAGCGGCTGTAATTCAGACTGTGTTCCAACCTTTTACGGCTGTTATTGGTCTTGCGCTGCGACAGCCAGGGTGCTGTCAGCGGGAGAAGCCCAGTGACTGATCGGGTGGGGGTCTGAGCTCTTTTGTCCCTTCAGACTGCTGCTCTCACTTAGCTTTAATTACACAGAGCAGGGTGAAGAATTTACACCAGTCAGCCTCTCTGTCCTCATGTCAGCCTCTTGATTCTTTTATCTTTCCCCGCAGAGTTTGAGAGTGATGGAAATTTAGCATTTCGGTGCCTGACTCAAACCCTCCACCCTCCACCCCCGATGAATTACAGTGTCTTCAACCTTGCCTTTTGTTGACTCTGCACGTGTGCTTTCTGTGTGTGTGTGTGTGTGTGTGTGTGTGTGTGTGTGTGTGTGTGTTCCATCTGCAGACGAGGTGACAATGGAGGAGGTTGGTCAGGCTGCCCAGCTGAGGGCCGGAGAGCTCATCATCATTGTGGTGGTGCTCGTCATGTGGGCAGGTAATGTTCCTCTGCGTTATTGCTCATTTATCACCCGACACCTTCCAGGATGGCACTACCTACAGAGTAAATAAGCTCTTTGATTGAGTTCCTATATGTGGGAACAAACAAGGTGCCATCTCTCTGTGAGGAATATGTATTTCCCTGCAAGGCATTTAGGACAAAGTAGGGCCAGGGCCAGGGTTATTTTAGATAATATTCACATGAAGTTTCCTGAAGGTCATACAACTTTATGGATTAGTACTCATGATGTGAATTATTGCTTTCCCCAGAGATTAATTGGAACTCCTGCTACTTCTTCATATTGTTCCCTAAAATAATACCCCATCAGTATTGATCTGTTGTGTTCTCTCCAAAAGTTTCATCTGGAAATTCAAAGACAGAAGATTTGTTTTTTACTCACCTCTAATATGATTCTAGTTCTTAATCTGCTTTTCTAATTACTGCGTCTGGATTTGGGCAGCCTCATTGTAAATTAACAAAACATGATTTTTCTTTCTACTAATTTTTAGAAAGTTGGCCTAGTGTTTTTTTTTTAACAAACTATTTGAGAAACATATTAAAGGCTTAGTAATTACTTAATTTTGTCTGATGATTACAGTTAATCCTTAGAGAGGCAGCTCAAAATGTATTCTCTTTACTTTTAACAACAAACAATTTGTGATACAACACAATGAAGGGGAAATACTCATCATTCTTTTTGAAAACAAAAGTGTGTTTCATAGCAAATGTATGAATCTTGATGGTTTGGCAGTAACACTTATTTGGAATTTTAGAGGATAGAAATAAATTCTGCTGCACAAATTAATACAGTAAAAAAAAATAGTTTTATTAAACAATGATCTGTGGCTTTTGGAAAATTTTCTGATTCCATTTTCTCTTTAGAAATTATGTTATAAGGTATAGGAAAGGCATTTAAAACATTTTCTGTGTTGCTGAGCGGTCAATAATTATTTAAATTAGTTGTACAGTGACATCAGGATGTTTGTGAGAGTGCAGTTACAGTAGAAAATAGATTTTAACTGGTATTTTAAAACAAACAATGATTATGGAGTCGACTTTTTTAACTCTCTTAATCTCTCATTTTATATTAGCGATAGGCATGGGCCGGTATGAGATTATGATAACCATAGGCAAAAATATCACGGTTTCACGGTATTATGATAATAGCTCTAAAATGTGTATTTTGAATGTCTGTATTTTTTGTTTAAAAAGGAAAAAACCTTTTTACTGATGCAGATATGGTAACTAACTAGCATGCTAAGATAAATCATCATTAGCATGCTAGTTACCATTATCTGCCTCAGTTAAAAAAAGTTACTAAGGATAGAGATGAAGAAAAGATGAGATAAGGTAGTTACCATATCTGCCAAGGTAACAAGCTCACTTCAATAATGTCAGACACTAATACGCTCGTTCATTTCAAGACAGCATTAACTTTACCTTGAATTTAGCATACGATGGGTGGTGCTCCCGAACATGCGCTATCATTTTCGATGTATTGCCTCCTCGGGCTGCCACTGTTCTCAAGCACGTTTTGAACGTCGGGCGACCTTCTTCACCCAAGCCGTGAACGTCTGACTTTTTTACGGTAGTCAAAGTATTCCCAAACATCCGCTTAGAGACAGCGGAAAACGTTCTGGAGGCTCGCCTCCTTCAGCCATCACACAGCCTGCAGCGCAGCCCGTTTGTCACTCAGAACAAACGCAGGTGTGCGCGGGGGAGGGGGGGAGTGGCGCTTTACGCTGCAGCTTCACACAGCATGAGGGAGAGGGATCTTTAATTTCTCCCTGGCGAGACGTCACATAAAAAACAAACAAACGCTTATACCGCAGGGACGGTATGACGGAAAATTTTAGTGGTTTTGAAACCTTGACTTTTCCATACCGCGGAATACCTTGTAACCGGCCCATGCCTAATTAGCGATTAGCTCAGTTAGCATTGCTAAAACTTTGGTCTCTGTATGTATACCATAGAGCTGTGGTTCCTAATCTGGGGGGTCCAAAGAGGTCCAGAGAGATCACAGGCGTTCCCCAGAATAATGTCTGTGCTGAGGTTGTGAGGTTACAAAAGTTATTTGTAGATATTACGTTTATAAAATCCAAAAGCCAAAAAAGAAATTGTCTGTATAGCCTACAGTGTAAAACAAGAAGACTAAGAACAAAAACCTACAATTGGTGTTTAATTTTTCCAAATAAAAGTTTGTAATTAATCACTTTTAAAGCATGTATGCGGGCAAGAGTTGAGGTTGGGGGGAGGAGGGTGGGGGGGTGGGGGGGGGGGGGGGGCGATGGGGGTCCCGACTTCTCTCGGACACAGACAAGGAGCTCTTCAGGGAAAAAAGGTAGGGAACCACTGCCCTAGAGGATGTGGATCTTTACCTTCACCCTGAGATTAAAAGGCTACCAACTTTTCCAAATCCAACATGTCCCATGATGGGCAGAGGTTCAGACCTGTACTCTGTTTAGCCTTCCTGTTATCCACCGAAAGTCTTATTCTCTTTTGCTCTCTCCTAGCCCGAATGAACGGGAGACAGTGTTAAACAAGTCATACAAACAGCTTTTGTGATTAATCTGACATCATTGACGTGGTGAATAATACATTTTCAATAAAATAGGTTTAAATAACATCTAGTTTATCCATCCTTTTCATAACTTCATTTTTAAGCTCCTCACTGATCCTGAAAATAGCAAATTGTTACTCTCGGTAACAGTACAGCAAAGAACGTTTCCGACTGACGAGGTCACTGTATACGGTGGATCAAGCTGAAAATCTGACCCTCCCTGTCACCATCTTCTTATTCTCTGGACATCTCACCCTGAATCCTTAAAAGGAATGTTTTGGCCATGTTTTTATAGGAAAATCGATGAGGAAAACTTGTTGTTGAGATACAATAGAATAAAGATGCTCTATCCTCTGCAAAAAATAAAAAATAAACTACAGATAATTTCTTTTTAGGTTAGCAAAAGGACATTAAAAGAATGCTTTGGCAGTAAAGAACAATCTCTGCTGCACCAATGTGAACTCCAGCTCCTATGTTTTCATGTGTTATCCTTATTACAGTTTTATAATATGAAAAACGAATATCCACCCCCACCCCACATTATGATTAGATAATACAGTTTGCAGACTACATTCCTCTGCTTCCCCTACTTCGTCTCTTCCTCCATTTTGCATTTCTTCACTTCTGACCGTCTCTGAAGTCTCATTAAACGATCTACAGTTTCAGCTGCAGTTTAGATTCTTTACCAGCACACCTAGTTCAAGCTTCTCCTTTCTCAACAAGGTGAAACACAATCCTTCCTGATGTCAGGTCACTTTTCCTCATCACTTCAAACAGCTGCCTAACCATAGATCCCCCTTGCTAAAGAGATCTGGCACAGAATGCATCTCTAACAGGTCTTTTTTGTTGTTGTCACAGTAGACGAAAATAAAAGAGTTGCTGATGTAACATGAAGGTTTTTCTACACAATTTTAAAAGATTCTAAAAGATTGCTTCTGATTAGAGATGTTAAATTTCAGCTTTTTTACCAACAGAGTAGTATAGATTGATATAGTGTAAATCTTAATTTCCATTACTGATATAAACCGATACTGTTGATAAACTATCAAGGTTGGCTCACGATCTATTGTGAGTTTAGCCAAACAAACAAAAATATCTCAAAAGCTATACCTCGTATCTGTCATATTTCGACATTTTGAGTGAATGGAGTAGCTGAAGAGTTTGATGTATAATATTTGCATGGTGTGAACGTAAGGTATGAAAGTTGTGTCATTAGAAAAGTGAAAACCGATACCGATTATTTCCAATATTACATTTTAAAGCCAATATCGGCCGATCTCCTGATTTATGCTGAATGTGTCCCTCTATATTTACCCACCCTTTTTTAAAGAGCTCACTTTACAAACAATGACCAGATTCCACATTTTTTCCTGTATTTCCCGTGTGGTTGTGTTGAGTAAATATGAGCAAGGAGTGTTTTAGTGGATACAATTATAGGGGATCTCAGATTAGAAAATTAGCAATGAGAAATTGGGGTGAAGCAGAGCAAGGCCCATTCTGAATCTAATTACCAACATCTTAAGCAACTCAAGCCCCATCCTCACTGGAATGTATTGCTTCAAATATGGGAACGTTTTTTACCGTTTGTTCCCCCTCGTCCACACAGAAACTGTGTTTTCGGGTTCCAGAGTGAAATTTTCCAAGCGTATTCATGTGGACCGGGAAAGCGCATATTTTGTGAAAACGCTGACGTACTAGCACAATTAGCCCAAACTGACCTATATAACCCCAAATGCATTATATGTCTCGTACTTCATACATAGCAACAGCAATGGTGAATTATCTGTTTGTGATTGTGCTGCAGCAGAACATTTTGAGCCAAAAAGACTCCACTCGTGCTTTATTGTTCGCCTTTCTTGTTTTCTTGTTGTATTTACCACTCTATGTTTAGAGCCACTTACAGGTCTGGGTATAAATAGCGTTTTTGACCATTTTTTTATGTTTCCATGTGGATGAAAACATTTCTGAAAACATTCCCATGTGGACACGGGTATTTTTGAAACTGACAATCCAATTTAGAAAAAAATATGTTCCCGTGTGGACAGACCAATTTACTTGATCACCTAACAACAGGATTGCTACACTGAGTTTGTCCTTCATTATTGTTTTAGTAAGAATGGTATGAAGAAACTTGTGATGTAACAATGGCCTGAGGAAGCTCAGAGGTAGCTCCTGTTTTTTCATTTGGGGTAAATGTGACAAAGTTTGTGTTGACTTTGTTGTTGAGCAGCTAGAATAAAAAAACAAACAAGCAATAAAATATTTTTTATTTAAAAAAAAATCTAGTTTCTGTTGCCCAGAACTTATACTTTCAACTTGAAAGTTCTGATACCAAACAAACAGGAGGTTAGATTTTCTTAATTAAATCACGAAGAACGTGTCTTAAAAGAGCATTAACCACACACTCGCGTGCGTACACACACACACACACACACACAAAGCCAGCAATCACTGTTTTCTGGAGATTTTACCCTGGTAACTATAGTGATAACTCTAGTGGCTGTTGTGGAAATGCTTATTAAGTTACCAGATTGTCTATTCTTCAATGCATCCTAGTCATTCCCTCTCTATATATAGGGTAGATGTTGCATTTGAGGTGCAGGATTTATAGATACTAAGGTGCTTTTCTGCACTGCCATGTGATAGTTATCTGAAGTTACTTTACCGAGTGTGAAAAGACCCAAACATGGCCAGAATATGCTATACGGTCTATACATTCCAGGGAGGGGTTTGTATGGGGCCGTCCCTTGCCAGTTGTTGGTAAAATGGACTGAGATAATGAGGGTAAATAAGGAGGATTCAAAGAGAGTAAAAAAGCAGAGGAGAAAAAACTGAGCAGCACAGGATGGTAAAAAAAAAAAATCTAAAGCCAAGGAGGAAAATTTTGTTTTTCAGATCTTAATTGGGCCTGTGGGGCATGCTGGGGGATATCACAGGGAGATATTCCATCTTGCCCCTCGGTACTGCAATGATTAGATCAGGAGAGGCTGACATAAGCAGAAATAAGGAATCCTGTTTGGGCTTGGATTCAACCCACCGCACACTCCTCCACCTTCATGAATTATTCCCTTTCTCATTTCAGCAAGCTTGTTCTCTATCTGCTCCTGCGTTGTGTTTTTAATATCGGTGACTCGAGGCAGGATGAGCATGGCTGTCTCGGTGACCAATTCATACCCCCCCCAAATCCATCTGCTCATTTCGCGCTGTTCATGTCTCCGTCTCAGTTCATTTGTATCGGCTTTATTGACATGTACCAAGTAGCTCTGTCTGTGTCAGAGAAGGAACACTGTGAGTTTAGAGGCAGATGACGAAGTCGTTGCTGGTCAGAAGTTTACATCATGAACATGGGTGTTATTTAATTTTAAGGGTTTTAGTGATTTTTTGGGGGGTTCTCTTTTGGTGCTAAAGTTTCAGTCTAATATGGATTTTCTCTAATCCACATGCAGGAAAGAAATATACAAGCAGGCTCTAATATTTACAGTGGTGTGAAAAAGGGTTTACTCCCTCACAGATGTCTGCTATTTTTGGTTTTTATGTTAATCTTACATATTTCAGCTCGTCATTCATATTTTACTATTGAATTAAGATAACCTGAGTAAATGCAAAAAGCATTTTTCAAATTTATAATTTATTAAAGAACATCACCACTGAGAAATTTCCAGCCACTCTCTTTTGCAGAAATCGTTGAATTCGGTCACCTTGGAGGCATTTCCAGTATGAAAGGCGTGTTAAGGTCATACTACAGTATCTAAATTGGATTTAAGTCTAGACTTTGGTTAGGCCACTACAAAACTTAATTTTGGTATTTGGTCAGAGTAACAACAACAACAGTGCTTTGGCTCAGTGTCCTGCTGCAACTGCAACTACTAATAGCTGGACATTCTCCTGCAGGATGTTCTTGGAAAGAGTAAAATACATAATTCCATCAATTATGGGATGTTATCCAGGTCTTGAAGAAGCAAAGCAGACCCAAACCTTCACATTACCACCACTATGCTTGACTGCATAATATTCTGTTTACATTGAATACCGTGTTGGTCTGAAATATGCAACAATTAGTTTCCCGTATCAAACATCTAATGTGGATTGGTCATAACCTCTTGACAGAACCCAAATAAAACATTTTTAACTATGCCTGCAACGACCACATACTTGAAGATTATGGAATCTCTGGTGGTTTCCTGTATTTCTCTACACAAGAAAGCATGAAGTGAGATAGATTTTATCTCAAGACATTGTGGCGCTAAATTAACCATCTTTATCCTGTTGCCCGTCAGGGGTGATCGCCTTGTTTTGCCGTCAGTATGACATCATCAAAGACAACGAGCCCAACAACAACAAGGACAAAGCCAAGAACTCCTCAGAATGCAGTACGCCTGAGCACCCACAAGGGGGGTTGCTGCGCAGCAATGTCTAGGACCAACCTTCTATCGCCTTCTGCAATAACCAACCTAAGACCTCAGGAAGGGTGAGGAATTCGCACCACATTCAAAAGCTATTGTCACATTGTAATAAACAATCTGTTTTGTTTTTATAAGTTTATGTATATTTATCCATCGTATTTGATGTAACTTAACTACTCTTAATGCTGTTGATCAAACTGACCATTTACGGACCCCCTTCCTTTAAAAGTTGCAACTAAACGTGGACACAACCTACATGTCAAGCTTTTTGGCTTCTCAACAACATCATTCAGATACAGGCCCTGATTTATCAAAGATTGTTTAAACGTGCGCAAACCTCACAGCGATTACCAAACCTTTTGGTATGGAATGTAAAGTAAAATAATATTATCCTCCTCACTCCTTCCTAGGCCGTCTTTATGTCTAGTCCCCAAGGATAACAAAACACTTCACACTGCAGAGCCAAAGGGAATGAGATTTGAGGGCCTTCTAATCAAATCTGCTCTTTACTGACGTCTGTTTAAACACTCTGATGATCCTCTACATGACATATTCCCTAGATGCACCCCCATGTAATTAATCAATTTATTCACATTACCTTGAAATATTCCCATCACAGTGAAACATTTCCTTTTTGTGAAGAAGAGGTTTATTTAGTTTTCTGGGGGGGGGGGGGGACGCGAAACTTTTTACTTGTCTCGTTTTTATGAATTTAGTGTTATGTATTATCTTGTTTCTTGTATTGGAGTATTGGTACACGTGGTTATGGGTGGGTCTTGGGGGGCCTAGGTCCAACCACTTTGGACCAGGGCCCACCCAAGTAAATGGCTTTCTCAAAAGAAATTAATCAAATCAAAAGAAATTACAACAAATTATATATATAATTACGTTTTTTTATTCTTTAGGGATGTCGCTTAAAGTCATCATAAAATAAAAGAATGAAATTGGAGGTGATGTGTAAATCTTTGCGAGACTCGCTGTCATTGGCTGTTTTAAATAACATGCCTTGCAAACTCTACAGACAAGCTAGGGTTAGCTGTGAGATTCCTTTGTGTAACCAAGTCTAAGATTGTAGTTTTGAAATGAAAACTTTTTTGAAAATATTAGGATCCCTGGCTAAATATTTCAAACTAATCCAATAAAGTACAGTTCCATGCATTAAAACAATTAAATGTGACAATTAATTAATGTGGTGGGGAACCCTGGTCCTCGAGGGCCTGCATTCCTCTAAGTTTTCCATGCAACCCTGCTTCAACACACCTGACTCAAATCAAATGGATCCAACAGCCAATGAAGTTCTGCACATTTACTAATTAATTTGAATCAGGTGTCTTGACGCAGGGAAAGATGGAAACCTTGCAGGATGAGGGCCAAGGTTCCCCAACCCTGGCCTTGATGATCCCATTTAAATTCCATTGATTAGCAAAAATGGTGCGATGAGGCAACATGTTTAACTGCATCTAAAACCTTTACTGTCTACTGGGTAGGCGGCCTTAATATGAACCTTTCAGGGAATCAAATACTTATTTAAAACATTGGGCATCTCACAGTGGCCATATTGTTATGTTTACACATTACAGTCTAAGTGTAATGTACTTTCTTCTTTGGTCTAAGCTGTTTGTTAAAAACGTGCTGTCAGTTTCTGATGTATACAGACATATCTATTGAAGCAGCAGTGGAACTTACAAATAAACTTAATTTCAATCATATTTATAGCTGAAAAGCAATTTCGGGCTATGCCACTGGTGCACTCCTACTGAAAGTTATTTAGCCCCCACTTCAAATTATAGCCAAGGCAAGGCAATTTTATCTATATAGCACGCTTTCAACAACAGGGTAATTCAAGGTGCTTTACATGATTTGGTGATAAAGAAAAACATAGAATATAACATTGGAATTTAAAAGCAGCAAGTATGAAACACACACAACACATGAACATGAAAAACAGCAATAAAGCAATAATATTGGAAATTAAAAGCAGCAATTTAGCATGAAACACACAACACATGATACACAATATCCATCCATCCATTATCTGTACCCGTCTATCCTATGCGGGGGGTGCTGGTGCCTATCTCCAGCGGTCACAGAGACACACAGGACAAAAAAAACCATGCACGCACACACTCATACCTAAGGACAACTTAGAGAGACCAGTTCACCTAACAGTCATGTTTTTGGACTCTTTTTGTGACCTTGGAGGTTCAGGTCTGAGTCCATTACTACACCTAGATTTCAGGCCTGATCAGTAGTTTCTAGCTGTATTAATCGAAGCTGTGTGCTGACTGTTGATCGTTCCTCTTTAGGTCCAAAAATAATTACTTCAGTTTTGTTTCTGTTCAGCTAGGGAAAGTTATGGCACATCGATCCATTGATTTGCTCGATGCATTTATTTGGCGTTTGGATGGATTCAGAGTCACCTGGTGACATTGTAATGTAAAGCTGAGATTTGCCTTGTCGAAAATGTGCTATACAAATAATGTTGCCTTGGCTTACTGAAATAATTTTTTGATCAAGGTCCTCAATTTGTGTCTCATGTGTGGAAATACTTTTACTCTGCATAGTTATGGAAGCTAATCTTGTTGGTTGTTATAATCTGGCCTAGTGGGAGCATGTAGATAATAAATAGGAGGGGCCCTAAGATGGAGCCCTGGGGCACCCCACATGTGATTTCTGTTTGTTGTGATGAAAATTTGTCTATTGACACAAAGATGTTCCTGCTCTTAAGGTAAGACTCGAACCAGCCAACTACTGTACCAGAGAGTCCGACCCAGCTCTCCAGTCGTTCCAATGTCAAATGCTGCACTGAGGTCCAAAAGTACCAGCACCGTGGTTCTACCACAATCTGTATTTATGTGAATGTCATTGAAAACTTTCACGAGGGCAGTCTCAGTGCTGTGGTGAGCACTGAAACCAGACTGAAAGAAATCAAAACGGTTGGTCATTGTTAGGAAGCTATTTAACTGTTGAAACACAGCTTTTTCAATAATCTTGTGATGATTAATTTTTATTTATTGTTGTTGGGATCTCGTAAATACCGCTGTGGGACTTTTTAAAAATGGTGGGGCCAGGAGACGTGCATATCAGGCAAGGAGCGTAGCTTGTCAGTTCTACCAATCACCATACCCCTATGTATTTGAGTTCCTAAAGGACTCAGAAAAGACCCTGCCTTGGCGTAGGAGCTAAAATGGTTATAGGAACTGAGGGCCACAGTCCCTAGTTCCTATATGTCCGAACACGCCAAAAAACAGCCTGGTTCCCGAAAAGGTTATAAGAACTCCAAAAGTTTCCTACAGTGCGAAAGCGACATATAAGGACCACTCAAAGCACTTTACACTGGAGCCGTATTCACCCAGCCACATATGAATGAATACACTTATACACTGATACGCAGATCAGTAGACAGCTGCTGGAATCAAACCGATTCTGATTGCAAGGCAACTACTATACCCATTGAACCATAGCCTCCCGTGTGTTGAATTTGGATATATTTGTTGTATTATTTGTTTCATTTAACTATATAAACTGCTCTTGTGTGATATGATTGTTGCAAACACCTGAAAAATGTTGAATATCCCCAATACACAGAATCTGCAGTATGGGGGGAAACTGTAGCTAACTCTTAACAAATTAGGGCATTTAGGAAGTGGGGTTCAGAAAATGGTCACAAAACAACAGATATCATTTGTAATATTCAGAACTATTGCTATTGTTTTTTTTATTACTGAAATGTGCTTAAGTAACTGTGTGTCTTTCAGACCCTGAGACCAACAGAAAGCCATTCTCAGAAAAAAAACATTGAAGAACAGATTAAACCAATAAAAGAATCTTCTTGACACAAAGAAGAGCTCTACAAATTTGCAAATTCAAAGGCTACAAGCAGCCAAACTGGGAACAGCAGACTGAAAAACTGATTTTGTTGCTTTCCAAGCCTCCTTCTTGCTGATGTACAGTGGACTCTTGACGAGAACTGCCCGATTCATACGTTTTTGTTACGCCTTGTCGGTAGCATGGACTCCCCGGGCGCTGATCATCGAACGTGAATGTCAATTCAACATCTGGATAACAGCTCAAAGGTGGGGGGAACCCAAGATAAGCTGTTCCAGTTATCAGTCAGCACACAACTACAACTAGCTTTGATGTTTTCTGTCGGTCCATCGGCTTTATTTCCTTTCTGTCTTCGTTCCTTCTCTCTGTGCAGCTCCTCATCTCTCTCCTTGTCTCTCTGTGTTGGTGTCGCTCTTATAAGCACATTGCCATTCGGTTCTCATCTTACTGTGATTGCTGGAACCCTCTACAGTCCCAGCATTGATTGCAGTGTGACATTTACCCTTGGGTCACAAGTATTGCATGACGAGTGTTGTTTCCAGCATTTATCTCTCTCGTTACCATCAGTTAAATGATGCATCTGTTCCTTCGACCCACTAACTGGAACTTGAAACTCCCCCATCAGTTCAGCATTTCAGTTCTGACAGGCCTATTGCTCCCACGTGTATTTTGCCGGCGAGGTGATGACTGAGTACGGCTGTGATTCATCCAGAGTTTATGGATTGACAAGGAGTCCCTCACCCACTTCTGAGTTATTATCACTTCCGACTGTGAAGCTACCAGGCCCGCATGCCGTGCCAACTTTTCGAATGACGTCACACCAGGATGCGGGATCATGTTGAGGCCTCGTTGTTCATCACTGCATATTCAGCACCTTATGCTGTTTGTGGTCTGCAGCAGGACGGGCCAGGAATATGGATGGGGCATTATCCCCTAATGCGATGTAGAATTTGGCTGCGTTTCCCGTGTGGTTTGGCTGAAGACCAACAGGGAGGCCAGGAAGTGAAGGCCAAAAGAGGACACACTCAGTCGTGGGTCCTGTGCTGGACCTAGATCTGTCACTGCATGCAAGGCTCTCTGGGTCCCTTTTCCACCCTCAGTCGGGGGAACACAACCTGAAAGGTCTGAAAGACAAATCCATCCAATGGAGGTTAACCATACATTTGATCCCCAAAACAGATAGGCAGCTAGATTGAAACCTTCTTGACGGTAGAATATACAGTGTCAGTGTCAATCTCACACTGACAACATATTTTTAGTTTACTGGTAGAGCCCATCTGTTCTTTTATTTAAATATCCTGGTATTTCAAGAAAAACGCGATCCCACAGCCTCACGGATTCTTCACTGTACTAAAAAGCAGGCATGGTTGCTTTTCATATAAAATTTGATCGACTTTAAACTATAAAGTACAAAATTTTAAAAGGCTTTGGTTGCATTTATTGTATAGTAGGGATGTAAGAAAATATTGATACACTGATATATCGTGATATTTTATTTCCCGATATTGTATCGATATTCCCCCCAAAAAATTTTTGCTATGAGTATCACAATATATCGCAATCTCGTATCGTCTCCCCTGTATCGTGATACATATTGTATCGCCAGATTTTTTACCAATACTCATCCCTATTGTATAGGAATTATCTGGTGAACCAATAAATGCTCCAGCAGGGATTTTGGGTTAAAAATAACCTTTTCAACTACAGTGCTACTGCAATGAAAGGAGGATTTTTAAAGGCATTTTACACATCTGTTCCAGGGCAGTCAAACTATAAGGTTGGCCACTAAACATTTGGGTTACTTTATTTTGTCTCTGCCTCACGAAAGTTATTTATCATGTTTAAGACACATGACAAAGATGTCAAAATACCACATTTATGATAAAATCTTACTCGGATTTCACAAATTACTTTTCTAAAAACCACCCAACAACTCATTTCAAATCAAATATTTACTTTTGCCTGTTTCTCCACCTCCCAGAGCTTCATTTTTAACAGTCTGCTATAAAGTTACACAAGCATGCTACAACAAATGTGGCCATTCCTATGTATATCTTTTCTGCTGTAGTGTATCAAATGTGTATTATTGTGCCACTGAAAATAGTTCCCCAGAGCAAAGCACTTTAAATCCAAGTTAGATCCACATTTGTTGAATGCTACATCGCCCAGCTGCCTTTATGAAGACCAGTATCAGTGTAGTTGGCAGACATCTGCATTTTTTTCTATTTTTAAAGAAAATTAAATATAGCGCCATCTGGCTGTATTGATGCCCCTGTTAAAAATGTGTAAAAAGCCTTAATCCTTTTAATACAATTGATCTGCTCAGACAGGAGTTTGTGCTGTTGTTGCATTGTCAAAAAAAAACACTAATACTAAATACCTGCCAGAGACTAAAAGGTGAAGTTGATTTAAATCAAAAGGTGAGATTGCTGCCTTTTTCCACTTTCATTATACAATTCTAAAATTCTAAAAGCAAGATAAATGTAATTGGCCTCCCAATATATTTTTGGCCATAAGAAAAAAGTTGTTTTATTGCAGTATTTGACATTATAAAATATAGAAAAGTGGGAAAAAAGTTAATGGTGACACATTCACTGTGCCTTAAAAAAGTATTCATACCCCTTTATTTTTTGAAATTGTATCACATAAAAGAAAAAAAACTTCCTTTTTTGAGGGGTTGATTAAACAAGTGCACAACTGCAAAGTGAAAGGAAATGGAGACAGGGTTTTTTTAAGTTTTTTAGAAGCAACAAACAACTTCCTAAAGCTTGAGCTTGCATCTGCGTCCAGTCTCATTTAATCTGATTCTCTAAAATAAAATCCAGTACGAGCAGCTGCTTTCAGAAATAACCTGATTAGTAAACAGATTCTAAATCCAGTTGTTCTGTGAAGGCCTCAGAGCTTTGTTAGACAACATTAGAAAACAAACAGCATCATGAAGGCCAAGGAGGAGAAAGCTGTGGAAATGTTTAATGTAATGTTAGCTTGTAAAACAATATTTCAAGATGTTGACCATCTGAAAATGGCACAAATGCAACCCTACCAATAAACGGCCACCTTTGCAAACTGACGTGCCTGCAGAGATCCACAGCTTCAGGTAGAAGAAGTCGATGTTAGAAGTAAACCACAAAAAAAAAACCTTATGCCATTTGCCACGAATCAGGTGGGGAACAAACATTTGCAAGAAGGTGCTATGGTCAGATGAGAGCAGTGTTCTCGAATACTCCATCCCTGGATGAGAGTAGCATTGAACTTGTCCTACATGTAAAATGTTATGTGTGGTTCAACAAAACAACAACAACAAAAACCTAACACTGCACATGATCCTGAACACACCAGCCACACAATGAAACAAGGTGGTGGCAGCATAATGCTCTGGGGACGCTCTTACTCTAAACAGTCAAAAGTATTCACTCGCCCATCCAAATAATTGAAAAAATATGTCACAGTCCCAATCACTGCTTGTTCAAATGTTTGGGAAAGAATGCGACTCTAGAACAGTGACGACTCATGCCTCTTTATCTAGGCCCGGGTCTGCTGCCAGCACCCCTTAGTTCCAGTGAAAACAGCTCTTAATGCTGCAGCATACCAAGACATCCTTAAAATTCTCATGCTTCCAATTTTGTGGGCAGAGTTTAGGAATGCCCCCTTGTTGTTCCAACACGGCTGTGCGTCAGTGCACAAAGTAATGTCCATACAGACAGGGATGAGGAAGTTCTGTGTGAAGGAACTTAACTGGCCTGCACAGTGCTCTGGTCTCAACCCAAATTAACATATTTGGGATGAATTCACGCTGAGGTTGTGAGCCATACCAAATCATCCACAAGTTCACTGCCTGACCTCACAAGTTTGATTCTGGACGAATGGTCTGAAATTCCTGTAAAAAGCACTCAAAAAACCCATTAAACAGCCTTCCCAGAAGAGGCAAAGCTGTTCAAAACCTCATATATTAAACCCGATGAATTATTAATGACATGTCACTCAAGTTCACGTGTGTGAGCACGCAGATGAGCAAGCAATGTAGGGAATGTGAGGATGGCCCAGTCAAAATTCCGACCTTAATCCCACCTCTAAAAAAAACATTTTTTCTTTCTGTTTCTCAAGCGTGTACAGGGAATTATTTCTCTAAGCTGTTCTTCAAAACAGGAAAGACAATAAAACATAGCATTTAAGTTGGGCAGATGACACCAGTCGGGGCAGCAGTATTATTTTTCAAATAACTGGAACTGTGACTAACAAGGCAGGTTGAGGACTCAAATTTATCTTGCCAGTGCACACAGTGAGGGGGATGAAAAGAGGAGTAAAAAGAAAAGTCAAAAGCCCACTGTCAAAGAGCTACAGCAATTAAAGCAATAAAAGATAAGCTGCATCCTTATTAGGGTTGAAATGTGTGTGTGTGTGAGGTTGGGGTTGCTATGTTTTAGACAATATGTAAAAAATGAATATAACTACTGCAACCCCATGCACCCTTGAGTATTTTTGAGAAAGTACGGCCTTCCCAGTTTAGGGTTCAGTTGGAACTCCATCAATGGATTCATAGAAAGGAGCAAAGGACTTCCTCAGGATTACCTGACTAAAGAATAGGCTTCATTATCTTCTTCTGGCCTTCCTGTTCAATTAAACTGTTCTGTCCGCACCCCCATCCACCGGCTGTGTTCACCCCGAAAGTCAGTCAGAGAAACACCTCCAGACTAAAGTTCTCCTTATTAGAGATAATGAGTTCATGCCTGAGTGCTCCTCTGGTTGAGACGTCTTCTAATCATCAGTCCAGATGTGTGTGTGTGTGTGTGTTCTTGTATTGCTATCCTATTTAAGACCTTTTCTGGCATATTCGCTAACCTTCCGAAGACCGATGGACCTTGTAGGGACCAAAGCCTGGTCCTAATATGGTGGACCCCCTTTTTTTGGGTTAGGGGTTAGGTTTAGAGGTATGGTGTGAATTATGTTAAGGTTAGGGTTAGGAATAAACTGGTAATGGTTAGGGTTAGGGTTTGGGTTAGGCATAAATGTAGCTATTAAAATGAATGGAAGTCAATATAAAGTCCTAATATGGGTAGCAATACGTACTTGTGTGTGTGTGCGTGTGTGTGTGTGCACAGACACGTTTAGGCTGGATTTTAGTACTGTCCTGTGCTCTGCTGGGAGGGAAAGAAAGGAAGCCATTTTGTTCATGTCTCAGTCCTCAGACATCCTCACGTCGCCTCACCCTTCCACCTCCTTCCTCATTCATCCGCCCCTCCCCCAACTGTCTCCTGTCCTCATCCTCCTTTCATTTATGACTTTACCCTTATTCTTAATCACTCTGTCGCAACGCTCTCTCTCTTGCCCTCTTTCACATACCTCCACCCCCCCCCCTTTACCCAGCTCCCCTGATTCTCATTAAATCTCCTCTCAAACTCCTGGGTTGGCCGCCTCCTCCTCTTCCTGCTCTGCTTGAGCTCTTTTCTCTCCTATTCTAGGCCTGCCCCGCCACCTATATCTAACTGCTCTGCTCATTTATCACCTCTTTGTCCCTTACTGAAACTGAAAATGGCCACTTCACCTGGTAAACAAGTGAGAAATAATAGAGGCTGTAGGAATCAATGAAAAGATCGAAGAAAATCAACCATTTTTCACTACTGATAAGCACATACCTGTGTAGTATTACTATGAGTCTCAGAAGAAAAAAACCCCTCCCTTTTGTTGGCCTAGACGACTACAAAACATTTGGTTTAGGTTTTTAACTAGCAGATCTGTTTTAATATAAGCATAAAATGCTAAAAGCAACGTATGCACAAAGGTTTGGTGTGTAGAAAATATTCCTTCTTTTTTTTTTACCGCTGCATGGAGTAAACAATCAGATTTGTAATCGTCGAAAGCATGCAGTTCTCGAGGAGATGACAGAAGTAGGGCGCTGCGGCTGGCACTGTAAAGCAGCCGATTTAAACAACAAAGCACAACAGATAAATCAGTCAGAGGGGAGATGGATGTCAAGCTTTATCCAAAGCAAAGCAAGCCGCAGGTCTGGGGTAGAGTCAGAGGTAGCCTGTAAAAAGCAGTGAAGTTTTAAAGCCATTGTTGTCGCTTCGTCTGCACAGGTGAAGCAGATGAAAGCCAGGGGAAAGACTCCACTCAGCAAATATGGAGATATTTTTAAACCGCCCACCCTATTTTTATTTATTTATTTTTTATTCACTGCCCAGCTTTCAACATACAATCGTTGTGAAGTGGAGAACTGGATGAGGGCCAGATTTCTTTTCTATTTCATGACGATTAACAGAACGAAAAAATGGGGCGGGATTTTATTTAGAGACATCGGACTAAAAGGGGCTGAGTACTTTTGAGAAGCCTGTGTCCCGATTATCAGAATCCCAAGAAAACATCAAATTTTCTGGTTATAAGGTGACAAAATGTCCCCCCAAAAATATGGGGGTGTGAATACTTTTATCAGGCACTATATACTTTGTATTTTCTTTGATCAAGGCTAACTATTTACGTCATCTGCCCATTAAATGGCAGTTTCCAAGTTTGTTGATCACCCCTTTGATCCAAATAGGTCCGGCTGCTAAGAACGAGCCAGCAGAGGAAGTTCTTTGTCAGTTTTCTGTATTGATCAGAAGTTTAAATGTGCTAATGAATATCATTTAAAAAAATTACGTCTTTTTTATATATATTTAAAGGGGGCTGATAGTACAACATCCAGCTTTACCATTGTATGATTTTTCCAGGTATATTTCTGCCTGGATCTTTTTACCACTCTTAGCGGCAGAACTTGAAGAGTTAATCTTCATCCCTGACACATACCCAGCTGTAGGGAATATTTCACTTGGTTTTATACATTTAATGTCAGAACTAATCCATAAGTTTAATGTTATCCTGCTTCATCTAGTTCAAAACCAGTTTTGCGGTGTGTTTGGGACCATTGTCCTGTCCTGTACCTAGTTAGGGCAAAGCTTCAACCGCCTAGCTCTGGACGTCTGATTAACCTATATTTTGAAGGTAGACCTCCTTTTTTATTAGTCCACAATGCGCCAGTACCACAGCCTGCAAAACACATCTACACCATGATGCTGCTACCACCATGGTAGACATTTAAATAGTTTTCTTTGGTTTAACAGCCTCACCCTGACTCCTCCAGACATTCATCTTGTCTTTGGGGCTAAACAGCTCAGTCATTGTGTTGTTTGACCCTAAAGCTTTTCTCCATAAGGTATTTGGCTTGTCCATACTGAAACTGGGGTGTGGGGGGTAGTCGTTATCCTCTTTGTACATGTTATTCTAGAACTGGCTTCACTGTCGATGCCAACACTGGTGTTCTAGCCAATAGCCTTGAGCCCATGTGGCTGCTGTATTGGTCCTAGACATCCTAACCAAACCAAATTCATCTGAGGCTGACAGTTTGGGTCAGATTGTTGTGTAGTGATTCCAAATGCACATCAGAACCGTTTTGGAGTAGATGAAGCAGCCTTATAAAGAAGGTACTGAATAGCTTTCCGAAAAGTTAACGTTAAAGATATGCTATGACTTAAAGCCATGTACATTTTGGTAAACTAATCACTTTAGATGAGTTTCACAAATTATCCATCCAGAACTATGCTAGAAGCTTGTTTGCAGCTTTAGTTGCAACTTGATCAGGGACATTGACATAAATAATATATATTTAATTCTATATGCATATTTTTGACCCTTTGTGGATTAGTGGATATCCATAATAAATTTTAACTTGATCACCTATTTTAGCTTTTCTTTTTTATATGTTTTAAAGAGATATACCTTAGACAAAGAATGCTTGACATAATTGAAAAGAAATAAAAGCAGGTCAGAAACATGGAGCTCATTTCTAGCAGTCAGTGACTTACTGTCTTCCACTTTAAGTTAAACCACAAGGAAAGATGAGAATGGTGGAAAGGGAACAAATGAAAAGGTAGCCCCATTCTTGAGCATATCCTGAATAGTCATCTCCTTTATTTAAACTCATAATAATAAGCTGATAAATGATCATAATACATACTTCTTAGAGCATAAACCTCTCCTAGGCTCAATTTTAGTAAACAGAAGAAAGAATTTGGCAAATCCAAAGGGTTTATTGGATGATTAAGATTAATTGCCCGAGCAAAGACATAGAAATTACTAATATTCTGTTGAAAAGTTAAAGCTAAAAAGACCTTCAGGTAAAGACATTACTGATGTTTAAATGTATTTGAAAGGTGGTTGGGATGATCCAACGAGCCAATCAAGTATGACTCTCAGCACCTTTGTTTAGGCAAAATTTGGGTTGAACATATTAACTACGACATATTTTTTCAGAGCTGACGAAAAACAAGGATTGGCCAACCGGGAAAGTGCCAAAGAAAGACATGTCCTTGAAAGTCATGTGCGTGCAGGAGGCTAAAGAACTTATTCATGAACTGACAATCACTTTTCATTTTGTTTCTTGATCTATCTCAGGAGACGAGTGCTCAACACCCACACTGAGTGACCTTTGTGGGTCCCACAATCAGCCCGACGTAGCGGGTGATAAAAGCACAAACGTGCCTGGTGACTGTAATACTACTGAGCCTGAAGCGGTACACTTTCCGTATCGGTCTAATCCGAGCACACAAACACGCACGCTTAAACACTCGCTCATCCACCAACCCCGTTCCCTATGCTGGCCGCAGTCCAAAGGGACCCATTTGAGGAGGTGGCAGAAGGCAGGTCTGGCCCAGACAGCTCAGTCACTGTCTATCTGAAAGCTACAGGAGGGTGGCTGAACAGCTGCTCAAGGTGAGCAGGCAGTCAAACGTGCAAATGTGGAGCTCAACGCTGGAAGAGACAAAAAAGAGAGAGAGACTGAGAGAGGGAGACGAACACCAACTCAGAATTATTACAGATGCAGAGCATCAAAGAAAGTCATTGCACCCAGTGGGAAAGTCACTGTGGGAAGTTTGAATGCTAACGAGTCTGGTGTAATATGAAGGTGCCGCCATTAGACCAGATGAGGAAATCGCCAATAGAAACCATTCCAGAAAAGAGAATTAGCATGGTAAAGGCTCAGATAAGTCATTCTGCTAGCCTAATTGTATTTGACTAAATGTAAATCATTGCTCTTCTTAACGTCCATCAATGCACTGCTCAAGGAGACTTATTTGCTATTGCATCTTTTCTGAGATGTTTGTATGAATGTATGAAACCCTCATTACAGCTACAATGTGATTTGGCTAACCTCATATCACTGTTGCACAGATAGCCCTAATGATACACACCAAAAATTATAGTAACTCCAGTTCCCTTCTATCAAATGGATTTAAGGTTACATTTATTTTAGTTTAACAACTGAGGCCTACAAGATGGCTTAAACCCCACCCCCCGGTATGCCAACACTGTAGATGACAGAATAATCAAATATTGAGAACCTTGGATAATCCCACTAAGGCCCTACGTAGTTGAGTAAAGAATGAGGCCTTTTACTTACAGCATATATTTGTACTTTATGTTTAAGCAAATAACCAAGAAGCATGGATTTATAGCAGAATAACAGAGTCTGTGTTTTATGTACAATCACGTCTGTGTTGAAATTTTGATGTTCATGGGATAAAACCTGTTCATGAGGGCTAGCATGACTCTGCTATCATTCACACCCCAAGGTATACATATAAATACATATACTATTTCTATGAAAATCTAAATGTCTAATTATGTATTGACACAAACTAAATAAAATATTTTCAATGCACCATTGATGTTTTGTCTTTTTGTTTTAATTAAATATTAATTTAGAAGCTGTTCTCTGACTTTTAATCATTTCTCCAAAAGTAAAAGATTGTATTATTTTTCCTATATCCTTAAGCACTTGAATTTAATAATCTTTTATGTGTTTGATAGAAGGATAACTGTACACATAAATCATTTTCTGGGGCACATTTCAGGTCACAGTCTGACACAAGTGTGGTTTGCATCTCTTTCATTTTATGGGGAGAGTATAACAGAAACATAACTCATCCGAATTCTGAAACTTTCTTCTACTACTGCCACCTAGTGGCATGTTTGTTCCCGTAAGCCAAGGGTGTCCAGCTCCAATCCTCAAGAGACAGTGTCCTGCCAGCTATAGACGAGTCCCCGCTCCAACACAGCTGATTCAAATAGTCCAACTACCTCCTCAGCATGGTAAACTTCTGCAGAGGCCTGCTAAGGAGCCATCATTTGATTCAGGTGTGTTGAACCAGGGAAAGAACCAAAACAAGCAGGAAACCAAGTCCCGAGGACTGACTTTGGACACCACTGCTGTAAGCTGTCATACTTGTAAGCGTTTCCACAAGAGTTTGATGTGCTCGGTTTTTGGTCTAAAAATCTAGTCTGTTAGCCAACAGCAGTCAGGAGCATGTGTAATTATTAACAGCAGTCTTGTGCCGCAGATAGGTAGGATTTGGCTATGAATAAATATGAATAATTGCCTAGGGCAATTATTAATAAGATTAATAATTTTATGTAAAAATTACCAAGTTAGGGGCACCATCCTGGTGGATTCCAGGAATATATAGCCAAATTGTTCAGTCTCAGTTTATGTTTATGATTACCAGCCTGATAAGGCTGAGATAATTAAACAATAGATGAAGGAATAAGTTCTTACGCTGTGGACATTAATTGTACGCATAACTCCAAGTAATCCCAGACAACTTCTCTTTAAGATAAGGGGACTTTATTTAGAAAATAGCTCAACCTTACAGCCAAACAGTTCATAAATTTATCCCATCTATTCTAAAGCATGCAACTACTACTACAGATCTTGGAAAACAATAGTAGGTGAACATTAAACACAACATGAAATGAATCAGCCAGAACAGCTGAGGTTCGGGTCAGAAAAGGAGGGGGGCTCCAGGGGGCCTAAGTCACAGATAGTCGGTGGGACAAAGAGTCATAAATCTCAGCTCTGTGCCAAGATGGAGGACTGCACATGGGGTCTAAGAAAGAGTCATAAAACTAGCTTTGGCTAAAGGAGCACATGATGGTGAAGCGTCCATGCGGAAGGCCTCTGCTTTAGCAACAGACTAAAGAACAATGGAGTTCACCTTTTCAGCTGAGACCAGCTAACGCAGGCCGGATCAAGCCCGACTCTGCCGACCTGGGTGATCAGGGAGCGAGAGAGAGAGAGAGAGCACAAGAGAGGAAGGAAAAAAAGAAAGAAAGTTGGAACAGTTCTGGTATCGCTCAAACTAGATACACGAACCGAATGAGCACTTTGAAGCTTTGGAATGAATTCTTCCCGGTCCAACGTGTCAGAACAAAAGAGAATCTTCACCGGTGAGGTGTCCTCTTTTTAGCCAGGGTCTCTTGCTAAGACTTCTGGATTGAGAACAGTTTGAAAATGGGCGCGACTACTCTTATAGCCCCTTTTATTATTATAATAATAATAAAAAATATAAAAATAAAATAATTATTATTATTGGCCTTATTTTCTTCAAGGTGTGTTTACCAGTTGGCTTTACACCTTGTCCTGGTTTAACTGTGTATCCAATTGGTTTGTGGTGTTCAACTATTAAGATGAATATACTATATATAAATCTTAATTGCCAAACCGTATCACGTGCATCAACCTGAAAGCAGATGATGCATCATGCTGGGTTAGGTGGAATCTCTGAAAGACTCCAGCAGTGACCCCAATATATCAGATCGCCTCAAGAGTTTGGCAGCAACATCTGTTGTTTGTCTGAATGCTAATGAAGGCTGAGGGTGGCCAAAGTTGTCCTCCAGCATATGGGGTGTGACAAGGTTATATTGCAATGAATGTGGACCAGGCCTGGAACCTCACGGCTGGTTTACGAGGCGGCATCTGCAGGCACTCGTGCATCAATATAACAATCCCCAACGACACACCCGCTCCCAGATAAACACGCGTGCACAAACACACGCATAATAACACACAGACAGACTGACTCCCAGCCATTCCAGGGCATTCTCGGGAACCAAACACATAAATTAGACTGGAGCTCCAGAGAAGCGACGAAGGCAGGTGTTCAAAGATTCCCCCTCATCCGCACAGGACCTAATGGTGTTGTGTCAAATGAAAGGCTGATGTAGGATTTCTAATGAATCAAGTTAACATAACGGCAGGTGCTGACTGTGAGGATGTCAGGGAGAGAAAGGCTGATTGGGCCTAATGATGCAAAAACTTTTGTGTCATCAGACGGAGTCTGTCTGATGTGACGTGGATCTCAAAAATAATGGTGAAGACATGAAGATGCACACTCGGCCCTGAAAAAAAAGGATGAACAGAGCATATATATAGATATAATGATGCAGTAAATCACTGCAGGCTGGTCACTTTATTTATATGCAAGATTTATTAGATATGTGAACAAAAAGCAACTAAATGTGTCAGGTTGATCTGGTCTCTCTGACCCAGTTTAGGCAAGTCTTGTCATAAAGGGGACTGGTCTTGTTTTTGCCAGAATCGAGCAGCTCACCCAGTGCCTAATCTTCTGGGGGAAGAGACATCAAGAGGGACTGCTCAACCAATCAGAGGCAGATGTGAGAGCTACATCATCGTCAACAGCGAGTTAAAATTAAATGGATTCTAGAATTTTTACAAAGACAACCTTAGAATGAGAGGAACCTCTAATTGCTCCAAAAGGGGTGCTGATTACAGATGAGTCTCCTCTATTGCTGTTAAACATTTCTTCAGTGCTGTGACAGTTTTCCTGTCCAACTGTCCGGTGTATCATTGTTGTCTTCAATGTTGAATGCATGCATACAGGAATTCCTCCTGTTCAACCAAATTCTTTCATTGTAGAGAACGCCAAAGACCTGACAGAAAGCCTCTCTGTACTGCACATTACTTATGAGTTCATAACTAGGGTTTGGCATTCCCTACGTTTTTATACTATTTAGGAGGATGGCATTACAGAAGGAGGCCGTACTGAGATCTTTTCGCCTCAAAGCTTAATTTAGCACACAATAATATCCTAAAGTGCACGCCCCACAGCTCTGCATGTCTTTAATATGACATGGTTTCTAGTTGACATGAACAAAAAGAGTATAGAACTGGAGCACACAGAACCCTGGGATACATACTCAGATGGGTGCTGCTGTTTTCCTTTTTTTGGAGTGATAATCCTTGCTGCTGCCTGGAGCCTTGAATTTTAAAGGCAGGCATAAAAGTGACATCAAACTGGTAATGGGATCCCTCACAAACAAAGAGCCCAGCTATTCCTTTTATCTTACAGAATATCTTAGATGTATTTTTTTTATTCCCACCTTTGAGGAGATAGGACGTGCTCCTTGGGATGCTATTAGCTTTCTGTTCTGTTTAGTCCATGAGACGGTAGGTAGATTACAGGCATGTCTGGAAGACATAAAAACATGGATGACTCTAAACTTTCTGCTTTTAAATTCTGACAAGACAGAGGTTGCCGTCTTTGGACCAGAATCTCTGCAAAAGAATCTGCTTAGTCAATCACTTCATCTGGATGGTTTTAAATTGGCTTCCAGTAATAACGTAAAGAACCTTGGGGTTATTTCTGTCCAAGACTTGACGTTCAAATCCCATATTAAACAGGTTTCTATAGGATTTCCTTCTTCCACCTCTGGAATATTGCTAAAATTAGAAACATCCTTTCAAAAAAAAAGAAAAAAGAAACATCCTGTCCAGGAGTGATGCTGAAAAACTAGTCCATGCATTTGTTACTTCAAGGCTGGACTACTGTAATTCTTCACTATCAGGTAGTCTACAAAATGCAATTAAAAGCCTTCAGTTGATCTAAAATGCTGCAGCAAGAGTTCTGATGAATATTAAAAAGAAAGATCAAATTTCTCTCCTTTTAGCTTGCCTTCATTGGCTCCCTATTAAATCCAGAAAATAAGTTATGATTCTCCTTTTTCCATATAAAGCCCTTAATAATCAAACTTCATGTTCCTAACAGAGCACTTCGCTCTCAGACTGCAGGTTTACTTGTAGTTCCTAGGATTTCTAAAAGTAGAATGGGAGGCAGATCTTTTAGTTATCAGGCTCCTCTCCTGTGGAACCAGCTCCCAGCTTTACTCCGTGAGCCAGACACTCTGTTTACTTTTAAGGCCAGACTTAAAACTTTCCTTTTTGATAAAGCTTATAGTTAGAGTGGCTTAGGTCATCCTGAGCTATCTCTGTAGTCATGCTGCTATAGGCTTAGACTGCTGGAGGACAGACTGACCAATTTTCTTCACTCTGCTACTTTCTCTTCTACTACTCTCCAGCTGTATTTTTTGCTATTATTTCGACTGTTAACTCAGTTTTTTTCTCAGTGTTTTTCTCTCCATAGAAGCTACACCTGGTCTGGTATCCTGCTCAGCTACAATGCCCTGTTGGATGCGGGGGGCATCAACTGGGATGATTCTTCCAGTAACTGAACATTCCCTGTGTCCTGTTATCAACTTTTTACTTTCTTTAACAAAGAAAGTACTCTTACATCAGTTCTTTTTATTCTTTCTGTGTCTCTGCTCTGTCTTCTCGAACCCCCGATGGTCTTGGCAGATGGGCGCTCCTACTGAGCCAGGTTCTGGTTCTGATGGAGGTTTCTTCCTGTCAAGGGGGAGTTTTTCCTCTCCACTGTCGCAACATGCTTGCTCAGGATGAGGGATTGCTGTGGTTGGAGTCTACATTGAGTCATTGACTTGAGGTTGTGCTCCATTTATGCAATCTGCTGGGATTCCTTAAATAGAAAACAAACTAAAACTTTAAACTGACTGGAATTTTTGTATGATTGTATTGAAATGACTTTTCTTGTGCCTTGAGATGACATGTGTTGTGAATCGGCGCTATATAAATAAACTGAATTTAATTGAGAAAATGCCCTCTCTTTTCTTTTGTGCAAAACCCTTAGATATCAGGGAAACTAATCACATAAAAAGGTGCCTGAAATATAAATAGGAATCTAGATGCATTTTATTTTTTTTCACAATAAACCAAAAAAATACTATAAAGAAATCAAAAAGTTAGCAACGTCTCACTGTCTTTATGAATGTTATGCAATGCCCTGAAAAAGTATTCATACACCGTAAATCTTTTTGGCATTTTTTGTCCCGTTACAACTATAAACTTGCATAAAGGTTGCAGGGGTTGGCAACCTTTACAATCCAAAGAGCCCTTTCTACTCTCAGTCCAGCTAAATAAAACTGGCTTGGAGACGCAAATGTTACCTGACCTTTTAAAAGAAAAGACAACTTCTAATTTTTGATGCATATCTACTGTAGTTAATGTGATGTCATTCATAAAGAATCCCCATTTTATTCCTATTTTTAGGTTTTAAAATATGGAAAATCTGGAGATAAAAGGGGTGAGTATGCGGCCCCCCGGCGTTCCCCTTCTGGGAACAGCATAAGTGGGTACATTTTCCCCAAGGGGATGTGGATATTTGTGGAATATTATGTCAAAAAGCACATCGTTTTCAACTTAATGACAAGAAAAATAGATCTAAAAAACATTACTGGCACTTTTAGTGTCATTCTTTGTGGAAATGGAATACAATCATTCCTTTAAAACACAAAGGAACAGTGAAAACCTGCATTTGACATTGAATCTATATTTCAAAACATGAATTGCTTCATACCATTTTTAGCCAAAGTTATTAAGAGCCATTGTGGAAGGTCCGAAGAGCAACTTGCAACTCTGAAGCAACAACAGGGCGGCGGTGTAAGTTTCTATTCAGCCTTCCTGAGTCATAGCTGTGAAGAAACACCTACTGCCGCTATTACAGCCTTTTGGGCTATGCCTCTACCAGCTTTGCATACCTAGAATAGGACATTTTAACCCAACCTTCGTTGCAAATTTTTTTTTATCTAAACCTGACCCATTTGGTTTAGATCTGGATGAATTTCCACTGTTGGATGGTGAAACTAGACCTTCACAGAACAGCTGCATTTACTGGGATTAAATGCCACATTGGGGACTCTCTTTGCTTTGTAGGTGATTTCTGAGGTTAATTCGTTGCTTTGGATTCTCTTAAGTGGTATCGGAGTGAAAAAAAAAGGAGCTGAAAAAACTTTAACCACTTAGTTTCCTTCCACTTCACAATAATTACTTCGCTGTGTCAACTCACATAAGGTCCTTGTAGAACAAATGGAGTTTGTTGTTGTAATGTCACAAAACGTGAACAAGTCAACACACATCATATATTGCTGCTTGTGGCATGTGGCGATACTTGAACTCCTGAAACTTTTGTGTTTTTAGTCCTCACTGGCTACTGTATCTGTCCCTTTTTTCTGTGGATAAAGAGACATTGCCTGGTTGTTTCTGCAGACTTTCATCAAACTTACAGAGAGTTTGAGCTCCCTTTGAGGACAGACTGTTAAATAATGCAGGTGGTTAAGTAAGCTTGTCGGGACGAATTGTAAAAAAAAAAAAGAAAAAAAAAAGCCTGTTGGGGGGGGGGCGACCGCGTGACTTTCAACCCTCCTGAGTGCTGCTCGCACACACGGGGCGAATACAGAACGTGGCAGGGAACGTGTGGGACTCGAGCATGTCTGCTGTGTGGAATCCAACGACGCCAGGTTCTGGTGACCTGTGTGAATGCTTTCACAGCCACCTAACACAACACCAGAGGTGGCTGGAGTACCCGAACATTGTACTCAACTAAGAGTATCACTATTTCAACATATTTTTAATAAATGGTAGCCGTTCAAGAAATTAGTCAAGAGGAAAAAAATATTTAGTAAAAAGGCTACTCGAGTGCTGAGTAACTGGTCATAACAACGAATAGAAAATATATATAGAAATAATAGAAAATGATGAAATCAGACAGACAAAAATATAAGTTTTGGTGCAAATTTTGGTATATTAAAAGACTGAAAAGCAAATATCTATAAATAACATGATTACAAATTAAATTAAAGCAGAAGAAACCCTTTTTAAATAATTTTTTCTTCAATATATATATATATATATAATTTTTTTTTATTTATAACAAGGTAAAGTACTTTCAGTGACAATACAGAGCCTTTCCTAACAATTAGAACATAATGGAAAAGTTTTTTTATTTCCACAATTCCATTCAAAATATTAAACTTCCACAGATTATATTCAGGGCTCACAATCTAAACGATTTCAAGTATTTAGTTGTTTATTTGTACATAATTTGGGGCATTGATTAAGGCAAAGTATTGAAGATTGATATATAATTTTCAAAGTACCATATTCTGATTGATTTGATGTGATCCTAATTTATTTTTTTCTGGAAAAACTAAGAAGTAAATGGTGATTGCTTCACAGTATTCTAATTTTTTGAATTCCTGTTTTTGTGGGCTTTATGAGCTGGAAGGATGGAATTATAGAATTATGGAAATAAAAAAACTTCTCCATGATATTCTAATTGTTTGAAAAGGGTCTGTATATGACGTTTAATGTACATTCACTTGCTCTCCAAATGGCTCAACAGGTTCAGCATATACAAACAAGAGGTGTCTCACATTGACACAAACTGTAGGTGTGTGCCTGTGTCTCGTGCATTTTGGGCTAACATGTGTTTATTCATTATTCAGGGATGTTACTCCTAGTGGGTAAAGGATCCAGAAGTTTTACTCAAGTAAAAGTAGCAATGCTTTGTAACAATTTTACTCAAGTAAAAGTCAAATGTACGGTGCAATAAAGCTACTCCTAAAATTACTTTTTTTTTAAAGTTATTCAAGTAAATGTAACTGAGTAAACTGAGACTGGAGTTTGTCTGGAGGTGACAATTGCAAAAGACTGAAGATGTGACAAAGGGCAACGGTTTTCTGGTGAGCAAGGTTCCATTCATTGTATAGCACACGGCTGCCCTCTGCTGCCTATGGGCTGCATTGCACTTTCACTTGCTCAGTTTTTTCTCCTGAACAAAAAGGGCTTGACCATACATGATAAACCAATTATGTTTCATAACAGAAGTCATAGCCAAAGGTTTTGGCAACACACACACACGCAAGCCTGTATTCCTACCCATATAAGGACTTTATATTGACTTCCATTCATTTTAATAGCTGCATTTATGTCTAACCCAAATTCTACCCCTAACCATTACCAGTTTATTCCTAACCTTAACCAAAACATAATTCACACCATACATCTAAACCTAAACCCTAACCTTAAGAAAGGGGATCCACCAAAATAGGACCCGGTTTTGGTCCCTATAAGGTCCATCGGTCTTCAGAAGGTTGGTGAATATGCCAGAGAAGGTCCTAAATAGGATAGATAAACAAGTGCACACACACACAAACACACAGATATGCAGATCAGTGAGCAACTTGGAGTTAAGTGTCTTGCCAAGGAGCACATCGACATGTGGAAGGGGGAAGCTGGAATAGAACCAACAACTTTCGCACTTCAAGACAACTACTTCTCCCCATTGAGACACAGTCGGCCTTAGCAGGAGTCTTTAGTAAGTCTCTCACACAAACGTAAGCATAAAAGTTATGGAAGCCACTTTTTTTCCTTGGCTGCTGTCGTTAGCCCCAACAGATCTGCAGTAAACATCTGAGCATGCAGTAGTCTTTCGTCTAATTTCTTGTCTTCGTGCGTCTTAGAGTTGCAACTCAAGCTTCTAATATCATGTTATGTAGGTCACTTCCAGAGAACTCTGCTTTTCCAGCCCTGCTCAGCTGCAACAGCTTCATGTGTTAAGACTTTCCTGATCTTCCAACTGGGAATGAACAAGTCCATTTAAGGTAAACCATTGACTTTGTGAGGATTTCCAACAATTTGTCAGAAAACGATTTAAGGAATGAGCATTACAACTTGGAACACCTTGCTTTAGGACCTTGTTATACACTCATTCAGAACAGCGCAACACTGAATTTTTTTCATCTTTAAATTTTAAGGATAGCCTCTACTGTTCTCTCAAGCCTAAATATCACTGCTGAAAGAACCAGGACTGTTCTCTGAGTCCTGAAGATCTGCGTCCTGTTTTAAGGTAAGCTTCTGAACAACAAGTCGGCCCCCTGCTTGCTCCAGGAAAGGCCTTCAGCCTTGGACTCATGTTAACAGTCTAGGTCATTTCGTTTCTCTGAACTTCACCATCAGTTGCGTCCGCAATGTTTATTTGTTTTCAGATGTTAATAGTACAATTTTTGGACCAAGATGGCTTTCTGTGGTATTGATTGCACTAACAGACCATCCGAGAAGTCTCTGCTCCATTTTTTTTTTTTTTTTTTTTGGTAAGTAAAATTATATTTCTGCTGTGCATTTAAGAGAAGAGAACCCTGCTTGGTCATAAATGGGTTGAAATGATCACATTTCTTAGTCTACATTAAAACTTGTTTTTATTCAAATTCACATAGTTTTAGTGAAAGTTATCGACCAATAAGGCTTTATAATTTTATTTGACAAAATTATTGAATCTGCCTAGAAGGCAGAGGGGTAGCAGAGTCGCTCAACCGAGGGTTTCTGGCTAAAAGCGCCCGCTAACCTCCATTGGCTGTTTGATGGGTGTCAGTCATCCGCCCCCAAACTGCACAGCCCCACTCTCAGCTCCACCTTTTTGCCCATTTTTTGTATTTTCCAGACGCGTCACGCAGCCAAGATGGTGGTGGTGGGACCAGCCCCCTTGAGGTATTTAAAAGTCCGTGGGATTGAAAGTTCGTGTTGCCCAGCGACAGCCCCAAAACATCACATCTCTAGAGAAGATCTGCATGGAACAATGGGCCAAAATACCAGGTACAGTGTGTGCAAACCTGGTGAAGACCCTACAAGAAAATGTTTAACCTCTTTCATTACCAACCAAGGTTACATTACAAATACCAAAGTGAACTTTTGTTATTGACCAAATACAAATTTTCTGCATGATTATACAAATAAGTTCTTTAAAAATCATACAATGTGATTTCCTGGATTTTTTTACATTCTGTTTCTCACAGTTGACGTGTACCTATGATGAAAATTATAGACCTCTTATGTTTTTAAGTGGGATAACTTGCACAATCGGTGGATGCCAAATACTTTTTTGCCCCACTGTACATACATGCAATATATTTAAATGTTTTAGCAGTATACATACCATGTAGACAAGACCATTGAGCAAACACTATTGATGCTTTAACTTGCTATTCATGTCTCTTCATTAAAATAGTCAAAGAATGTGAGAACAGCCAAAAAAAAATTAATACATTTTATTTCTGTACAAAGCTGGTCGATAAAACAAAACAAAACATTAACATGGTCATTCTAGGCAAAGTTTCATTGCATCATTAGAAATATAGCTCTATTACAAGAAGCCTTGAGCCAAAAACAAATAAATAGAATACAATTTTAGATTATACACAGAAGAATATTTGTTGGCAGAGGAAGGGCAAAACTACACATGGAATTCACTCATCGTGAACTGAATAATAACTGTAAACTTATCCTGCTATCATTACGGTTTGTCATCTGGTCTTCAGGTTAAACTGTGTCCAACTTTACGCATTAAAGAAAATCTGTGACTATACAACGTTACCAAATACATACATGTATACCGAAACACGATCGGGTGAACAATGCTGTGTTATAATGCCGATTATGAAGTAAGACTGCAATACAGTTTGCTTGCAGCTTAACAGCAGAAGAGACGTAGCGTTAATATGAGGCGGCGTTATTGCTTTGGTGCACAGACGCAGCAGCCTGTGCTGTTTCCACAAAGGAGGAAAAACTGTATGTAAAAAGTGCAAAAAGCAAGGCGAAGAGGCAGCACTTCATTTCACAGAGCCGCGCCCGTTGCCAGCGCTCTAACTGTTGCCTCCTGGTAAATCTTGGATTAAGTCAAAGGAAGGACAGTCTCTGCTCCTCCTTCTCTGCTGTGCGGTGGCCAGACATCAGAAACCAAAGGTATTGTCTTTGTATGAACTGAAACAGATGTGAGTGTTTCCATCAGTGCTGTCCCAGTCAGGTTCGGTGAGCCATTCTTGGGGCATCACCCCAATGTCCAAAACCTGGGGGTTAGAACGCGATGCTGCCAGTCTGAGAAAATGGAGAGGGGGAGGAAATGAAAATGAGTGAACATGTTTTTAAAACTGAAAGGTTTTCTCACTTTTGTCCCTAAGGAGTTTATGGTCTAAATGTCACAGGGTCCATTGTTGTCATAGGCCGTCCCCTTAGTTGATTTATTTCTACCCGTGAACTTTAGGGCGTTCAAGAATCTCTCTCTCCCTTTTCTACATGATGAAGCAGAAGTTCAGACCTCTTGATTGGGTTACTGTGGAGAAGTTACGAGTAACTAACATCTAGCCTGCAAGAGAAACCTCTCTTAGCACCAACAGTTTGGATAAAAAGTGAATACCCTAGAACTTGAAGTTAGGGGAAAGTCCAATCAAAGTCACAACAAAAGTCAAACTGCTGTTACAGTTAATGTTAGATGCTTTTGATCATTTGCTTGATCATGATATACTATTGGAACGACTGGAGAGCTGGGTCAGACTCTCTGGTACACTACTTGGCTGGTTTGAGTCTTATCTAAAGAACAGGGACTTCTTTGTTTCAATAGGAAACTTTTCATCAGAACGAACAGAAATCACATGTGGGGTGCCCCAGGGCTCCATCCTGGGGCCCCTCTTATTTAATATCTACATGCTCCCACTAGCCCAGATTATAACAACCAATAAGATTAGCTACCATAACTATGCAGATGATATTCAGTTTACGTTACAATGTTACCAGGTGACTTTGAACCCATCCAAACTAAGTAAATGCATTGAGCAAATCAATGGATGGATGTGCCATAACTTTCTCCAGCTGAACAGAAACAAAAACAGAAGTAATTACTTTTGGACCTAAAGAGGAAAGAGTAACAGTCAGCACACAACTTCCGTTAATACAGGTAGAAACTACTGATCAGGCCCGAAATCTAGGTGTAGTTATGGAGTCAGACCTGAACCTCCAGGGTCACATAAAGGCAATAACAAGGTCAGCCTTCTATCACCTGAAGAACATTTCTAGGATTAAAGGACTGATGTCACAACAGCGTCTTCACAGGTCTGCCTAAAAAGTCAATCAGACAGCTGCAGCTGATCCAGAACGCTGCTGCCTGGTCCTCACTAAAGCCAGGAAAGTAAAGCACATCACCCCAGTTCTAAAGAAATTACACTGGCTCCCTCTAGCTCAGAGAATAGACTTCAAAATACGTTTACTAGTTTATAAATCATTAAATGGCTTAGCACCAAAGCATATTGAAGATCTGCTGTTACTATACCAACCCCCCAGACCACTCAGGCCCTCTAACTCCAGTCTACTCAACATCCATAGAATTAGAACCAAACATGGAGAAGAAGCTTTCAGTTTCTATGCTCCTGTAATCTGGAACAAACTTCCAGAAAACTTCAAAGCTGTTGAAACACTGAGTTCTTTTAAATCACAACTAAAAACGTATCTGTTTAGAGCTGCCTTTGAGTAATGCTTTGATGTATCATGTTCTGTGAATGCTTCTTGCTGTTTTTACATTATATGCTCTGTAATGCCTTGATGTATCCGTGTATGCTTCTTGCTTTATTGCCGTTTTTACTTTATATGCTTTGCCTGTTTTACTGCCATTTTTATTTTACCTCTTAATCATGTAAAGCATCTTGAATCACCTTGTTGAAAGTGTGGTATACAAATAAAATTGCTTTGCCTTTTTGACATAGAAGTCTGCATAGTTATTAGCAATGATTGTAGTGTAGGTCACAGTTTGTTTGACCTGTTGGTCTTATTAATCCTGCTCATAACTTTATGATTTTAATGTCAGGATATCTAGGTTATCTTAGAAAATCTAGCAACTTCTATTTAAAAATGAACATGTTTTATCTTTCAGACAAAAGAATCTCCAGAAAACCAACCATATTCTTCTTTTTTTTTTCCTACTAACTATTGCACCTCTATTGCAGTCCTGAAATAAATTCCTCAAAATCCCACTGGAACTCCGCCTGACCAGTTTATGGGATCATTAGCTGACCAGTCCAAGTGTTTATAACTGAGAAGTACCCATGGGACAAAACAAAAACGGCTGCTTTCCATAACTACCAAAGGATGACGACGGGTCGCCCGTATGATTTAGATCATTTTTGGACATGCAGTAACTGGACTCTAAGGTACAAAATAAATCAGGCTAAGGTTAAACAACGGTAGAAGATGGATTCAATCCTGGGTTTTACTGGTTTAAGACATAGCTTAAAGCTTTCAAAGACAAAATGGGTTAAAATGATGTACATCTGGGATTTCTGCTGCATGAGGGAATTTGATGAAGGTGTGGTAGGGAAAGTCATATTTCTTCAGCAAAATGTTCAGGTTTTCCATGAATGGGAAGCAGAAAAGCTCAAATTGTTTAGGTTAAGGGCTGCCTTTGAGTTCCCAAATTCATTTGTTCTGATTTGGAATGCCTGGATTGGCTGCGAACATCCATTCCCAATTGAGTATAATAACGTTACGAAAGATTACACAGAGACATTAAGGTCCCTTGAACCCTGGGATAAAATGGTGACCCACTGCTCCACTTTTAGACCAGTTGCTCAAACACAGGAGGTGTTTAACAAAAATCTTGAAACCTCAGTCTGCTTTGAAATCTTTGTCTGGGAGAGACCTTGCTAATGCAGTATAACAACTTTGGGTCTTGTGTTGCAGTGCTCAATCTTGCCATGACATGAAACTATCTTCCACAACCTCACCTTGGTAGCAGAGTTTGGTTGTTCCTCACCCAGTTTTAAGCCTCCTACACAGCTGTTTTTGTGTTTAGTTTGGCACCTGTTTGGTATAATTGGTTGATCATACACCTGACTATAATCCTACAAAATCCCTGAACCTATAATTATTGATGCTGGTTTGAAGGCAAAATGTAGTAACACCAAATATTGATTTGATTTAGATTTTTCTTTTGTTTGCTCACTTTGCACTTTGTAAATTGTTAAACAATCATTTATATTTCAGAAAGCATTCTTTGTTTACAGCATTTTTACACACCTGCTTAAAACCTTTGGACGGTAGAGTATATGAACAATTAATTCATCAGAGATGCAACAAACAATAAAGGAAGCTACTTCAAACTACTGACACATAATTACTGACTTATAAACAGTATTATTGGCTTTGGTAGTGACTGAATGAAACAGATTCATGTTAGGTTAGTGATTAAGACTACTCATGGTTGACTGTGATGCTCAACTTTACCTGGAAATGAACCATAGCTATCCAGAGCACAGCTGAAGACAGAAACACACAGCAGATTGAGCAAAATCGTCATGCTTAGACTTCTATGCTGCAGTACATAGAAATTGCCAGTGGGTGGCACCGAGAGGCCAAAGCAACGCTCTGATTTGATGGGCTGAATTTACTGATAGGAAAACTTCACACTAAAAAGCAGCAATAGGAATCAGCATGGTTTAATTTGGGAGAAATACAAATCTTAATAGCCAGTATCTTACCGGGAAAAAGCTTCATCCAAACTGTCTTCTATTTCCTGAAAGAAAATTAAGGTTATTAGTGATCAGCCAAAAAAAGAAAAAAAATTCAGCCAGTAAAGATTATGCAGTTTGTCTTTATTTATGGTTTCTGTCACCGGATTTTACGCAGGTACTTCCCTTAGAAATCTCACAGTATTTTTAACTGGGCTTAAAAATAGCAAATAATTCAAGATGCAAGAATCAAACTGAAAATGAAGTACAGTTAAAGGAAACTTAGATACGTCGCTTTTCAGCCTGTGAAACAGAAACAAGGCCGACGCAGTCAGAGAAGATTGTACCGAGGCAGGACTGTTGTTGGTCTCAGAGGACCTGTGGTTCTCCGGCTTATCCTCGCCTGTATTCCCATTACTCTCCACCAAAACCTTCACACCATCCTCCAAGTCCAAAAGTTTTTCAGTGGCTCCATCTGAATGAGAGAAAATGTTGTTATGTATTCAAAGTGTTTTAACATTGGTTGTTTATTGTACTGTCAGGACAGAGTGGGCTACTTTTTGTGGGGGTGTCACTTTTTCTACACGCAATGATCATCGGACCATCTTGGGCTAACTGTTAAGTGCTCTGTATGCCATTGAAGAGTGCCCCTAAGTGGTCAAATAATTATTAGCAGAATTATTTAGAAAAAAAGTCAAGACTCCTATCTTGTACCATCCACTCCATATGAAGTAGAATACAAAGATGAATGAATCTTCACCACTGCATACAGAGTGTATGCATAACATAGCATCAGATTAACTAATGCTACTATTGGGGCTTTGCTCAAAATTTTAGAATAACACTTGCGTAAAAACTGTAGGATTGGCATTGATTTGTTGTACTGTATCTATAGATTGTTTTAGGTCGCCAGGACGAAAATAAAAGGTGCTGGGTTATTTACTTTAAAGACCCACTCCGATGAAAATCATGTTTTTCTAGGTGTTAACATGTTCTTGTTGCATTTTTCTGATGCTAGAGGACATATCTTAAGAAAATTAAGCTCAAAGTTGTATTTCTGCATTCAAATGGCTGTGAATCAGTAGCAGACGTAAAAATGCCGGCTAAAATAGACTGGAGTTGTTACGTAGTAGCTCCACTGGGCGTGGCCACAAGCTCCTACTCCGCTCCACCCCGCCCCACCTGCTCAAGTTCTGAGGAGTAGAGAAGACGATGGCAGATCAACACCTGTGTGCTGTAGCGGGTTGCAATATATTGCTGAATAAAACAGCCCCTTTCTTTAAATCTACTGCCTTGTGCTGTTACTGCTTGGTACTACTAGATGTCCACTACATATAGCTTCAATACTGGCGTCATTTATGGGTGTGTTTCTATGAAAAAAATCGGAGAAAAAAAGGTTTGAAACCCGACACCAGCTGTCAGCGCACCCAGCTGCTGAGCGCGAGATGCTGCTGAGCGCGAGATGCTGCTGAGCGCGAGCGGGACAGGAGAGAAAAGCGATAGAGACGGATAGAGAGACAGATAGCGATTTTATAACCAAAAACAAAATGCAGAAGGGGACGATTTGCCCTCTGACGATCGCTCGACTCTGACGATGCAGCTGGAGTTGCACATACTGAATATGTGAATGTCACTTATTATGAAATAGTGTCACCGGATGTGTATTGACACCTGGACTATAAGATGTAGTCATAGTAATACATGTCTGTTCATTTTTTCACAGAGCTCTCTGTGGGGGGGGGGGGGGGGGGGAATTGTCTCCGTGCCAATAGCTCCGCCCACAACACAGAAACACAGAGGCGAATTGCTAATGAGCTACTGCAGCTCTGCTGAAGCGAAGTCCCAGAAAACAGCACAGGTTTTGTGATTTTGGCTAAAAACGGCATAATCATAATTTAAAGACCACAGAGAATGTTTAAAAATAGCTCAAAATATGATCGGAGTGGGACTTTAATCCATCTATCTTCACAAGCCATGGAAACCAGTATGTACAATGTAAAATCCATTTCCAGATCCTCTAATATTTTTGGGAAAATAAGAAACATTGACAGGAGCTTTGACTTCACTGAGAAATGTCCCAGTAATCTTACCTGTTCCTTTCAGACTCCCCAAACTGTTGGACCTTTCCGAGTGGGAACTGCTGCTGGCATCTCCCGCCGAACCAGACTTCACTCTCACTCCTTTCTCTACAAAAAAAAAGACGAAAAAAAAAAGACAAACATAAGCAGCATCTAGACCTGCCAGCCATCATCAACCTCAAGGCGCATTTAGCACACACAGAGGTGTATAGAAAGTGGGACCCACCTTCTTTCGCCACCTGCCAGAGCTCAAAGGCTATAGTGAAGGCCTGGGCAACTGTCAGGGCCACTGCCTGCGCCTGGAGGAAACAGGAGGAAGAAGCGGAAGACAATTCCAGTTTCCCCGATCTAATGACACCCTGAGTCAATAAGTACTAACAGAATTGTAATACTGGGAACATCAGATTTATACTTTAGTTATGTCACATCACATATTTTACTCAGTGAAATCAAGAGGTGGATTATATTTATACTGAAAACCACAAAAATAAATAAAGAAAAAAACTATAGCACTTTGAAAGATCAATACTTTGCACTGATTTAAGATAATTTTTTCTTTTAGCCAACCATGAAACCAATGCATTTGCCCTTTATCTGATCTAGAGTTTCACCAGAGAATAGAGTCACATTTAAGCCCAAGATGCATGTTACCATTGGTATTTTGGCAGTTTATTAATGGTGATGGTCTTTGACATTGGAAGGTCTCCAAACCATCACCATAATCTTTAGCTCCCTCCACAGAATCAACTCAAGAGAAACTTGCCAGTAAGATTAAAATATTACTTTATACTTAAATCTACTTAATTATGGGAGTTTGGTTGATACCTTTTGCTTCATTTAGGTACTGATCAAATGAATGTGTTGGTTGGTCTGTGGATGAATATATCAGATGGGATCATTTGCCATAGTATGCGCACATAAATTAACCTGGGTTCCCTAGGTGTTTAGGTGCTCCTCAGGGTGTTATTCTGGGACCCATTGTTTCCACTTAAGTCAAATCTTAACAAAAGCCAAGATTAGAGAAAACCAGCTGACGACAAACATACAGAAAAAAACTGTCAATAATTAAAGACCTATTGAGTAGTACTGTGTTGAAAAAAACCCCCGTTCTGAATAGATTCTCATAATAAAGATAGATTTGTATGTCCAACGGTTGATTTAACTCTTAAGACTGCCTGCCCCTTTTACAGCCCAAAATGGGGGGGGGGGGGGGTCCAGACTGGCATTTAGCATTTTGACATTTACGTGTTAAGGGGTTAATACAGGGTCACCATGTGTGAAGATATGAAAAAAAACATGGCGTTGGACACGAACGTTAAGCCTAGCACCGGCTCTGAAAGTGCCCAAAATGCACAAACCTGCGGTCTGGTACCATTTCGGGTTCACAAGCAGAAAGATTAGTTTCACAAGAGCAAAGCAATTTGCAAGGCCTGCCAAATGGAGGTGAGGTATTGCGGAAATACGACCATATTCAGGAACCACATGTCGCAACATTACCAAGATCTCGTGTCCGAGCAGTCCACAGGGCTGCAACTGGCGAAACTCAAGAATAAGAATAATTCTCTCAAAATAACTGAGACGACTGCGGTCTTCATTTGCAAGGATATGCGCCCATACGTGTTGTTGAAAACCAGGGCCTCAGGTGGCTGATGAAAGTAGCGGAACCGCACTACGTTATGGTGTCTCGCAAACGTCTTTCTAAAGAACTTATCCTAAACGTACAAGTGGAAATCGATTCTAAATCTTGAGAATCTGAATCGAATCGATTTTTGAAATTTAAAATAAATACGCAGCACTACTATTGAGCTAAAGCTACACTTTGTTATAACTTCCTTACAAACCCGTTTTTGTTTCTGTCAGGATGCCTTCTCAGAGCTGACATGCCCTAAGCAAAAAAGGTGGAGTAAAAAACAAAAAATAAAACAGTAAAGATTGCTTTGAACTGGTGAGTTTCTGATTATGACCAAATTAGTCGACACTACAATTAAAGGACAGCTTGAACTGAGGACAGAAGTAATAAGAACTGTCTCCACAACATGATAAGATGGGGCTACTGTTAAGGAAGTCTGTGCTGTAATGATACGTTGAGAGAAAAAAATGGAACATGGAAACATGTAAAATGAGAGAAAGTGCTCTTCTGTTTTTTGTTTTTTATTCAAAGGAAGGCCACAAGAGCAAGGGAAGGTTACAGAAAAAGTATTGGTGTGCAAGAAATAGATACATTTAACTTTAGAATCCAGCTCAATCTTTGAAATCTTGTAAATGACAACATAAAATCAAACACAGCTAGTATAGAACTTACCACTTTTCTCTTGGAGCAGAGGTAAGCGTGGCACTCCAGGGTCCCATTGAGGGTGTTCTGAGCGATGTAAGCAAACACTTTATCATGCAGCTTGTCCACCGTACAGTAGGAGATCCTGCAGGCCAGAAGGGACGGTTTAGGTCTAATAGACTTTCTGACCTGCAGTCAATCGCTGCTTTGAGAACACACCTGTATATAGAGACGCTTTCCAGGAGTTTATTGGTAGACCTGTCCAGCACCATGATCCCTTGAGGGGAAACCTTCAGAGCAACCTTCTGGGGCTTCTTCCTACTCGCTTTAGTCTGTCCAGCACAAATATAGAGGATTTCTTTAATAGCATTTCAAAGTTCATCCACAGCAATGGGGTCCAGCGTTTACTGGGTAATCTGGACTCTTTACAAGTATTTATTTACTTTGTCAAACTACAACCATGAACTTCATTGTTTATTACTGGGACTTCCATTCATCTGCATTTGATACTGTGGATCATGAGATTCTTTTATCTCGTCTGGATCAGACTGTCAGTCTTAAGGGCACAGTTCTTAACTAGTTTTGCTCCTACCTGTCTTGACAGGACGTTTTCTGTCAATTTGGGCCAGTTTTCCTCCTCTAAAGTCCCCTTGAAGTGTGGGGTTCCTCAAGGCTTGATTTTGGGTCTAATACTTTTTTTTAATTTATTTTTTTTACCTTTGGGGTCACTTAATAGGAAGTTTGGGATGTCCTTTCATTGCTTTACAGATTATTTGCAAATCTATCTTCCCTTAAAGGGTAGAGGAAGTCAGTCTGTACAGACTTTGATTAACTGTTTGAGCGAGATTAAATCCTGGATGGCAATGAATGTTTTACATTTGAATCAGGATTGAGACCGAAAAGAATGTCTTTGGAAAGGCTGATTTGCTGCTGGAATGTAGCAGCCCTATTGGCCCTTTGAACACTTAACTGTGGTTGCTCGGAACCTTGGAGTGAAATTTGATAACGGCTTCAAATTTGACAGATTAGTGCAGTGGTTCAGTCCTGCTTTTATCAGTCAAGGTTAATTGATCAAATTCTTATTATTTATTATTATTATTATTAATTATTTTATTTACCTTACACTGGTCTTGAAAGGGTGATTCATGACCTTATAATCTCCAGGCTTGACCACAAAACTCTCTTAGCTGGATTAGACAACTATTCGTTACGTGGTTAGCAGCTAGTTCACAATGCTGCTGCCCGCCTCCTAACAGGCAGCAAACCATGTGATCATACCACTCCAATTTTGTCCTCCCTGCACTGGTTGCCAGTTCATTTAGGATTAGTTTTAAGATTTCAATTCTTGTTTTTAAATGTCAGAATGACCTAGCACCCTCTTACTTGTCCGAACTCTTGCACAAACATGTTCCCAAAAAGAAACTGAGGATCCGATTCTCAGCTGCTCCGGGTTGTTCCCAGATAGCGTCTTGTAACCCGTGGTGAAAGAGCCTTTTCTTTTGCTGGTCCCAAACTCTGGAACGCCTATCCTTAAGGATGCCCAGTACATTGGAGGATTTTACATATCTTTTATAGACCCATCTTTTTAATTAGGCTTTTTACTCCAGCTGATCAGAAACGGCAAAGCTTATTTGACGTTTGTTCTTTTATTATACAGTTTTTTTTTATCTGACTGTAACTTTATCTTTTTTTTATTTGTTTTTCTTATACAGTGTTTTTTTGTCGACTGACCTGTACAGCACTTTGGTCTCCCTGGGATGTGTAAAGCGTTCTATATTATTATTCAATGAAAGCCCTTTTTTGTACGGTTAAACGCATAAAAAATTCATCCCCCTTTTAGATTTAGGTTTAAAATAATTTTCATTCAACTAAGAATCAAAAGGGAAAAAAAAGAAAACATTTTCAAAGGAAAAATCTTGAGACATTGAAATCTTGCCATTACCCTAACTCCTAGCTTCATCTACAGATTCCATATTGAATTCAAGCCCAAATGGGCGACTCCAAAAACTTGGTATTAGTTCCAGTCAGAAGAAGAATGTTTGTAAAATTAAAAAAAGTCAGAAACTTCCACTGTTGTGAATAATTTGGGATATACCTGTAACTCGCTCAGTCCTCCCATCAAAGCAAAGCAGCTTCCCTGTCCCTGCTGAAAAACTGCATCCTCACTCCATGATGTTGCTGCCACGACCGTGTTTCACAGGGGGGATACCGTTGTTATTTCCCACAACAAACCTTCCTCCACATTTTTGCTGTGTCCTCTACAGAGCAAATTAGACTTTATTTCAACAACGACTTTCTTCTTGTGTCTCTCTTATAAAAGCAGATTAGTGGAGTGAGCAATTAAAAATGATCCCAGCTGTGATGCTCTTTCCATTTTTTGAAAGAATTTTCAACCTTGGGATGTTGTTTTATAACCTACATCTTCTCAAAATCTCACCTTGACCTGTCTGTTGGGTTCATTGGTGCTTGAGGCACTGTTATGTCACAAATATTCTCCAACTTTCAAAAAAACTCATTATACTGAGACTGAATTACAGACGACTGTCTAGGTGACCTCTGATTGCACCGGATTTTAAATCGTATGTATCACAACACAGGGGGGTCGATACGATATTCTAAACACTCTAACCTGTTTCATACTTTAACACATCCAGTTTTATTACTAGATCTGGTTGATCCACTGGATGAAGAAGGTGAAAACAGCCACCAACTCGCAGTCATACCTTTAATTTTACTACAAAAATTACTGTCATCAATAATGGTCCCAATCAAATTCTAAAAAATAAAATTAAAAAAATCGATAATATTCCTTTGAATATTAATACAATATCGTGACAAAATATCGCAGTATACTGGCATATCAATATATCCCATAAAGTCTCAATGAAATGCATTAAAGGTTGTGGTGGCAATGTGAATAAAATGCAGAAATGTTCAAGAGGCACTAGTACTGCAAATGCAGTTACTTGCAATAAAAGCAGGTGAATCATTTGTGTTTATTACTTTTGTACAAGCAGAACTGCTGGCATACGGAAGTCATCCTTCCGCTCTTCCCATTCGAGCTGTAAATAAACAAGCATCTGATGTTTCTGCAACATTATATGACCATCTTTCTTCTGTTTATAGTCAACGCTTATGATGGGTCTGAGTACAGTGACGATAAGAGCAGCTCAGTCATCTTCAGCATTTTGGAAACAAACACTAAGCCTCTATCCAGCTAAGGCCACCCGCCTCACTGATACATCGTTGACCTACTCGGTGCTATATTCGTAATCCAGTCCCACCAGGATTCTTCGGCACTTTTTTGTTATTGTTGCGGTCTAAAATGCCCGATTGTCTGGCAGCTTTTGTGAAAAGTTTCAACTAAAGTTGAAATTTTTTATTTGTGATTTTCCCTTGTGTTAAATCCTGCATTCCAAGCAACCACACACAAAATGAAATTATGCATAAATAAGTAAAAAAAAAAAAAAAGCAAAAATACTGTAAGCTGATTAAGGCTTGGTGTCTTTTTGTTGTCCGTCATTTTGAACGAGGGAGTTAAAATACTATTTTTTTTAAATCCCGTCATATTCTGATTTAACCTGTCAGTTTCTAAAATGATGATGACATATTCAATGGTATCTTTTTATTCATTTTAATTCATATTCAAGCCGAACAAGCTGAACAGAGAATCCACATTGTGCCATCACACATCGAGCAGATGAATACATGTCAGTGACAAAAACCACCGACTGTGTCCACCGTACCTATATATATATATGAACAATGAAAAAAAATGACTGCACTTCAAATACGAACGGTTCACCTGCGGTTAGGGCTGTCACAATAACACATTTTTCTGGAAGATAAATTGCCCCAGAAATTAATGCCATAAACGATAATGTTGTCGCTTTGAGTCAATTTTAAACTGATGCAATAATAAAAAAATAAACAAACAGGAAAAACTACCAGCTAGGAGTTTTGTAAACAAAAAGTGAAAACCAACTTTGGACTTTCGATGACTTTGAATAAAAAAAAAAAAATGACATTCCATTTTACTCTGGCACTACGGATAGTTGGACAATATATGCCTTTTTTCATCCATTCTCTTTGATGGAAAGAGGGAGACAATGAAGCATGCAAATGGAAATTATTGTTACTAGAAAAATTAATGAGTTTATTTAAATTCATCATGTGATTAATTGATTCATTGTTTATCGTGATAGGCCTACGTCTCACAAACTGATGCTCTTCTGGAGGCCAAATCCGTGCTCTGCTGCCAACCTGGAGATGGACAAGCGATCCTTCCACCAAAGTTGAAGAGATCAGAGTCAGAAAGACTCCCTGTACGAGCCGTTTGCTGACCTGCACCCCATCGCTTCAGCAGGAGGAAATACTGCAGCAACCGGTGGTTGGCACGGCAACGGGGTCTTGGGAGCGCATCTGTGACCAGCAGCACCAGTCAGACGCTCTTTATTTATTTTTTGGATTTAGTTAACTGTACTCCACCCGTAAAGTTGAAATGTCTCCATGTCTGCACCAGGGATGTGAATTGTAATCTGTTAAAAATTATGTTTTGTCTTTTGATGACTTCTGTTTGGGTTCGACCAAAATATTGCAAGGGATACAAAATGATTTACCTCCACCTTCATCTAGGAAATGAGGACACTGTAAAGCACGGTCCCAGGGAGTGATTTCTGTTATCAAATGTGAAATATTTCACTCTCGATAACTCTCACATAAGAAAAGTGGAGGTGTAGGTGATTCGTGATGGTGTCATAAGATGAGCAGAAAGAGCATCGCAATGGGTCAAACGTGTTAAAGTTGCGACGATTGGATAGCACTGCAAGACGATTGGCTGATATTGTGTTAATAGTTCGCAAAATCCTGGAGGGACTGGTAATCACTTTATTGCATTTTATTGTTCCAAATTGGTGGGGGGGGTTTATTTAACAAATATATATTTCAGCCTACAATTATGTTATCTGGACTCACTAACTAACTTGCTTGGGTCTGACTGTGTGTAGCATTGTGTGATACACAGGTACCCACCCCGACAGGGCGTAAGAAATAAAATAAAATAATAAAAAAAAAAAAAAAAAAAAAAAAATTATATATATATATATATATATATATATATATATATATATATATATATATATATATATATATATATATATATATATATATATATATATATATATATATATATATCTTTGTGTTTATCACATAACAGTGCAATAAAGTACATTTTCGTTTGTGGTTATACAGGTCCTTCTCAAAAAATTTGCATATTGTGATAAAGTTCATTCTTTTCCATAATGTAATGATAAAAATTTTAATGTCATATATTTTAGATTCATTGCACACCAACTGAAATATTTCAGGTCTTTTATTGTTTTAAAACTGATGATTTTAGCATACAGCTCATGAAAACCCAAAATTCCTATCTCAAAAAATTAGCATATCATGAAAAGGTTCTCTAAACGAGCTATTAACCTAATCATCTGAATCAACTAATTAACTCTAAACACCTGCAAAAGATTCCTGAGGCTTTTAAAAACTCCCAGTCTGGTTCATTACTCAAAACCGCAATCATGGGTAAGACTGCCGACCTGACTGCTACCCAGAAGGCCATCATTGACACCCTCAAGCAAGAGGGTAAGACACAGAAAGAAATTTCTGAACGAATAGGCTGTTCCCAGAGTGCTGTATCAAGGCACCTCAGTGGAAAGTCTGTGGGAAGGAAAAAGTGTGGCAGAAAATGCTGCACAACGAGAAGAGGTGACCGGACCCCAAGGAAGATTGTGGAGAAGTACCGATTCCAGACCTTGGGGGACCTGCGGAAGCAGTGGACTGAGTCGGGAGTAGAAACATCCAGAGCCACCGTGCACAGGCGTGTGCAGGAAATGGGCCACAGGTGCCGCATTCCCCAGGTCAAGCCACTTTTGAACCAGAAACAGCGGCAGACACTGGTCCAAAGTACTTTTATTCGGATGAAAGCAAATTTTGCATGTCATTCGGAAATCAAGGTGCCAGAGTCTGGAGGAAGACTGGGGAGAAGGAAATGCCAAAATGCCTGAAGTCCAGTGTCAAGTACCCACAGTCAGTGATGGTCTGGGGTGCCATGTCAGCTGCTGGTGTTGGTCCACTGTGTTTTATCAAGGGCAGGGTCAATGCAGCTAGCTATCAGGAGATTTTGGAGCACTTCATGCTTCCATCTGCTGAAAAGCTTTATGGAGATGAAGATTTCTTTTTTCAGCACGACCTGGCACCTGCTCACAGTGCCAAAACCACTGGTAAATGGTTTACTGACCATGGTATTACTGTGCTCAATTGGCCTGCCAACTCTCCTGACCTGAACCCCATAGAGAATCTGTGAGATATTGTGAAGAGGAAGTTGAGAGACGCAAGACCCAACACTCTGGATGAGCTTAAGGCCGCTATTGAAGCATCCTGGGCAGTGCCACAGGCTGATTGCCTCCATGCCACGCTGCATTGAAGCAGTCATTTCTGCAAAAGGATTCCCGACCAAGTATTGAGTGCATAACTGAACATAATTATTTGAAGGTTGACTTTTTTTATATTAAAAACACTTTTCTTTTATTGGTCGGATGAAATATGCTAATTTTTTGAGATGGGAATTTTGGGTTTTCATGAGCTGTATGCCAAAATCATCAGTTTTAAAACAATAAAAGACCTGAAATATTTCAGTTGGTGTGCAATGAATCTAAAATATATGAAAGTTTAATTTTTATCATTACATTATGGAAAAGAATGAACTTTATCACAATATGCTAATTTTTTGAGAAGGACCTGTAATGTGTCAAAATATGAATATTATAACCCCATTGATGAGCAGGTGGAGCTGGAGCTCTTACCGTAGCAACGATCCTCTTCACAGCAGCTGCAGACAGCTCCTCTCCTTTGGGTTGAGCCACAAGTGTCATCCCTAGGTGCCGGAGGTTAAAGGTCATCCCCTCTAAAATGGTCTCCCGTGTGTCTGTCCAGTTCTCTGGAAGCTCTGCAACGGAAAAGCGTTACTGCGTTGAATCATCTTTGGCTTAAATCATCATCTTATGGCATGTTCCTGAAACATAAAACTGTTTTGAAAATCTTTAAGGAGTTTAAAAAAGAAAATAAATGTTGGAACCGTAAATGACTAGTTCAACACGGGGGTATCTGGGTCAGAGGTTCTGTGAATGCAAAGTTAATATTTCATCTTCAAAAACAACAAAACAAAAAAACAGCAAACATTTGCAGAGGTAACTTGGACTTTGATATGCTTTGATAAGAGGAAAGTGTCCCCTCCCCACCGGCGCAGCCATTTTTAAGCTCCCCCAGAAAAAGAAAAAAAAGAAGGAAGACACGTTGGTGTGTTTGAAGGTTATGAAAGAGCGGCGTTAGAACTGGATGCGCCGACAGGACAGCGTGTACCTTCATGAGGCTTCTTATCAGGTCTGACGCGGTGCCTGGTGGCCCTGACCCTCTGTCTCTGTTTACAGAGATTTCCTGGTGGAGGGGGGTGGGGGTGTGTTTTAGTGAAGACAAGATCCTTACCTCCACATTCACCCCCCCTAAGGTTTTTTATCTCCTGTGGGATACGGCGCCTAGCACACAGTGATGCAGGCAGATGTTTTAACACAGGATTTATGGAAGGAATCCGTAACCAGACATGTTATACTCAACCCTGGGTTAAAGTCAAACTGACCGTTCAGAACATCTAAGATTGTGTTTTTATCTCAACCTTATCTCTCATTTTTCCGTCCTCGAAGGGAGAAGTAACACCGGCTTGGGGGCTGAAAGGTCAGCAGTGGGAACCACGCGTGAAGACAGACGGCTGTGATCATGTGTGAACAGGAGCCGGCGGAACCCTACCGTTGATGAAAGACGAGCCATCCTCTCTACATGCAGCCTCGTAGATTATCTGATGGCAACACAACCGGAAGTTTTTGGAAAATATCACAGCGTTTACATTGATCTGAAACATGTTGTTTGGGACCAACGACATGAAATCACCGGATTTAACAGCAGACTGTTGCTCATTTTCTCAAATCTCTTCTCCCGTTCCGTCAACCTTCCACTGCCTTAACGCTGACGTTTTTTATTTTATTTTTACATAAGTGCACAAACGAGAGCTCTCTGATTGGCTATTCAGCCTTGTGAACGAAGAGAGTGTGTTAAATTGTAATCGTTTAATTTTTGAGGGAAGAAACTCAACAACTTGATACTAGTACCTTAAAAGCGAATGCACCATTTTAGACTACTTTAAAAGACAATAAAGCTCACCAAACTGGCCTTTTCAGACCCCGACCAATTGATAACATATTTAAAAAGTGGCTTCTTGACCGAGGGAACGGTTTTCAGGCCTTCAGATAAAGTAAAAAAAAGAAACTAAGTTGTAAAATAGATTCTCTTTTTAATATTTAGTCCAATGCTAGTACTACTAGCTCGACACTAGGGAGAATTCAGAGAGGAAAGCTAAGCTTGTTTGTTTTTAGGACGTAAAGTGAGGAGTTTTAACAAATGTGTACGAACATGTAACGGAAGAATCCAGCAAAGAAATGATGAGAAACCAGGAGATTAAATACTGAGGCAGAGGTGGAAAGTGACAAAGGAACCAGATGAACTAATGGGAGCAAATGTGGTCCAGTTGTGGCTGAGAGACTGTAGGGAAACTGAGGATGGGAGACTTAACTAACAGAGGGAGATGAACTAAGAATCAAAAGAATGTGCAAACCAGGGGGAACTAAACACAAAGAAGAAACGCATATGGCAACATCTTACTGGCAAAAATGAACACAGAAATGAATTGAATATGGTAAGATCAATAGAAAACAAACATGAACAAGAAGAGGGTCATACAAATACAAAACAACAACCCAAGGACCTCAGAGATACTCAGGTGTGGTATCTGGGATTATCCAAGAAAAAATGGCCTGTATTTATTTGAAATAATGACTGTCAAACAAGAAGTTTGTAACTAGGATTTCACTAAAAACTGATGCTCCAAAACCAAAGCAATGGATAAAGATCATTCCAGGAATCTACGTTATGGAAAAAATCTCGTTTCTCCTCCAAATCAAAGAGGGAGAGTTTGAGCACAACTGGAGAAAACAGATACTGTTTAGGAACAACAGTACCAACTAACTTTTTAAAGAATGTCTTTCCCACATTCTTTTGCTTTTCTTTTTTTTCCCTTTTTTCATGGGTATCTGGAAAATTGTCAACCCTCAAAAAAATGAGGAAATAAACCGTCTCTTCGGTACCATGCCATTTTCTGAAGAATGGTTGTTGTATTTTAAGCCTCTTAACTCTGACCTTAGAATCACTCAGGCATGAAGGGGCTCCAAAACATCACGGGACAAACCGACGTCTTCACACAACTTAGCCAAGAAGACGAATGAACAAATCTAAAAAAACAGTTTTTGACCCATGAAAAAATATTTTAATAGCCAACAAGGATGAGAAATCCTTCTGTGTCAGGTTGATTTTTGTCTGTTTCGTTTCCTTCATTGGCTTCCTTTGTTGGAGGGGGGGGGGGAAGGCAGTGCACTCTGTTCTCTACTCATCTAACACAGTGGATCACTTCACATCCAAATGTGAGAAGTCCAGGCCAAGCTGTCGTCTTCCACTGATGGGCTCCAACGATTTGATCAGAAGTTGTTCACAAATGGAATTCGGAGCAAAAAAGGAAAGGTATTCATCACGACATCCAGTCTTCAGCTAGATGGAGGGTTTCTTTCAAACACTATGACGACAACGGCGCTGATCCAATAAGTTCCGATTGACTGAGCGCACACACTTTCCGGCTCCTGTGTGTGTGTGTCTCTGCACCAAACACTGGCTCACCAAGGAGACCACCAATGGGGGTCCTACAACTTCGGACCTCTCCTGTCCTTTGTTTTTAGGATAGGCAGGGAGGGGGGGTTGGTGGAAAGCCAGTCGCCCGCTGCCCTCTCACTTCTCTCCCTAACTATACCCGCTGTAACTGAACACTTTAAATCTGATGTTTGTGTGTATGGTGCGGTATTATTGGGGCCAAAATTAAGACAACTTCCCTGCCACAGGAGGCTATATCCATTCCGAAGCCAGCAACCGATCTGACTGTTGATAGGCCGGCATCGGTAACTGATAAGTAGACCGCTCACTAGTGTTAGGATTGGAGGCGCTACTGACTAGCCCGCCTAGGCTGGCTAGTATATATATATATATATTTTTTTTTTTTTTTTTTTTTTTAAAGGAACCTGTAGGAAGGAAACTGGTTATGTAAGTGATATATTTAGATACATTGGCATGTGTTCTTTTTGACAGAATTTACTGTACTCTTACGTGACATCAAGCATATATTAAACAAGTATTTACAATACTAGTGCAAAGCTGCCTAGCCCACCATTATATTGCTTTGTTTGGCACCATGTCAAAGCTGAATTCGCATCTGCAGTAGCCCTTCTCGTTTACAGGTAGATGAAGCAGGTTTTTTGTTTATGCAATTCTTTGGGTTTTCCTAATTTTAAATTATTTTTTTTCATGTTAATGCACTTACCAAACACAGAAAAATGAAAATTGTCTACAGGGAATTATACTGATGTATATGTCCAGATGTATTTAGTAAACATTTTCACCTCTATTGGCTAGACATGCTAGTCAGTAGCATCTCCAATGCTAAAACAAGTGAGTGGTCTCCTTAGTTTCCAGCGCCGGACTCTCAGTTAACGATGCTGGCCTATGAACAGTCAGATCAGCTGTTCTAGAATAACCTTTTTTGACAATTGGAAACTGCTCTCTAAACCACATCTAAAGCACATTAAACTTTGTTGAGGCTAAAAATGGCCCAGAGGCCCGGATATGGCCAAAAACAACCCAATAATAAAAAATGCCCACAATAAAAAGACTGGTTTTCCCCGCCCACTCGGTGAGGACATGAAAATTGAATGAGCTGCTGACTGGCCGGTTTACTCCGATGGCTCTATGACGCTGCCTGCAGCTAGAAACTCTGTGTACAGCCGGATACGGTATCCAGATAACTCAGAATAGGCGAAACATAGATTTGTCTGGCATTCAACCGTACCCGTGTGACCCGGAGTCAGAAAAAGTTCCGACGTTGAGGAGCAACCAGTTCACCAGCGATTGGAAATGAATGTGTCGGAGTTTTGTCAAGAAGATTTTCGAGTAACTATGTATAATCCTAAAGGGAACTGTAATCAGGCTAGAGTCAACTAGATACTAGAATAACTTTGTATGGAGAGCCTAAGTCTCCTCCCCTTCCTGTTTGCCCATTGGACCCCTGGCCGAAAAAATAATGAATGAAAGTCAATGGAGCGATAAAAGTTATTTTCTGGTCTGCTTTACCTTACGCCCTAAATAACACATATGCTGTACCTCAATTTAAATAACTAATTATGTGCGTTTCGACTGTGTGTGTCATGTGATTTATTAAATTGTAAAAATTCGTAATTAAAATGACTACAAAATCAGAAGTCGCATATATGACGTCACATTAGCTAACGTTAGCTAGCACTTGAAATAATCACAGAGAGCTTGTAGAGCTTGTCCTGCATGTTGGCTCTCACTCGATCGACTATAGCTGCCACTTTCCACATGGCCAGATTTATAGTGGTTTTCTACACGTTTAGAAAACCACTCCTTCCCCCGTCCTGGAAGAAAGATGAGAAGCTCGCTAAACTCACAGCCATTTTTCTCCTTTATTTGACCTTACACACTCCCTCAGGTGTACTGGCGACAAGAGTGAACGCATGCCCCAGGAAAGACCAACAAGGACGTTAGCAGTAGCTCAGGCTAGCGTTGTTCTGTGGTGGTCACACAACGTCGTGCTGCATTACTGCCACCAATATTTATGTTAGCAGTGGACGATAAAACGGCATAAGGTAGAGATGATACAATATTTTATACCGGCCTACCGCGATTGCACATCGATTATGTCATCAGGCTGTGCCTGCGTGCTTTCTACCAAGAGGATAAATACAGATGTTCAGAAGAAAATAATATATCGCAATAAATATCGATAACACACTATCAAAATATAGATTTGAGGGCATGTTGCCCAGCCTTAAATTATATATTGCCGACGTTGAAGTTGGTTGGGACATGAACGTTTAAGGTGGGGTGTCTCGGTGGGCTCCAGCTCCTGTGACGTGTCATCGCAGCTTTGCTCAGATTGAACAGTTTCGCCGCGGCCATTACAATATTACAAAGCTGCACAGAAAGCAGGTCGGAGACGGCACAGGCTTTTATGCTGAACACCAACAAGGTACATGCGGTTTTGAATTCTAGAGCACCTTTAAGGCCGAAATTCTCAGATGATAACATTTCAGATTAGCATAAGAGCAACATAACCTCAAGGTCTACGTCAGAGTTTAAGTAGGTCGACGAGCTCACAACTAGCAATAGAATTTATATATATATATATATATATATATATATATATATATATATATATATAAAATTTTACTCTGTGCAATTATGTATATGATCCTTTTTTTTTTCTTTGAATTTGCCAGCAAAAATTTCACCTGGAAAATTTTGCGGATTACATTTTTTCAGCCGAATTTAAAGTAAAACATAAATAAATACATTAATTAATAATACGAGTAACTGCATGGATAAAAAAAAAAATCTGTGGTATAAATTTAATGTCTAAATAAAGTCAGATATTTCTTCTACTGTTCTCCAGCTGCTGGTGCACATAAAATAATAGCTGGTCGACATTGAGAAAGTGTTCACAAGCAACAATCGTTATCTAAAACAGCGCTAATAAACTGAGAAAGGGATAATATGGCATCTGTTTGCAGGAATCCAGAGATAAATATTATAAACGGTGAGGTTAAAGTGTCTTCATGCCCTATGAACCTTCACAAAATCACAGGACAAAACGAGGGGAATACAACAATTATTGACTGAGACGTTTCAGGTGATGGAATATCTAACTGGTTTTTCTTTCGAAGCAGTAAAGAACTGGAATTCAGTACCAGCCCAGGTCGTCAGCTGGACCCCCTTTAGTCGAAAGGCCAAATCCAATCAGTTAAGAGGGCTAACAGAGGCACGCAAACTTCATTGCTCCATCCCATTGCTTTACACAAAGCACACCAAGATGGCGAAAAAGGCGTCCTGCGTTCACCTTGAAACCTCCTTTGTTTCTTCCTTATAGGTTGCCTTCCATAGCTGTTCAATCCAATATTCCAGACCTTGGGAATTCCAGACCTTGGGAATAACTAACATCTGGAGAACAGTGACTGACGAGAGATTGGTGACAACTCCCTCGGTTTATTTGGGAGGTCCAATCCACACCAGCGAGAGTCAGGCTGATACGGATCAGCGCCGGTGAGGAATGCCTGGAGAACACCTGCTAAGGCTACACTACAATACAGCCCCCCCCCCCCCCACAAGTAGGTCAGCGGCTGCATTTCCACGAACCTGCTAATTTCACGGGTAATCAGGGTCCGCAGGGGGGAGGAGGGTTAGATTTTCATTTACAGTTAAAAAAGCAAACAAACGAGCTAATTCAGATAAATCTGAGGTGCTGCTGTGCAGGCTTAAGTGCATTGAGAGGTTTCATTTTGATAAAAAAAAAAAAAAAGATTAAAGACACTGTCACATGATCCAATGCTAGTTAGGCCAGTTATAGCCAGGGTGAGCGCTCATTACACCACCACAACTGCACAAGCCTGTATCGAGAGAGGGCTTTCAGCTTACTGTATAGAGTGGCCCCGGAGACCTACTGTGGCACACAGAGTAAATGGAGCCGTGACCCTGACCTCTGACCTCCTCCTGGTACTGATGCGGAGAGAATAGGGTCGTTCCGAGGAAAGGGATTACCAACAAATCCCCAAATGCCGCCGCTGTGAGGAAATCAACAAGGCGATAAGGAGTTATTGTACACCGACCACATCACGGCAGCCTTGTGAAACTGCTGGTGTTATAATACCAAAATCCCTCATCTTTAAAAAAAAAAACAAAAAAAAACAGCACAATGAAAGTGTAACACAACAGACTAAAAGTTTTGACATTCCTTCAACTTTTTGGGGGGAGGTTTAATATGATAGGTTAACACAAAACAGAGCAGAAGCGTGAAGTGAAGCGGAAAAAAAGATGGAAGGTTTTCAACACGTTTTGCTGATTAAAAAAACCCAAACAAAAACCTGGAGTGCATTTGTGTTTTGCTTCTAGAAGCATCTTTCTTTGCAACTACAACCACAAGTCTTGCAGGGGTCCTGCTGAACAAAGGCATTCCCAGAGCAAGATGCTGCCACTACCATGTCTCACCATGGTAATGTGGAGTGTTGGTTTTGCTTGCTGGTTGAAAATTATTATTGTTGTTTTTTTTTAAGTTCGATTTTGGTCTCTTCTGAGCACACTAGTACCGTCATTGCTGGGTTTCCCTGAAGTCCTCTTAAGAAACCTCCGTCTGGACGACAGGTGCATGGACTCCATTTGTAACTTCTGGACGGCCGAAGGGGGCTGAATTCAATTATTAATTTGTAGCAATGTTTTTTTTTTCAAACCGTGTATCCTTTTCCTTCCACTTCCTATTTTGCAGTAGTTTGTGTTGGTTTACCACACAAAAAACCCTCACATTAGCCAACTTAAACAACGTTACCTTAAAAAAATAAAATAAAGGGGGAGGGGAATGCGCTTTACTTTGTTTGTTGTTGTTTTTACTGAAAAAAGTGAACATGAACATAACTTTTAGGTAAGTTATATATTGTTGTGACTGGTTTTTGGCTTAAAGTACCCCAGTAAGTGGTAAATACTGAACTATTTTAGCTAAAATTCCGTCCCCCGTTTCTGTCCTCGGCTACTTTTACGGCTGTCTGTCTTACTTCTGTGTCTGCCGGCGGTCCAAGACTGCTTCGCCATGCTCTGGCTCCGGATAATGGCCCTCCCAGCCGACCTGAGTGCCTCCATGTCGGTGCTCTGAAACGCGGAGAGTCGGTGAAGTTTTTACCTCGAGTCTTCTAGAGGAAATGTTGACTATAGACTGGAGATGAGAGAGGGAGATGGACTGGTGGTGCCTTCAAGTGCAATCGGAGGCAACGTTTAGCTTTAAAATGCGGCATTTAATTGATATACTTTTAAATAACTGTCTGTATTTTATTTGTTATGGTTCGGATAGCTTTAAAGAAAAGCCTAAAATGTTATTTACAATGTAAAACTAAAACATTCGATGGTTGCATGACGCTCCCGAACCGAACCAACTGCAGGCGGCAGAAAAGGTGTTTCCGAACAGCACCTGAAGGCCGCATCACACAATCAGGGAAGTTTTTCTGATTTTATGCGAATGACAATTAACTAGGAATGTGTTTTTGGATGCGACATTTATTAATAATAAATATAACTTCTGCAATTTAGCTTGAAAAAGCAATCAAAGATTCTGAATTAGGTTACGATTTGTGAAGTTGACATTTCAGATGTTTACAATTTAGCCATGTTTTCACATTTGCCATTTGAACACAGTGCTCGATCTGGCAAACAGAGATCATCACCTAGACTTCCTCAATAAATTAGGATTTATACTCCCCCCCCCCAATTAAGTTCCAAATATTTAGAACAATCCATCACAGAAAACAACTTTGGACTAGTGTCCTGCTGCCAAAATTAGTCTATTCTCTATGGTTTTCTTGGAAAGAAGTGGCTCTTTCGCTGTTATTTTAGTCACAAAGCAGTTGTCCAAAAGTCTTCTGATTTTAAGCAAGCTCTGCTCTGGCGGTGACATGCTGCAGAACACTCCTTTTTCAGTGCGTTGTTCAGTTTACTTAACCATCGTGAATGCAAGAATATCTTTTATGTGGAGGATTTAAAATTGCCGCAATTCATTAGATAAATCTTTTACCTAAATGAGCCCCATAAAAATGGAAAACAAGCACAGAAATCATATCAAATGTGCAATTACTAACATGTCATTAAGCATTCCTTTTTTTTTTCCTAAAAGACATGCAATTATTTCATGATTTTGTTACCGATCCTTTCAAATTTGGGCATTTGCTTTGCCCCCTGCTTTTCACAAAAGTATTCCAGAACTGGCGATAATTATAAAAATACAATAGCGATACTATTTGTAGACGCTGTGAAGACAATAATATTCGAGACACATTTTCTGACTCTTTTCTTCCTTTCATTGCATCATTACATCTCCACCACTCTTTGTGAGCTTTAGCATTTTGATCACACACACAAAAAAAGAACATTACATGGCCATTGAAGGGAGTGAAGTCTATCCCACAGGCCAAATATTCTACTGGCATCCAAAATTTAAATAGGTCAACACATAAAAAGAAGTTAACCAATCAGATGTTAGGGTTTATTTGACGAGTGGCAATAACCGTTTGAGGGTTCCCCCCGGTACACTGAAGCACAGAATCTGTCAAATGATAGGACAAAGAAGTGTATTGTTTTAACATTTCTAAATTTTTACTGAGTTTAAATATTTTTTCTTTATTGGTACACATTTAAATAGTTAGATATATTCACCCATTTACTAAAAAGGACAATTTTTTGAATTTTATTTGGGGGAAAAAAGAGCTGATTTATTCATTCATTCATTCAGGATATTTTGGCACTTATGGCTCATTTTATACAGCAGTCAGTTAATCAGGTAAGAGTGATTTCAGGTGAGCTCTAACCCTTTACTTTAGATAGTAATATACTGCAATGAATTTAGCAGGTCACTTTGTTATTCATAGGTATTTATCCTGTACCAAAACATGATAATAGGACATCAGTCATAAACTGGATGTAAATTTGATAAACCTCAGTATCACCCTCTAGTGGTCAGTTTTAGGAGCTTCAGCACAAAAAGGCAAACGGATGATGAAAGAAACAGACTCAGCAGCTTGCAACGCCACCAGCAAGACTTTCTTTAATGGTGAGGCTCAAAGTGAACCGTGTGACACAGCCACCATCACTTTGAGTGAATAAAATAAAACATGGCAGAACAATAAAAAGATAAAACAAAGCACTTTTTTTAAACCTTTTCACTTCCTTCTACACAAACTTGTAAAAAGCAACTTGAGAACTTAAGTTACAATGCAAGAGCAATCCACAAATGATACTATTTTTTTTTTTTCCTTTTAACATAGGCGACGTGGCAGCACAGGATGGTCAAATGGTTAAGAGGGATAACCTTCTCCCTTTTACACTAAATATTCACAGAATCCTTCCTGGTATAAGACAACAACAAAAAATACAGGAAATAAATGTAAATATCAAACAAGTGTCTGTCAGTAAAAAAAAAAAATAATAAAATCTGTTAAAAAAAATAAAAGTGAATTAACACAATGTGTCCAACTGACCATCTCTGCTTTGCCGTGATCAGCCCAGAACCATGTAAACACAACACCAGCCAAATATGTTCTAATGACATAAAAAAAGAACAGCACGCCGCTGCGAACATTATGCTAGCTACATCAATCAAAGTACGGATGGGAACCGAACATCAACACTTGGCACTTGAGAACGGAAATTAAATAAGCAAAAGGAAACATTCCCCAGTAAGTTCAATGTACATCGTTGTAAACAAGATGCCAGCTTGAGGGCATGGGAAGAGACAATCAGTTTGGGTTGGCGCGTGGCATATCAAGCCTGCGAAAGGACTTGTACCACATCCAGCGTTATTTTTTTTCCCTTTAAGCCTACTAAACTGCTTTCATCAAGCCATTCTTTAAAATATGTTTTTTTTTTCTCATTTGAATACTGACTTGAAAATGTGTGCAATTTTTTCTTAGCATTCAAATAAAAACCCGGCGTGTCGGGAGTCAGAGAGAGCGAGAGAGAGAATGAAGTGTGGCTCGGAAGCGAGACGCTCCAATATCCCAGCTTTGCTAAGCAAGTGGTTTGTGCAAGGCACTGTTAAGTCCTCAGATTACGGTAACCGAGCAGTTACCTCGACATCATTGAATCCAGTGAGCGATATGGCCTAATGTTTCCTAATTTGGTCCGGAAATAAGAGGGAACTGTGTTCGTAGCGAAGTGAGCGAACCTCGATTTGACATTTTGGCAGTGCCGGGCCTGATCAAGCAGTGGTCTTCAGAAGGGCAAAGCTACATTTAATCCGTCCCTCTCGCTGATTATCCTGGGGCCTCCCAATTTTCCAGCATGAGGAGACAATACTGCGTCTGAGGAGCAGAATTCGATATCACCGTTTCAGACATGCACACATTGTGGAACTGAGCCCGAAACGTTACGAAACAATCACTAATTTAAGTTGACGCAGATATATCCAAACATGAACAGTTTTACATTCACGTATCTCTCACAGGGCTTTACTTTACAGCAGAGCCTCGGATTGACAAAAGTAAAAACATGCCTCTCGTCTCTTTTAAACCATCATTAAAACCTCAAAGAGTTCTGTTTTGATCCATTAAACACCTGGGTGTGAAGAGAGGAAATAAAAAAAAATAAATAAAAAAAAAGGTGGTCACGCTGGAGAGGGAACTGAAATGAAGCAATGTATGATGGCTCGCCTGTAGACATCTGGCCGACTAATTGTACGCAACCCCTTCAACGCAAGAGTCCTTGTAATAAAACCATGCCTCCCTTTGAGCAAAATAGAGAAAACTCTTCAGAAGAAAAACGGAGGAACTTCGTGTGTCTGCGTGTGCTAAGTGCAAAATCTTGGCAAGGGAGCTGGTAAAAGGCTGGTAACCTTTAAATAAACTCAAATTAGTAGAGACGGCGAAAGGAGAAGGGAAACGTTCTGTCTGACAAAAAAGAAAAAGAAAAGAGTCACTTTTTCAGGGGCTGGTAGACTGAGGCGTTGGGGTCCAGGGAAGAGGGACTATTGTCCATGAACTTGGAGGAGTAGTGCGGGGCGACTGGGCTCAGGTTGCTGCCGTCTGACGAATAGGACAGGCTGGGCATCACTGCCATGACCTCTGCTATCTTCTGCTTCAGCTCCATGATCTCCTGCTCCCTCTGGTGGATCTGGCCTGGGTAGCAGCAAACACACAGTACTATCAGAGACGGTGACAGAAGAAGTGGATGCCCCACAAAGTTGTTCACAGCTGTTTTGCCAGAAATAAAATAAAAATAAAATAAAATAAATAAGTAAATAAATAAAGGATTTCATTCCCATTTAATGATAATGCCCCACTTTGGGTGCCACATTTTATGAGAAAAAATATCTTTAACAAAGATGAGGCCGATTTCCTTCACACGTTTGAGTTTTTAATACATCATGTTGATCAACACGGTGCACAAAAGCATTTGCATTTCTCGAACCTCCCAACCCATTAATTCTAAAACATTATATAGTATTAAGCTAACATCCCTTATCTATATGAGCTCCCCCTTCTTAAGACCAGTCATCCTCGTCTGTCATCCAGAGAACCGCTTTATACTAGTCAGATACCAGGAGCGTGGAGTATGTCACCCTCCCATCTACCTTGTGCTATCTCCAGCTGCCTCTTGGCATCTCCCAGTGCGGAGAACAGGTCCAGTTTGATCCTGGTCTCAGCACTGAGGCTGTTCTCCAGGTGCTGGGTCTTCTCCTGCATGGCTGACAGAGCGGACATCAGCACCTCCGTGTCCTTCTCGTTCTCTTTATACTTGCGCAGCTCCTGGAGGGCGACAGGAATCAAAAATGAAGATGATGTTCATAGCACAGATCTTACAGTTCAGATTTACTAAACAAAGTATCTGATGCCATCAGATGACTCACCCACTCTGGATGGCATATTATTACAGTAAAATCGTGTCCTAACAGCAGTTTGTTGGCTGCGTACAGGAATGCACACGTGACTTCCAAGCACCAACACGGTCTCACCTGACACTTTCCCTCCAGATCCCTAATCTGCTCCTCCTTGAGCTTCGTGTCCATGCTGAGCTTCTTACATTCTGTCTCTAGCTCTCTGATACGCCCTCTAAGAGAATCAGTGGACTCCACTCTGTTGAACAGACCAGAAAGATGTTGGTGTCAAGATCAGAAACAGCTCACACGGCCAAGACTTGCAAGTGGAAGAATCAAAAGGAGGTACCTGGTCGCGGCAGCTAAAGCTACCGCTCTGGCCGCAGTGGCCTCCTCAATCTTCTTCCTCTTTCTCTCCTCGGCCAGCTGTTTCTCAGCCACAGCTCGGGCCTCCTGCTCAGCTTTCAGCCTCTTCTCCAGCTGGGATATAGTCTGCTTGTCCTTTTGCTTGGCCTGGACGGCACTGTGAAGCCTAGAGTGCAGAGAGAGATCCAGTCAACCCGACTGCATCTGCATCGCTTCAGATTTACAGTGCCTTGCAGTAGTATACTCCTTGAATTTTTCCACTTTTTGTCCCATTACAACCACAAACCTCAATCCATGTTGGGATTTTTGGTGATAGATCAATGCAAAGCTGTGCATGATTGGGAAGTAGAAGAAAAATAAAGAAAAAAATTCTGTGGGGTTTTTTGTGGGGCTTTTTAGGGCTGTCAAAATTAACGCGGGTCGATTAATTAGTAGAATTAAAGCAAATATTTTTTTTACGCAATTAACGCATGCACAGAATGACCCATCCTGTTTATTCCACGATTCAAACCATGCTGCTTTCAGTGCTCGCTCGTCACGTAAACAACATGGCAGACCCCAACTGCATCCGTGGTTCCATGTGAACTTCTTTTCTCTGTCGCGGACGGTAGGGATTATCCGTCCACGTCACTCCCTGCTCTGCTGGCCGAGTCTTCTGCAGAAAGAGACGCGATTATGCCTTGTGCTGTTGGTCGCTTTGATAAAAACCAACAAACGTGCATTCCGTCGACTCGCCCCTTTCAAGGCAAACAAAAGACGACTTTGGTTGCAAGCGATCAGAAGAAGCGATCGAAACGAGCAGATGATTGAAAATGCAACAATCTGCAGGGATCACTTCACATCAGGTAAGCCTTGGCTAACAAACAAGCTAACGTAGCTAACCAACAAGATAACTGCAAATAATAACAGTGGGAACCAGGGAGTAATGTAAAGGTGCTGTGTTAAACCATTTGCCCACGCATCGCTGTGGTGATAAACAAATAAGCCCTCTATTGTTTAGAAAAATTCTATTCAAAAATACTTAATTGAGCCTAGAGAGAAATTAAGTCTTGTTGTAGCTCATACCATTTAACTCTTCAAGGAGTTGTTGTAGGATAGTCCCATGAAGAGGAGGCTCAGGGTTGTCCAATATTAATAAGAAACAGTCAGCTTTACATTCAGAAAATGTTAACCAGTTACTTTGCCTTAGCAACTGGCTAAAAGATGGATAGGTTAAAAAGGGACACGTGTAAATGTGATTGTGGGGTTTAAAACAAATGCTCCATGGATCTAAAAAGTTTTTCCTTTAGAAAAAGAGCAACGGTTTCCGGTTTTGTCCTTTTAGACCGAAAATTGTACCTTTCAGTCATATTTAGGAATGTTAATCGTGATTAATTCACAGCTACCCTGTGATTTATTAGATTAAAATGTAAAAAATTGGACAGCCCTAGTTTGTTTTACGAATAACAGATAGGAGAGGTGTGAGATACATTTGCATTGAGCCCCCTTAAGTGTGAGCAGTTACAGCTGCAAGTCTTTTGGGGGTAGATCTTTGGATGTCTAGTCTATAGCCTGAGAGTTTTGTCAATTCATCCCAAAATAGCTCCAGCTCACGCAAACAGCCAATTGCACAGGTTCTCAATTGCATCTAGGTCTTGACTTTCACAAATACATTCCAACATGTGAATATTCTTTGATCGCATTCATTCAATTGTAACTCTGGATGCATGTTTAGGGTGGTTGTCCTGCTAGAAGCTGAACATCAGTCCAAGTCAAGTCTTTTACAGCCTCTAACAGGTTTTCTTCCAGGAATGCCCCTGTATTTAGCTCCGCCCAGCTTCCCCTCACCTCTGACCAGGCTTTTCAGTCACTGCTGAAGGTAAGCATCCCAGAAGCGCGATGCTGTAACTACCAAGTTTTGCGATGGTTTCTTTAGGATGAGGAGTTGTTCTCCTTAGCACAGTTTTCTACCTTCTACATGTTTTCTGCTTTAACCGTCTACCTGACCCGTCTGCTGCGTTCGTATCAGGGTTTATACTGAAAACATACACACGGGCGAGTGTTTTTATTAGAACTTTTTTGAAAGCAAATTTTTTTGAAAACCCCCACATCATTTTCCTTCTACTTTACAGTTATGCACTACTTTCTGTTTGTCCAACAACATCAAATCCCCAAAAGGAGAGATTGTGGCTCATGGCTGCATAGTGTAAAATGTGAAAAAGAACACAAGGTGCAAATACTTCACAAGGGACCGTACGCACCTTTACTCGTTTTGTTCCGTTCTAATCACAGTGCCTAGAGGGAACTATAAAAACCTACATCAGGCCTTTCAAATGTTAATTCTTCTTTTAAACATTTATGAAACCACCAACTAAATGCCAATGTTTGTAGCTCTTTTGGAGCTAAAGCGCTAACAGGAATGCGCGTGTGTCCTCACTTGTTTTGCAGCAGCTCGTTGTCCTGTCGCAGCTGGCCCAGTTCGGAGCGAAGGCTGCGGTCCTGGCTGCTTAGAGAGGAGAGCTGGCTGCGCAGCTCGGACTCCAGCTGCCTGTTGGCCTGGAGGTCTGCCTTCAGGCGCTTCACGTCCTGCTCCAGCCTTGGAGAACACAGAACTTCGTTAGCCAACAGGTTTTCATTCACAGTTCTGCCACTCACAGAGCTGTTTCAGTGGTGAACGTCAGAGTTTGACTGTTTCAGCACTTCAGACGACAAATTTCAGATCCTAATTGGTTTTATTATAGCGTGTTAGAACATGGTGACGGCGAGTCTTACCGGACTAGTGTGTCCGGTTTCCCCAGCTGGTTATTAGGAATACAGTTCTCCACTGGATCCTTCTGCCCCTTCCCTGAGCCCTTCTGTTTCTTCTCGTTCCTACTGGCTGAGGGCCCCGACGGAAGGCTGCCGTTTGTGGAGCTGTGGTTCCGCGGGGACGAGTTGGTGCCGACGTTTTTGTAGTTCTTCCCCGTTCCCCCCATTTCTTCTTTAGCCGACATGTGTGCGTTCCCGTCGGCGAGCGTGTTCTCCCCTGCCAACTCGTTATTCAGTCTCTTTGTCCCGACGTAGTTCTCGATAAATTCCGTCTCCTGCAGTTTGGAGTCCAGCGCATGTATAATGCTGTTGTTATTGATCCCCACCGTGTTCTGTTTTTTGCCCTCTCGGTCTTTTGCCGTACTGTCCTTCCCTCTTTCACGATACTCCAGCTCCGGTAATGTGACCAAGGAGCTTTTCTTCCCAGGCGGTGCTCCGTTTTGGGAAACAACCGTCGGTTCGACCTCAGAGATCCCCTTGGCTAAGGCAGCTGGATAGGAACGAGCACATGGCGTGTCAACAGACAGACATAAACATTGCTAAAGGAGATTTAGCTGCCTGGTAGACAACTTGAAACATATTTGGCAACAAACAGCTAAATCATGACCTTGACCGGCTGATACAAGCAGGATTCAAACACAGCTCCAAACAAAGTCAATGCATCGTTACATCTCAACTGTAATTTGCACCATTTTCTCACTTCGAATAACATTTCTGCTGCTGCGGTTATTTGCACATCTCTGTTTGCAGTTCTTTGAAATTATCCTGCTCAGTTGCACAGTCGTCAAATCTGAGCATGCCATTTTTATTCTTAATAGCCGCACAGTACTTTAGTTTTGTAATTTTGTCCTTGCTGTACATACATTATTCTTAATTCTGTTTAATATTTTCTTGTGTGAATCTAAACGCTTCTATTACCTGTCACTTTGCTGCGATTACAGCTCAATTTTCCCTTTGTGGGACAATAAAGGATTATTCTATTCTAGCTTCCAGAAGCACAGGATTTACAGAAACTATTAAGTACCAAACGTATTGGAAAACATAATTAAACCTTATAATTAATTTGATTAAAAAACATGACAAGTCTGTGTTCAATATAAACCAAAGCGTGCAAGCAATAGCCACATTATTAGGTTTGACTGTCTTCAGATGTTAGAACATCTAGTTAGTTTATTTGACTGACTACATTACAAAATAAGACGTTTTTCTGACCTTCATTCACAGCGATGCAAAAAATGATCTCAAAACAAACAAACAAAAAAAGATCAACATACCAACATGAGGCTTTTTAAATGTTTTATTAACCTGATGCCTGCCTTTGTCATTGTGCAAAAGATCTTAGGCTTTTGGGTCAGCAGCTGGGCAAAACAGGCAACAACAGGAAGAGCCTGGCTTTCAATGTAGTGTTGCTGCTTAAGAACAAAGTCGACATAACCCCAATAAACGCCATTTACGTTGAAGGGCAAACACACCCATGTGTGACCAGTACATTTTATATGGTTAAAACTACCTCCGCTGTCTAAATTAGTTAAGTTTCCCCTCACTGATACTGGCCATGAAATATACACTACTCACAAAATGTTTCAGGATGAAACTAAAATGCAATTTAACCTTTACAGGTGAACTTGATGTGACCTCTAAACTTGTGAATGCACCTGTCCCAACTGTTCAATGTTTCACTGCTTTTTGCACAACTTGCTGTTCTCTAAGGCCTTGTCCACATGTAGCGGGCATCTAACAATATGAAGGCATTTTTCTAAGATTTGCCCTGTCATCCACACCAGACGCAGAATCACCGCATCAAAACGGTTCTTTCTAAAAACTCCGACCAAAGTGAAGGATCTCCGGGGCCCGTACGGGCACCGCAGCTGGGGAGATCCGCGAGACCACATCCTCCCCACTGGCCCGACCAATGCATTTCTTGCTCCGATCATTGGTATTTAAACAGTCCTCCTCCTCATGCTGTTCAGATTCCGACATTATGAGACCAAGATGTCACCCATCGACCGATCAACAGTTCCTCACCATTGAGAGGCTTCAGACATGATGTTCTGAGATGGAAGTGGCCACTGATCTTAGCATGCCATCAACAGAAAGAGTGGAAGTGGACTTCTTTCGACTACGGTACACCCCACACTGATGACCGAGTCAATGTGAACAGCGCCCTGTGGAACCAGATGATGATCGCTACTCAACTCCTGCCGCGTTTAGGGGAGGTAGGAGGCACACAGGTGTCACGGCAGACCATTTGAAGCCGGTCACATCAGCGTGGTCTGCGTGCTAGGCGACTTGCCAGGGCACCTGATCAGACCACCAGGCACAGGCTCAATGACTTCCAGGGAGCATTTTCACTGGACAAGGGACCAGTGGGTCTCAGTGCTGTTCTCTGATGAACAGTCGATACATGTTGAGCAGAAATGACGGCTGCTAGGGATGTGTATTGGCAAGAGTCTGGTGATACGATACGTATCACAATACGGGGGGGACGCTACAATACATTCTGATGCTATGAGCAAGATTATATGTGATTTTTAAAACTGAACTGTAGAAAAACTGTCAAAGCATTCTAAACACTCCAACAGGTTTCATATTTAACACATCCAGTTTTAATTATTAGATCTAGTTGATCCACTGGAACGAATAAGGTGAAAACAGCCACCAACTACCAGTCATACTGTCATCATTAATGGTTCCATTCAAATTCTAAAAAATAAAAACCGATACATTGCTTTGAATATCGATACAATATGGTGAAATAAAAATATTGTGATATATCAGCGTATCGATATTTTCTTACATTCGTAACGGCTGCCAGACGTCAAGGAGAGAGTTATGCATTAGCCAGGTTAGGTTCATATCTCTGGACCCCAGAACCTCAAAGCCCTGAGGGCCGCCCTTCAAGAAGAGTGGGATGCCACGCCTCAGCAGACAATAAGTCTCAACTGGAGAACAGCAGGAGACGTGATTGATAAGACTTTTTTGTGTGGCATACCCCCCCCCCCCCCACTGTTTGATTTTCTTTCAATACACTGTTTGACGTAAGGAACTCACAACTTCATGCTTCTACCTAAACACCCTACTTTCATGATATAATACTGTAGTGTGAACTTTTTGTGTTTTCTAAACATTTCTCCCAAAAGCCGGACATTCCTGTCAGTCAGTTCTCACCTTGCCTTTTCACACTGTCAGCATGATAGTAGAAATAGGAACTAGCGGTTTTGGTGCTGAAAACCTTAAGCTTGCCATTTATTTGCCATCGTGGATATTTTGGAGCCAGAAAAAGAAAAGCTGACAAGAGAGGCGCAGAGTTTCGAGACAGACAAACCTAGAGCGCTGCAGAACTGCAACGTGAAAAGTCAAAGGATCCGAGCCAAACCCGCGTTTTGACTCAATGTGGAGGAATACTCAGTCTTGCTATGCTGTGTTTACCTCTAAAATCGTAAGCCATCAGGTTTGAACTTCTCTTTATAACTTGTTCCTACTAAACAAATTCATTTGTCGTTTAGCAGATCACCACTTTGCAGAACAACCTGCTGTTTTGACTCTTGTAAGGCAGTGTCGTCTAACCTTCTTCTGCTTCTCGCTCCTGTCTCTGCAGCATCTGCTGCTCCGGCGGTAAAGCCTGCTGTAGGAGCTGCATGTAGAACTCGTTCTCCTTTTGCACCTCCTTCTGTTTCCTTAGGCGCATCTTATAGCTCACGTAGCTCTTGAAGCCGAAGCCCAGGGTCACCACTGGATAGCCGATACTAGGAGGTGAGGGGGAGATGATTACAGGACAACCTTTTGTTTCCATGTACAGCGGCTTACAGACACCAAAGCATTTCTTTGGGATTGTATGTGATAGACTAACGGCAAGAGGTGCAGGACTGTGGTTTAGAAGATAACACACACTGATACCTAAGGGCAACTTGGATGGATGCATCAACCTAACATGCATATTTTTGGACTGTGCTAGGAAGCCACAGCTCTCATCCAAACTCCGTGCTGAAAATTTTTGGCGGGGACTTGAACCCAGGATCTTCTTGCGGCAAAAGCAACAGTGCTAACAACTACCCCATGAAGTAACATGTTAGAAAAAGTCAAAGCTTACTCTGAACCTAAATCTGTCAGGGTTTTGAATAGCGCTGGACTTTGCTGTATGTTTAGGGCCATTGTCCTGCTGGAAGGCCACTGTCCACCCCAGTCTCGTGACTTCTGGAGTGCCTTTTATTTACCTCCATCCATCTCTCCATCAGCTCTGACCAGCTTGCTTGTTCCTACTAAAGTAAAGCATCCTCGCAGGATGATACGACCACCACCGTGCTTCACAGGAACAGAACTCTTAATGCCCTTAATGGTTAACTTTATTTAGGACTTCTTTTTGGCTTTTACCAATGGCTTCCCTCTTGCTACTCTTTTGTAATCAAAGGCCAAATTTGACAGTTGCACGGCTAATAGTTGCACCATAAACATATTTTGTAAGATGAAACATGGATCTCTGCAGCTCCTCCAGAGTAAGCATGCTTCTCTAATGCTCTCCTAAGCTTGGGATGTTTTGTTTTTTAATAAACTAACTCTGCTTTAAACTTCCTCCCAACTTTCTCCCTGACCTGTCTGCTGTGTTCTTGGATCTTTCTGATGCCATTTGTTCACTAATGTTCTCAATTCACTTATTAGCCAACTTATGAAGGCAGTGGTTGGGGCGGATTTTATTTAGATGCATCGAACTGAAGGGGCTAAACCACTTATCATTTCCCCCCTCTACTCTGTGTTGGTCCACTGTATAAAATCCCAGTAGGTTACAGCAAAATTTCGCGTTGTAGCATTACAAAATGCAGAAAGGTTCAAGCGGAGTAAATACTTTTGCACATCACTGCTTTGACTGAATGAAGCTTACCAGTGAGCAGCAAAGGGTCGACAGAGATCTACATGAAAATTCTTCAGATCTTTGAACCGTATGGCAGCTTCGATGTACACAAACAGGATCCACAGCGAAACAGTGGGTAGACAGACGCCTCTCTCTGGATAAAAGAGGGGATGTTAAAGCGGTCACTTGGCAGCCACAGCAAAAATGAAAAAAAAAAAAAAAAAAAAGATTAAAAATTAGAACCCAAAAAAAAGAAGAAAAAGAAACCAACTGACTAACCTGTGTGCCAGACATACTGGACCCATACATAAGTGCTGGCTGCAAAAAACAACCACTGGACGGGGATGAAGAGGAGGCATATGATGTCGGATGTAAACGCCACACAGACGAAGAAAACGGAGAATGCCTAAATGGAGGGTAAAAAAAGATAGACAAATGTTGAATCTTTCATACTCCAAATGTTTTTAAGTTGAGCATCCAGCAGGGTTGCTACCTATTTTTTCCCAGTCCAAATTCCATACTTTTAAAGAGGTCCTAATCACTTTTAAGCTCCTATTAAATTTATACAAAACATGACTAGGACTATGGATGGGTGGAAATAGAAATACACATATTTCTCCACACGTATTCTGACCTGAAGGATACTTGACCAAACCCCATAGTTCCTCAAACTGTATGAACTCTATGCAAAGAGGCATAATTGACAAGCTCTTACCAGGCCCTGATATCTGAAGGAGTCGTAGACACTTCGAATGAAAAGCCAGAAAGGCCACAGGTACTCGAACCTGAACTCCAGCACGAAATCAGCCAGCAGAACCAACACCCAGACCACCAGGAACTTCAGGTACAGGAATGTGCTGCAGGGGACAGAAACAAGGCACTGAGTCCAGGAAACTATGGGATTTGATGGAAGCGTTGCACAGCAAAGGTACTTGTACTGCTTGAACTTTTGCCCATGTTTAGCAACATTAGAAGCACAAACTTCAATGTATTTTAGTGGGATTTTATGTGTTAGACTAACACAGTAGTGAATAATTGTGAAGTGAGGGTATGAGGCAACTTGGTTTTCAACAAATTTTTTTCGCAAATAAAAGTAAAAGAAAATTGTGATGTGCAATTGTATTCCATCCCCTAAACGAAGTTAATAACTTCTATAATACTGCAATTACACCTGTGAGTCTTTTGGGATATAGATTTTCCACAACTGCAATAAGTAGAGGTTTTTCCCATTCTTTGCTTAATAGTTCAAAAACGCTGAGATGGAGAATATATTTAAGTCTAGTTAAATAGATTCTCAACTGGATTTAGGTCTGGAATTGGCCGTTCTAAATCATGCATGTTTAGGGGTTGTCGCTCGGCTGGGAGGGTCAACCTCTGCCCAGCCTCAAGTCTTTTGTCGCCTCAAACAGGGTTTTCTTCCAGGATTTATTTAGCTCCATTCATCTTATTATCAACTCTTACCAGCTTTCCTGTCCCTGTATTAAAAATAAAAGAGCAAACAAAAAAATCCCCCAGTCCCCCGACAGCATGATCCTGCCACCACCGTGTTTCAACATGGGGAAAATGTGTTCAAGGTGATGTACATTGTTAGTTTTTTTTTCTCCGTATACATATAGCATTTTGTATGCAAGCCCCAAAAAAAAAAAAGTTTCATTTTGTACCCGAGCAAAAATATTTGCGGTGTCCCTTTTCTCGTGGCTTGTGGCAGTCGGCAACAGGAGCTCCTATAACTATTCCATGTAACACATACTTAAACGTATTATGAATGGACTTAATTTAAACAGACTATTAAACAATTATGAGAGTTCTGGAGGCCCTGGATTCTATTTAGAGGTAGCAGATTGAAAAAAGGGGAATTCATACATAGGCATGCCACACTTTCCAGCATGTTATTTGCAAAAAGAACATGAAAGCCACACTCCAGGTGGCTGGATGATAATCGCCTTTAAAAGCACATTTGCACGAAAGTCCATTTCTGATGTGTGTTTAAAAGTCCACGTGTGCGTGTCTTTAAAGTGCTTATCTCCCAATGTAAAAACCAGACAAAACACTGGATTACCCAATGAAGAAACTGACAGCCACTGTATGCTTTAAGCTCTCCATGTGTTCGCGGTAATGTGCGGAGAGAAGCACTAGCGTGCGTCATGTCTGGACATGCTGGCCAGCACAGCTGCTTTCCATTTCTTTCGGATTGCTATCAATCAATCAAATCAACCAAAGGGCCGGTCAGCCGTTTAGAATGCAACAAGTTTTTTTTTTATTATTAAATTGGCCGTAAATAAGACATGGTTTCATTCATGCATTCAAATTGGGGCCCCCTCTGCCAGACAAAGCACATGTGATTTCAAAAACGAGCGCCTCAGTCATTCTTGCTTTTCTCACAACGTTGGAGCGTTTTCCTATTTTAACCGGACACATTCCCTCAGTGCGTCATTTATTATTAATGGCCCTCGTGGAGTTATTCATGGACAAATTCAATTTTCAGCAGGAATTTGTTTTGTTTAAAGGCTGACGTTAGACCCAGTGTGAATTGCCAGCTTATAAAACCGTTAACCTGGGCCTAATATTATAAAAAAAATATATATATATAATAATAATAGCACGTTCATTCAGGTCATAGTGGCAGAAACGCTTAAATATGAACGCGACAGAGGCTGTCAGCCGCGTCCTGACACATACAGAGCGACGCCATTGTTATACAATAAGGTCCCTTCAACCCCCTTTTTTTGTACCTGCTATATATACCCTCAGTGATTCGGTTCCGTTTTAACGGCCGTCGGAGTTTGCTGCAGTCCGCATTGCGCCGCTTCATCCTCCCCCTGTTGATTCTCTGTTGATAGCGCGCTGGTAACTGGAACTGGAAACGTCACCCGCTCATCCTAATGTCCCCACTTGCTCCATTTACCCACCATTGTAGCCGTTTTATGCTCATGAAACAAAGAAATAAATAAAAACAGTCCGCCGAAGCCCCTCCCCTTTTCACGACACGCTGCGTTGCTCCGCTCGCGTGTGACGTGACGCGGCGGCGACGTCGAAGACGTAGGAAAAAATGGCTGCTCCCTGCTAGTCGGAACGGTTCTCTGAATTTGATATTTTCGTGACATTCATTTCTGAAACGGTAAGTCTGATAACATTCCATGTTAGTTTCCATTTGCTTTTTGTTTATTAATCGTGGAGACGCTTGAGAAAAGTCATAGCAGACACCGTTATGCGCACGAGCAGTTCTCACATGCTTTATAAACCACGTTTGTTTTGGTTCAGCCTTTTCGCTTAACAAGCACGAACATTTCCTCTTTCGCACATATTTACTCGCGCAACTGGTCATTTTATAACATAACGCAACAGGAGAAGAAGAAGGTTCACGCAAGCTAGTGTATATTTTTGGATTTTCAACTTACAGTTTGTGGATGTGTCTAAAGTTCGAATCTGAAGTGAAATTCACTGTGTCAAATATGGCGGCCAGATGTATCTTTTTGAAGCTCATAAGTTTTTTTCTTTTCAGCCATTTGTGTCGGCAAAACAAATTATTTCTCGAGGATTTGACGGTTAAGCAATGCCCCCTGCTGATCTAAAAGTGTAAGGCAGGAAATGATGCATTAAATATAACATTTTATATACATGTTTGATCTCGTACCCTTTATTTTATGAAATTAGGCTGTCATGGGAAGCTATGCGCTCGAGCACCTGTGCAATGCGTGTGCTTTCAAAATTCAAAACAATCTTATTTAATTTAAATGAGCATTAAAACCGAAACATCAAATGATACGAAGGTTATTTATGTTGGGTAGAAATTAGGATAGTTTCGAGATTTTTTTTTAACGAGCTGAAATTATTGGGAGCTCAATTTACAATAAATCCTGTGAAAAGCAGTTACTTAAAAATCACAAAAACTTGCATAAATTTGACAAAATATTTTTGTATTGTAAAATGTTTCTGGATGAACATTTGATTTATTTCAGTGTTTAGAATAAATGGCACTTAATTGATACATAACTCTTTCATCCAGCAAAAAAGGTCACATTTATTGTAATAACTTTCTTTCTTTTTTTTTCTTTTTTTTTACAGATGCACCAATCTGATTTTTATTGGCCAATACTGATTTGTGATTTTCTTTGAGATATAACCTGCTGATTCTGCATGCAACTTTTTTAAAATTCATTTATCCATAAAAGCTTATGTCCCTAGCATTATTTAGATTTTATGTTAATGTTTTGTATAATTCTGCTGTGTTTCACACTTTTATCCAAATAGCAAACGGAGTTCTTATGTTAAAATGCTTAATTTTATAAAATAGCTAAATGAGAGATTTTGATTTCGGAAGAAATTCATATTGCCCAATCACATGCTAAATGTTAATATTTCTGTTATTTCTCATGTACTAAAGTATTTACTTGTTTGTTTTGCAACTATTAAAAGGCAATTTGTTTCAACAGATGATTAATACCAACGAGAAAATGGTTCCATCTGTTGAGGAAGAGGCAGAGATTGAAGAAGAAGAGGAGGAGGAGAAGAAGAAGGATGAAGAGGAAGAAGCCACAAGTTCAGATAATGAGGAGGAGGAGGAAAGAGTAGGCGAAAGGGGGGCAGAAGCATCATCTTCTGGGGAGAAAAAGAAGCCGCCTGATGTCCTGAACCTAAACAACGAGGTGGTGAAAATGAGGAAGGAGGTTAAGAGGGTCAAGGCTCTGATCATCAGGAAGCTCACTCGTCAGATTGCGGCCTTGAAGAGGAAGAAGGGGAACGAGGCGGAAACCGAGAGGAATCAGAGAAGAGCCGTGAGGCTGCTGGAGGAGGTCCACAGCATGAAGAAGCTCCCTCCAGATGAGGTACGGTTGTCCTGCTCTTTCCCTGCACCTCAAAGGGAAACCCCATTGTGTTCTTGGCTGATTCCATAGTCGGAGTAGCAGTCAGTCTCACGGTTTGTCGTTTGTTGCTCCAGGTTCTTTCCCAGCATGCATCTTCCGCATCCCTTCTGTCACCAACGCGTTTCATCGTGCTGCTCTATATCTGGCATTCTGTATTTTTGCACGCAGATCAAAATCCTGATCATGTTAGTCTCCTATAACTAGAGCAGCTTTTCCACCTGTTCCTTTTTCATTACTTCCTGCTAAAACGACCTCCTTTAGGTTTCTTTTGACAGTGACTTTCTTTGCGCTACTCTTCCGTCAAGGTCAGATTCAGAGGGTGCACGACTAGACGTCAGTGTAGATGGATTGTCGTGCTTTAGTAGGTTTGCAGAAGAAGTGGGTAGAGACTTGGTATATGATTTCATAAGCTAACCCTAGTTTAAACTTCTCTACAACTGGACCTGTCTGCTGTGTTTCCTGGTCTTCATAGCTTTTTGATATCCAACAAGATTCCCGAGGTCTTCGCACAAAAGCATTCAAATAGTCTTTTTCCATTCACTTCCTGATTACTTTAATACACGTGACGTTTGTGGCTATAAATAAACAAAAATAACAGGACATTTAAGGGGGGCGAATGCTTTTGCAAAGTGATGTGATTATTCTTGCGTCTCTAACCTGAAGCGTGTTTTGTTTTACAAATTGCAGGTGACAAAGACTGCCTTGCAGAAGAACTTCAACTTTGAGCAAGTTTGCAAAAACCCAAAGTCTCGCATATCTGACCGAGCTGTTGCACGCATTGCCACCCACCCTCAGTTCAGTAAGAAGATAGACGGCATCAAAGCCGCCATTAAAGCCTTCAAAGAGGAGCGCACGAAGGGCGGAAAACAGGGGGGGCACCCGAAAGGTCAGAGACGACCGGAAGAAGCTGCTCGGCTGTTGCCAGACACGAGGCAGGAGAGAAAAAACGAGGAAAAAGACAATGCTCTTCCTGTGAAGCAGCGAATGGCAGAGAGTGAAGAAGGAGTAGGTGTCTTTAAAGGTGCTAAGAAATCCAAGACACAATCACCTGATAACGTTCATAGGCAGGTGAAGCCAGAGTCTGCCGGCATGGAATCTACTTTAGTTAAATCCAGCGGTGCAAAAAGCAGCATGAAGTCTAAGCCTCAAAGTAAACTTGAAGAAAAGAGTTTCAGTCTCCAGTCTGCTCCTGGATTAGTCCACAAAAGTGCAGACGAACAAGAGAGTGACATGGAGTCGTCAGGCGGTGAAGAGAAAGAGTACTTTGATGACAGCACAGAGGAGCGTTTTCACAAGCAGTCCTCCCAGTCAGAGGAGAGCGACGAAGATGACTTCTTTATAGGGAAAGTTAGCAAATTCAAGAAGAAGAAGAAAGACACGGGCGCTGAAGGGAAGGATAAGACTGAAGGGAAAATAGATTTAGGCAGTCTGAAAAGCCACAAACTCCAAAGTGAACTGGATGAGCTGGAGTCGAGGTTGAAGTCAAAAGCGACCGCGGTTCAGTCTTTTTTCTGCTCGTCGCTGGCTGGAGTTAAAGGTAAACGGGGTGGAGACAAAGGGAAAGGTGCAGGTAAACCTGCAGCACAAGGGTACTCCAGAGCTGTCGGAGGTCTAAATGGAGGTTTTAGCAAACTAAGCAAGTTCACAAAGCAGGAGGACAGAACTTCAACTTCTGGGTCCAAGTTCAACAGGTCCCTCCCTGAAGGCAGGCACCCCAAGCCTGACAGGACAGAATCTGGGTCCACCGGGAGAGGAAGAGGAAGAGGCAGAGAAGATGTCCGAAAGCAGAGGGACGGCAGGGGGCGGGGCTTCTTCTCCCATCAGCCGGCACTCCATCCATCCTGGGAGGCCAGCAAAAAGAGAAAGGAGCAGCAGGGACAAATCCTGCCCTTCCAAGGGAAGAAGATTAGATTTGATGATGATGACGACGACTAAAAAGAATATTTGCAGTACTGAATAAGTTTTGCCTTTTATGACGTGTATTTAGGTTATGTTCACATTCTGTCCACCTTGGATATAAAGTCTGTCGCTTAGAGATGAACACTTGTCGTTTATCTGAGCATAGACGCAAGAGCGTGTGTTGGAGGCAATGTGATCTTTTTTTATTGGCAGAACCTAAATTTTTGAGACGTTATAATATGGCAGTCAAAAACTGTTTCAATGTTGCTAATTTACTGTATGTAAAAATGTTCTAAGGGAATCACTCTATTAAACTTGGATTTTCATGTGTATGGACATGGATACTTTAACATCCCATATTTCCCCGTATAATTCCAGTTCTATAAAACTGACGCAGTGTGACATGCTTATTTCCACTGTGGAGAACCTTTGACTGAAATAAAAAATAAATAAATGATTATGGCTACTCTTGTTATTGGGTAGGTTTAATTAATGGCAAGGTTTGTATGTTAATTAGACCTTATAGCTGTGAGATTCTCTAGATATTCTAAGCTGTGTCTTAGAAAATATTACATTTCCAAGACACAGAGCCAGCGAACTGAACACATTCTTCAACAGGTTCAGTTCAGGAACTAGCTCAGCATCCTCCTCTCCTGTTCCCATTCAAACAGACATCCCACCCTCCTCTGATCAACAGCTTTCCTGTTACACCTCGGATGTTTTATCCTTCACATCAGCCATGGACTCTTCTGATTCCACATGTTTGACTTCAACCAAGTCAGGAGATGCTGCTACCCCCTTTGCCTCCCCCACCCACTTGCCTGTCTCTAAAAGTCAGGTGAAGAGGCAGCTGGAGAAACTGAACCGGAACAAGGCTGCAGGTCCAGATGGTGTCAGCCCCAGAGTCCTGAAGGCCTGTGCAGAGCAGCTCTGTGGGATTCTGCAGCACCTCTTCAACCTTAGCCTAACTCAGGAGAAGGTTCCAGTGTTGTGGAAGACATCATGCCTTGTTCCAGTACCAAAGAGTACTCACCAATCAGTCATCAGTGACTATAGACCTATTACCCTGACATCCAACATCATGAAGGTCCTGGAGAGACTCCTGTTGGCCCACCTGAATAAGCAAACAAGAACATATCAGGACCCACTGCAGTTTGCTTATCGCTTTGGAGTTGGAGTTGAAGATGCCATCATCCACCAACTTCAACCAACCCACTGTCATCTGGACAAAGCAGGCAGCACTGTAAGGATCATGTTCTTTAATTTCCCCAGTGCATTTAAAACAATTCAGCCTGATTTGTTTCGTCAGAAACTCCTGAAGAAACTGGTGGAGCCTTCAACAATCGCCTGGATCAACGACTACCTGACCAACAGACCACAGTTTGTGAGACTGAAGAACTGTGTCAAACCAGGTGGTCAGCAGCACAGGAGCACCACAGGGGACCGTACTCTCACTATTCCTTTTCACTCTGTACACCTCAGACTTCCAGTACAAATCAGAGACCTGTCATCTACAGAAATACTCAGATGACTCTGCAATTGTCGGGTGTATCAGAGATGGACAAGAAGCTGAATACAGAGAGCTGGTGGACCGCTTTGTGACATGGTGTGGAAACAATCGTCTCACCTTAAATGTGAACAAAACAAAGGAGATGATTGTAGATTTCAGAAGAAACAGCTATGAAGTCAAACACTGTTTCCATCATGGGAGAAGAAGTGGAGGTGGTTGAGGAGTATAAATACCTCAGAGTTCACCTTGACAACATACTGGACTGGAGACTGAACTGTGAAACCATCTACAAGAAGGGACAGAGCAGACTGTACTTCTTGAGGAAGCTTAGGTCCTTCAAGGTTTGCAGCATCATGCATCGCCCAGCCCTAGTGTAATCTCTTCAGCAATCATCTGTTTGTGTAGTAGCCTCAGAGCCAGGGATTTAAAAAGGCTCAACAACCTGATAAAGAAGGCTGGTTCTGTTCTTGGCACTGCTGTGGAACATCTGGAGATGATGACACAAAGAAGGATTCTTCATAAGATCAAGAAAAAAAACAACTATGGACAACCCTGAGCATCGTCTTCATTAGACTATCCTGCAACAACAGAGTGTCTTCAGTAGGAGGCTTCTTCAGTTTCGCTGCAACACAGACCGCTACAGGAAATCCTTCCTGCCCACAGCCATCATCATCTACAACAACTCCTTAAAGAATTAATTTTATGAGCTACAACAACACTTAATTTCCCTCTGGGATCAATAAAGTATTTTTGAATCAAATTGAATTTGAAATACACAGAATTCTATTAATCTAAAATATATGATCAGGCGAACCTCTGTACACAAAGTTATTGGCAAAAAAGTTAATGGCAAGTGTTATGTATATATGTGTATATATATATGTGTGTATATATATATATATAAAAATGAATATATATATATATATATATATATATAAATGTATATATATATATATATATATATATATATATATATATATATATATATATATATATATATATATATATATATATATATATATATATATATATATATATATATATATATATATATATATATATATATATATATATATATATAGATCAACCATGTGCAGTCAACCCGGTGGCAAACAACAAATCTAGCTTCAGATGAGAGCTTCATTATGAGATTTCTCCACTCTGGGACCCGGTTTCAAACATGATCGTTTATGGTGTCCTGAAACGCCGGCTCCTTGTGGATGAGACACCTACTGGATGAAATACCTTTGCTGCTACACCTGGTTTCATCCGGGTTTATTCAGGACATTAAACATCTTTATCTATTGCGTGTTCTGGTTTCTTTCTTGTTTTGAAGAGAAATCGACCACTGTGTAACCATATTTTCACCCCAGTGGAAAGTCTTGGATCACAGATCAAAGGTTCCTTGATACTTACTAAAACACACAATATCTGGGGCAAAGACAAATACATTGGCAGGACTCTGCAGTCAAGACATCTCCTTTTGAACAATGTCAAGGTTTGTAGAGAGGACTCCTTTCTATGTTGGTTTTTTTATCTGCCAATCTCATCAAAAGTATTTGGTCGCACCAGAAGGGAAGCTCTACCCCAATCACCCATGTCACTCCCTGCTCTACTGCGCCGCGCGTGTTGTCCGCCGAAAAAGAGACGCTGTGTCTTGTTGCCCAAATCGCTTTAATAAAAACAACACAATGCGGAAATTCTATAGAATTCCATAGTTTCGCACCCCTTTTCAAGGCAAATGAAAGAAGCCTTTGGTTGCAAAGGCTTCGGAAGAAGCGATTGGGAGCAGATGATTGAAAAATGCAACAACCTGCAAGCGATCACTTCATATCAGGTAAGCCTTAGTTTGCTAACAAACAAGCTAATCAGCATCGTAGGTTTTATAAAGTCAAGAATTGAGTCCCACGTATTTAAAATGGGAATAGTTAATCGCTCAAGCTTAGAGCTGTGTATCGATTTACCATTTAAGAATCGATTCGATTGCGATTCTCAAATCGATTATCACAATCCGATCCAATCTGTTCCAATTCGATACTGAAATAGGTCAGTGCTATTAATACAATTATATGTCTGTAATTCAATGAGGCAACACTGGGTAGGGTCACAGTTCACCAATAAACCATATTAATGTCTGATTTGTTTTTTAGGAATTTGTATTTGAAATTATTTTTCAAAAAATGTATAACCAGCCTGGTAAGGATGAAAATATTTGTGAGTTCTTCTTGTGGCTGCATGTGCCAGCTCTTTCACGTTTCTGCGTTAAAGCAGAAGAGAACCTCCCTGTCTCAAGGAGAGAACCTGGGATATACTGGGCTTCAGAATGACATGCAGCTGTTAAAACCATAGACATATATGTTAATATTCATATATGTCGGGTATATTCATTATATTACTGTTAAGCTCACTATCAATATTAAAAAAAGGCCAAACCATGTGTCATGTATCACAGCTACATTTATGACCTTTGCAGCACAAAAAACGCGTGAAAATCAGTCCGGTATTCCGTGAGGTATTATTAATTAAATGCTTTGACTGCTTATTACACCTGCCAAACAGATTACAAAGTGGAGTGGGTGACCGGTCCAAGATGGCGGTCCCACGTCTCGTCAGCGCGAGTAGGGAGTAGTGGTCGATGCGGCGTCAACTCTATATATGTTTATGCTTAAAATGCTCACAACTGGCCTAATATTTTTCAAAATGAGTTACCAGTTATTCAGCAAAACTGCACGTTTGACTTTGTAATGCTTGTTGTTAAAGCAAACTTTTCCTTTCGTACTGCTGGAAAATATATTTTTTTGTTTCCAATAGAAACCTGTTTGGTTTAGCCTATAAAGATAATGATAAAGATAATTGTAAAAATTGATACGTGTAGTAATTAGTAAAAACAAATGTTTATTGGTATGTTTTGCTACTTTTATTTTGAAGGATAACTGACTTTTGCGAATATCCGGGGGCTGCACAAGCATTTTTTTTTTTTAATCCTCCGCTGAGGCGATTTGGCGGGTTTTGCTTTAGTGTATTTCGGATTCCTGTGGCTACGTAGTTTGAAGCAGAAGCTAAACAATGCTAAAATAACTTTAAACAAGTGAACGAAATGTTTTCAGCACTAACAGAAGGAAGAAAGTACTTTTGCGAGGCTGAGGTAGGCTTTGAACGGGGGTGAGGGGGGCTGTTGTTTCAACAAGCTAGGAAAACGTAGCCTTTGCTAACGTTTTTATCCTGCATGTTTGGTCACCAGGTGATACACGGCGTCAAATGAAAACATACATTCCTTCTCTCTTTGTGTAAAAAAATGGGAATTGCGAAGTAACTATTGAGTCAGAGTTGCCCGGTAAACAACGGCGGGGAAGTTTATGAAGTTGTTGGTGTTTTTGTTTTGTTTTTGTCAGGTAAAGAGCAGACTGGAGCTGCAGGCTCGTGTACCGTGGGAGCCTCGGGATGGTGGCGGGACCGTGGAGTCTGTTGCTGGGACAAACGGCACCAACAGGGACGTGGCCTCTCCATACCATCAAACAACAACAACGTGTGAGGCTTCCTTTTCTGCTCTGTTCTGTTCTGTTCTGTTGAAGACTGCTTTAGAATAACCTTTTCACACTTTGGCCCATTAAACCCACACACCTTTAGTGTGTATTTATTGGATGGAAGGTAAAGGATAGTGTAGGATAATGATACTGAAAACTTGTATTCTCATACCTCTAAATAAAACTCAGTGCAGCCACACCGCATACAGGTCACACATAGAGCTGTGGAGAAGTTTAGAGCCTGGTTAAGTCATAAACAATATCTCAAACCTAGATCATCCATCCCTTCAAGGCGCTGTCTAAATGAATAGGGAATAGTCTTACCTGCAAACCTACATAGACATGGCCATCCCCCCTGGGCAGATCGGGTGGACAAAGACACCCCCCCCCCCCCCCCTCTTTTTTTTTTAAATCAAAGAAGCAGCCAAGAAGCCCATGGTTAACCTGGATGAGCTGCTGAGACTCTGTAAACAGGACAAGTGTGAGTCTTGCAATTCACAAAGCTGGCCTCTGTGGCTGAGCTGCAAGTTGAAATGCAGAAGTCACAGCGGAAGACAAAGCTCTGGTCAGATGAGAATAGACATGTTTTATATTTGAACCCACTTTTAAAATGCCACGGGGATTTTGGACGAAGGGTCCATGTCTGTCAACGAGAATGAAACACGCGACACTAGTCTGCTGTCATTCAAGCTACTACAGCCAGATCATTAGTGAGCCATCAATTAGCCTTTGGAGGCGTAGAAGGAGAAAGATGCTATTTCTTCAGCCAGTCCATGTCACCCTAACCCTACTAGTTCATAGATGTTTCATCCCAAAAAGAATGGATAAAATCTGATCTCTGCTCAAAACAGAAGCATTAACTAAATGAAATGTGAACAATTTGTTAAAAATGTTTGTTGTCGACTGCCTCGAAAAAAAATCATGCCAGTTGTCCTCTGAAGACTTTTTCTTTTGGGTTTTCGAAGCTACGGGGCGGGTTTGTTTTCGTTCGCTCCTTTCTGCCCATTTTCTGTCGAATAAATTCTGAAGTTAAAATATAAACAGGCTCAGATCTTAAATTTAAATGTATATGTGTGTGTATAAAGAAGCAGCCAAGAAGCCCATGGTTAACCTGGATGAGCTTCTGAGACTCTGTAAACAGGACAAGTGTGAGTCTTGCAATTCACAAAGCTGGCCTCTGTGGCTGAGCTGCAAGTTGAAACGCAGAAGTCACAGCGGAAGACAAAGCTCTGGTCAGATGGTAATAGACATGTTTTATATTTGAACCCACTTTTAAAATGCCACGGGGATTTTGGACGCTGCGCTGTATTCTCAACAGACCATCCAAAATGTGAGACATGATGGAGACAGGATCATGACATAGACAGGATCATCACGGAGACAGGATCATGACGGAGACAGGATCATGATGTGGGGATTCTTTTTTTTTTTTTTTTTTAAGGTTTTGTGGCCATATTGGCCTTTATTTGACAGGGGATAGCGTAGAAAGGGGGAGAAAAGTGGGGGAAGACATGCGGCAAAGGTCCGCGAGGTCCCTACGCCATGCGACGCCATTCTTTATGCATGAACGGGGAATCTGTCCGGAGGTCGACTACGTGAAATTGATGCGCACAGAACACGCATAATAGTTTATGCTATTTTCCTAAAGAGAACTGGAACAAAATAGTGCTGCATGATTTTTAGAAGATCTTGGGATGGTGATTATTTTGGTAAATATCGTGACAACAATATTGGTGAGTGAAAAATGCCTGTTCCAAAATCAAATCAAATGAAACCCTCTCTTTCTCATCTGTGACCTTTTAGCATGTTGGGTGATGTCATTAGTCCGGTGTGAGCATCTGCTACTGTGAGTCTATGTCCAACTGGCTAAATATTACATTAGCAAGAACGATGCATGTTCATAACATTTGGAATATATTAGGCAACAACTATTGCATTTCAAATAGTCCTTCTCGATATGAGCATCGCACACATTAATATTGCAGTGGCGATGTATTGTACAGCTCTGGCATAAAATTCAGTTTCTAGACCTGCTACACTAGTAGAGACATACCCCAGAAGAACTTTAGCTGCAGTCTTTACAAAAAATCAAATAAAAAATCAACTGATTATTGACTCAGGAGGCCGTGTGCATGCCGCACTTTTGAGTGATAAATCTATGGTTATAATTTGACAAAACTTGAAAAAAGTAAGGCAGTATGAGTCCCTCTATGTATATGTTAATAAATTGTTTCGATTCTGAACTCTGGATGTCATACTTGGGTCTTCCCTCCCCCCCAACCCACAGCCACAGCGGGCGGACTGGTGTTAGAGAGATGTCGCGCTGATAACTCTCTGGTTCTCCTGACACGGAAGTTTGCTCAAATGCTAAATCACAGCTTGGATGGCGTGCTGGACCTCAACCTGGTCTCATCGGAGCTCAAAGTGTCCAAGAGGCGTCTGTACGACATCACCAATGTGTTGGAAGGCATCAAGCTGATAAAGAAGGCGCATAAAAACCACATCCAGTGGTTGTAAGTACTCAGTGAAGCCAGTACAAGCTAGCCTTTTTTGTGCACTATTGCTTTTGACACATTTTAAAGAGAAATGATTTAATAAATGTGAGGACGAAGGGTCCATGTCTGTCAACTAGAATGAAACACGCGACACTAGTCTGCTGTCATTCAAGCTACTACAGCCAGATCATTAGTGAGCCATCAATTAGCCTTTGGAGGCGTAGAAGGAGAAAGATGCTGTTTCTTCAGCCAGTTCATGTCACCCTACTAGTTCATAGATGTTTCATCCCAAAAAGAATGGATAAAATCTGATCTCTGCTCAAAACAGAAGCATTAACTAAATGAAATTTGAACAATTTGTTAAAAATGTTTGTTGTCGACTGCCTAGAGAAAAAAAAAGCATGATCTATGAGCTCCATTTTGCTGTATACCTTTAGAATTATTCCAATAACGCTCCTGTGGTCTGACGTGTCCTCGCAGGGGCAGCACTTTAGACATCGGAGTCACCGGAGGTTTGAAGGCTCTCATCGAGGAGGAGGAGAAGGTGGACGAGCTGATCCGAAGAAGCGCCCGGCAGATCAGCGAGCTGTGTAACGAGGATCTCCACCAGAGATATCCTTGGTGCAGTCAGCTAGTCTATACCACTGGAAAACCAATGTTACACTTGTGTATTATCTGCTGCTGTTGGATGTTGTGCCGCCCCCCGATTCGCCACAGATCTGTACTTATTTTCCTGAACTTCATGGATCACATATGCCTATTTGACGTACGAGGACATCAGGAGTATTCAGAGTTTGGAAGAACAGACTGTGATTGCGATCAAAGCTCCCTCTGAGACTCAACTTCAGGTGCCACATCCTGAGGAGGTACGCAGATTCAGATAACGAGTCATTTCCCCGCTGTCGTCTGGAAAACTGATGCTGGCTCACTTCATAATCAGGTTGTCCTCTTCTTCTGTGATGCTCAGAGCTTCCAGATCCACCTCAGAAGCATCAATGGACCAATTGATGTTTTCCTGTGCTCTGATGCCCCAGTTCCTATGGAATCCACTGAGACACCAGCTGCAGGCAGTGCCAGCTATGGACAGTTCCAGCCACCCACCAAGGGGAAAGACGTCTTTACTCCTTTACCTCCATCCTTCTCAATGGAGATGTCTCCTGAAGGTGAGCAGAGCTTGGTGATCTATCCAAACCAACCGGGCCCTATGTGGGAAAACGTAAACACTCCATCAACTGGTTGTTGGTGGCAGCAACTGCCTTCACATTTTTTTCATGGCTGGAAATTAGTTTTTTTTTTTTTACATCACAGTGGAAGAATTCTGTCCCACTCTGCTGTTCAGAATGGTCAATTCAGCTACATTGGAGGGTTTTCCTGTATTGGTATGAACGTGATGCCACAATAGTTGCGTTTACATGGACACAAGTAATCGGATTAAAAGCCTGATCAGAATAAAAATGCTTCATGTAAACACGCAATTCGGAATCCTCTGATCCGATCACACTCATTCGGATCAGGATTTCATTCCGATTGAGACAGCTGGATTATGCCGACTGTTTATCCGATCGGTGTTCATGCAAACACTTATTCTGAATGTCGGTCACTACTGCGCATGTCTGTTACGTCATGTGTAGACGTAAAATTACCTCGACGTTAAACAATAAAGAGATTCGGATTAGAATTTGACTGTGTACACAACAATAAAGGCTTGTAAATGTAAAACCATGACCAGAAAAAAATAAAAGCATGTTCTTAAGAACTTCGTACCGCTCCATTTTAAACACTCGGAGCCATATTTGTTTACAGCGGAAGTCTGCTGCTGCTTCTTCTACGGCCGTTTCTGGTATTTTAGATCGTTCTGCTCATGTCAAAAAGATTTATTCTGATCGAACGTGTGATGGATGTAAACGCTTGTTATAATCTGAGTAATTTTTTTCAGGGCCCATGTACACAGTCAAATTCTAATCTGAACTATGATCAGGTTAAAGACATTTTGCACATGTATACGCAGCCGGTGTCTTTCTGAGTAGACCACATCAAAACCTTAGTTCTGTTTCTCTGAGGCATTCAGAGGTGGACTTGTTAGTTTGCTTTGTGTCATTTTCCTGCTTCAGATCCCAAGTGAACTTGATCTTAAGGTCACAATCTGATGGATCTTCTGCTAGAGAGCAGAATTCATGGCTCCATCAGGTACAGCAAGTGAAGTGGAAAACCTAACAAAGGCAGTTCTGAGTCCTTAGCTTTATTGCTTGCTGCAGCAAGGAGAGCAGTACATCAGATCCCAAGGCATTTTAAGCATTGCTCTGAACAGTTCACACAGTCTTTTTAACAGTTTTCTAAACACACCCACAAATCACACAATCATCAATGCTCATCAGTGTAAAACACTCTAACTCTCAGTCCCTGTGATTAAAAAATCTATTCTTTTCGCTCCCACAACAGAAATCCAACAGATTTTATAGAAACTTCCTCTTTGCATGCTCTGACCATACGTTGTCCTCTTGATTAAATCACAGTTCACTCAAGTATCTACCACATGTTAAAAGGTCAGCGTGTCATGGTAATTACCGTAGGAACCTATTTTGCACAGAGGAACGTGTGTGTATATATTAAATATACACATAAATACACCCAGATCATCACACTACCACCACTGTTTGTTTTTGTTTTTTTACATCAGGGTTTGATGTGTTGTGAGATCTTCTTGTCTACTTTGTGTCACCAGGCAGCTTCCATTTAAGGGATTTCTTGATACTAGAACCTTGTTTGTACTTCTCTATCAGGACAACAGGGGTCTTTGTGCTTTTCTGGAGAGGTCATGCCAACGCTGAAGTCGTGTCTGATCGTAAACAGTGTATTGACTTTTTTTATTTTTAAACTAAAACTTTTCACTTGAACAATTTCTACCTCTTTCAATACTCAGAAGAGCTTTTTGATGCACGAATGTGATTAAAAGCACCTCGCTTTTTGCTATTGTAACAGACGCTGAACACTCAAATTATCTTATGCCAGACGTTCTTCGATCTGCTTTGTCTGGTGCTAGATAGCTTCAGCGCTTTTTTTTTTTTTTTGAAGATGGCGGTGCTGTTGATCAATTTAAAGGAAGCAGCCGGCTGACCAATCACAAGCTTGTGCTCTCCTTAGCTTTCGACAGGCATTTAAAAATTGGGCGTGTCTCCCCCACCCCCGCTGACGGAGAACTTTCAACTAGGGGTGTCAAATTATCGCGTTAATTGCAATTAATTAATTCCAGCCATTTGAGCTCGCTATGTTTTTTAATCGCGTTAATTTAAATTTTAATGTACGATTCTGTTTCTGCGTGTGAGTTGCCTTTAAATAAAGTCCATTTTTTGTGCCTTGGGCTTCTTGTACTTGGGTTGGGGGTTAACCACACCCTGAAGTGGACATCAATTGGCTGTCTTAGGCCGGCTTATGATGAGCTGACCGTTGTAGTGGAGAGGCCAAGATGAGTGAGAATGAGCGGTGAGTTGGAGACAGTGTTGCCAATTTAGTGTCTTTGTCGCTGTATTTAGTGAGTTTTTAGACCCCCTCCAGCGATTCTTTTTCAAAAAAGTGACCAGCGAAAAATCTAGCGACTTCTTCTGGGGTTATTGGAGAGTTTGGGGTTAAGCATTTATCCTTGTTAAGGTCACCGAGCAGCGGTGCAGCCGTGGACTCGTCTCTGTCTCAGAGTGTTCACAGCAGAAAGGCAGGCAGGCAGTCCGTGCGCTGCAGCTCCACCCGTCCAGGTCCAGCTGGACTCACTCGGAGTAGATATTTACCCCACTGGGTCCAGAATGCTAACGAATCGCGCACGCTCAATGCCGAAGTTGCAGTCAGCACTAGGACTTCTCAAAAACAGAGAAATGTATATGGCTGGGACTGCATCTGTTAATAAAGTCTATTAAAAACAATAAATGACTTCATACAGCCACTGTTATATTTGTTCTGGCACAATGATGTAATTAATTTAAATAAAAATACCTCAAGATGAGGGCTTTTTTCAGCAATTATTAGGTGCGATAAAAAAAGAGATAAATTAGATTAACTAATTATAGATCATAAATAATTAATTTCAAATTTTTTTTTTATCTCATGACAGCACTAGTATAACCTAGGCTTTATAGGTGTGAATTATGCCTAAAGGTCTGGTAGTTATCAGGCGTGAGATTGGCTAGTCAAACTGAACCAAAAAATGTGGTTAATTTAACACGGCAGGGGTTCATGTTTACACATGGTGCCAGGTTGGTTTGGAAGCTTTTTTTCGGTCTTCAAAAAATGAAATTCCCATTTAAAAACGTGTTTTTTTGTTTTATTTACTGAGGTTATCCTTGTTGTATATTGATATTTGTTTGATTATGTGACGCATTAAAGTGAGATAAAAAGTAAAGTAGAAAATTTGTAAGCATATACTAGCTTTGCATATCTTGAAACAGTTGTTTTTTTCTTTTGCCCATTCTTTGCAAGAAAGCTTAAGCTGGAGTCAAGTTTGAATGAAGAGCATATTACCATATATTCTCAGTTGTATTTAGGTCCGACTTTGGCCCATTCTATTTAAATATGCTTCATCTAAGAGACTATGCTTTAGCCCTGGATGTATGTTTAAGTTGTCGTTCTGGTCCGCCCCAGTCTTACATCTTTTTCAGCCTCCAGCCGGTTTTCTTTCAGGATTTTCCCATGTGCTCTCCATCCATCTGCCCTGACCAGTCTCCCTATCCCTGCTAAAGAAACTTATCCCCTCAGCATGATGCTGCCACCGCCATGTTTTGCCACACAGTTTAGTTTTGCTCTCACGTGACTAACACTACAACTACTTCATTGTTCACCAACAAAGCTAAATAATCATATAAAATCCACACAGAACACATTGAAGTTTGTTTGTACTGTGACAAAAGTGTAAAAGAAATAGTCCAAACTCTGTGACAAAGTTTGTGACTTAAAAGTAGTTTTTTGTAGTAGTAAAAGGGGCTTTTAAACTTTGATCATTCATCTTTCTTTTTTCCTCCCATCCCAATTGTTTTTCCAGAGGATGCTAACAGTAGCTGGGAAATGAAGGGATCCTCAAACCCAGAGTCTGAGGTTACGCCACACTCAACACTGTTAACTTTTGTCCCTTTGACAAAGTCGGACAATATCCCTCAAAAACCCAAGAATAACTACGCCATTTCATCCCCGGTTTCCTTCTTCGGCGAGGAGTGTTGCCTCATCGGCCTGACCAAAGACGAAGGTATTGCAAAAATCTGCTCAGCCTGACGTGGAGGAGCTGCTTTGCCGAACAGACTCGATTAAAATCGTCTCATTTTGCCTGAGAGGAAAAAAGGAAAAGTGCATGTTCAAATGAATTCTTTGTTTTGGAACATTTACTACTTCTGAAGAAACGTCACTCTGGACAGGCTAAGAAATACAAGTTTATTCTGCCTCTGTGACGTCTTCTCTGTTTTTGCAAAGAAGGACAAACATGCTGGTGGGGTACACTGTCTGTCTGTGTCCTTTTCTTGTTCTAAAGAGTCCCAAAGAGGGTGTGAGGGATGAGGATCGTTTTTCTTACTGGATTCCAAATAAAAAGTAAAAACATTTAAAAAAGCAACAAACCCAGTCTGATCTTAGAAAAATTGTTCGAGTTTGGGTGTTGCTTGGGTATGTGTGATTTGTAGAGTGCTGTGCCATCATGAATGAGCAACACAAGGAGATTTGATAGGTGACTCCCATCTGAGCCACCTGCTGTTGGTAGATATTTGTTGGAATAACATAACCGTGTCTCTTTTAATAAACTTTGAGCTAATGATAGAAAAACTCCTCTGAACCATCTGTTTTCAAAACGGGAACAAAATATCCCTATTATGGATCTAAATGAACAAGTGACCGCCACCCATGTCCCCCTCATTAATTTGTGCCGATTGTAAAGACTATAATATGTTTACTAGGATTGCACCTATTTAAATTAATCCATTTATACAATAGACAAGGCATAGGCTGGTATGAGATTCTTATTGTAATAAACCCTTTAATAAAAATAAGTTTCAAGATCTACAGTGGGGCGAAAAGGTATTTGGCAGCCACTGATTGTGCAAGTTGTCCCACTTAAATTGATGACACCTTGTCAGCTCACAGTGGGTGCACCTATAAGCCTGTATCAATTTTTTTTGTATTTTCTGTCGGGTCGGATTTTTCCGCGCTGTCTGCGGATGTGACATCAAGTGCGTTCATGTTAAATGTTTCAGATCACTCTGCCACCACCGCTAGTCAGCACTCGCAAGCAGTTCAATGGATGGTGCGAATACACAAAAGAGACCAAGGACAACTTTGACACCAACAGTAACTCAACAAAAGACTAAAAAAGTTAAACCCCTGACAAGTGCCCAAAAAAGATCAAAGACTTAGAGCGACCGGCATACGGGCGCACACTGGGAGAGTGAGCAGAAAGGAAGAGCAGTTCCGTTTTTTGGCCACAGGTGTCAGTAGCTAGTTTAAATTTCAGAAAATTCCATATAGCCCCTTAAAGTGTAACTGAACCCCCTGAAAAATCATAACCCCGCTCCCAGACAACATTTAAAAAAATTCTACAAAGTGGGCGGTGCCAGGAAGAACGGAGGGGTATGGCCAAGTGTTGAGAGGAAAAGCGGAGGGGGGACATTGGTGTGTGTTCCGGAGGACAATGACAGCTCGCTTAATGTGACACTGAAACATGGACAGTGACCAAAGCGACGTTGGCAGTTTTGCGACTGATCGATCTGATCAACATTCATCTGTTTTGAACGTTAGCCTATGTTAACATCACCACTCAGAGACTAGACTCCTCCTGTCTCCCTCTGCCTCAGCAGCACCGAGCTCGGGCGGCGCTGGCTCGGCGCCCTGAACCAGCGGATCTCCTCCGTCGTCACCGGAGAAAGAGGAGTAGAGGGAGGCTTTATGGAGCTCAGCGGCCGCGAGCCGTATCAAGCTGGCTCAGGGCGGTGAGTCAGCGCCGGCCTCGGGCAGCGCTGCTGCTGAGAGAGAGAGAGACAGGATGGGTCCAGTCTGTGAGTGGTGATGCTAATATAGGCTAATGTTCAAAACAGTATGTTAGGTATGCTAACTAAGTGCTAATGTGATAATAATGGTAACTTGAAAAATGCAATCCCACTCCAAACTTGCCACGGGGGGTATGTCTGATAGTTTTATACCCAAACCCACGGGGCATGTCTGTGAGACCATGGCTGCTGTGACACAGTCAATGCCTGTGACGTAGAAATGTACCGCTCTCCACCAATCACAAAATTACAATGCAGTAGCCACCGTTCAACCCTAAGGGGGCAGCACTAAGACATTTTTAGACCAAAAAGTGTAGAATTAAACAAGTTTACACCAAAATGTAAAAAAAATCCCCAGAAACTGAAAGACTGCATTGGTAAAGACCCATTTATACAGTTTAGAAGCAAAAAAAAGTTGTTTTGGGGTTTAGTTACTCTTTAAGGAGTTGTTGTAGATCATGATGGCTGTGGGCATGAGCTGAGTTGCATCCCAAGACCACCATACCCACTGTGAAGCATGGGGGTGGAAATGTTATGCTTTATGGCTGCTTTTCTGCAAAGGAGACAAAACGACTGATCCATATAAAGGAAAGGATGAATGGGGCAATGTATCGAGATTTTGGGCAAAAACCTCCTTCCATCAGGAAGGGCATTGAAGATGAAACATGGGTGGATCTTCCAGCATGACAATGATCCCAAACCCATCACCCGGGCAACGAAGGAGTGGCTACTTAAAAAAGCATTCCAAGGCTCTGGAATGGCCCAGTCAGAGAGTGCAAACCTGGTAAAGACCTACAGGAAAATTTTAACCTCTGTCATTGCCTACCAAGGTTGCATTACAAAATACTGAGGTGAACTTTTGTTATTGACCAAATACTAATTTTGCACCATTGTACAAATAAATTCTTTTAAAATATATACAATGTGATGTTTTTATTTTATTTTTTTACATTTTGTCTCGCAGTTGAGGTGCTCCTATGATAAAAATGATAGGTATCTTTTTAAGTGGGACAACTTGGATAATCTTTGCTTCCAAATACTTTTTTGACCCGCTGTAACTGGTTTTATTTAAGATTAAAAAACAAAATTTTTGTTTCTCTGTCGATGACATTGTTTATTACAGTTATGTTAAACGTAATCCTTTTTCTGTTATTGGACTTTGGTATCTGATAATAGCTAGCAGTGTTTTAGTTAACTCATCATCACTCAAGTCAGTCACAATTGAGTCCTTAGTGTTTGAGTGCAAGTCCAAGTCACAGGAGTAGTGAAAGTCGAATCACTAGCTCCTACAGGCCCACTTTACTTTATTATTATTTTTTTAACTTAATCCCCCCAGGCTATCACCAAGCTAACACAGTAGCATGTGCAAAATAATAAAACATTCTTTAAGTAAATTTGAAAACAAAAAACAATGTCACCCATACACATAGAATAAGGCTTTGGGAAGTTATGAAATGTGTCCAGTAATCTGACCTAATTAACAAGCTAACATTAGCATCGGCTACATGCTAATTCAAACAACTCTAAGTTTATTTCCTAATGCTGCAAGTCCAAGCGCAAGTCATTGGCGTGTTGCTTGAGTCAAGTCACAAGTCCCTTAAACGTGACTCGAGTCCAATTCCAGGACTCGAGCTCTCCATCCCTGTTTGCCAGTTATTTACTAGTTAGACATGTTGCTTGCATCAGCCAGTTTTAAAGCTGCGGTACCTTAATTATAGTGATAGGTGGCGTTCATTTATTTTCCAAACCATTAATGTCTTACTTTGCAAGTTAACGTTTTTGGCGGTCTCTCAGCCAGCTGACTGGTAGTGTGCAGCAACAGGTGGGAGAGGGGCCACACTGGGTTACTTTATGCAGCCATGGAAAACTTCTATCTCTCTGGCACTTTTTTTGCATGTCATTAGTAGACACTGTATTATGACTGTTGTTTTTTGTTTTGTTTTTGTCTGACTTTACTGACTTCATTACCTGAATGAACTTACAGAAAATTCTGATTTAAAAGCTTCAAGATCAAGTTTGAATTGGTCTCTTGGAATACTCAAACTGGTGCCTACTGTCTTTAATATTTGTCACATGAAACCTTTTATGGCATCAGCGGTGACTATTGAGGTTCTGGATTGGTCCATTTCACTCTAGTGCAGTCTTATTAGAACCCCCTGCTCAGCCTCTCTACTCTACTTTTCTGCTTCTCAGATCTCTAGCTCTTACTCACTCTTCAGCTTTCTGGTTCATACATTTTTCTTTTCGCTCCAAAAATGTTTAATGTCAAACCCTTAAGAGTGCAAAGTCTCATGACTGTATTTTTGTCGTCAAACCAGAAAGGGGTATGCTCATGCCCTCTGGTCGATATTAAGAGGGCGGGAGGGGGATTGTCTCCTGATGATCCTCTGGACCTCTGAATGCGTCGACTTTTATTTCTCTGCTGTCACAAAAGCCCTGTATGCTTTCCATTTAAGGACCTGCCCTACATTACGAAACAATTTCAACTGTGACAACTTAATAGATGTCAGGTGCAGGCGGCTCTGAGGGCGTTAGCTGTGTTTCAACGCACAGTTGGACTTGTCATGTTAAGAGATGCTCAGGAGGATTTGGCAGCACTAAAGAGAAGTACTGTTTGGTTTTGGTCTGCTGGTTCTGTTTGCCTGTAGTTGTCCTGGTTACCTTACTAAAACATTCATAAAATTGGATTTATTTGCACTTTTGCTGTGTATACGAGTCCCAGTTTATTCCTCATGCTGCAGAAGTATAAATACAGGGGGGGAAATAAGTATATGATACATTGCTGATTTTTCAGATACAAAGAATGGAGAGGTCTACTTTTTATAGTACACCCCAACTGAGACAGAACCCAGAAAACTTACATTGTATGATTTATTTTAAATACTTAATTTGTATTTTATTGCATGAAATGAGTATTTGATACAATTAAAAAAATAGAACTTCATATTTGGCTCAGAAACCTTTGTTTACAGTTAGAGGTTGGATGTTTCATGCAGTTCTTGACTTTGTTAGCTCGCACTGCAGCAGGGATATTGGCCCACTCCATACAGGTCTTTAAGGTTTCAAGATTGTTGCTGGGCAACACAGGGTTTCAGCTCTCCCCAAATATCTTTTACTGGGTTTAGGTCCAGAGACCGGCTAGACCAGTGGTTCCACAAACTTTCCATCGTCTGACCCACAAAAGAAAAATTGAAGAGGCCAGCGACCCCCAACTCTTAATGGAAGCATACAAGCAGTTTTACTGCTTGTATGCATCCATCCCCCCTACTGATGGTGTTCTTGGAATTTTTCTCAGCCTTCTCTTTCTAACAAACATGGCGAGTGGAGTTTAGACCAAAAAGCTATATTTTGGTCTCATCCGACCACAGGACCTTCTGCCGTGCCTCCTCTGGACCGTCCGGAGGATTTTTGGGAAACTTCAGATGAGCTTGAACGTGTGCTGGCTTGAGCGGGTGGACCATGTGTGCGCACTGGAGGATTTGAATCAATGATGTAGTGTGTTACTAAAGGTAACCTTTGAGACTTTGGTCCAAGCTTTTTTTCTTTCTTTTTTTTAAGCGTAGTTGACAAAGTCCTCCCTTGTATTTCTAGGCTGATGAATTTGCTGGTGGAAAAGTAACATATTCATTGTTTATTAATACTTTTAACATATTCTAACAAATTAAGAGGCAATGAAATTTTGTTATCATGGTTTAACCTAGTCGTGACATTTTTGTCCACGTATACATACAGAGGTCTCGACTGTTACAGTTGACAAACACAGAAAGGTCAAAACTGACTGTAATAAGTACATGTTAAATCACAATACCAACCTCTGTTTGGTTCAGGCCTGTGCTAGAAAAAGCTGTGCAAATCTCTCATAAGCATTTAAAAGAAAAGACTAATTTTGAGCAAATTTATTGAAAGATTAAATATTATAGTACATTTCATTCTGGGCCTCTGAGGTGTTTCAAGAAAGGTGAAGTAGAGAACAAACATTTAATACTTTTTTTTTTCTCTCCCATGCTCGTGTGTGAAATCCCAATGCTGTGTTTGCGTGGCTACACTAGGGGGCAGCGAGATCCCACAGAATCCAAGAATGTGTCACACTTCTACAGTCTGGCATTGTTTTCAAACTGCGAGATGAAGTGTGACCCCTCGGTTCTCAGACATCCAGCTTTAATGAATTCAACCGGAAATAAGCTGAGGTGAAGTGTGGAAGTTCTCTTGTGCTTTCGAGAGTGGAGGAGAAGCTGAATGTGTTAAACTGAACACCTGCACACAACTGATGATGTCATTTCGGGAACAAATCTCATCTTTTGAGCTTTTTACTGTGTTTAATGAGGTGTTTTTGGTAAGAAAGACACAATTTGAAGCGATGCAGTGGTAGTTAGCCATAGAACGTCTGCAAAGTGTCCCAGACTAATATTCAGACATGATGTTAAAGGTCAACTGGTATGGAGAGACCCTGATTCCCTTTTTTTTTAAACAATGTGATCAGTAACAGTTTTTATAATGCATTGAATACTTTTGCTTTTTTTTTTTTTTACAGTGTGATCAATGACAATTTTTATAATACATTAAATAATTTTTTTTTTTTATCAAAGCGATCTGTTTAGAGCCAGAAAAAACATTTGACAAATTAGTGAACAATGAGGTGAATTCACAAGTTTTTATTTTAACTGAAGTTGATGAGAAATAGATTTAAAACCTTTTTTAACTTTTCCCCCCCACCTTCAGGGTCCACAAACAATCTCTTCACCCTCCGCTCTTTGTCTGAGCCGCAGCATCTTTAGAAAAACACATCACACCCCCTAACATGATGATGTAATCCCTTGGCCACCTCGCAGTATCCAAATGTGTCCATAGATGGCAGTATTGTACCGAAAGAACCGCCCCCTCCCCTTGAACTCCCTCAACCCAGTTCCACACAAACAGTGGCGCACTCACTGAGTTCATGGAGAGTCACTGGATCATTGCTGGTATTGATTCATGTGTGGTTCTGATTTTTTTTATTTTATTTTTTTCTTGTTCTGTCCCACTAACGTGCACGTTGGAGGTGGGGGGTTTTTATTTATTTTTTTCCTCTTAAACTGGGTTATATTGAGTCGGCCTTGGATGTCGGAGCACCTCCCATTCCAGGAGTTAAAGAGCATTCAGTAGTCTCTGTCAATCAGCCAATCAATTGGTCCATCAAGGTTCATTCTTAAAGTGCTTTTCCTTGTCACCTGCAAACTAATGATGCTCAGTGGGATGTTTAAAGCGCTGAGCAAAACCCACAGACGGCTGGACTTTTAAGAGTGACATAGGGCAGAGTCACCACTTAAGATAACATCCCTCAAGGGAGTGGGTATCTTAGAAGCAAGTGGAATCAGTCCTGACGTTTCAGGCTGATCGGCCTGTCCAGCTATCTGTTTTTAGCCAAATACTGACACCGGTTCTTGAGTCTCTCTGTCCTCCCTTCGCCCGGCGCTGCCGTTCTGACTGCTGAAACTCAGAGGCTGGTGGAGAAAACAAAACTCCGAGAGGGTTAAAGAGGGAGCACGAGAGAGGGAGAGAGCGTACTACTCGCCTCTCATTGGCGGTCGGGAGGCACGGGGCCTCTTTTTACGCGGCGCCACCCCGGCCAATCGTCTGCCTTCGCGTCGTTTTGGGTTTATGAATGAAACGGATGGTGAGAAAGCAGCGCAGGAGTAGTTTGATTCACCACCCAGTAGCTGAGGGTGGAGAGTCTGTTTTTAAAAAAAAAAAGAAAAAAAAAGAAGTGTACCTGCAGTTTGACTCTGGATGTGGAAGGATGAATGGATGGCGGTGGCTGCATGTGCAGACGTCTTTTTTTTTTTTTGTGAAACTGTTCAGGAGAAACTTGTTGCCTGGTCAGTGATGATAGATTTTTTGTGTGAAAGATGCATACAGAATGTTTAGAAAGTACAGAAAACGTTTTTTTGTTTTTTTTTCAGAAAACAGCTGTGCCACAAGAGTAAAATAAACCAAAAACAAATGTATATCAAAAATGTATCACACATTGGAGCCCAGTGCAAAGAAATGTTGACCTCTGCAACAATAAAATGACCTCCATAGCTGAGCAGAGTTTGGTACTTGTCGCCCCGAAGTAATCTGGGGAATGTGGCTTCATGAATTGTGTTTTTTGGATTGCAAGGCATCAGTCACATGTAGAGATCGGTCGGGAGGGTGAAGAAGCTATGAAGGCTAGATTTCTGTTGTTTTGTTTTTTTACGTTGTTGCCTCTCTTCAGCTGTACATCCGGGACAGGTTCGTCTGAGATTCACAGAACACGGCACCCTGTAAGCACATACTCTAACCGACCGTGGCCAGTTGATCGAACGCGCATGCTTTTGCAAACCGACAGACGGGAAGAACGCAGAGGCTGGACGCAGAAAGGCCTCGCGGCTGGGGTTCAAACCCCGACAAGGTCCGTGCTGCCCTGCGGCGTCAAAGATTTGTTGTTTTCTTATTAATACCATCATATTACTCCAAATGTGTTCATCCACAGGAAGAAGGAACCAAAACTCCAGGACTCTGAGAAGCTGCCCTGCAAACACGCTGAGTGAAGACGATGCACATTGGATCATCATTGTTGTCTTCATCTAACAAGCAGTTTGATTTAACAATTGTTGAATCAGTCTGCGTTTTAATAATTTAACAGTGAATGGAAACGGTAAACCAGGAAATCAGGCCGTGTGAGTTCATTTCTTGTCATGTTGTAGCAGTCTGCTCTGAATAGTTTTTTATTTAGGATTTTATTGTGCTCATGGCCTTTAATTATAAGTAGCTTGATGTTTCATGATGGGGAAGTTCAAAGTAACAGGCAAATAGAAAGCACACATTACAGTATCCACCTGATGATGGGTAAAAATAAGGGCAGAAAGGGTAGGATTCCTGACTGTGGGATAGGTTGTCCTCAAAGTTTGCAAACATTTTGGCAACCGGTAGCTGGACTTACCACTGAAACATAGGGCTGGGTGATAAGGAAAAAAAATTCCATCCCAATATTTTTCATGTCAGTCGATATTGATATACGTCACGATATAAAAAAAAAAATCACTTTTTCTTAATATTTAACATTCTCTGGTACAATTTGAAGATATCAGGTTATTTTTTTAAAGATTTATTTTCAAAAGTTGTCATCAGACATTATACAACTGTTTTGGAAAGATTTAAAGGTTAGGGCTGGGTGATGTGGATTGATAAATAAGTCTTTTTCTTTTTTTGTAAATGCCAAATTCGATTTTTGATATTGATCTTTTTTTCTCTCCCTTTCTATTCTCAAAAGGAAATTACAAATGTGTCGAACATGTTTTTTAAAACTTGCTTTTATTTCAAGCATCCTTTCTTGGAGTTGACCTGAATTCAAAGTCCAAATAAATAGACACTGCAAAACATGCTTGTAAAAAAAGATGGAAGGCTTTGGGCTGACATCACTTTGAACCATGATCCATAATCAACAGAAAATGTAATAAATTGATATATTGCCCATCCCTAATGCATCATTATCTGAATGTCAGAAAAGATTCTGACATTAGTAAACACAAAATGGCTGCTTTTAGTCATCTCTTTTCTTGGGGGGTTGTCATTTTTGTTCTAGTCTGTAAATGCTATAGTTACGATCTTTTTTTTCAAGTGGGCTTCTGTTAGGAGGTTATGAGTAGTAAGTATCTTACCTGGAGAAGCTTCCTCTCTTGGCTGTTTCATTTTGATGAATCTCAGTCCTTTTTCAACTATTTGGTGGTCAGAGGAGGACAAAGTTAAAAGTGGACTTATTCCATTTTCTAACATCTTCAGTCGCACAACTCTTTTACAGTATTTAAAGTAACTGAAATGAAATTAGGTTGAACACTCCAGCTATTTAATCATTAGCAGACACTGGAAATCAATCATAAATAGCTGAATTTTGGCAACTAAAATTAGAACAATTGTTTTGTTTTTTCCATCACATTCTTTGCTTTAAGATCTGTCTGCTACTGGATAAGCTAGCTTATGTGTAGCTGGATATTAAAAAAGCAAAAGTGAAATACCCAGACATTGGCCCAAAAGACTAATTAGTACATTGTTTCATTTTTGAAATACCGGTACATATTTTCCGTGTTTATCTTCCTGTTATTTTCACACCCTGTACCTGCCAATCCCACAAAAAGGCAGTAATTTAGCATTTTATTTCTTTGCAGATACACCAATTGAGTAGGGTTACAGCCACACTGCCAATTCTTCAGCTGAGCTACCTCAAAGGGTGGCCTTCATGGGTGACCGACTCCACCACCCTCCCCGGAGGGGATTGACTGTAAGATGTCTTTTATTGATCACACGAAGGGGAAATTACACATTATGCCATGTTTTTTCTCCTTCAGCATCACTGGTTGAATTGACCAGTTTGTAGCGGACTGCTTTTGTTTTTAGTTTTTATTTAAAACAAGAAAAACACCACACTGTTGCTCTAAAACGAGACTATGCGTGAGATTGGCTTTTGCCGGATGTGTAGATTTTTCGTGAATACAAGCTGGGTTGGGAAGACTCGGTAATCAGTGTGGAATATTCTTGTCCAGCTTTGACTAGGCCATACATTGTGATTTTTGTGTATCTCATTCTAAGGCAGTTCTTATACCCCCCCCCCCCCCCCCCCAAAAAAAAAAAAAAATACAGTATAGCATTTTTTTTCCACAAATTTGAACTAATTCCATACAATCAGACTTACTGAAAGACTCTGAAATAGCCCTTTAGTTAAACAAAACAGATCCCAATCACAGGACACTAAGGTATTCTTACACTTCTTCCAGATTGTTTCATTTTGTGTGTTCTGTCACTATTCTTTTCTTTCATGTGCCCAAACCGCTGCCAGATAAACTAAACTCAGCAAAAAAAAGAAACGTCCTCTGACTTTCAACTGTTTTTACTTTCAGTAAACTTAATGTGTGTAAATATTTGTATGAACACTAAAAGAGTCAACACCATAAGACATAAACTAAAAATGTTTCACAGACATGTGACTAACAGAAATAGAATAATGTGTCCTTGAATGAAGGGAGGCTCAAAATCAAAAGTACCAGTCAGTATCTGGTGTGGCCACCAGCTGCTTGAAGTACTGCAGTGCATCTCCTCCTCATGGACTGGACCAGATTTGTCAGTTCTTGCTGTGAGATGTTACCCCACTCTTCCACCAAGGCACTTGCAAGTTCCTGGACATTTCTGGGGGGATGGCCCTAGCCCACACCCTGCGATCCAACAGTTCCCAGACGTGCTCGATGGGATTGAGATCCGGGCTCTTCGCTGGCCATGGCAGAACACTGACATTGCTGTCATGCAGAAACTCACACTCAGAACGAGCAGTATGGCTGGTGGCATTGTCCTGCTGGAGGATCATGTCCGGATGAGCATGCATAAAGGGTACCACATGAGGGAGGAGGATGTCTTCCCTGTACCGCAAGGCATTGAGATTACCTGCAATGACAACAAGCTCAGTCCGATGGTGATGTGATATATCGCCCCAGACCATGACGGACCCCCCACCTCCTAATTGATCCCACTCCAGGGTACAGGCCTCGGTGTAACGCTCATTCCTTCGACGATAAACACAAATCCGTCCATCACCCCCGGTGAGACAAAACTGTGACTCATCAGTGAAGAGCACTTTTTGCCACTCCTGTCTGGTCCAGCGAAGGTGGGTTTGTGCCCAGAGGCGGCGTTGTTGCTGGTGATGTCTGGTAAGGACCTGCCTTACAACAGGCCTACAAGCCCTCAGTCCAGCCTCTCTCAGCCTATTGCGGACAGTCTGAGCACTGATGGAGGGATTCTGTGTTCCTGGTGTGACTCGGGCAGTTGTTGTGGCCATCCTGTACCTGTCACGCAGGTGTGATATTCGGATGTACCGATCCTGTGCAGGTGTTGTTACACGTGGTCTTCCACTGCGAGGATGATCAGCTGTCCTTCCTGTCTCCCTGTAGTGCTTTCTTAGGCGTCTCACAGTGCAGACATGGCAATTTATTGCCCTAGCCACATCAGCAGTCCTCATGCCCCCCTGCAGCATGCCTAATGCACGTTCACACAGATGAGCAGGGACCCTAGGCATCTTTCTCTGAGTGTTTTTCACACTCGGTAGACAAGTCTCTTTAGTGTCCTGCGTTTTTAGAACTGTGACCTTAAATGCATACTTTCTGTAAGCTGTTAAGGTCTTAACGACCATTCCTCAGGTGCATGTTAATTAATTGATTATAGTTACTTGAACA